>OZ010612.1:49552607-49662607 GCA_963932145.1 Acanthosepion lycidas
AAAACAAAACAAAAATACTAAGATTACACACATTTTACATAGATAAACCTCTTCGTAATGTGTGAGCTGTAGTTGTCAGTACATTTTTGTACTTCTTTAAGGCATGGGCTGCTAGGAATCCCCTTTTACGATCTATTCGTGGAATCCAATTAGAACTTGTCCAGTTAAGAATGTTGGAACTGTATTGCACCACAGGGACAGCCAAAGTGTTTATGGTTGATATTTTCTTTTGTGAATTGAACTCCATATTTAACACCAGACGTACGAGCTTGTAATATTCTTTTCTTATTTTCTCCTTCATTTGGTTATGCTGTATTCCATCTCCTTCGCTGACTCCTAGATATTTATAGCCTTTATCTTTTTCCAGTTCCCTAACCTTTTAAACAAAATCCATATTTATTGAGTGTATTTCTATAATTCTCCCTTTCTTGAATATCACTTTTGCACATTTATCTAATCTGAAATTCATACTGATGTCAACACTGAAATATTTTACAGTATTGAGGAGACCCTTCACCTCATTGTCGTCTTTAGCAAAGAGTTTGAGATCAAAATATATAGAATAGGTGTATAAAAACTTTCTTTTGTGGTCTGTCCTTTAATAATGTTTGCAAAGACCTCGTCCTCCCCATTTATCATCATTATTGTTATTATAATTATTATTATTATTATTGTTATTATTATTATTATTATTATTATTATTATTGTTGTTATTATTATTATTATCATTATTATTATTATCATTATTATTATTATTATTATTATTATTGTTATTATTATTATTATTATTGTTGTTGTTATTATTATTATTATCATTATTGTTATTATTATTATTGTTGTTGTTATTGTTATTATTATTATTATTTTCATTATTATTATTATTATTATTATCATTATTGTTATTATTATTATTATTATTATTATTATTATTATTGTTGTTATTATTATTATTATTATCATTATTGTTATTATTATTATTATTTTCTGTTTCAGACAATCATTTACTAGGTCTTTTACTGTAGTTATTGAGCATTGTTGCCATATCGGGTCAGGTGCTCTGGCCACATATCTCGGAATTCTTGCCAAAATCCAAAGAAGGGTCTGCAATGTAATCGATCCTGACCTGGCATCTCGACTTCAATCACATGCATCGCACCGCCATGATATCACTTCCCTCTGTCTTTTCTATAAATAATTTCATGGGGACTGCTCTGATGAGCTTCTTTTGGACTGATGACATCAGAGATTGGATAAAGAGAACGCTGACAGACTGCACTGTCGCGGCAAAGGGGCGGGGACGTGGAGAACATTGGTACATTAGTTTATGGTCCCCGACCCTCAACAATTAGGATGAAAAGAAGCAAGGAAGCAACCCTGAGGATAACGAGACGAGTAAAAGAATATTCAAACCGTCTGTGAAAATGGAAGCTGTTTCTGATAAATCATCGTCTGCTGATTATCGGTGTGAGTAAAAGAGACTCAAAGATGCAAGAGCTGAAGTAGCCATCAAATTATTTTGTTTAACCAAAGTTGCCGAATCTTTGCCAGGTGAATGAGAAGCCGCCGTTTCGTCTAAGTTCAGTTATTCTACTTTTCATTTCGGTCTCAGGTTCTTGAATTCTTAAGTAGATGCACCCAATTCTATAGAGAATACTTTTCTGCAAACAATTTACTCAGGAATTCTGTCTGGCGTGTATTTGCACATCTGACAAACTTCTTGCAATCCTTGACGGATCTAAGACCACATTTTATTATGGTTATTATGATAAATACAGATTAAAAGAAAAAAACAAAAGAAAGCATTTCCTTTAAGGTATTTTCTGATGCTATGGAAAACTAAATAATCACTATCATTCTACGGGTTCCTTCCTCCGTATATACTTTACGCTTTTATTGTCTCTTTCTCTTCTTTAAGTGCCATTAAAATTTCAAAGAAGAATAAAAAACAGGAGGAGGGAGAGGAGGGGGCGACGAAGAAGAAGACAAGAAGGAGGACAAGAATAAGAAAAAGGAGGAGGAAAGAAGACGACGACAGAGCAGAAGAAGGAGGAGGAGGAGGAAGAAGTCAGAAAGGAGGAAGAGGAGGACAAGAAGAGTAAGGAGGACGAGAAGGAGGAGGACGACGAAAAGAAGATCAACAATAACAAGGAGGAGGAGGAGAAAGACAAGAAGAAAAAGATGAGGACGACAAGAAGAAGACGACGCACTAGAAGGAGGAGGAGAACAAAAAGTGAGATGTGGAGGAGGTCAAGAAGAAAAAGAATGAGGAAGAGGAGGAGAAGCAAAAGAGAAGGTGGAGGAGATCAAGAAGAAGGAGGAGTAGGTAGAGGAGGACAAGAAGAAGGTTAGCGCAATATACAGTCTTTTATAATTTCACAATATTATTTTTTTAGAATTCTTAATTTCTAAGCATTTTGAATTACTGCCTATTACAAGAGTTTATACGGTTTAAGGCCATATCACGTTGAAACATCGGTTCTCGTTCGATCGCCGAAGTTAAGCAACGTCGAAATCACATGGGTGATCATTTGCGTATATCAGTTGCTGTAAGTGTAGCGTTGGTGTAATAGATAACGGCTTGGCATGAGTAATTGGAAAGCCGTGATCGAGTTCCAGTCGGGATCGTTACCTTCACAAATACCCTTCAACGATCATCTTTGACTGATGACGAGAATAGTAGTTCCGAAAGATCTGCCAGCATTCAATATATATATATATATATATATATATATATATATATATATATATATATTACTCCCGACCGATAGCACAACTCGGAGTTTCATGCGCCACGCAATCTTCCCTGACGGATCGTTAAGTACTTTAAATTTTAATAAAAATATCTGGTTATTGCAATGTTGACACAGTTATATATTATAACAGTTTTTTTCATTTTAAAAATTATATTTCGAATTTAAAATAAACGTGTCTTGTATATATATCTAAAAATAATTGTAAAGTTTTTAATATTATTTTTTTCATTTTTTATATTAAGCCTAAAGGGAGATTACTTGTTCTTTTGTTTAAAAAACGTATGCATACATACACATACACACGCACACACACACACATATATATACAAAAATACATATATAAACAAAAGAATAATATTTATATATATATATATATATATATATATATATATATATATATATATATATATATATATATATTACCAATTTATGACTGCTAGGGATAATTCCAAGGAGGATATCAATCCAGGGAGAGCTCAATGTAGATTACAGAGCATAATAGTAATAATAATCAAAAAGAAAACCTTAAAGACTCATTTCGTTTATAATTTATTTCATGAATATCTGTATATTCATCTCTTCAGACCGAAATCTGTTAGTAAATGGAAACAATATCCCGGACTGATATGGTTGTGTTGATTTGTCCTACCTGGAATAACGGGCTATCACGGTCAATTTGCTTTATAAACCGATGTACAAATTTCAACACTTTAAAGGAAAAATTCTTGGTCGGGTCGGCCTTGATTGTTCTGTCAGTGTGAATTGTGTAGTCCCATAGAATTGTAACAGGTCCTATCTCCGTAACTGGGTCTGGGTGGTGTTGGTACCAGTTTCTTTCAGTTTCCTTCCCGTAGAAGTTGCAGATTTTCCAGTGCAGATATTGGCCCACTCTGTCATGTCGGGTTTTATTATTATTATTATTGTTATTATTATTATTATTATTATTATTATTATTATTGTTATTATTATTATTATTATTATTATTGTTGTTGTTATTATTATTATTATCATTATTGTTATTATTATTATTATTGTTGTTATTATTATTATTATTATTTTCATTATTATTATTATTATTATTATCATTATTGTTATTATTATTATTGTTGTTATTATTATTATTATCATTATTGTTATTATTATTACTTGTTGTTATTATTATTATTATTATTATTTTCATTATTATTATTATTATTATTATCATTATTGTTATTATTATTATTATTATTGTTGTTATTATTATTATTATCATTATTGTTATTATATTACTTCCTTCTTCCCTTTCTTTTCCATAGTTGGATTGATGTGAATTTGTGACCCTGTGTTTCATGCTATTTGCGATCGTCAGACAAACTGATTAATTTTTAAATTTTGGATTTATATATGGTTGCGTATATCAGTGTTTTTATGGTAGGGGGAGGAACAATTGTCATCGGAACGCCATTCATACTTACGCAAACATACATACATGCACATTCGCTCATTGACGTGCGTAGACATACATACTGGCAGGGCTCACTCACTGGAGCTCACACAAACATAAACATATGTGAACAGTGTGGGACTGGGCATATATGTGCATCCATGTGTCGTTGCACACATACGTACGCATTTGGTCGCTGTATTCAATGTTGGATTGTGTAGCCAATATCTTTTTTCAGTTGCAGTGTCAACGCGCAGATCGTTCGTCTATTTTGTTCGCTGAATGCATATGATAAAAATATAGTTATAAGTTATCCTATATTTATGTGTTAAATATGCTCCATATCATGGATAGAGCGTATGCAAATATAAAGGTAGACATTGAAGTCATCAGTGAAAGTCTATTACATGCTTAAACGCATTCCTGCGGCCTCATTAATGGATATTCAAAAGTGATCCGAATCATTGAGCAACTATTTATAACAAAACTGAGCAAAAGATCAATATCACTGTCAAGTATTAAAATGTTTTGAGCCTTTCAAATCGAAGAAGCACCGTGCCGTCAAAGACTGTTGGACCTCAAACTCACACTCGACCTAAAGTGGAACTCCTGCATACGATCCATTGCTAACGGTGCAGGTAAAATGATCGGCTCCAGTAAGTACCTGACTCCTGATAGCCTCTACCTTTTTAACAGCCAGATCAGGCCCAAAATGGAGTACTGTTGCCATACTTGGGCGGGAGCTACCCAGGCCCCACTCTCCAACCTCGATAGCGTTCAAAAGCGTCCCCGAGCCGTAGTAGGTGACGAATTATTCTCCACCCTTCAACCTTTCATCCACAGGCGAGACATGACAAGTCTCTAGCTGCTTTACCGCTACTTCCATGGAAAGTGCTCGGACGAACTACGTTCCTGGGCCCCGATCAAACCTTCACAGCAAAAATACGCCATGACACTTACATAGTAGCAAACCACATACATTCCCTTCATATTCCATCGGTGAGAAGTAAGTTCCACTCGAGCAGCTTCTTCCCACAAACCCTGTGGAACCTACACCCAACCGAATGTTTCCCCGATCACGATAATCTTAACCTGTTCAAGCCCAGGGTTAACCATCTATCTACCACTCCTATACAAACAAATGGTGTCCAAACGTAACCCTCTACCTCGTGTGGTCCCCGGACCTTATAAAGGGTGAACCTCGCTGTAAAAAAAAAAAAAAGAAAAAAAGAAAAAAAAAGGCCCAGAATCGATATCCGACGTCACCAAAGGATATTATAGGTAGATTCAGGTGTAAATATTATAATCTGTATTGTAGCGAGTCGGTTACATTATTGGAGGTAAACTGATATGTAAAAGTAAACTAGGCAGATGTTAGGATTACTGGTACCGACCTTCGATGTCAGTGAGGGTCACGAGGGGTTCAAGTTTGCATTAAAATAGATTTTGTCACCTAAAGAAAGTATTAAAAAAATGAATCGGTGTGCCAATTTCGAATTCTGACTGAAAATGTTATTTTTCCATCTATTCTATTTCCCTCCCTCACTCTAGTTATGTGTTAAATACGCTACTGCGTGGACTGGGTTCTATAGCCTTGGGTGGCAACAAGTCTAGAATAACTCCGAATTCGGAACTGATTAAGCGTGGGTCTGGCAATTCCACCTCTTAAATAACTACCATATTTGACGGTATATAAGACGCACTCCGATTTCAGCGGGGCAAATCAAGAAAAAATTAGTAATTAGTAAAATTAGTAAACCTATATATGGCATATAAGACGCAGGGGATTCTTAAAAGATATTTTTAGTTAAAAAAAAGTGCGCGTTATATATCGTCAAATACGGTACTTACTATACGAAGTACATCAGCAACAACGAGTAGGGTGAGGTTATAGTCCTGTATACGACAGGGGAATCTAAAAGAAAGAAAGAAAGAAAGAAAGAAAGAAAGAAAGAAAGATAGATAGATAGATAGATAGATAGATAGATAGATAGATAGATAGAAAGAACTACCGCGACAGAGAAACGAGACTTAGCAGATAAATAAAATATAAACAATCTTGGAAAGTAATTTTTTTAAAAAGTAGCGGCAACATAAATAAAGGGAAAACAAAAACAAAACAAAAAAAGAAAACAAAAAACAACAGAAAAGAAAGACCAAAATAGAATGAAAAGGAACGCTTTAAAAACGAAAAGCAAAATCAAAAAAATGAAGGGAAGGTACAGACTACTGACCTCTCGGCCAAATGTAGAACAATGAATATTTTCATCCGTAAAAGGCATTTTTGAGAGCTTCATGAGTGAGTCATTTTCCTGACTCAACTCACCCGGCCCACAAATTCCATTTGTCGATTGCTTTCTCTCGCCATAAGCAATCATCTTGTAGACTGAGAGAAACAGACGACATGGCAGGACAGCTAAACAAGGCTTGGTCTCATGACCTCGACAAGCGACGACGGGCTACTCTAATCTATGCAGACATATACAATATTGTCCAAGTTCAGATAACGGATATTATCGCTTTGAGTCAACAGACTTAGGCTGGGCGAGCCATGTTTTGTTTGGGTAACACAGTCATTGCGCATGCGTGCCGCTTTTTAATAGCTTTTTTTTCTTTTAATAAGTTAAAAGAAATAAAATAATTCGTAGTCAAGTTTAACCTTAAATTCTAATTTTAATTAATTAAATTCCTTTTGCTTTGGGGAATCGCGAAAAACTGTTTTTAAGTTTTATATTTACCTATTTTCTTGGCTTAAGGAGCAATATAAAATTTCACAAATTCTTTAATTAATTCAAAATAAGATTTACTTTATATTTAAACAATCCGTTTTTTTGGAGTTTTTCAGGATCATGTTTGCAGATTCTTAAATGATTGATTGATTTGTTTGTTTAACGGCACATCAACTCTTTGTGGGTCATTTAATGCCGAAATTTAAATTTCTTAGGAGCTTTGAAATATGATATATATTATTCTGCTTTCACAAGTGAATATGTGGTAGATGATACTCAGCTTTTGTACATATGCATATTTGTGCGGACATGATTACTAGAGGCGGTGATATGTGTGTTTTATGTTATAGATTTGTTTATGTTATATTTTAGAATACAGTTTGATCTCCTTAATAAATTCTAGGATATTATATAGATTAATGTCCTAAAAGAGTTCTTTCATGTGGATGGGTTGATTCTGTTTAGCGGTACGCATATCAACCTCTATGGGTTATTTAATGCCGGAATCTAAATATTTTGAACATAGTTTTATGACTTCGACTATAGATAAAATATATCGTTGGTCATTTTTCTATAAAATTTATTGTTGGTAATTCTACTTTAAAAATGTATTGTTTGTAATTCAACTATAAGTATGTATCGTTAGTAATTTCTTTTATATAAAAATTTTTAGTATAAAAATATATTTTTATACCTTTATAGTGTTCCTGGGTTCATTATTTGCTCATAGCTGCGGGCTCTAACAGGTGCTACCCCCCGGGATCAAGGTGGACATGGAAAGAACAGCAGTTAAGAGGTGGTTCCACGCTCCACAAAACCTCCAGGTTCCTGCTGCCGGATGTAGTTTATCGTCATACCCAGGATTGTATTAGGTTGGTGCAAAAATAATGACGTAATAATGTCGTTTTTTGATGTATTTTTAACGTCAAAAAACGACATTATTACGTCATTATTTTTGCACCAACCTAATAGATTCTTAAAGGCAGATAAAAAGCGGGAACTTATCGATTTCAATAAAAAGAAAGCTTAAATGTTATGCCTGTTTTTTGGGGTTTTTTTTTATACTTATTTCACACAATGCAAGGCATTAAAGCCATTAAGACACAAAGGGTCAGGCCCATTGCATACTACTCCCCAACCCGTGAAGAAAGCCTAATTGAAGCCTTCACTTTAAGACCCTCGCTATCTAATCAACATTTGCTTTTTTTTCTACTTACATTTATATACGTTACAAATTAAGTTAAGGGCAACTGACTATTAAAGGATGAAAAATTTTCGCGGGTTTTTGACGTTATTTTGTGCATCTCTATATATAAAAGAGAAGGTGTTTTTATGTCTGTCTGTCTGTGTGATATCTTTTCACTAGAGATCCATTCAACCGATTTTGACCAAATTTTGCACATACATTGTACAATGTAAGAGATTTCTAGACAGGAGGATCCGGTTATACAATTACATCCATTTACACCCGGGCAACGCTGAGTACTTCGGCTAGTATACATATAAAATTCACTGTTTTTTTATCCATTATGTTGAACTTGTTCAAAATCTTCAAGTTTTTAACAAGAAAAATCTCAAGTTGATGAAATTGCCGCAAAACACTGGATATTTTAATTTAAATTAATCCAGCATTAAATTTTTTTATTTGCAGAAAAATATATAATTTTTTTTATCATTCGAAAGAGAAATAAATTCTGTGTAATGCATACACAATAAAACTAATTTATATTGCTTTATTAGATGCATATTCTGAAATAAATAAAACTTTAACCATCGGTCTTAAACTTATTTTCGCCAGTGTAAAAATATGTCTTTAATTTATATTTAGACACTTTCTATCTATTTTCAATGTTTCCAGTTGAATTGTTCACTTATATTGCATATCATCCATTATTGTACATAATTAAGTTACAATAAAATTTGTATTTTATATAAATATTACCTTATGAAAAATTGAGATGTAATAGAGTAGGGACCTGTATCATAGATTGGAGAGGGAAGCGCGAGACCCTTGCACTGGTCCTGTAGTGGATTATAGAATGTTAAGGAATTGGAAAACAGAAATATCACTAAGGAGTAAAAACAATAAAAGAGTAATCAGGAAGACAGCAGATAGCGATTGACATTGCATTTAAATTGTTGAAAATCAAAGTTGGCTGGAAAATATGGAACCAGAAGAGTGCTCCACAAGCGGGAAATGCGAGAAAAGAAACTGTTAGCATAGAGCTTACGGTTACATCTAGCCAATTCGACTGCAAACGGATGAGACTTTGTTGCTAATCTAGTACCGCGCTTAAATTCATAAAGTCTAGGTACCATAGAGAAGAGTTCATCCGAACAATTACCATGAAAAAATTTATAGAAAAGACACAGAGAGGCAACCATACGGCAGTGGAAAAGTGACTGAAGCCGAGATGCGAGGACAGGGCCAATAATATTGCAGATTCTTCTTTGGATTTTATCAAGAATCTCTAAATATATAGCACCGGACCATATGAGACAGCAATATTCAAACCACGGGTGAATGCTAGGCTTATAGATATGTAAAATACACCCTTCTGCAAATTAATTGAACCAGATGCTTTAGTTTCCTTTCTTTCGTGATACGGTCAGTTTTAGACCCAACTGGAATGACAGGGTGTAATCGATTTCTATTTTTCATCAGATTAGGTCATTTTCAGTGGTGTGCAGTAATATGAATCTATTTTCGACGTATATGATGAAATTTGTTTGTCTTTGAGTCATCCGGGATTGCCTCAGATTTTTATCATGCCCAGACACTATTTTCTCGTCTGTCGATTAGTTGTCCTATAGCCATTGTCTGAGATGCTCGTTACTCTAAGGAAGCGTACGAAAATTGTAACGCTGCACAAACACACTAGCAAGCCTTACCATTGGGCAAATTAAAGTACTATAGACTAGCCTGGAAACTTTCCTGATTTAAATCCAATCAAGAATCTGTGGTCAATCTGCAAGGAACGACTTCGTGGAATGGACATACGAAGTACTAACATGTGCACTGGGTCAGGTTTCATTGGAAAAATATGAAAAAGAGGAATTAATAACGGAATGATTCGTTTTGTTTCAATTTGCACTAGGGTGTATATTATTGGCCTTAACGAAGCATTTGGTACTTCAAAGAACTTTATTTCAACTAAGTAAACTCTCTTTCTTCGTCTACTTTTGGACGTATACAACCGCATATCCCTTCGTTGAGCAACGAAGTCTCCTACCTTTGTTTTGAACATCGTTGAATATTATTTTGTGTTAGATCATTTAATCTGTTGTATGAACATTTCCTCCTAATGACAATTCATTGAAACTACGGACTTTAAAAATGTTTTATTTTCCTGAAAAGAGCTACTGATACAACTTAAAGCCTGTAAATTCGTGAGTAAATTCCTTATATTGTTTTGTTAAAATTACCCGTGTGTTTCCTCGTCATTACCCACCTCTATTAACCTCCTTGTCGTAGGTAAATCAATTGTTCATTTTAACCCAGAAGTCTCACACCACTATACGCTTTGCCGAGACAATACCTAGTGAAAATGAACATATGACACAAAGCACGTAAAATTGCATGCGAATATTTCAAGGCAAGTATAATTACAGTTAACATGGAAGAATGCCTCATCTTGATGTTCTCTTATTATTTATGTTACTTACATGCTGACTGTTGATCCCATCTTCGATTTTTATCACAATATTGCTTCTCTATTGTCCTCCGGAGAGCACAAAGTCCGAAAGATAGAGAGAGAGAGAGAGGAGAGTTCCACAAGCGAGGAGAGCGAGGGATTTTACTGTTGAAAATGGCTAGATGTAACCGTAAGTTCTATGCTAAGAGTTTCTTCTTTCGCACTTCACGCTTATGGAACTCTCTTCCTGGGTCTCTTTTCCAGTCAACTTCGATCTTCAAAAATTTTAACTCCCCCCCTCTCTCTCTCTCTCATAAATCTAACATTCGTCCATGCATTGAATATTGCTGTCCCATCTGGTCTAGTGCATTACGAGGATTTTCAGATGCATTGATTCTTGATAAAATACAAAGAAGGATCTGTAATGTTATTGGTCCTGTTATGGCATCTCGGCTCCAGTCACTTTCCCGCCACCAGAATGTAGCTTCCCTGTGCCTTTTCTATAAATAATTTTATGGTAATTGTTCTGATGAACTTTCCTCTACCTTATACACTTGGATTTACCTAGATTTTTATGATTTTAAGAGCAGTACTAGATTGACGGAGTGGAAGGTGGAGCAATGGTGGCTAGGATTGAGGAATCGGAGAGCCGAGTTCGAATTCCAGTCAAATCCATTTCATTCACTTACGTGCTAATACTCTTGAGAAAGATACAAATCCTCTTCTATGAGTAAATAGCAGGACAGACCGGATTCTATAGCCTTAGATAGAAACTGGTCTACCGCAGAAAGAAATGTCAACCTACTGCAGGAAAAAAATCTTCTACGTCAGTCATGTATCAAAAGATACCTGGTCGCTTAGGCGATCATGTCTCTTTCGATACGTAACTGACTAGATTGGCAGCAAGGTTTCATCATTTTACAGTTGAACTGGATAGATGTAAATCCGTAAGTTCTTTTGCTAACAGTTTCTTTTCTCGCACTTCTCGTTTGTGGAACTCTCTTCGTTAGTCTTGTTTTCCAGTCAACTTTGAACTTCAAAAATTTAAATGCAATGTCAATCGTTATCTTCTGTCTTCTTAATTCCTGTTTTTTTATTGTTCTCTCTCCTTAATCTTTTTCTTTTTCTCATATTCTCTCATACTCTTTGTGTATTAGTGGTTTTATTGCTTTGCTTGGGGTGAAATGATTTTTAAAAAAGTCTGGGAAAAGAGATAGGATCGAACTCTCGCTGTCTGGATAGGCAATACTCTATGGTAGGCAACTTTATTCGTAGTATTATAAACATTACTTTTGTTAGTCGAAGTAATTTTTGTTCCTTTGCCATCTGTATCTTTCTGTTTATTTTTCTGTCATGAATTTACTCAGATTTGTCAAGTAGCTTACTCGCAGTTTTACCCTGTTTCCCTTGTACTGACGGTGCTTTGTTAAATTCGCATCAGTGCAAAAATACTCGGTCCCAACTGCTTGAGACCCCAAATTAAGACTATAATACTAACAATTTATTTATTAATTTCAATGGAAATAAATGCTGAATTTAATTATTTGGCAAAGTCTAACATTCGCTATTTCAAAAGGACCGTTTTTCTGTTAACACCGCTATTACTGTATGCTACCGTGACTCCCTCAGCAATGTTTATTTACAAGATTATAAAAATATGTGAACCAAGTACAAAACAATATTTATTATTTACCTTTTATAAAGATTTATTATTTACCATTTTATATTGTTTATTCCCTTGACAGCACTATTAATGGATACACTTTTGACTTCCTCTGCAATGTTTATTTACAAGATTATAAAAATATGTGAACCAAGTACAATACAATATTTATTATTTACCATATAAAACATATATATGAAACATATATAAAAACATTTATTATTTATATTAATATAACCATTTATTATTTATTATTTTATAAAATTTCAGAAGAAAAATGAAATTTTGAGCTAAAAATATATTGCCTTTTAACATGTTATAGGTCGTAATTCAAAGAAAATAAATTAAATTCCTCAAAATTCTTTGTAAATCTTAAATTTCGGCATTTTTCTTCTGAAGTTTTCTTTATTAAAATAGGTGTGTCTTTTCAAATTCCGACTCCACGTCGCCGCTCTATCGATCCCCCATACACAATCCATTTATTTACTGTGCGTATGACTCTTAATGACGAACTTATTTCACTTCCTCCCTTCTGTTTTTTTCTTTTTCTTTTCTTTTCTTTTTTTCTCTCTCTTTTTCTCTACCACATCACATCACCGCCATTAAGCCAACAACAATTTACCAAAAATGGTATTTGTCTACATACCGGACGCCATCGATTCAATCTCTTCAGCTGACCGGGTAACTTGATGGGACTCGTTTTGTTAACAGGAGAAAGAAAAAAAAATGTCAACGTAAATCAGATGGAAAACTGAAATAAAATAAACCGTGCGAATATCAACCAACCTATTTTTTTATTTATTTGTTTTACACGCGCGTTTCCCAATGGACAGTCGCGGCTCAGATGATAAAGACGGTGTTATGTTTAACCACAAAAGTATGTGAGAAAGTTGAAATACTTTCATGACTTAATCGATCTTTCTTTTTAACTACAGGTACACCATACTTTAAAATTGACTCTACAGTTGCAAGAAATTAGCTCCGTTTGAGGTTGTCTGGTAGATCAGATTTCCAGATTGCATCCATTTTATTCAAGGCGGCTCAGACATTAACTGTGCGAATTTTCACATCATTTTCAGTAGAATTTATTTCGCTTCCTAGTTATGTAAACAGATTTGACATCCTTGAGTCTAAATGTTGTAATCTAGGAAAGATTGGTAATGAACAATAATACTTAGGACAAGAACAACACATATAAGATTCGCCAGCGGCGCGTAGAAGTAGTCAACTGCTAGAATCAAGTCAAGTGAATTCCACAATGAATCTCCAACTGCAGGATATCTACCAACCGTACCACAGGATCAGATTTGGCACAAGGCCGAATTTAATGTGGGGTATCCGAGCCTGTAGTTCCGACCAAAAATTCCCCGTAGAGCCTGTATAAAACGGGGTCGGGTAGCTGTTTCCCGAGACGAAACTCTGCCCCTCGACATAGCCTCATCTGGGGATCATATCTGCCCGGAGGCAGAGTGTTTGACCAGTACAGCTGGAGACGAATCTCCAACTGTAAGATATCTACCAACCATCCCACGGGGCCAGATGTGGCACAAGGCCGAATTTAATGTGAAGTATCCGAGCCCGTAGTATCAACCAAAAATTCCCCGTAGACCCTGTATAAAACGGGGTCGGGTAGCTGTTTCGCGAGACGAGGGTCTGCTCTCCGACATAGCCTCGTCTGGGGATCCTATCTGTCCGGAGGCATAGAGTTTGACCTGCCCAGCTGGAGACGAATTTCCAACTGCAGACCAACATACAGTATTCATTACTGTATTTATGTGAATGGGGACATAACCCATTATCGTCCGTACGTTACAACACTAAGCTTGATGGAACCTACACTCGGATGCTGAGAGCTATACATCATTTATTAGAGACATCTTCTATCTAAATGACAACTCTATAGATCCATCTCTGATATTTCTACAATGTTACGTGAACGCAGAATACGCTTTTCAGGATACTGCTGGCGAGCAAACAAGGACTCGCGAGTGATCTACTGTTCTTGACACACAGCCATGTTACAAGAGGGGCTGGTCGTCCAGCAACCATCTACATTGGCCAGCTACGTCATGCCATAGAATGACACTTTAATGACCTTCCGACCTCGATGCAGGACCGTGATGGCTGGCGTGATAGACTCATGAATAGCTAACTCGAGCGAATAAAATACAGGTACATCAATAATTTTAAACACCGAGTATCGGAATATCCATTTTACCGGACCAATGTAATAAGTAACATATATAAAATGTAATATGGAGTTAATGAGAACAAGTAGAAAAGCCTTTGACTCCTTCTAGCAGGCGTTATCGTATTGGGATGAGAACGTCCTGGGTATGACGATGAACTACATCCGTGTCCTGGGTAAGACGATAAACTACGTCCGACAGCAAGGCCTCTATTCAGAAGGTTTTGAGGAGCGTGGAACCACCTCTTAATTGCTGGTGTTTCCAGGTCCACCCTGACCCGAGGTGGTAGCACGTGTTAGGGTCCCAGCTATGGGCAAATAGTTAACCCCCAAAATGGGGTCAAAACACTATGAAAGTGTAAAAATATGTTTTTATACCAGAAATACATCGTAAAAAATTACCAGCAATAACTTTTTGAAGGAAAAAATTATAACCAGCAATAGATTTTTGGGAAAAATATTACCAGCAATAAAAATTTTGAAAAAATATTACCAGCGATACATTTTGAAGAAAAAATATTGCCAGAAATAGATTTTTGAAGGAAGGAAAATATTACTAGCAATACATTTTTGAAAAAAAATATTACCAGCAATAAAAATTTTGTCGCCATTAAATAACCCATTGAGATGATATGCTGTAAACCAAACCAAACCAAACCAAACTAAACCAAACCAAACAAAACAAAACAAAACAAAACTAAACTAAACCAAACCAAACCAAACCAAACTAAACCAAATTAGGACGAGAGAGTGCGTTGAAATTTTTAAGAATGAAGTAATAAATAAATTGCTCAAACAAGATCGTTTTTTTCCTGTTGAAGATATTAACATCTGCTGGATTTGAAATTAGCTCACTCCGTGTAGATCCCCGCTTTTTATCTCTCTGTTAGTTTGTATGCCGCTGTTGCTATTACGATGATATTTCACCCTGAGGACGCCTACTAGAAAGTGACAAAACGCGTAGTCTATATAAGTTTTTCTAATCTGTCTCATTATCTCTACTTTTGTTCAGATACTATTCTATATGGTTTCGCCTGAGTAAAGTAAAAAAAAAATAAGATATTTGCGATTTCATATTGCCAAAACACCGAAATGTCATGAAATGCTAACAATTCATGTCACATTTGTGCAAAAAGAGGCCAAGTCAGATGATGGACAAAGAAGATATGCAAATACTCATAAAAATAAACCTAACAACAAAATGGGTGTGTCTCATGTCTGTCAATTTTACTCCATATGTTTTAAAAGTTTGTCAGGTTCAATGAACCATATCACTTATGACTTGTAAGACAAGAGTCTTACAAGGCAGAAATTTTCAAGGGACATTTGAGTCTTATATATATATATATATATATATATATATATATATATATATATAGAGAGAGAGAGAGAGAGAGAGAAAGGAGTCGGAATTTGAAACAACATAGCATATTAATAAAGAAAACTTCAGAAGAAAAATGGCGACATTTAAGATTTTCAAAGAATTCTGAAGATTTTAATTTTTTTATTTTAATTACATATATATAAACACACACACACACATAAATACACCCATATATATATATATGCATATACACATACACATATATATATATATATCTACTCAAAGTTTGTCACTACTTTTAAAAATAGGTGATGTAGCCGATGAGCTGATGTAGCCGAGTCTCTCTCTCTCTCTCTCTCTCTCTCTCTATATATATATATATATATATATATATATATATATATATATATATATATACAGAAAGAGAGAGTGAGAGATATGGGGAAAAGAGAGAGAGAGCGGATATAAGAGAGAATTAATATTTAAAAGGTTTGTCCACCACGAACGTCACGTTTTGCCCTTTCTTATGCCCATATAACACCACAGAGTAGCTCTCTACCTTGAGTGACACTTGTGCCTTGTATTGGATGAGCACAGATAATATATATACAAATAATATATTTACAAATAATATATACACATACATACATACATATATATATATATATATATATATATATATATATATATATATAAAGAGAGAGAGAGAGGGGGTGGAAGGGGGAGAAACAGTAAGGATAGGAATCAACACTGCTAAGCAAGTGAAATGTTTGCCTGAACGCAAATGTACTGAGGATGATCCCACGATTAAAGCACATTCTATATACGTTCGTGTTAGTAAATTGTTTGCTCTTTTCCATATATATATACATACATACATATATATATATATATATATATATATATATATATATATATATATATATATATATATATATATATGCGTGTGTGTGTGTGTCTGTGAGTGTGTGTGTAGGTAGGTATGTATGTATGTATTTTACAATGCGCATTGCTACCGAATGTGACACAAGATGAGTTTAAAATGAGATTAAAACGGCTTTTTGAGAACGTCGCGTAATGATCTTAGCCTCCTCTCGAAGGAAAGGCATTATCTGGGGGCATGCCCCTTGGGACTTGGGGATAATAATTTTTTTAAATATTCCCGATAAAATTGCCAGGTAAGTATGTATATATATATATATATATATATGTGTGTGTGTGTGCGCGCGCCCGGACGTGCGGTTTTCTATTTTACTGTAGTATAAGTTTCACGTTTTTCGGGATTTACGGCAGAAGTATGGTGTTTAATGATTCTTAAAACTGCAAACCTGGTTACTAATCAAAATAACCTCATGAAATGTATGCTGCAGAAGCTAAATAAAAAATTATTTTTAGTTTGCAGATAAACGGATAGTTTGTAATTGTATTGTACTTATTAGATGTCAGATATTTAAATATTACCGACATTTTTTTTTATGCCATAAGATCAGGTCTTCCCAGAGTTGTCTTGCTCACGGCGACCTTTAAAACATGTATGAATATTGAAGCACTTTGGACATAGATTCTAAAATTCCAATTATAGCTTACAGTTAGGTATGATACGAATTTAACCCCGTATTATCTTTCATTTTGAAATATAATCTTTCTCTTTCGCGTTGCACCTGATTCTATCCACAGTTTGGAAGACACCAACACAGATAAACTATTAATTCAGAAATAGACTTCTGCGTCAATTCCTATGCAGATCTCATATCTTTATAATATTAGTACTTATAGAAATTTTAATGTTACCTGTTATATATTTAGAGACACTCCAAAAAGAAATTGCAGTATTATTGGTCCTGGCCTGGCATCTCGGCCTCAGTCACTTTCCCGCACCACCGTAATGTAGCTCCCCTGTGTCTTTTGTATAAATACCTTTTGGTAATTGTTCGGATGCACTTTCCGCTAGGGTACTTAGACTTTAAGAATTTAAGTGCAGTACTAGACTAGTGACAAGGGCAATTTACAATAGTTGCAACCGCAAGTTCTATGCTGAAGAGATTTTTTTCTCGCACTTCTTGCTTGTAGATTTCTCTTTCGACGCCATAATTGCCAATCAACTTTGATCTTCAAAAATTTAAATACAATGTCAATTGTTACCTAATGTCTTCCTGATTACTCTTCTTTTGTTCTCGCTCATGAGTAATGCTACTGTTTCTAATTCCTTAACACTCGGTAAACCCCAGCAAGGTTTGATCAATCTACAGTTGAATTGGCTAGATGCAGCCGTAGGTTCTATGCTAGCAATTTCTTTTCTAGCATTTCTCGCATGTAGAAATCTCTTCTGGTTCCATGCTTTCCGGCCACCTTTGATCTTCAAAAGTTGAAATGCAATGTCAATCGCTATCGCGTCCTGGGTAAGACGATAAACTACATCCGACAGCAATGACTTTGATCAGAAGGTTTTGAGGAGTGTGATACCACCTCTTAATTGCTGGTGTTCCCAGGTCCACTCTGACGCAGAGTAGTAGCACTTGTCAGGGTCTCAGCTATAAGCAAATAGTTAACCCCCCCAAAAAAAGGGGTCAAAACACTATGAAAGTATAAAGATAGGTATTAATACCAGCAATGTTTTTTTGAGAATATTTTTTACCAGCAATATATATTTGATAAAAATATTAGTAGCAATACATTTTTGGAAAAAAAAATTATCAACAATACATTTTTGAAAAAATATTCCCAGCAATAAAAATCTTGTCGGCATTAAATAACCGATTGGGGTTGATATACCGTAAAACAAAACAAACCAAACCAAACCAATCAATCGCTATCTATTGTCGTCCTGATTACTCTTCTATTACTTCGACTCTTTCATGATGCTTATATTAGATTGGTAGTAAGTTCTCACCAATTTATATTTGAGTTAGCTAGATACAACCGTAAGTTCTATACTAATAGTTTCTTCTTTCGTACTAGAATAGGCTGAGCTCGGAGTAGTTTAGCCCAATGCTGCAAATTGCTACAAAGCCAAAACATCAGCCTGAAAACTTGAGTCATGTTATTAAATAGCCTTGTCAGATCTAGGCTCTCATATGGATATCATCTCTTGCATATATATCCACGTTTCATATTAATGAACATTATGGGAAGAAGAAAAAGATCAGTCCAAACATATATCAAATATAAGGCTTATTGAGAAACAATACAAAGCTTTTACCTTATGTAAACGTTCTGTTTTCAAAAGTACGGCATACAGAAGGCAGGAAAACACTGGCGCGTGTTGTCAGTCCTGTTCTTGGAGGCGAAAAGATACCAAGAGACCAATTGCGACAGTAAGGAAACGGGCCTTGATTGGACGTCCTGCGACCAATCTGAAAGTCCCCTCATGTGGGATTCAGCAGAACCCCAAATCTTACTGCTACTATGTGTGTGCTTTGACTACTGCGGAGTCTATGTTAACTCACTACATAACTGAATTGTCACCTGTATAGAACCGCTTTCTCAGATCAATGATTGAAAATGTCTCTAATCGATTGAACTCTGTAGGTTTTAATGAGGCCCGTCCTTCTTCGAACCTCGTGGATTGGCGCTACAGAATCCCAAACAAAGAAATTTACCAGATAACAGAAGCCACAGCCCTTGAGGATATTCAACACCGGCAACAACTAAACTGGATAGCATATTTAACTCGAAGAAAAAATAGTGGCATAATCAAGATGTTGATGTTCCACACCACTTCAAACAAAAAGTTAGGAAGGAAACCTCCATCAATATTGGAAACAGAGAACGTGAATAAACTATTTTCTTCAAAAATGGTTCTAATAGAAAGATTCTATAAATTTTAACCGACAGTAACACTGGGTGTTTGAACAATGAATGCCAAGTGTTACCTTATAAGGAAACAAATAATATTATCATTACCATTAGCATGAGAGAGAGCGAGAGACAGACAGACAGACAGACAGAGAGAAAGACAGACAGAGAGGAAGACAGACAGAGATTTTACAATTATCGAAATGCATGCAATGTTTTTTTAAACAATTTACTCCAAGCAAGGTGGGAGTGCCACTAGCATGCAAGGGGTTACAGAGGACTGAGAACAAGAGTAAAGAGGCATTTTGGGGGAAAGTATACAGAGAAGGGCGGAGAACAAGCTCAGGGTGACAGATGTTGATTGACATTACACTTGAATATTTGAAGAATATAGTCATTGGGGATGCAAGTAAGAGATTCACGGACGGGAAGTGCGGAAGAAGAAGCTGTTTGAGTAAAAGAGACGGTTATATTTAACCGTTTTGACAGTGAAAGGGTGGGACTGAGATGCCAACCTATCAGTACGCTTAAATTCATATAGTCCGGGAACCAGCGAAAGTAGCTCATCGGAACATTTGCCGTGAAAATACTTTTAGAAGAGACAGAGGGAAGCCACGGCACGTCTGTGGGATAGCGATTTTAGACTAGATGCCAGATCAGGACCTATAATCTTGCATATTCGTCTCTGGATTTTGTCGAAGACCTCGAGACGTACAGCGGGAGCACCAGACCATATATGACAACAATATTCCATGTAAGGGCGGATGGCTGATTTATATGAGAGAAAGTATTTGCTACGATAAATTATTTTTGGTACTGCTGAAGTAATGAATCCGCCTGGTTTACTGTGAAGTATCAGCGAGCTAGTCTGGTTGACAATCACGATTCATTCATGAGTTTCGTCCTTACTGAGTGCTCTATACTTGTGGTCTTGTGCCAGAATAAGGCTAAGCCTTTTGACAAACGATCTTTTCATTTTTTCAGCACTGAGTTCATTTATCATTGGGTGCTTCATATTAGAAAAGAGTAACACAGTGTAAAGTATAGAGTTAGCGTGTTAGTCTTGAGTATTAATACTGAGCAGTATGTTCCATCCTCCCTGAGAGCACCACACTTGTGGTCTTGTGCCAAACTAAGCTAAACTTAGTAAATTCAAAATTGTATTCAAATTGAGATCCTTTAACACCTGTAATAACAACTGTATTCAAATTAAGATCTCTTCAGTAAGTTTTCAAACCCCTTCCAATACCTTTGTATTGAAATTGAAACCACTTCAGTGGGTTTTCAAACCCCCTCCAATAACCATTATATTTAAATTGAGTCCCTTTTTGAGTTTTCAAACTCTTTCCAGTAACCATTGTATTAAAATTGAAACTCTTCATTGAGTTTTCAAACCTCCTCCAATAACGATTGTATTGAAATTGAAACCTCTGCGGTGAGCTTTCAGGCCCGCTGCTATAACCATTAAGCCCAACTGGCAATGCTGATCTTATCCGTATTTTTCTGGTTAATGTGAAAGTAAGAATTTACTGACTTGTAGTCAGCCAACCAAGCACGAGTGGGTTAATTTTAGACTTTCTCTGCAACAAGTAATCTCTCAGTGAACGTTTCTTCATCATTGCTTTTTGAAAGCGTATACATTTGCCATTAACTCTGAAAATAAAAACGGCGGTCGACTGTACTGCTGATAAAATTGTCTTCCTCTTTTAATCTTCATACACCGTACAAAAAAACATTTTTGACAATTCGTGTTTCTTCCTTCTTCGAAATCATCTACCATGCCTAAATCGTCTCGGTCTGTTTATTTTTTTTTATTTTAATCATTTCGTCCCAAAGCAAGCCTAGGCTTACATATAAGTCTACCATTCATCCATTCTTGGAATATTGCTGCCACATATGGTCCGATTCTCCTACTATTTACATCGAGCTCCTTGATAAAATCCAAAGAAGAATTAGCAATATTATTGGTCCTGATCTGGCGGCTTGGCTTCAGTCACATCTCACCGTCATATAGTTGCCTCCCTTTGTCTTTTCTGACATGAATTGGAAAGACTATAATGAATTCATTGCTAGGTCAGCTGTTAATTTTCTCTCCGGCATCTATCTTATATATTTATGTTTACCATTCGTCTATGCTTAGAATATTGCTACCAGATAAGTTCCGGTGCCCCTGCTATTTACATTGAGCTCCTTGGTAAAATCCAAAGAAGAATCAGCAATATTATTGGTCCTGATCTGGCGGCTTGGCTTCAGTCACTTTTCCACCTCTGTAAGGTTGCATCACTATGTATTTTCTATAAATATTTTCATGGTAATTGCTAGCATGAGCTCTTCGCCTTGGTACCTAGACTTTTTGAATTTAAGCGTAATACTAGACTGGCAGCGAGATCTCAATAATTTACAGTTGAGCTGGCTAGATGTAACCGTAACGTCTATACTAATAGTTTATTTTCTTGTATTTCTCTATTGTGGAAATCACTTCCGGTTCCATACTTCCCAGACAACTTTAATCTGGAATAATGTAAATGCAATGTCAATCGCTATCTACTGGCCTCCTTATTAATCTTTCCCCTTCCCGCTCATTATTAATGTTTCTGTTCCTAATTCTTCCACGCCTGTAACACTTTGTGTCTTAGTGACTTTACTGCCATGCATGAAGTGATACCGGTTAATAAAAGAAAAAAAAAGATACACACCTCTCCCTCAGTATTACATGCTGAGGGAGGGGTGTGTATTCAGCTTTGGGGAGGGCATTGTCTCCAGTGGTGGCCATCAACAGAGAGAGCCCAATGGTAGAAACGCATTTTTTAAAATGAAATTTGTACCCTCTCACCAGGTGGTGGGGAGCTCGAGTATTCTTTCTTTCCCTGGAGAGCGAACTATAACAGAAACCGCTTACCTCCAAATTGATTGTTTTCACCTGTTAGGCAGGTGTCGTATAAAAACACTACTGCAAAATGTATGAAAGGAGCAATTGACAAATTTATTAAAACTTGAGGCAAATATGTGTCACGAAAATGATTCCTCTGGAACTGCAAAAAATATACAGTGTGATCGAAAAGTAACTCCCCATTTTAAAATACTCATAATTTATTAACTATAATTTTTACAAGAAATGAATATAAAAGGAAGCGGTTTTATTTAAAACTAGCAGCATGGCCCGGCGTTGCCCGTGCTTGATTCAAAAATCGTACGACTCATACAGCAATCGCTATCACTTGACTTAAAATATTTTTGCCTTTCCTTGCCTTTAAAGGAGTGCCCTTTGCCGTGTTGATGTTGCTACATGCCTTACTTCTTGCCAATCTTACACTGCGAATTTTTTCTAAGCTCTATACTAAACATTAAATCTGTTACGAAAAAAAAAAACTAAACAAAATGAACAAAAAACGATCAGCTTTAAAAAAGGACTCGTAACTGGAAAAACCAAATGAAAAAAGAATGTTAACAACAAATACTTTTTCACACCCAACCCAGTTCTGCGGAATTAGAATCAACTATGAGTTTAAGCAAGCGAATGAGCCAATTGGAGTAAAGTGCCATGCAGATTTAAATTTTTCCCACTTGTGACGAATGCAGCTATCGATATTTTTGCATGCTAGCATGCTAGTTAACATTCGTGTCAGTCAGCTGTTGGTTCTCACGCTGGCCAATCGAATCTTCCTGCCTATTCGTGGCAGCTAACTATAGGTTCTCACTCTTGCCAGTAGAAAATGGCCGCAAACTGCCGTAGAAGCATGAAAAAATCGATTATTTCCACTATCGATGGGAGTTGAGAAATGCAAGGTCGGTCTTGGCTTTCCCGCTAACTTGGAGGATGTGCATGTAAATTTTGGTGCAAATCCATCGAAAATTGCGGCCGTGCATTCGTTACACACACACACGCACACACATATTCTGCCTTTTATAGATAGAGATTCGATATGGGCAACAGATTTCGCTACCAGCTTCTCGATGAAAAAAACTGACGCAAAAAATGCGTATTATACATGTGGAATTACGGTAGTTGTTGGATTCTTTATAAAATATAATAAAATATTAGCATTTCTAATAAACTATTAAAATCTTTTGTTCGTTTTGGAGAGCAAGGTGTAATAGTTGTTACATTCTAAATAAAATATGCTAATATCAGGTTCGGAAAATAATGTCCTATTTCAGAATAAACCTTCTAATTGTGTTTTAATATATTATTATAATAGTTACACAAAATATATTACTCATTCCTAATGATTAAAGTGTCCTCTTTGTTAATTTTATATCAATCTCTTTCAGAATGTTGTTCTCGAATATGTGACTCACACTGAATAATAGTATCATGTTGATCGGAAAATAATGTCCTATTTTAGAATAAACCTTTTAATTGTGTCCTAATATATTATTATAATAGTTGCACAAAATAAGGAACTCTTGTGGTATTGAAGACATAACTTCTTGTATTCGCCCGTCGAGTTCTTCCAAAGTCTTGGTTTGGTATAGTAGACTTGCTCATTTAACCAACTCCAAAGGGAAAAGTCACAGGGTGTTAAGTCAGTACTCCTGGCTGGTAACTCATACATAAAATAGGGAGTTACTTGTCAATCACCCTGTAGAGTACGCGAGCCTCATGTTTGAGACCTTCTGGTCTATAGAGATACATGTCTTCATGGTTGAACGATTTCTTCTGCAAGATTTTGGATTATTTGGGAGGCAAAACGTAACAACAGTGATATTCTAATTAAAGGATATAAGCATTTTGTATAAACATATAACACTCCTTACAAATGGTCCTTGGCTTTCGAGAGATTTTCGAATATTTCAAAATGTTCTTTAATTCAAATGTGAACGCTTAGCTTAATTTTTTTTATCAACAATCCTTTTTTTTCTGTGTGTATAAATACAGGTTTCTAAAATAAAATTTTAAATAAATTTCTATATATGACTTGATTTCATTACGGCCAGCGTTTCCTACTCTTATTAAATCTGGTTTTAAACATAGAATAATATTCTAATTTAGTCTTATGATAATTCTTATTTTATTTTACATTTGTAAGTATTGTTAGGTACATGTGATTGTATTTGACATCCTTATGGGGTCACAATCACCAAATGTTAGTGTCAAATTGTTGTATGTTTGTGGTGAGTAGTCATTTCACAAATGAAATCGACCTATGAAACGGCAATTTTTTTAAAGATTTTTTGTAGCTGTTTATAATACGCACATCTAATTTTGCTTATTATTTTTTTTAGAAAAAAATGAGTATTATACATATGGAATTACGGTAGTTGTTGGATTCTTTATAAAGTATAATAAAATATTAGCATTTCTAATAAACTATTAAAAATCTTGTTCGTTTTGGAGAGCAAGGTGTAATAGTTGTTTTATTTTAAATAAAATATGTTAATATCAAGTTATTCGAAAAATAATCTCCAATTTTAGAATAAACTTTTTAATTGTGTTCTAATATATTATTACAATAGTTACACAAAAATGTTATTCATTTCGTTACTGATTTAAACTGTTTAAACACATTCATTCAGGAATAAATGTTAGTTTTAAAATCGGAGATTATTTTCCTAACACCCTAATAAAAAAAGTTTTCGATTGTGTCACAAGGCCTTTTTGACGTTGTGATCCCACGCTTACATGGGACCAAATTTCAAAGTTTAAGAGTCCAGTATTTCTCAAAGGAGATTAATGAAGTAAACTTGGTGCGCTGTGTTAAGGAGAGAAGTAAAAACCCCTAGCGATACAGCTTATTAATCCCAGCAACTGAAAACTGCATTGTTAGGGGAAGCTAATTGCCTTCTTCTATCAAGGACGATAAATTAAATTAAGATTGAGTTACTTCCCTTGTCTACATCTGAGTTGAATATGGTGGCAAGCTGGCACGCACGTAGAATTCATGGTTTAAATGTAAATTCTTGCTGTTCTCAGGCAGTAAGTGAATAATGTTTTATTATGTGTTAACATACACTTGTCTTTCATTTCCATTCGAATTTGTTCATCCCAACAGCCTGGGATATAACCTCCATTGTATGAGCTGGAATTGACAAGGTAATGTCACTATACGACACTAATATAATGGAGATTTTCAATAGTATTTTCAACGTGTTTTTCTTCATCAAGCAGATATCCGAGACTATAAAATTCTGAGATCGCTTAAATGAAAACCTATAATTATTTCTGATCTTATCTTCTTGCGACATGAAAAGAAATCTTAGTAGTTTGTATTTCCACTTATAGCAAGCATTTAATTTGAAACCAGAATTAGTCATAATGAATAGAATATCGGTTGTTTTAAAGTATCGTGTCTTCACGCGTCATGAAAATGCTCGACCACATATTGCCGGGGTGACATTTAATTTGAAACCAGTATTAATTATAATGAATAGAATATCGGTTATTTAAAAGTATCGTGTGTTCACGTGTCATGAAAATGCACGGTCACATCTTGCCGGGGTGATATTTAATTTGAAACCTGAATTAGTAATTGTTATGGTCCGGTTCCTTGTACCACGGTGATAGTCCAAGGTAGAACCAATAAAGAAGAACTCGAACACAGGTATGGAATAACACAGATATATTACAAACAGGAATATATACAGAGAAGTAGAAAGTGTTAGTACGAACAATCAGGGTTAGTAGAGAGAACAATGTAGTCTCGACCAGTATCACTATTCCGATGTCTTGCAGTAATTGTCTGAACGCGACTCTCGGACTGCCTCTGACTCGACTGACTGACTCGCTCGCTCTGACTGACTGACAGACTCATGATAGACCTCACTCCAGACTTCCAGTATTTAGTCACCCCCACCCCCATGAGGGCATCATGTAGAACAAGGCCGGTTTAACGTGGGATCTCGGCTCGGCCCAAAATATGCCCTTTGAACTCGTTTATACGGGTTCAGGGTCGGTTTACCTCTCCGAAAGAGAGTCCGCCCTTCGGCGTAGCCTCGTTCGGGTTCCTCCCTGCCCGAAGGCAGAGAGTTCAACCGATCAGCCGATCAGCCGGTCGCCCGACTTCAGGCTGAACTCCCCGCTTCCTCTTGAGGTGCAGTATTTATTACGTATGGAATAGTCCATTATGTTATTATGGCTAAGGTCCCATAACAGTAATAATGAATAAAATATCGGTTGTTTTAAAGTATCGTGTTTTCACGCGTCATGAAAATGCTCGACCAAATCTTGCCGGGGTGACATTTAATTTGAAACCAGTATTAATTATTATGAATAGAATATTGGCTGTTTTAAAGTATCGTGTTTTCACGTGACAGTTTGTGCTGTCATGTCGATTTTTATATGTATGTATCCATATGTGTGTGTGTGTCTGTGTGAAGAAAAGCTAAGGTAATATATATATATATATATATATATATATATATATATATATATATATATATATAAAAGGATAATAATATAGAAAAGCTAAGTTAATATATACATGTGTGTGTGTGTGTGACTTACTGAATAAATTACAAACATTATGCCTGTTTATTTTTATTATAATCCGTTCATATTCCCGAATATTTTTCCATATATTACAATTAAATAAAGCAGGAAATGCACTGTAACAGTGAGAATCACTTTTATTTCCCAAGTAGTTTCCATCTTTTTCTGAGATCATCATGATGGGTGCAAGTAATGAATCAAAAACTTTGTCTAGCTATCCATGGATATATAATGATAATCTCAAACATTTTAATGTTTGTAATTTATTCAATCAGACATATATATATATATATATATATATATATATATATATATATATATATATATATATATGCGGATGATGATATATAAGTTTAATTAAAGATTATATGAACACAAAAGAGACATTTTAAAAAAT
Source organism: Acanthosepion lycidas (assembly GCA_963932145.1). Classification (NCBI taxonomy): domain Eukaryota; kingdom Metazoa; phylum Mollusca; class Cephalopoda; order Sepiida; family Sepiidae; genus Acanthosepion; species Acanthosepion lycidas. Next base: position 49,579,944 of record OZ010612.1, read on the forward strand.
AACACACAAAACGCATTGGTTTTTCACCGAAACGAAACTGACCACAATTTTGACATAAGAAATGCTACTCTAATCAAAAGAGAAACTAATTCATTGAAAAGTGAAAACGTGTGAAATGTGTAGAAAGTGCTTTAATTGCTATTTCATCCACAGTAAATTTACGTCTAGGTTCTTACAACATATCACCATTCTTATTACAATGTTATCACAATGAGGGATATTTAAAAACAACGATAAGGCAATGAAAAAGAAAAAGAATATAGATGAATTTGGCTAGATTGTCCATGCGCATGTCTAGTCACAACAATGTCAACAAACCCAGACTGATGAAGTCCTAACGGATGAAACGCGTCACAGAAACGTTTACCAAATTGTCATACATCTTTTCTTTCAAAACTCTTTTTAATATATAAAATTTTATATATCGTTATCCCATATATATATATATATATATATATATATATATATATATATATATATATAGATAGATAGATAGATAGATAGATAGATAGATAGATAGATAGATAGATAATATTAGTGGTAAATATACACATACATATGCAAAATATATAAATATATATACATACATCCATACACATACATATATATTTTCTATTAAAAAATTCCAAGAGGATAGAATTCAGGTAGAACTCAATGTCCAGGACAGAGTAAGGATATAATAAAAAGGCTTGAACCTAGGTCTGATGAATTGGATCGTATTTACGATTCCAGTGGAATAAATTATGACCATGGAATATTAGTGTTTAAGTCTTTTTATTATATATATATATATATATATATATATATATATATATATATATATATATATATATGATGTGGAAAAACTATACTGGATCCATTGCTAGGTCAGATGATAAGAATGTTGGTTCACTGTGTCGTGCGAGACAATTTTTCTTTCCAGAATCTATCTTACACATCTATAAGTCTACCATTCGTCCATGCTTAGAATATTGTTGCCACAAATGGTCTAGTTGTCCTGTTATTTACCTTGAGGTCCCTGGTAAGATCCAAAGAAAAATCTGCAATATTATAGGTCCTGATCTGCCGGCTCGGCTTCAAGCAGTTTCCCACCACCGTAAGGTTGTCTCCCTTTGCCATTTTTATAAATACTTTCATGGTAATTGTTCAGGTGAACTAAACTTACTGGACTGGCGTCGAGATCTCATCAATTTACAGATGAGCTGGCGAAATGTATCAGTAACGTCTATGCTAACCGTTTCTTTTCTCGCACTTTCTCTTTGAGTTTTTTTTTTCTCCTCCCACAACTTCCTTTTATTGTACATTTTTCTGTGTTAATTTTAAATTAAATCTCCCGTTGAAGCCTGAAGAGCTGGAGCGAAACCGGTTGCTTCGCCTGTTTTTAATATGTCTCGTAATATTAAGTTTTATACTTTTATTTCGATCATATATATATATATATATATATATATATATATATATATATATATATATATATGTGTGTGTGTGTGTGTGTGTGTGTGTGTGTGTGTGTGAAGAAAAGGTAAGGTGTTATTTGTTTCTTTTTCGCTTACGAAATTAATTGTACGTTCCGTTTTGCTTAGTTTATTTATGAAATATACCAAATTTGTTCTACGTGGATACATGAGAAAGGCGTCATCTATATAGCGAGTGTATTTAGAAGCTTTGGCAACGATATTTTGAGTCATGCTCAAACAGCGCTGAGATGAAAACTCATAGGTGGATCACATTTTTATTCGTAAAAAATATCGCTGTATAGGAAAAAGACTCGTCCATCCGCTATGAGTAGAACGTGTGGCAAAAAGTAGGCCGCAAAGGTGTAACACTTTTCAGTCGTACGCTTGTCGCATTGAACGACTGTATTCTTAATCAATGTTCTCATGTGATTAAACCCTTCTTCACTCAACCTTTTGATTCCAGTGTTTTCCTTACAGTCTTACTAACCAGTAACTATGAGCATTATACGAACTTTATAACAAATACACACACACACATATATATACATTAAGAAATGGACAAAGTCCGACAATTTATTTATTAAAGACATTTTTATGTCTTTAATAAGTTTATTATAAACAGAGCATTTACTTAAATACTTGTATCTATAAAAAGAACGTTAAACATAAAAAAGATGTCTTTAATAAATACACACACACACACACACACACACACACACACACATATATATATATATATATATATATAGATAGATAGATAGATAGATAGATAGATATATGAATATATATATATATATATATATATATATATATATATATATATATATATATATATATTATACGATAAAGAACAAGATCTTAATCTAACATGTTTCACTTTATTAAAGCTTCGTCACAGATCAAGATTAATTGTATGTTGTGTTTGACTATTTGTTATTGATCAGATACGCGTCACGTGTATTAAAATAACAGATATTATTCAAATATGTGTGGCAAACCTTCTCGACGCTAAAGTGTGTAAAAGTTACTAAGATGCAGAAGGATGTTTTGATTGGATACGTGTCACGTGTAATGAAATAATAGATAATATTCAAATAAGAGTAAGAAAAACATTCTGGACGCTAAAATGTGTAAAAGTTAGTGAGACGCTGCAGGATGTTTTGAAAAAAATTGTTTCGTTAGATTTTCTTTAAAATATATATCGTGCGTATTTTGTATATATATTGATTACTTATGTATTCGGACGAGATAAATTAGATTCATGAATAATGGATCTGTAGAAAAATGATGTAATGTAGTTTTTTAAAAGGATATTAATAGTTGGTAATTTTGCTATAAATATATTTTCATAATATTTTTCTTTAAAGGGTTATGCTCTTTTATTGATAAGGCTGGCATTGGTGAAATTAAAGTTATGTTCCAGGTTGTTGCTATGTAAAACGAGAGAATTTGAATGTTTATCTCAACGCAAATCTCATTTTTTTTCCGGATGCAAGTCTTTAGATCACGTGAAGTCTCTCCAATGTAGATGTCATTGCACTGTAGACTGCTCGACTATTTATATATGCTGGTCAATGGGGCATTATGTGTAGTAGGGTTTATTGTTTTATCCTAACGGTTGTTGGGTGAGGTGTAACGGTTATGTTTCAAATTATTCGGGAGGCTATTGAGTAGCAATAATTGTGAACCCGAATGAAGCCCTGACGATTATGCTTACGCATGAAACAGAGTGTCGCCGCTGGATGTTGACCTCAATGTCCACTTATATAAAACATTAGGCAGCATATATTTATATACAAAGAAATAATCACGCATAGAATCAATCAGCAATATTACAACAGTTATATTACAATCACCAACCGACAACAGTTTTATAAATGAGGATCACATCATTCTAAGGATTAACAGTATTTTAATGCATACATTATATTCTACTAGCGATGTGATATCGCCAATAATAGCATTAATATTGCTGATTGATTCTATGCGTGATTATTTCTTTGTATATATATATATATATATATATATATATATATATATATATATATATATATATATAAATTCATGAATCATTCATACAAAAAACAAATATAGAGGTTATTGATTTAAATGGCGAGAATACATCATCGAAAACAATATAAATAAGATACACCAACCCCGAACCTGTATATGAATATGATCCCTGTTTATAAATTCCAGTTGCATAAGGTCTTTTTAATTTTTTACAAGCTTTCGTCTGTTCCTACAGACATCATCAGGTATGGAAGTAGATTTTGTTCTTGTTTTTACTTCTCGGTAATAAGAGGACACCGAAAATAGAGATGTAATCCGAAAAAATGCTATGAGAAATGTGTTTTTGTTTTGGAACGTGCGGTCGCAACGCTGAGTTTGAATTTCAATTTTAAGGTTGTGCGTTTTTGTACAAATATAGCAATCAGAGAATTCTTTTTTACTTGTAGATTTTCCGTCAATATGGCATGAACTATATTGTTCAATAATTACAGTAATGTCACACTTATTATCCGAAAGTTGCACGTTGGATCAGTTATTTTAATTTCAATTAAAAGGTGCAATTATAATTTATAAATTCATAAATCATTCATACAAAAAACAAATATATACCTCTCTCTCTCTCTCTCTCTATATATATATATATATATATATATATATATATAGAGAGAGAGAGAGAGAGAGAGAGATTTCCTCTTAATCAAAATGTTATTTTGTGAATACCCATGTTTGAGTAGACGTCTTGTTTTGTTTTTAAACAGTGTGAATTACATCTACCGGCCTGCTCTCCAGCAGGGTTCGTACTTGCGTCCTCCGTTGTAGATGGAACCGCCATCTGATTCGATGTACTTTAGACAGCTCGGTCACAGAGAGCGTCACAGTCCAACTAGATTCAATATATCCTTTTGGAGAATGCACATCCTTACGTTTAAATCATCTCGAAAGCTGGTCGTTTGTTCGTATGCGAACAACATAAACAAAGTAATTTTGGTGCCGCTTTAGTATGTGTTCTACCGACTAGTTTCCGCTTTAGTGTGTATTCTAGCATTACATTTGTATCCTACTTTATTAAGGCATTGGAAATATATTTTACCGATCAGTTTTTTCCCTTGTGTGTGTCACCACCGCCACCACATTTGTATCTAAAATTATTACGGCATTGTCCTGACATTTTTCTCGATATGTTAAAAGACATTCGGAATGTTTTTATTTAAAGGATTCACATATCTTGTTTTATAGTGTTTTAGTCAAATTTCTTATTTTATATTTTTTTTTATTTTAAATTTTAAAATACAACAATAAATGTCATCCCTCCTTCCGTTTTGCTTTTCCCCTTACGTTAGATAATGTAGGATACAAATGTTATGGTAGGATACACTGATTGGTTGGACACACGCTAAAGCGGCACCAATTAATGTTTTTGGTTCTCGTTAGAATGACAATGACTCTTGAAGAATGCTAGTGACTTGCAATGCTTATTGCGAATGTGACAAACTAAGTTGCTTTGTACAGGTCCTGGCTTATTTTGTAAAGTCTGTTCAGCTTGCTCGTAGGTTTATCATGTTTTAGTTAAATTTCTTATTTTATCATTTTTTTTACTTTAAATTTTATAATACAACTATATATCCCTCCTTCCGCTTTGATTTTCCCCTTATGTTAGATAATATAGGATACAAATTTGGTGGTAGGATGCACTGACCGGTAGGTCACACGCTAAAACGATACCGTAATTTCTAAAGAACCAATGGAATTTTTATTAATAGATATTTTATACTACTAATGCGTCTACTCAAACATGAACATCAACTAAATAATGTTTGAAGTAATAGGAAATAATTTTTAAAAAATCCATTGATTCCTTAGAAATTACAAATATGCATGGTCAATTATAAGAAAGAATTATTGTGATTAAACTGAAGCGGAAGCCTTTCAATATAGTTGTTGTGGATTCCAGGGTGAAATCCGGTACCAATAAATAGCAAACGCCAAGAATGAATATAGGAAAATAATGTATCAGCGTAATAATACAAACTGGTAAAGCAAGGTTAGTAGTTCCAGCAAAATATCTATACAGTCTTTGGTATTGAAGTATCGCTGTATGACTTCTTACGGAGTCTACGTCCTCGCTCACGTTGACTCTTGCTGGCTACGTTCGTTCTGTCTGTCTGTTACCTTCAACCTTTCACTCTCCTTCTTCGGTCTCGTCTCTTCACGTAGCAGTAGTATATGTATATACTGGGTGAGTCCAGTAAAAAGGGGAGGACCCCTCAACAATAACCATCATAGTTTTGTACATACCGACGACGTATAGAAGAAGAAATTGTTAAGTTCTGTTCTATGTTTGATGACGCCAAGGCTCTTTACAAATCGCAAGAAATTATAATTATCATGGGGACTTGGATGCCAAAATATGCAACGACAGAGATCGTGAATACTTAGAAACAGGAACCTGGTACATGGTTCCAATGTTGTACAGTGAATGACCAGGTAATAGCCAACACCTGACTTCAAGAACATACAAGACGAAACCCAGAAGAAGAAAAAGAATAAATAAAAAAAACTAAAACAGATCGACTATATGACTATCAACAAGAGATTCAGGAATGCAGTTTTACACTGCCAAACATATCCAGTTGCCAACTGTGGAAGTGATCACCTTCCAGTGATATGAAAGTTTAGATTGAAACTACGGAAGTTGAAGGGATTAAGGCAATACCCAAATTGCCAAACGACAGGTTCTTGAAAGACCCGACTCTGAAGGAAAGATATTAGGTTGGTGCAAAAATAATGACGTAATAATGTCGTTTTTTGACGTATTTTTTAACGTCAAAAAACGACATTATTACATCATTATTTTTGCACCAACCTAATATATGACCAGTGTGAAAGGCAGATACGAGAAACAAAAGTAAAATTAAAATCCTAAGTTGGGCACTTTAAGAGAAACTTTAGAACAGCAGCAAGTGAAACAAGATTGTAGACGAAGAAAAAAGATGAATGGATGACAGACGAAATTCTCGACATGATGAAAAAGAGACGAAAACCATGCCAAGACACGGAACAGAATATAAGACACTATCAGTCAGTTATGTGCCATGCGTGATACACGCTTAGGCGATCATGTATCTTTCGATACATGACTGACGAAGCAGATTATTTTCTTGCAGTAGGTTGCCATTTCTTTCTGCGGTAGACCAGTTGCCATCCAAGGCTATAGAACCGCGTCCGTCCTGCTATTTACCCATAGCTGAGGAGGGAGAAGAAAAGGGTTCATACTTTCCCTAAGGGTATTAGCAGGATCAGCAGAATCAGGCCAGAGATAGGACAAGAACAGTGCGGGTTCGTTAAAGACACCAGAGCAAGGAACACGATATTTATACTCAGAATGTTATCAGAAAAAAAGTAATACAAATGCAGAAGGACGTGTACCTTTGTTTTATAGATTACGCAAAGGTATTCTATAGAGTACGCCACAAAGATCTGTTGGAACTACTCAATAACCTTGATATATTTGGGGGAAGATATAAGAACAATCAAGAACCTATACTGTCAGTAAACAGTCTGCATTCGGATAGAAAAGGAGTTCAGCACATATATAAAAACAGAAAAGGTGTGTAAGACTTCTCATCGGAATTATTCAACCTATAGAGCGAGGCGATTCTGAGAGAACTAAAAGTCCTACAAGGATTCATTATTTGCGAACACAATCTTAACAATATAAGATATGCAGATGACACAGTGTTGATAGCAGATACAGAAAGAAGGCTACAAAACTCCTACAAAAAGCAATGACGGAAAGCGAGAATAAAAGATTAAAAAGTAGACTGAATTCATGTTTGTTAGCAAAAGGACTTTTTTTAGACCAAAGTGCGGATTGCAAATCGAAGATACCAGAGTCAAGTGCAGAGATTTAAATATCTCGGAAGTGTTTTAACAGAGGGCCAGAAAGTGTGGCACTGAGATCCGAAGGCGTGTTGACATAGCCAAAGATGCATCTCAAAAACTAAGCAGAGTACTAAGAAATCGAAAAATTTCGCTAGAAACAACGAAAAGAGTACTAAACTGTTACGTGTCCTCTTGTAAGGCAGTGAGTGCTGAATCTCCTCAAAGATGAAGAAGAGACTTGAAGCAACAGAAATGTGGCTCTACAGAAGGATGCTGAGGATACCGTGGACCAAACATGTGAGCAACGACGAAGTTTTGGAGAAAGTGAAAACAAAAAGGAAACGAGCTTAACACCAGGAAGAGACAGTTAGGAATTCTAGGACATATATTTAGATAGGAGGTCTTGCAAAATCTGATACTCCCGGGACAGATAGAGGGCAGGAGAAACAAGAACGCATAACATATTTAGTGAACTTGACTAAATGGATGATGAGACAGAGCTTAGGAGAAATGACAGAACGACAAAGTTTATTAAGAGCTACAAGCGATAGAAGGCTGTGGTAAGCCATCATCGCCTGCGTCTTGAGGGGATACGACACATAAAGAATATATATATATATATATATATATATATATATATATATATATATATATACACATATATATATATATATACATACATATATATATATATATATATATATATATATATATATATATATATATATATATATATATATATATATTCAGTCGTATGGGTATGAGTTTGTAACCTTGGGTTTAACGCTTTTGTGATCATCAGGGTTACAAACTCATATCCATATGACTGAATATGTTTGCTCTATCATTGATATTGAGTGCTTTCCAATAACTACTACGCATATATAATATATATATATATATATATATATATATATATATATATAATAAAAAGGCTTAAACACTAATATTCCATGGTCATAATTTATTCAGACCTACAAATTCAAAAAAAAAAAAAACGGAAAAGAACAACTCCGGAAATAAAAATAGAATTTAGAGAGAGTGTAAGTATGAGAGTGTGGGACGAATGTTAGTTCTAAAGAGAAGGGTAACATACGAGAGAATTTGGGAGATTAAAACTTAACTTATTCTGATCTTTAACATTAGATCGTCTATGGTGTGTGTATGTCACCACGAAATGTATCCTTAATGTATTAGACATCCGACAACATTCATATTTCCCCCTTCCACTCACCTTTAGTTTAACCCTCTCTGTTAAGTTTTAATCTCCCAAATTCTCTCGTATGTTACCACTCTCTTTAACACTAACATTCGTCCCACACTCTCATACTTACACTCTCTCTAAATTCTATTTTTATTTCCGGAGTTGTTCTTTTCCGTTTTCTTTTTGAATTTGTAAATCTGATGAATTGGATCGTATTTACGATTCCAATGGAATAAATTATGACCATGGAATATTAGTGTTTAAGCCTTTTTATTATATCCTTACTCTGTCCTGGACATTGAGTTCTACCTGGATTCTATCCTCTCGGAATTTTTTATTCAAAATATATACATGTGTGTATATGCACCTGTGTATTTTGCATATATATGTGTATATTTACCACTAATATTATATACAGTAGCGTCCAAAACTAAGGGACAACATTTTAAAACCTAATATTTGTTAGAAATAACAACTGTGAAAAGCTGAAGTTTTGACAACTGGTAGTCGTTATCCATAATAACATATTAAAATTTGAATCATTTGCAAAGGATAGAAAAAGAATTATAACAATTATTTTTTTTATTTTCAAAATAGGATCGTCCAAATATATATATATATATATATATATATATATATATATATATATATATATAAGATTAATACAAATAAAATATGTCACTTAGATGATTCATGTTATATTCAAAACCCTGACTCTAGAATAACTCACCGGCTTCTCAGCCCAAATATGTGGAGAGAATTGGCCAGGTGCTTAGCTGGGCAGCAGCCCTACGGCCACACCCGATTGATTGATTCGTTTTCTGTGGCTTATCAATGTCATAGTACTGAGTCATAGTACTGAGAATGATGATTTAAGATGAAGCATCCTTTAGAATGACGTCAGTCGAAGATTGAAGAACGTTTGCAATTCAACTACGGAACCCTACGGTTAAACATTCAAATAGGTAGTGTGTGGTAAGAATAAAAGAACCATCCAGCGAGGCATCAACTTGCACCATATATCCTAGGGTTTCGTCTTTCATGGACTACGCCCTTGCCAATTCTAGATTGAATACTCCTTGGCAGATAGATAGATAGATAGATAGATAGATAGATAGATAGATAGATAGATAGATAGATATGAACAGACTCAGATAGCTGTGAATAGATTGAGATAGCTAGATATGAACAGACTGTGATAGATAGATAGATAGATAGATAGATAGATATGAACAGACTCAGATAGATAGATAGATAGATAGATAGATAGATAGATAGATAGATAGATAGATAGATATGAACAGACTCAGATAGATAGATAGATAGATAGATAGATAGATAGATAGATAGATAGATAGATATGAACAGACTCAGATAGATAGATAGATAGATAGATAGATAGATAGATAGATAGATAGATAGATAGATATGAACAGACTAGATAGATTGGACGAAATGAGTTAGATGTGAACGAAACGAGATAGTGTTGTAACCTAGGGAAAGTTACTGAATAGAATAACACATAAGATTCGTCAGCGGTGCGTAGAAGAAGGAGTCAACTGCTAGAAATGAATCAAGTGAATTCTACAATGAATCTCCAACTCTAGGATATCTACCAACCGCCGGACGCGGTCAGATTTGGCAAAAGGCAGAATTTAATGGAGCTCGGCTAAAAATTCTCCGTAGACCCCGTATAAAACGGGGTCTGGTATCTGTTTCTCGAGACAATACTCTACCCTTCGACATAGCCTCGTCTGAGGATCCTCTCTGCCCGGAGGCAGAGAGTTTGACCACCACAGCTGGAGACAAATCTGAAACTCTAGACCAACATACAGTATTTACTACTGTATTTATGTGAATGGAGACATACCAGTTATCGTACGTAGGTATGCTACACAGATTAGCCAACGTATATGCGCGCGTTAGAGTGCATACGTAAGTAAGCAAATAAATATTTACTAAATTTACTTTAAGGTGTAAACATAACAGTGCTCAATGTGGTTAGACCTAAGAAATATATATTTATAAATATACATATACCTACGTTTGGGGTGCGACTTAAGTTACGCTGTTTTGCCAATTTATCAATTTATACTTATAATTTTTAATTTTTTTTTAAATCAAATAACATTTCGTGCCTGATGAGTTGATAAAGCAACGAAACTTAAGTCGCACTCCTAATGTAGGTATATGAATATTTATTAATATATACAGACTCAGATAGGTAGATATGAACAGACTGAGATAGATGTGAACAGACTGAGATAGATGGATAGTTAGTTCCCTTTAAGGTCTAGGTTGAAATATTAATAAAGAAATAATTTCTAGTGAGATTTTACATCCGCATAACACATCATTGGAGCTCATATGTTTTAGGTTAAAAAGATATTCTATCAAGAAACTAATGATAAAGATGCCAAAAGTAAAATCCTATATCCCTTTTTCCATCAGGGAAACTGCATATAGTTCAAACATATCACTACAAATTTGGCCACAGGAGACAATCTGGAGAAAGCAAGTTTTGAATTTCCTATTTAAGGAATAGAAATCCCTTTTTGGGACTTCTACAAATCTAGCGAAACGCAAACAACAGTAATTAAGCTTTCACGGTATTCAAAACTAATTGAAATATGGTTTTCTAAGTTGAAGAGTCAGAGATGTTTGCTCTTAATGAGGTGATTTCGAACCAAAGAATGTTTTCAAATTATCATTTCGAAATCTCTTAGAAAATCCTATATGGAAGAGAAAAGGAATCTTAATTTGTCCATATCTATCCAACCTACACCTCAAGTGGAAACGAACCATCACGAAATATGGTGGAAAAAATGGCTGGTTCCCTTTCCCCGATCACCACAATCTTGACCCGTTCAACAATTACCTTCCTCACATATCTCTATCCACTGTAACCCTCTACCTAGAGTGGCTCTTGGGCCTTGTGTAAGGTGAATGTCATTGTAAAAAATTTATCAAGACATTTCATATCCATCTATCTCAGTCTGTTCATATCTATCTCAGTTTGTTCATATGTATGCATATCTATCTATCTTTTTTTTTAAGCATTTCACCCCCAAGCAAGGCTGGAAGCTACTAGCACGCAGGGGGTTAATATAGGATTTGGAGCAGGAGCAGATAGGAGTGATAAAGGAAAGGATGAAGAGAAGGATAGTGGATAGATCAAGCCAACTGTAGATGTCTATTGACATTACATTTGAATAGTTGGAGATTATAGTTATCAAGGAAACAGGAAAAGGGGAGGGAGTTCCACAGGCAAGAGTTGCGAGATATGAAGCTATTGGAGTAGAAGAGACGGCTACAGTTTCAACAGTGAAAGGGTGAGAGCGGGATGCCAACCTCGCAGGACGCTTGAATTCATGAAGCCTGGGAACCAGCGAAAGCAGGTCATCGGAGCAATTACCATGAAAGTATTTGTAAAAAAGACAGAGAGAAGCGACGGCGCGTCTGTGAGAGAGCGACTGCAGACGAGATACCAGATCAGGGCCAATTATATTGCATATCCGTCTCTGGATCTTATCAAGAACCCCGAGGCAAACAGAAGGGGCTCCAGACCATATATGGCAGCAATACTCCATGAAAGGGCGAATGATTGATTTGTAGATTTGAAGGATCGCTTCCGGGCAGAAAAATTTCCTGGCGCGGCACAGGGAGCCAACTTTCCTTGCGGTGGACGAAGCAATTGACTCAATGTATTTGTTCCATCTCAGGTCAGCAGACAATGTGAGACCGAGCAGCCGCAGAGAGGTGCTCTCGAGAAGTTGAGCGTCAGACATTCTAATGGGGGACAGGGAAGGATCTCTGTGGTGATTAATAAAGAGCAGTTTTGTTTTTGAGGCATTAAAGTTAACCAGCCAATTCCTGCCCCAGTTCACAACCGATTGAAGGTCCTTTTCTTGTCGAACGGCCTGGTTAGTTTTGTCAGCGACACTAGATTTGTTTTTGAGGCAGGAGTAAATTGTAGTGTCGTCCGCGTAGATACCTACTTGGGAATCTAGGACGTCAGGAAGATCGTTGATGAAGATAATGAACAGAGTAGGGCCTAGGGTGGATCCTTCGGGAACACCTGCGTTCTTGGGATAGGAGCTGGAGGAGAATCTGTTGAGAACTACCTTCAATTCACGATTTGACAGGAATGATTGTATTAAATCAAACAATCGACCATACCATAACCCTGAAGCTTGCGAAGAAGGCCAGCATGCCAAACCCTATCAAACGCTTTGGAGATATCAAGAGCCACGGCACGAGCTTTTTCGTTATTTTGAAGAGCTTGGTAAACAATTTCAGTGGTGGCCGTAAGCACATCAGCTGTAGATCGGGCAAAGCGGAAACCATATTGCTTGAGAGAGATCATGGGATGTAAGGTGGTTAACCACTTCGGCGCTGATTAAAGCTTTGAAGACTTTGCCGAAGAGGGGTAGGAGACTGATAGAACGGTAATTAGAAGGGTCAGAGGGGTCGCCAGAGTTCTTAAAGACAGGAACAATCGATGAGGACTTCCAGCTGTCTGGAAAACAAGATTCCTTGAGGCAGTAGTTATACAATTTGGAGAGGGCAGGCGTCAGTTCAGGTGCACATTTCTTCAAGACAATGGCTGGTATCCCATCCCCACCACTAGCCTTGTTGGGGTCTAAATTAGAGATAATGCCCAATACCAATGACGGGGTTATGTGCAACCCGTTCAATAGCGCCTCAGTTCTAAGAGGGAAATCGGGTATGGGTACACCGGAAGAGTCGAGCGTTGAATTGAATGAAAATTTCCAAGCAAAGCATTCAGCATTGTTGGCAGAGGAGGTCAGGACCTCAAACTGGTTGAACAAAGGAGGTATAGAGGGTTTGCTGTTGTTGAGTACGCTCTTGCAGAGTCACCAGTAATCCTTGGAGCCGAATTTGCAAGATGCAATACGTTCCTTCATTCGAGCAGCAAATAGTGACAGCTTCGTTGAGGTCACGCTTACACTCATTATGGACAGAGGGAAAGATACATCTATTGCAGTCGGACATATCGCTACGATATAGGTGGAAGAAGTGGTTCCTATGGGAAATGACGGCTGAGCAAGCAGCGGAGAATCAAGAGGAGGAGCGAGATTTTACCTTATATTTCCTTGAGAGGATGAAAGCGTCGATTCCAGCTTTAACCTAGGAGGAGACCACGGAAGCACATTCTTGAACGGGGAGCGTAAAGACAACATCCCAGGGAACACCGCGGAGGAAATCACGGAACGAGTCCCAGTCAGCTGGTTAGTAGTAGAACGAGATTCTAGTGATAGGAGGTTCTTTGCAAGAGGTGGAGTTGAAGGAGATGTTGACAGACACTACAGCACGATCGGAGTTACCAAGAGGGCAGAGCTGCGTGGCGCTGCAAGACTCGGGGATGGAGGTAAAACATAGATCGAGAAGAGAGGCTTTACCGTCCCGTTTGTAGGCAAAACGCGTGGGGAAGTCAACTATCTGCGTGAGTGATTGAGAAACTGAAAAATTAAGTGTTTGAATGCCTGCAAGGTCAGTAGTAGCATTCTTAAGCCAATGGGTATGATGGGCGTTGAAATCACCAAACACTAATATGTGAGCAAACGGATGGCGAGAGAGGGCCTTGTCTATGCTGTCAGAAATGCTATCGATTATTCTACAGTCTTGAGAGGATGGAGAGCGATAAAGGAAGATGAGATAGCTTACAGCATTGAGAAGAGATAGCCCGAGACACATGTACGAATAATCTGGTGATTCGAGAGACAACTCACTAGCCAGAGGGAGATGGTCCTTGACGTAAACACCAAGGCCATGCATGTGGGTTTGAGAGTCATTTCTAAGGAGAGGAAGGTAGCCGGAGATCGAGAGATAAGAGGGGTATCTATCTATCTATCTATCTATCTATCTATCTATCTATCTATCTATCTATCTAAGTCGGTTAATATCTATCTATATCAGTCTCTCTATATCTATCATATATATATATATATATATATATATAGATAGATAGATAGATAGATAGATAGATAGATAGATAGATAATATTAGTGGTCAGTATATATATATATATATATATATATATATATATATATATATATAAATTCCCAAGAGGATAGAATCCAGGTAATTAGTAGGTATGATGAATTGGATCGTGATTACGATACCAATGTAATAAATTATAACATTAGAATATTATTGTTTGAGCCTTTTATATTACATATATATATAATGAAATGGATTAAGTCCAACACTTATTACAGATATAATTTAGTTAAGTAAATGCTCGGTATTTTAATTAAACAGTATTAATTACATTTACCGGCCTGAATGTTCTACTAAATTTCTTGAACATTCAGTCCGGTAAATGTAATTAATACTGTTTAATTAAAATGCCGAGCATTTACTTAAATAAATTATATCTATAAAAATAACGTATAAACAGTATACACACACATATATATATATATATATATATATATATATATATATATATATATATATATATATATATATATATATATACAAGTTTCATTATAAAGAACTAACAGGTCATTTTTATCATACTTTTATATCTTTCAGTATTTTTTAGTATTATGTTCGAAGTTGTGGATATTATTATATACAGACACAGTTAACATCTATCTATCTCAGTCTGTTAATATCTATCTATATCAGTTTGTCTATATATATATATATATATATATATATATATATATATATATATATATATATATATATATATATATATATATATAACTGTCGGAAGTTCATATTTTGTTATTTTTTTTCATCTACTTCAACGTTCCAGTCATTATCAAGAACTGGTGTGGTGTCTGTGTCGTAGTTTTAAAGCCTTTGTCCGCATCTTGCACGTATCATATTAGTATTAAAAATTAACGAATAAATAAATTAATTGATAAAATAAATTAATTGATGAGATAATCGGTGGATCGTCTCAATATTTCTCGGGTAGTTCTTTCGATCAAGCTTGAAGCGTCTGGGCCTAAAAATGACTTTGTGTCCCACTAGACATATCAAAACAAAAAAGCTGGGATAAAATAAAATGCGAATCCAATTTTGCTAATTTGATGCTCTCTCTGGATCAGCATCGCCCCGCCTGTCTACTATCTGCTTCACAATCGAGTAGTGGCGCCTGACTTTAACGCAGTGCCCTCTTCATCTACCGGTACCCTTCTAGCTGTAAAAAGACAAATCCATATAACCATTAGCTATAAAAAGACAAATCGTTGATGGATAGAATTTTAGCGTTCTAGCAGTTATGTTAGTTATTGACTTATGGATCAGTTTCTTATCTTACGACAATGTCCGTTCGTACCATATATCGTAATAATTGATTTGGGTGTATATTGGCATTGTCTAATCATGAAAGAAAATGCACTGAGTGTTGATATATGCAGAGTAAATCTTTATATTATAACACAAAATAATAATACAAAAGATAAGGTGAAAGTTAAGTTTCAAGAGTAAAATCCATTAGCCATAAAAAGACAAATCGTTGATGGAGAGATTTTTAGCCTTCAGAGACTAAACTAAAAACAAAGAAGCAGGCATTGACAAAAAAAAAACAAACATTGTCCATTGTCATCAGTATGTAAGATAACCGAGTTGATTTATTGACTAATATTTTTCATTTTACTTTCAGTTGTTTTTCATTGCTACTGCTATTCTATGACATTTACTATACAAAGGGGATTTGAAATTAAAAAAAAAATTCTCGCCGCAATACATGCTTGCCTCTCTTCATCTCAGATAGCCAGATATCCGAACTAGCTGTTGTGATATATATTGGCTTATGGATCAGTTTCTTATCTTACGACAATATCCGTTCGCATCATACATCGGAATAATTGATTTAGGTGTATATTGGCATTGTCTCATGATTAAAAGAAAATACACTGAGTGTTGATAAATACAGAGTAAATCTTTATATTATAACACAAAATAATAATACAGAGGATAAGGTGAAAGTGAAAGTACATTTTTAAGCACTTACATTTACCTTTATCACCATGTCAACACGACATTCATTAGACGATATTTTAAGAACGATTAAGTCAAATGTTTGGTCAGAAACACTATAGCTCTTGAGCTTGTTTAGAAAGGCAGCTGTTAAACGCCGTCGAGATATCTAAAGCCACAGCCCGAGCCACGCCATTCTTATCTAAAACTTGATAGACAAGTTCAGTACATTCTTCCTTTTTAGCTTTATCAAGGCAATGTTGAATTCTACAATGTCCTGTTGGAGAAAATATACAATACAACCACAATACTGTTACTAGACACTCTGTCTTTCATAAATATATCTTCGCTATAATAGTCCCAGTGACCCCCAAGAGCGAATCCTTCTGGCGTTTCAACTCCTGTAGAGCAAACCCATGGTGGTATGGTCAAGGAGGAGAGAGCAGATTGAATTTGACCAAGCCCTGAAGACCCCAACCGCGGAATAGGCAAAAATTGACATCCTCTCAACGGCCAAACCGGCGGAAGAGGCCAATGTCAGTCGGGTTGGGGTAACCAAGGCGAACCTTGACATACCAAGCCCCCGACAGCCCGATTCAACCAGGTTTGCCAGATCTCGCCAGTCTCAATTCCCTTTAACACGCGAGGAAGGCGCTTCCGGTTGAGTGTGTGGGCTTCTACGTCGCGCAGAGTTGTCCACCAAAATCAAATTCGCGCGAATGGCTTCGTCAAATTCTCTGACTACTCTTCAGGAGTAGGCTGAGGCTTCACAGACATCTCCGTCACCTCCACCGTGGGAGGGGGTCAGAATGGGAATAAACAGAGTCAATGACAATCCCGATGCCCGGATACAATAATAATAATAATAATAATAATAATAATAATAATAATAATAATAATAATAATAAAAGACCTAGAAATCGAGATTAACAGGATGAGGGGAATGAAGACTGAGACTGTACCAATAGTAATCGAAGCTCTGGGCCTCGTAAGAAAAGGAATGGACAATTTTAATAACAGTGTCCCAGATAACATCAACATACAAGTTGCCCAGAAGATCGCCATACTAGGAACATCCCATATACTAAGAAATGAGCTATCAATTAAATGACAATTCTCTTATAGCGACAAAGAATCATATTTTGGACCCGGTTCTAGAGGCAATCATTACTCTCCACAACTTCTTATCCCTTCAAGTAAGAGGCTCGCTGACTTCCCGTATCTCTCTTCCCTTCAATCTGCCCCGTGAGGATTAGTTTTTCTAAGCCCTACTTCCTCATTATGGGAGCATGACAAGATCTGTCTATCTCAGTCTGTCCATATCTATCTATCTATCTATCTATCTATTAGGTTGGTGCAAAAATAATGACGTAATAATGTCGTTTTTTGACGTTAAAAATACGTCAAAAAACGACATTATTACGTCATTATTTTTGCACCAACCTAATATCTATCTATCTATTTATCTATCTTATTCTGTCCATATCTATCTACCTATCTCAGTCTGTTCCTATCTATCTATCTATCTATCTCATTCTGTCCCTATGTATCTACCTATGTCGGTCTGTTTCTTTCTTTCTTTCTATCTATCTATCTCATTCTGTGCATATCTATCTATCTATCTATCTATCTATCTGCCTAAATTCATTCTTTTCTCCTTTTGAATCTTATTACAACCCTTGATTTTTTATACTAAATCTTCAGTACATAGGAGATCATGGCTCTCTACAATATCCTATCCCTTGTGACACTTAAGAGTTTTTCTCCTTTTGCTTAGGCTACCGCCCTCCGTTCCACCACCGTTTACAGAACTTTGTCAGGTAAGTTGTTTTCTGCTTTCCTCTATCTCTCTTACCCTCGTTATGTCCTATGAGTGTTAAGTTTCCTAAACCCTCAATAGGTCTCCAAGCAATTTCAGCTGTGTTTTCCTGATTTTGAGTAGAAGTGTTATTTCTGTTGCCGTTTTCTTTAAGACTTTCTCGTTGCTTACGTGCTGCGTCCATGAAATTCTCAGTATCCTTCTGTAGAACCACATTTCTGCCGCTTCTCGTTTTCCACTTCATCCACAGGGAAATTGTCCGACATTCACTATCCTATAAGAGAATGGATAACACATAGCAATGCAGCACTCTTTTTTTTTGTTTCTAACAATTTTTTCCCGTTTCTTCGGCAGAGAACAATAATAAATAATGTTGCTAATAGATAAATATTTAAGAGATAAATAATAAAGGTAGAAATTCACTACCGAACAAAAAAAATAAAATCACCTAATAAAAAAAAAGTAGACCTTTTTAGAATTTAATGTGTCACATTCTTTTGTGAGTTGTACTTTAGATTTAAACGAATCAACGACACTGTGATATTTCTATTCTGTAACCATTGAGCCCTGCTACTCGTCATTGTTCAATTTGTGAATTAAAAGAATCGGACGTATTATTTTCTTTTCTTTTTCTTTTTTTTTTTAAAAAAAAAAAGAATTGATTATTTTAAAGTCATTGTCAAGTCTAAAACCTTGACCAATTTTAAAAACCTTTCTCTTCGTGTAAGCTTTTCTGAAATGAATATGAAGTCGGTTACATTCTTTTATATATGTCTACTCACAAATAGTCCACCACCTAAACAAAACACGTGCTGTAAAAAGAATTCTTATTGGGGTGATTGCGTGCACGCTGTAATGAGCTTGAGATAAATCCCGAACCTCAACACAGATTTTTACCTTCGACATTGTAAAGGATCAATTTATAAATTAGAAAGTTAAGTAACTTTTGCCACTTACAATCATTAATTGTCAATTAAATGCCATTTTTAGGTACTTCCATTTTTTCGCGGGAAAATACAGTAACGTGATGAAAAAAGACCCAAACTCAATAAAAACAAAGTTTTGTCATCAAAATGTTTGTTATTATTACGAGGAAAGACTAAAGTATTTTTTATTATTACTTTTTGAAATGTTTTACTCCTTTCTAGCATGTTCGAAATTTTGGTAAAAAATCTTGTTTTGTTTACGTCATCGGCTGAACCAAAGATAAAGGTTAGTCTTTTTGGGGTTTTTTTTTTTTCGCTTTTTCCGATGAAAAAACACATTAACTTGGAAATTCTTACAAAAATCAAATAATTGTTGGATTTTAATGAAATTTTCAGGACATATTTAGAAATGATACCACCCGCACATCCAACCTCACAGCACTGGATATTCCCAAGCGGTCACCCATCTAGGTTCTGACAAGTCTTGACGTGGCTTAACCGGTGTTTCAACGTGATATGGATGTAGGCTGAGATAGTTACATACATAGGAATAAACAGAAACATGAACATGTAATTTAGATGACAATTTATCCATCGCAGCCTGTATATTACCTCCATCCCTCCCTACAGCCTATGTGTTTTGCCAGACTAACAGAAGTTATGTAATGCATCCCACCTGTGGCC
The DNA here is from genome assembly GCA_963932145.1 of Acanthosepion lycidas. Taxonomy (NCBI): domain Eukaryota; kingdom Metazoa; phylum Mollusca; class Cephalopoda; order Sepiida; family Sepiidae; genus Acanthosepion; species Acanthosepion lycidas. Next base: position 49,599,891 of record OZ010612.1, read on the forward strand.
ACCTGGTGAATTAGTCAACCAATTGTTTGAAATTCAAACGCTTGCTTGTAATTTTATCCAGATTAAAAGAGGTGCTAGACCATCAATCAGTGGAAAATTGGTTGTACAGTGTGTGTGTGTGTGTGTGCAAAAATCAAGATCTAAATTTAGCCACAAAGACAAAAATTCCTCAAGGAACAAAATGTGAGCATAAAAGGATTTCCTCTTGCCATATATATATATATATATATATATATATATATATATATGAATCCATAAATTTTTACATCATGGGGTTTTAGGAGGTTCCCCTGTGTATGTAGCGATTTAACAGAAGCTGGAAAATACCGCACCAATATCCAAAAATGCACTGGACTAGCGAAAGAGGCCTTCCAAAAAATTAAATAAGAAGTTGAGAACTGGAAACATTTCGGTAGAAACAAAGAAAGAATGTTGGATTGCTATGCGATATCCACCCTCATATATGGACGGGAATGTTGGACAATTTCCCTGTGGATGGGGAAAAAACTAGAAGCGGTCGGAGGGTTCGAAGTAGGGCGCACCGTCTCGGCGTATCTGGATTGTGAATTTTAAATGGTTTTAAATTAAAAGTGAAAAATGGAGGAAAGTGAGAAGCATTTTCATTCATTTGATGCTCTTTTATTTCTGGAAAGGTAAAATCGCTATACAAACAGCAAAAAAGTTGTGTGCCATTTATAAAGATCGTGCCATAGCTGAGAGTAAAGTTCGTAAGTGGTTTGCTAGGTTGAAATGTTGATCTAGAAGACCGAGAACATTGCAGTCAGACCTGCAGTCGTTGTTGAGGACCAAATCGAAATGCTGATTAAAAATAATCCAGATCACTTGATACGTGATATCGCAGAGATACTCTACATGTTTGAACGTTGTAAGACATTTGAAAATACTTGAATACGTTATTCGCTACAAGGTTTGGGTGCCTCAAATTTTAACGGGTAAAATGAATGGACCGCATTTCCATCAGTGATTGTCTACCCAAACGCTACGAAAACAATCAATTTGTTTAATAGAACAATCACAAGCAATAAAAAATGAATTGTTTACAACGATGTGGAGAGAAAAAAAAGTACGAGGGAATAGCGTCTCCAGCTTATCTCTGAAATTTTATTCATTAATTATTTATTTTATTCTACTTTTTGTTTATTTTTCTCATTCGGCGAGGAGTAGATAGGTTTGCCTATTGTCAGATTCACACTCCTCCCCAGTCTTTCGAACAGGAGTAGGGGTTTATCCCTTGCTTCCTATTCAGGATTGGGTTTAAGGTTCCGTCTAAACTCTGCTTCAGCTCTGTACTTCTAATGTTTGCACCTGAACTCTGAAATTTTATTCACTAATTATTTATTTTATTTTACATTCTATATTTTTCTCTCCCTCACCAACAGACATAGATAGATTTGCATATCGTCCGGTTCATACTCCTCCCGGGGCTTTCGAACAGGAGTAGAGTTTGTTTCCTGTTTTAGGATTGGGCCTCCAGTTCCTTCAACTCTGTACTTCTGACAGCTACACCTGAACTCTAAAATTTTATTCTGTAATTATTAGGTTTTCTTCTCCGAATAGGAGTAGATAGGATCGTCTATCGTCCGGTTCACACTCCTCCCTAGTCTTTTGAACAGGAGTAGAGGTTTATCTCTTTTTCCTGTTTAGGATTGGGTTTTCGGTTCATTCTAAAGTCTGCTTCAACTCTATACTCCGAACGTTTGTCCTTTCTTATGCTAATACAACACCACACAGTAACGCTCTACCTTGAGACCTTGTATTTAGTGAACATTAGGAAAAAAAATGTGTGTACATTTTATTTTTATGTACGTTTGATGTGTGGATTGTGAATTTTAAATGTTTTTAAATTAAAAGTGAAAGATGAAAGAAATAATATGTATTTCTTCATTTGAAGCTAGGTTGATGTTTAGCGGATTATCAACCTTTATCGGTTATTCATGACGAAATCTAAATCTAACGTAATAACCCTGCCTGTTTAAGTTCTGTCCTGTCTCCCCGGTGGTTCTGGTCGAAAAAGAAATCCACCCGATCTTCCTCCGGTGAACTGAAGGAACCACCGCTATTCGCCACGTTGTGAATTCTTGATCCGAACAGCAGTGTATCGATCTCCCCAGAACGATCCGGTGGGAAGAGCAGGAAATGGCTGGGTATTTCGCTGAAAGGAAATCACTATTCATGCAGCAAAAATTTCTTGCACATGAAAAAGAAAAAAAAAGCAACTCCTGTTCCTGTACAAAGAGCTCTATTTAGGCCACTGTTTTTTTATGTCTCTACCGAAGAATTTACACGAGTACAAAATATCGTAACGAGATTCACTCGTTTGGGCCGGAAAGTCACAGAGAGAGAGTAGAAAAGTTTCTGCCTAAACAATTGCGGCTGATCTAAGGGAAGTAATTCGTGGATCTTCGTCTGCACCCTACGATATAGCAGTCTGCTTTCTCGCAGCCTTGTTGACGAAGTTATCTGGATTCGTACGGGTTCTATTTCGATCTCTTGGTTCGGATCGGTCTTCTTGACACAGGGCAACCAACAGACCAGACCAGCAAATTCCGCGTTCTGATCTCCGAACTCCAAACTCATCTGACTAACTCAAGCGGGCGGGCAGCTTATATAGAGAGAGGCGGAGCTAAACCATCTTTAGGCACCGCCCCCGAATTTTAATATGAAAATCGCCTGGACCACCATGTGTTTCCGCCTAATCTCCGGATCTCCGCGGGCAACCAGTTTTCAAGAGGCACTAAAATCGGATTCGGACCTCCTGCTGGATCTTCCGCAGACAACGTATACTTAAATTTTGCCCAAACCACTTATCCCGTCTGGTTGAATTCCGCCATTCAGACCACCCAAAAATCCAATTTGCCATTTATCACAAACTTTACTTTAACGAATCTGTCTCTTAATCACTTTGGAATTATTACATTTAATTAACTAATAACTCAACCCCAGAAACAATTATTAAGAGAAAAAAAAAACAAGAGAAAAAAATTAGCACCTTCATCCTAATTCTTTAGAACTGTTGATTACTAAATCCACCTCGGGGTGAGGTGGCGTGGTGGGTCTCTCTCTCTATGTCACAAAATATTTTGAACGCAATTGTATGACTTCAGCTACAGATAAAATGTATTGTTGGTAATTTTACTATAAAAATGGATTGTTGTTAATTTTTTACATAAAAAATTATTGCTGGTATTTTTACTATAAAATGTACTTTTATACATTCATAGTGTTTTGTTTTTCTTTGTGGGAGCGGGGAATCACTATTTCCCCATAGCTGGGACCCTAGCGGGTGCTACCACCTCGGCCCAGGGTGGACCAGTGAACAACAGCAATTAAGATGTGGTTCCATGATCTTCAAAACCGCCAATCTCTAGATCAGAGTACTTACTGCCGGATGTAATTTATCGTCATACCTAGGACCTTCATTTGAAGCTCTTTTATTTCATCAAAGGTATTGACGATATAAAACTGTAAAAAAAAAGGTATTTACTGTATGAAATAAGGCCTTAAACTTATTCCAAAAGCCATCCAGATTAATATCCTCATCTTTTCAACTTTTACCACTAAGCTTGGTCCCAGTGTTATCATTATTCTACATGCTGTTGAACATCTGTTCTCATCCTTCTTTTGTTTTGTTTTTTTTTGTTTTTTTGTTTAATTATTTCTACAGAAAGGTTCATCCTGTACAAGACACAGGGTCCCCGCGCAGTCGAGGGTTACGCTGAGGCAATTTATCCGGATAGGAAGAGGAGATAACGGTTGACCGTAGACATGAACAGGTTGAAGTTGTAGTGATCGGGGACACATCCTCTTGGGAGTCGGTTCCACAGAGCAGGGGTTTGTGGGAAGAAGCTGCTATAAAATAGCAATCCCCCTATACAAAGTGGATGATTTGATACCAAAGTACTCACACAAAGTCTCTCTAAAGACTCCTTTCAGAAAGGAACAGAGGGTTCCTTTTGTTTCACAATTATGTTCACCCTGAAAAAGGCCTGGTAGTCACTGGAGGTAGAATGTTACATAGTAAAAGCCACAGCTTATACGGATACGTGGAGAAGATAACGTTTAACCCTAGACTTGAAGAGGTTAAGATTCTAGTGATTGGGGAAACGCCCGCTTGGGAGTCGGTTCCACGGAGCAGTGGTTCGCGGGAAGAAGCTGTTTGAGTGGAACTTTCTTCTCAACGATGGAATACAGAGGGAATGTAGGTGGTTTGCTACCATGGGCGTGGCATGGCATATGCTTCAACCGATGGAAAATTCTGCTCTCCCCAGTTGAAAAATTAATCCTTTAGAGTTTTTTTTTCTGTTACAGATTATCCTGGATCTGAGTATTAGCCCAAGAGACAAAAAAGAATGGAACTTATACAAATCCAAAATTCTCTGAAGGGTAGACGGATTAACGAATGGATTAAATTTTGCTGCATGTTTGAAACTATCATAAAACGTATTTTAGGCGCCCGACATTGTATTTTCGGATTATGGTCACAGATTATTTCGGCTCCATGCAAAACTTCTTCAATGATCCCTTAGTTATGAAATAGCATAGAATTATGCGACAAAAATACAGCTTCTCATGGGGAGGAATGGGGCATTACCCTACCGCACTGGCCCGAGGCGTGTTGGTAAAGCCTTGGGCGATCATGTCACTTTTCGATTCATGATCACCCAATGGTATATACATGTAAATGTAACGAACCCAAATGGAATTCGAACTTGACTCTCCTATTTTTCATTTGAGCCGTTATCCATGACACCACCCGCACATCCAAGCTTACAGTATTTGGTATTCCTAAGCAGTCATCCATCTAGGTGCTGACCAGACTTGACGTGTTTTAACTTTGGTGATCGGATGAAAACCGGTATTTCAACGTGATATATCCGTAAGCCACGCCACCCGTATATCCAAGCTGACAGTATTTGGTATTCCTAAGCGGTTACCCATCTAGGTGCTGATCAGACTTGACGTGGCTTAACTTTGGTAATCGGATGAAAACCGGTATTTCAAAGTGATATAGCCGTAAGCCACGCCACCCGTATATCCAAGCTGACAGTATTTGGTATTCCTAAGCGGTCACCTATCTAGGTGTTGACCAGGCTCGACGTGCTGACGTGGACTCTCCTATCGTGAACGATAAATGAGGGTCAGCATTGGATGGTGCCTTTTGTTTTACACTTATGCATGCTATCAGGGACTATTGTGGAGAAAATCAGGCAAGGGAGCGACATATTTCATTTGTGCTTTCTTAAGTGTGATACTAGCCCAGCATTGCTGTGGGTGAAAATGTCACACTGACAGATGAAATTTGTTAAAGCAGTATTTTGATGACGTTTTTGCTTCAGAGAGTGACTAATCTGCGCACGGTGCTTCAGTCTACTGTCTTCAAAACCCTTTAACTTAATGAAACATGTCTTACGCCACTCCTTTCCATATTGTGTTATAATATAAAGTTTTACTCTGTATTTATCAACACTCAATGCATTTTCTTTTAATCATTAGACAATGCCAATTTGCACCCAAACCAAATATAACGATATATAGTGCGAACGGACGTTGTCCGAAGATAACCCCCACAAATCACCCATAAAAGACAAATAAATAAATAAATAAAAAACGCACTCTCTCGTTCCAGTAGTGATAATTCAGGAAATACTGGTCGTCTAAAGTAGTTAAAATTGAATGTTATCTTACGGAAGGGCATCACGTTCACATTGCAGATAGAGTACTTTTTTGTCATTTGGATTAAATAAACAAAAAAGAAGAAAAACACGTTTTATCGTCTGCCAATAAAGCATTTGTCACCATGCAAAGCTAAAATCGAGTAAATATCTACTCAAAGTTTGCCACTACTTTTGAAAATAGGTTTTCAAGAGAGTACATCCCTATTGTTAAAGAGCTGATGTAGCCGATGAGCTGATACAGCAGAGTGTACACACACACACACACACACACACATATATATATATATATATATATATATATATATATATATATATATATATATATATATATATAGAGAGAGAGAGAGAGAGAGAGAGAGGACAGACACAGGACAGACAGACATACCTATATGGGTTGCATATAGCCGTTAAAAAAAGTGAGTTTTTTCAAAGAGAGAGAGCGGTAACTGAAAGGGAGCGGGACAAACAGACAGATATGAGCCATAGCAGCAGGTCAATAATAAAAAATATGAAAAGTTTTTAAGAGGGAAAAAAAGAGATAATAAAAAGAACGAAGTAGATAGATAGATAGAAAGATAGATAGATAGATAGATAGATAGATAGATAGATAGATAGATAGATGGTTTGGTTTATTTTTTTTTACGGCATATCAACCTCAATGGGTTATTTAATGCCGACAACATTTTTAGGATACATTCGTATGAATAGAATATGTATTCTTTGGTGTAGATTGGTTTGGTTTATTTTGTTTAACGGCATATCAACCTCAATGGGTTATTTAATGCCGACAATTTTTTTTATTGCTGGTAATATTTTGTTTTGTCAAAAATCTGTTTCTGGTAATATCTTTCCCTCAAAATTATATTGCTGGTAATAATTTGTTTTAAAAAAGTATTGCTGGTAATAGTTAACTATTTGCCAGCAATTAAGAAGTGGTTCCACGCTCCTCAAAAGAGGTGGTTCCACGCTCCTCAAAACCTCCTGATCAGAGGCCATGCTGGAGGTAGTTTAATGTCTTACCCAGGACGTGGATGTAGTTTAACGTCTTACCCAGGACGCAAAATAGATAGATAGATAGATAGATAGATAGAAAATGAGACATATAGATGAGAACAATCTGAAATAGAAAGAGGTATGTGAACAAACTGTGATAGATAGATAGATAGATAGATAGATAGATAGATTTGAACGGCAGAACAAGATTAAGTTATATCTGAACAGAAAATGAAAAATTAGATAGATAGATAGATAGAGAGAGAGAGAGAGAGAGAAAGATGAAGAAAAAGAAGTACATAGATTTTTTTTCTATAAGTTGCATCAGTACTTCAATAAGAGTGTTGAAAAGTTTTAAAACCAATTCAACAAAGAGACTTCAAACTTGTGTATTGACTTTTTTACTTTTATTTTAATCAAATTAGATATTCTTCTGCGATAATGTTTCTCTCATAACAAAACAGGTTTTTATTTATCTATTTTCCTTTATTGATTTATTAGCAGCTTGATATTTCTCTTCCAAGTGAGCGGAATGGAACTAAACTGTATTGAAAATCATGTCCGTGACCTTCATGAATTTTCTTGACCTTTTAGACGTGAGTAGCGCAGACCACAAGAATTGCACAAAATCATATGTAAAGGGTGTTCCAATAACTTGGACCGATTTTAAATGTGAAATAAGTTTAAGCGTATAATCATTTTTTTCTTTTTCTTTCAGATTTAACAACTTAAGTCTTTGGCAATTTCAACCATTAAAAATTAACAATCAAGCAACGTGTTAAAGTTATCGGTGCCTATTAAGAAAATGGACGTTCAAACAGAAATGCAATGTGAAGCTCCCAGGTCACATCATCTCTCGAAACAGCGAAGTCAATTGGCCACCACGATCGTGCGACTTGACGCCTTTAGATTTCTTCCTTTGTGACTATCTCAAAATTAAGGTTTATGCCAACAAGCCAACAACAATTCAACAGCTGAAGGATGAGATAATAAAGTATATTGGTGAGATCGAGAAGCAACTATGTAGAGACGTCATCAAAAATTTTGATCATCAAGTGGAACTGTGCCGCCGAAGCCTTGGCGTATATCTGGGTTCATTATTTACATTATTCGGACTATTGTTCTCATCTTTTTCGCCATATCTATCACAACGTTTCGGTCGTTGTACGCTCCGGCCTTCTTCAGGTGGTTGGAATGTTGAACCGAACCCTTTATTTCGCTCACTGGGGTAGACTGTTCTAGTTCCACACGCCATGTTTGATGGATGTCAGTTATCAGTTATCTCCTGTTAATTTCCCTCTACGTTGTATATTTGGGTTATATTATTTTTCACGCATAATTGCCATGAATTAAATAACATGATCTAATAGAGAAATAAATAAATTTTCACCGATAACACTGGTTTATTTTCTGCTGACTTTGGTCCGTCTTAATGAAACACCCTATATTTACCTCTTCCTGTAGAGTGTGATGGTTGACGACATGGATTGCGACTGTTGGTTTTTCCCCCTAAAAGATGCATTTTTCAGGTGACGAGGAAATTTACTTTACATCATGAAGAAATAGACAACTATGCTGCCACATCTGGTCTGCTGTCCCTGCTATGTATTCCGAGATTCATGACAAAATTCGAAGTAAAATCTGTAATGTTATCGGTCCTAGCCTGGCATCCCGGCTTCAGTCTCTTTCCCACCGTCATAACGTGACTTCCTTTTGTCTTTTCTATGAATATTTTAATGGCAATTGTTCGAATGGGCTTTCTTCTTTGTAATCATTGTAAATATTCATTAGGGGTTTCATTTTTAAACTGTTGTTTTTTTATTCCTCACTATCACTGACAAATTGTACATATAGGAACTAGTTAGGACTTCATAGAGACTTGAGGTATTATGGTGACTGTAGTAAGAACCGTAAGTTAGAATGTATTGTTTTGGTGTAAGGAATACTCTGGTATGTTTGGATCAGTAATTGTAGTTAGCTAAGTTTAAGATAAGACAGATTGAAGACCCGCCTTCCTCTATCCACTCTTTTGGCCTCGTGCCACGTTTTTTGTATTCTTCAAAATAAATATTACTTTCCTCTTTGTTACCTAGACTTTATGAATTTAAGAGCAGTACTGAATTGATGGCAAGATCTTATCATTTTATTTAGTGAAAAACGTTTAACGAAAATATTTAACGTTAGCCTGCGAAAGTGCAATGAAATAGATATTTCATTGCACCTTCGCAGGATAACAGTTTCTGTTGACACGAAGTACAAAGAATATATTGAATCAATTGCCAGGTATGCTGCTAGGAAAGTTGATTCACTGTGTCGTACTAGACAATTTTTCCCGCCAAAATCTATCTTACACTTTTATAAGTCTACCATTCAACCATGCGTTAAATATTGCTGTCACATTTGGTCTGGTGCTTCTGCTATGCATTTAGGGATTATCAATAAAATCCAAAGAAGAATTTGCTGGCATTTCGGCTTCAATCACTTTCCCACCGCAGTAACGTGTCTTCTCTTTGCCTTTTCTATAAATATCGTCGTAGTAATTGTTAATTAGTTAATATCTATCTATCTATCTCTCTATCTTCTTCTTTGTAATCATTGTAAATATTCATTGGTGGTCTCATTTTTAAATTGTTGTTTTTTTATTCCCCACTCCCACTGACAAATTGTACATATGGGAACTAATTAGGACTTCATAGAGACTTGGTGGTTGTTATGGTCCAGGTTAGGACCAAGGAAGAACAACACGGACACAAGAGTAGAAATAACGAAGGTATATTACACGAAATAATAATACAAGATGTGGAAGGTGTTAGTATGGCTGTCAGTCTGGTTTAGAGTGAACTACTGTCGGCTTGACTCGATTCGGTATCTAGTCACCACCACGAGGGTTGCATGTGGCACAAGGCCTAGTTTAACGTGGGTTTCCCGAGCCCGTAGGCTCGGCCAAAAAATGCCCGTAGAACCCGTATAAACGGGTTCGGGTTGGTCAACCTCCCCGAACGAGACTCTGCCCTTTGGCGGAGCCTCGTCCGGCTTCCTCTCTGCTCAGAGGCAGAGAGTTCGACCATCAAGCCGAGCTTCCCGGCTTGATTCGGTATCTAGCCACCCTCCCACGAGGGTTGCATATGGCACAAGACCGAGTTTGACGTGGGTTTCCCGAGCCCGTAGGCTCGGCCAAAAAGTGCCCGTAGAACCCGTATAAACGGGACCGGGTTGGTCAACCTCCCCGAGGCTATTTACTTGACTCCCACAAGGTCAAGATGTGACACAAGGTCGGTTTAACGTGGGAGACCCGAGTGTTTCCACTCTAAGGGCCACTGGTCCAAAACTGGTCAAAGCATGTCCAAGCTGGTCAGAGCTTATTCAATGCTGGTCATGACTTGTCCTAGCGGGTCCAGGCCGGAGCCAGTCCAAGATAGTCGTAGCCGTGATCGAATCCCAGCCAAAGGCCGAGAAGCGATCCAATTTCGTCAAAATTCGCCAAGGCGAAATTCGCCGAGATGGTCAACCTCCCCGAACGAATCTCTGCCCTTCGGCGAAGTATACATAGTGTTAGGAAGAGTTCATTCTGTAGTTATAGGTAAGGACTCATGACAGTGGTATTACGGTGACTGTAGTGAGAATGATAAGTAAGAATGTGTTTTTTGGTGTAAGGAATATTGTGGTGTGTTTGGGTCGGTAATCATGCCTAGCTAAGTTTAAGACAAGACAGTTTGAAGAACAGCTTTCCCCTACACTCTTTTTAAGAGTAAATGTACATGCCTAATTCGAAAATAACAAAGAAATGTTGCTAAAAAATCTACCATTTTGGAGTTATCGACAATAAAGACTCGGACAAAATCGCGTCCATTCGCGTTGGTCCGTCCGCTATTACTGGCGTTGTTTACATACATTTGCCTTGGAGTAGACATGCATGGAAGCTTACTTAGTTAACGGCCATTTTTACTGATCTTACTCCGCTCAATTACTACGCAAGAGTTAGTGTTGAGGTAGAGCTAGGAATAGGCTTAGGGTTTTTGGTAAATTTAAGTTATTTAGAAAAGCAGTGACAAGTGTTGTTTTTTTTATATAATAAAACAAATTAAATAATAAAACAAATAATAATTAAAAAAATTTTAATAAAAAATATTAGGTTGGTGCAAAAATAATGACGTAATAATGTCGTTTTTGACGTTAAAAAATAAGTCAAAAAACGACATTATTACGTCATTATTTTTGCAACAGCCTAATAATAAAACAAATTGTAATCGTAATGAAATTTTATTTCAAGATACTTAATAATCATGCTTTGTAAAACTCCAAAATTTAATAAAAAGAAATTTGAACCATAAATTTATTCTTGTTATTATTATTTTCTTTCTAGCAATTTTTTTTATTTTGTAAATAATCATGCTCTTTTTAAATTTTGCGCATTGCGTGCGTATTAATCAAGACAAGTGCAGTTTCTGCGAATGGCTGCTCTGAGGCAAACGTAAGTAAACAACACCTGTAATAGCCGCCGTGCTGTAGCCGCGACGCGAATGAGTCCGAACTTTTATTGTTGATAACTCCAAAACGGTAGATTTTAGCAAAATTTCTTTGTCATTTTCGAATTAGGCATGTAAATTTACACTTAAATGTAACTATTCGGGAAATTTTTATTAAAACCTGAGCACGGGGATTACACTGCAAATTTCCCCAATTTTGTAATTGATACATTTGTAAAATTGATTTTATTTTTTAGTATTTAATACTTCTGTTGCTGTGGAAGTATTTATATGTCATTATGAATCTTACATTGCCTGCTGACAACATATATATATATATATACATTTTTCAATACGCTGTGAAATGTTGGTCTTTAGTATTTGTGTTATGAACTAACTACTGCTTACTGCTATTTCCAATATATGACCTTTGTTCTCTATTTAGGATTGGGCTTCCGGTCTACTTCAACTCTATCGTCTCTGCCTAAACTCTGAATTGTTCTTCACTAATTAATTATTTTCTCCTCCCCTAATAAGACTAGATAGGCTTGTCTTTCGTCCGGTTCCAGCTCCTCTCAGATTTTTAACAGAAGTAGAGGTTTATTCCTTGTTTTCTGTTTAGGATTGGGTTTCCGGTTCCTTCAACTCTGTTCTTTTGATGTCTCCGCTTGAAATCTGAAATTTTATTTGGTCATTTTTTTCCTTCTCCCAATAGGAGTCCATAGGTTTACTTGTGATCCGGTCCATACACCTCCCCGCTCTTTTGTACAGGAATAAAGGTTCGTCCTTTGTTTCCTGTTGGATTGGGTTTCCTGTCCCTTCTGAAGTCTACTTCTACTGCTCCTAACGTCTCTGTCTGAACTATGAAGTTTTATTCGCTAATTAACCTCCTCAAGTCTAGAATTAGCTAGCTTTCCTGTTATCTTACCATTTCTTACACTAGTACAACTTAACACAGTAACCATCTACCTCAAGTGACTCTTAGACCTTGTATCGCGTGAACATTAGTAATTAGAAAAACTAAAATTACTTACAAAACTAGCTTTAAAATATACCTAATACTTAACTCTAGTTCAAACCCTATTTTTTTAATTCATCCTAAGCAAGGTGATAATGTCACTAAGGGACTACTTGAAGTGAAAGAGAAACGAAAAGATTTTAGAAGGAACCGGAAACCTGATCCTAAACAGGGAACAAGAGTTGAGAAGTGTTTAAAATAAAAGAAAACTAGACGGTTAGTAAAAAATAACTAATAAAAGGTTCCAAAGAGATGGGTTTTTTTTAGAAGGAACCGACCCCCCCCCACACACACACACACGCACACACACATACACACTTATTTAATCTTTTATCGACTCTCTACATGTTTTTAAGACTTTAAAAATAAAATCATTTAGACATAAAAGTATATGGTTGGATGTTTAAGTAATTTAATTTGTATGTATTAATCTGTGGACCACCTGTTATTTGTAAATTCGGAAAACATTCGATTTCAAATTTATATTAAGACACCTGGAATCTGTTTGCTTAAATAAAACAATCAAATTTGTATGTTTATTTTTACGACCAAACCAGGTTTCAGCATTTGTGAAATTTCTGAGAAATAAAATTTACAGCAGGCCGGTCTCCAGTATTTTTAATACTGATGTTCATCCAATACAAGGCTCAAGAATCACTCAAGTTAGAGCAGTGGTTCTCAACCGATTTTGGACCATGCCCAACTTTGGTATTTCTAAAATTCTGGTACCCCCTGTCATATTTAATTCTTACATATTCAAAATTTTACTGCAATTCACGGAAAAGAAGCTTAAAAGGCCATTAATTTGATCTCTAAACAAGCCTTCAAAGAAAATGGCGTTCATGAAAGAGAAAAAAAAAAAAGAAAAAAAAGACAGTTAACCCGGATATAAGAGACCCTGATATAAGAGAAAACCGGATATAAGATAGATTTTATCTGGTCCCAAATTAGAGCCCGTGTTAATGTATATAAATTAGACCAAACCCTGATATAAGAGAAACACGGATATAAGAGACTTCTTTTCCGGTCCCGACTACTCTCTTATATCCGGGTTACACTGTAGTTTCAAAACATATAATAGAGAACTGAAAGGCAGAAATATAAAATATTTAAATGAAAGTTTATTTTGCAAATATACTTTGATCATTTTAATCATAAAATAATTATACGAAATGAAATTTGAGCTCACGTTGGTATAGTAAGCGGAAAGGTGCACATCCTACGCATGCCCCACCAAAATATTACCATGCTACACCGGTTGGGCATGCGCCCCTTGTTGGGAACCATTGAGGTAGAAGATTACTGTGTGGTGTTGTATGAGTATAAGAAAGGGCGAAAAGTAAAGTTCTTGGTGGCTATGCAGGAAAGATAACGGCTAATTCTAGACTTGTAGTGGTCAAGATTGTAATGATTAGGAAATCCTATCGAGTGTCCGTTCCACAAAACAGCATTGGGAAGAAGCTGTCCGAGTGAAACTTCCTCTTTACTAATGGAATACGAAGGAAATGGGGATGAATTCACCTTATGTGCGTGTCATGATGGGTCCCATTTATAAAGTTCAGGGTTGCTGAGACTAAGGAATATAGCTCGTCAGAACACACCTCATAGAAATAGAGATATACCAGCGCGAGGCTTGTGACCTTTCGTCTGTTGGCTGGAAAATAATTACTTACAACTCTGCATAGACGCATTTGAACGCTACCTAAACAAACAAGTGAGTACAGGACAACTCCAACCAACGTATGGCAGCAATACTCCATTATTGCTCTGATCTTATTTATATATGATACTAGACTACCCGTGTCCTGTTAGCTCACTAACAGTTCAAGTTATAAAACATTGAAGTTAATTTCAACATTAAAAAAATTGCATGTTTCAAGAAAGTTGAAATAAAAATACTTTCTGTATAAACAATTCGTATTTTTAAATCTTATGTTTTTAAAATATTTTTAAATCAGATTAACTTAAAAAATATCTTTTTAAATATGCCAAAAAATATTTCTAAATATTTAAAATATTGTTTGTTTAAAGAAAGCAGAAATACAAATAATTACTCTACGAACAACTGGACGAAACAGCAAAGCGGCATCTCTTTGTGTCTGTCTTTAACTTAAAATATTTTAATTTAAAAAATTTAAAGTAAAAATACTTATTGTATAAACAGTAAGTATTTTTAAATGTTATTCACTTAAAATATTTTTTTAAAATCAGATTAACTGAAATCATTATGCGCCGGACACACGCACCACACAAGTACGCAAGTAGACACGCAATCATATGCTTTATCATATATTTTCATATGTTTTATCATATGTTTTATCATGTTTTCATGTTTTATCATATGTTTTATAATGTTTTATCATGTTTTATGCTTTATCATGTTTGATCACGATTTCATGTTTTATATGTTTATCATATGTTTTATATGTTTTTATGTGTTTTATCATGTTTTACGTTTTATTATTTTTATCACGTTTCATCACGCTTTCATGTTTTATATGTTTATGTTATGTTTTCATGTTTTATTATGTTTCATGTGTTTTATCATGTTTTATCATGTTTTATCATGTTTTATGTTTTATTATATTTCATCACATTTTCATGTTTTATATATCGTATGTTTTATCATGTTTTCATGTTTTATCATGTTTTAAGGTTTTCATGTTTTATCATACATTTTATCATGTTTTCATATGTTTTATCATGTGTTTTATCATATGTTTTCATGTGTTTTATCATATTTATTATATTTATCGAGGTTATTTTAAAATGAATAAATTAAGCTCTAAATATAGGCCTGTTTTCTTTTAAATATTTAGACAGAAGATAAAAATAAAGACAGGTTTCTTTGACTTCACAGCGACACGAGTAACCAAAATTGATTTGATTTTTACAGCTTATTAGACATTTGTATGTTATTTAAAGCTAAGAAACATATATTTGCATTGTATTTTTTTGCGAGTAATTATCAGATTAACAATATTTTGCAAATATTTAGAATTTTCAGATACACGTCCTACTATTTAACCCATAGATGGGAGAAGTGGTGGATCCATACCTCTCACAAGGGTATTTACGCGTAAGTGAATATCAAAAAACCCAACTGGAATTCGAACTCCGCTCTTTGATTTCTTAATCCATTGCACCACCCGCACACCCAAGCTTACAGCACCTGCTATTCCCAAGTAGTCACCTATCTGAGTACTGATAAAGGTCAATGTTGCTTAACTTCGGTGATCATACAGGAACCGGTGTTTCAACGTGATATGGCCGTAAGCCAAGTAATTAAAAATCGTATAAATTATGACAAGTTATTCAATGCCCTCTGCTATTTAAACCATAGGTGTTGGTAGGGGTAGCAAGTTTGTCGCCCTAAATCAATTATGACTGAATAGCGAGTTCGATCCTCACTGAGTGCCCCATACATTCGGCCTTGTGCCACATTTAATCTACGCTTAGAAAATCATTTGGGCAATTCGACGTGGCGTAATGATTAGCAAGCTTGTCTCGGTAGATCACTTACGACCAGGTAGTGAGTTCGATCCTCATCTAAGCTACTCTTAGAAAATCATTGGGGCACTTCGACATGGCGTAATGGTTAGCAAACTTGTCTCACTAGATCAATTACAACTGAATAGTGAGTTCGATCCTCACTGGGTAACCTATAAGCTGTGCTTAGAAAATCATTTAGGCACTTCGACATGGCGTAATGGTTGACAAGCTTGTCTCGTTAGATCAATTACAACCGAGTAGATCAATTGCTTTGTGCCGCATCTAAGACAAGCTTAGAAAATCACCATAGCTGTGGGTAGATGGATTCTTCTCAATTCCAAAGGGGAAAGAAGGGTTTGAACCCATGTTGCTGGTTCCGTTTTCAATGTTGTAAACCTTCTCTTTTTCATGTTTTGTAACAAAGTCTAATGTTCTACGTCGTAGACAGATTACTTTAATATACATAGAACTGTTTTATTCTTACCTATGTGTACTACTAATCCTTTTCCTGTATTTTCTCGTTCTTTTCCTTATCCATTTCAATCTTTGCTGTCTATTCATTTTTTTTATGTAAATATATTATTATTATTGTATTATTATTATATCAGGACACTCTACGAGCGCTAATTGTACCATATAACCTCGTACTATCGGCCGCCTAGTTGAGTCATCGGTGACTCAACCGGTTGCCCTTCCAGGCTTTTCTGGTGACAGAGTGGCTCGACAAGCAATGATGATTAAAAATGACCTGTCAAAGGGTGGATGGATCTTCTTGTAGGGTCATGGGCCATCTAACACAATGGAGTAAACTAAGCCCCATTGGTCTGTAGGCAGCCTGTGCTGTGATAACTCGTCATCGCACGGCGGAGGACTTCCTAGAAGACAGCGGCCAGAACAGAGAGTTCCTTCGAATGAATCAACGACCACGCAAATCTTCAAATTGTGGCCCATTGGCTGGAGGTCCACAAAGTCTATTTCTCCAAGAAACACAACTGTTGGAAAATGAAATAAAACCAATAAATAAAATAACAGTAATGATTAGTAAAAAAAAAAAAATACATTTTCCCATTATGCTAAGAGTAAAAAAAAAAAAAACGGAAATTTTATTACCCTATTTGGTTTCGGGTCTTCCAAAACCTCCATCACGAAGTAAATCAACCTCTTGTTGTTTTCCAACAGCGCAATGTTAACTTGAACAGGGCCATTATAACCATGCTTATTCTTACACTAACTTCTGAACGAATAAAAAGTAAACGGACATAACCATATTGAAATCCTCCAACAATGTAGTAAGTACAAAATTTTCTTTAGCCGTTCCAGCTCTGCGCAAGGCTCACTTGAGCATGACCATTATAAACATGCTTATCCTTACTTCAATAAATAAGAAAACGGATATACTTTAACAATACTAAAACCCTCCAACGATGTAGTAAGTGCAAGGTCGTTCCAACTCTGCGCAAGGCTGACTTGAGCGCAACCATTATAATGGTGCTTGTCTTTACATACCCTAACTCCTGGACCAAAAAGAAAATGGACATGCCCAAGAAAAATTGAGAACTTTCTTCCAATACAGTTTATATATATGAAAAAAATAAATAAATAAACGGTCTGTAGTAGAAACCAAAGATTTTTATACTTCTTTTTTAATTATTTACATGTGAACACGCATCGATCTGCACTATACCCAACGCGCAAATTTTAAATACCATGCTACACATGAAGGAGTACTTCTCTGGTTGAGTGAACTGGTCAGGTGCTCAGTTGCGTAGCGACACGAAGACCACATCCCGTCATAGGATAGATGATGATGATGATGATGATGAAACCGTTAAGAATTTAAACATAAAAACACTAAAAATCATCCATGTTTTCTTTCTCTCTATGAAAGCAATCTGACTTTGTCATCCGTTATCAGCAGAGAAGTCGGTAAAGAGAAGGTCAACGAGCTCTTTCGTAATAAAAGGTAAGAAAGCTCTAGTGCAGCCATATTTTAGATCGCTCGCATTTCTTGGTTATCTGTGTTTATTTAACAGAAAGCAGTTGTAAAACATTAGAAACTACCGATACGTATTTCTAGAATGATCGCGAGATTTTTTATTTCTATCTTTGCGCAATCATCTTCTCTTTCCACCCTTTAAAGACCAACGCAACAGAACCAGCCGACAAACATCTTTTGCCAGTATCAAATAGTAAAGCCTTACAGCCACAAACACGTTGATAAAGTATGCTTTCCACTTAATAGGCGAAATAACATTCTCTCTATATATGGCTCATCACAGAAGTTTGGTACATTTATTATATTATTTAAGATTACTTTGGTACAGCGACGTGCTATAGGGGCGTTCTCTCTTCTTTCAGTTGATGTTTAATCCTTCTTGCTTTCCTTTACTACCATTGTAGATCCAGTCAGTTATGTGCTATGCGTGATACAAGCTTAGGTGATCATATATCTTTCGACTGACGAGGCAGATTTTTTCCCTCAGTAGGTTGCCATTTCTTTCTGCGGTAGACCAGTTGCCAACCAGGGTCATTTTCCAATAGCATGGGGGGGGAAGAAGAGGATTCATACCTTTCCCAAGGACGTAAGTGAATTTAAGGAATTCGACTGGAATCCGAGCCGCTATCCATTAAACCACCGTGCCTCCTACTCTTCTCTCTTGTACTCTTGTAACGACATTCACCCGGGGTGGGTTGAGCCGGCTCCAGTATTGGAGTTTCATGGGAATTTTGGAATTCACAAGCAGTCCCCAAACTGTATAGCATATGAAATCTGATTATAGTGGTGAATGTTTCGTGCAGGACCATCCACACTTTTTGAACGGCCGAATACAGAGACCTGGTGCACTACAAGGTCCCCAAACAACCCTCTGCAGGTTTTGAATTCAGAGTTTGCCTTCTCCTAAACCAGTTGCCATCCAAGGCTATAGAACCCCGTCTGTCCTGCTATTTACCCATAGCTGGAGGGAGAAGAAGAGGATTCATACCTTTCCCAAGGGTATTAGTACGTAAGTGAATTTAATGGATTCGACTGGAATTCGAACTCGGCTCTGCGATTTCTCAATCCAAGCCGCTATCCATTACTCCATCATTCCTGAAGTTAAACATATATAATTCCATCAAAAAAAAAAAAAAAAAAAAAAAACATTACTTAGGTCTAATGAAGTCCGTCTGGAGGTCGAAACGTGTTACACAGATTCTTTCCACTTTGTAATTAAATTGTTATGATATAAAGAAATTTATACATCATTCTCCGACACACATTTTTTTTAGTCATTTCACCCCAAGCAAGGCAATAAAGCCACTCATATGCAAGGGGTTACTGAGTGTGAAATAATCTGAGAAAAGAATATGAGAACAATAAAAGAACAGGAAGATAACTCTGTTCATATCTCACTCACTCTGTTCATATCTATCTATCTATCTCTGTTCATATCTACCTATCTCTGTTCATATCTATCTATCTATCTATCTCTGTTCATATCTCACTCACTCTGTTCATATCTATCTCTGTTCATATCTATCTATCTATCTCTGTTCATATCTATCTATTTCTGTTCATATCTCACTCACTCTGTTCATATCTATCTATCTCTGTTCATATCTATCTATCTCTGTTCATATCTCACTCACTCTGTTCATATCTATCTCTGTCCATATCTATCTATCTATCTATCTATCTATCTCTGTTCATATCTATCTATCTATCTATCTCTGTTCATATCTATCTATCTCTGTTCATATCTATCTCTGTTCATATCTGTCTGTCTCTGTTCATATCTATCTATCTATCTATCTCTGTTCATATCTATCTATCTCTGTTCATATCTCACTCACTCTGTTCATATCTATCTATCTCTGTTCATATCTATCTATCTATCTATCTATCTATCTATCTCTGTTCATATCTATCTATCTATCTCTGTTCATATCTATCTATCTATCTATCTCTGTTCATATCTATCTATCTCTGTTCATATCTATCTATCTATCTATCTCTGTTCATATCTATCTCTGTTCATATCTCACTCACTCTGTTCATATCTATCTATCTATGTTCATATCTATCTATCTATCTATCTATCTCTGTTCATATCTATCTATCTATCTCTGTTCATATCTATCTCTGTTCATATCTATCTATCTATCTCTGTTCATATCTATCTATCTCTGTTCATATCTCACTCACTCTGTTCATATCTATCTATCTCTGTTCATATCTATCTATCTCTGTTCATATCTCACTCACTCTGTTCATATCTATCTATCTCTGTTCATATCTATCTATCTCTGTTCATATCTATCTCACTCATTCTGTTCATATCTATTTCACTCTCTTCATATCTATATAACCTCACTTTGTTCATTTTTTTTATAAATCATTTCATCCCAAGCAAGGCAACAGAGCCACTAACACGCAGGGAGTTATAGTGACATGGGATTTAGAGTTTATAATGAACAGTTGATTTACCCACACCAAGGAGATTAATGACGTGGAAACACACGAGTAATTTTAACAAAACTCGATAAGGAATGTATTTACGAATTTATGCACTTGAAGTTGTGACAGTAAATCGTTTCAGAAAAATAAATAAGAAATCTTTAAAGTCTATAGTTTTAACAAATTGTCATGAAGAGGAAATGTTCATACAATAGATTAAATGATCTGATACAAAATAATATTCAAAATGTTTGTTGCTCACCGAAGGGATATATGGTTGCATATGTTCAATAATCGACGAAGAGAGATAGTTTGAAATACTTTGAATTCTTGGATTGTTGAGCGAAAATTCCTTGAAGTGCCATATGCTTGGTTAGAATTGGATAATATAATTGGCGAGTAATTTTACACTGGCAAGAACTTCAACGCTGGACGCTGTGAACAGAAAACGAAACCTTTCGCATGACTTCAAACACTCATCTCAAATTAATATAATTTTTCCCCTGATTTTATGTCAAAAGGAATTTCGCATAGGCTTGCTAATTTCTTTCCACTCTTCTTAGCACAATGTCTAATTTCTGTAAAGACAAGGTGCTCATTGGTCCAAAACAATTTCACATAGGCTCGCGAATTTATTTCCGTCTGCTTTCAGCTCGCCGGTCAGTTTCTGTGAAGGCAAGGTTTTCCCTGGTTCAAAGTAAATTTCGCATAGGTCTGCGATTTCCTTTCCCTCAGTCCTCTGAATTTGAAGGGAGTGGGTAAAGGGACTTATTATTTCGCACTCACTATAGTGTAATGGTTACCAGGCATAAAAAAGAATCCGACACATCACGTCGACGAAACGGGCCGTTCAAAAGCTTTTCCAATTTTTCTCATCATATCCACTTTATACATCGTATAGTTGTAGTTAAATGTTTAAGGTTACCCAATTTTATGATCACCCCCAAATCTCAATAACACGAAAATCAATACCCAGTTCAATGGATCAAATCTATTAAAAGCAGTTTCCATTAATCTCATTACAAGCTAGTATGTTCTATGGCCACCTTTCACTTTGATAATCGTTTCAATATGACGAGACATAAGAGAAAGATGTATTCCGAAAGCTAAGCAAAGTATTAAGAGACAGAAAAACATCAGTAGAAACAAAGAAAAAGGATACCGAGCTGCTACGCGATATCTGTCCTCCTATATGGAAGGGAATGCTAGACAATCTCTTCAAATATGAAGAAGAGACTTGAAGCAAAAGAAATGTGGTTCTACAGAAGGATGCTGAGGATATCATGGACCGAATAGGTGAGCAACGACGAGGTTTTAGAGAAAATGGAAACAAAAAGGAAACTTATACTTAACATCAGGAAGAGACAGTTGAAATTTCTACAGAAGTATGCTGAGGATACCTTGGACCGAATATGTGAGCAACGACGAGGTTTTAGAGAAAACGGAAACAAAAAGGAAACTTACCAACTGCCTCTTCCTGATGTTAAGTATAAGTTTCCTTTTTCTTGTGCACGTAACGAGAAAGGAGAACTTGGAAAATCTGATACTCATAGGACAGATTGAGAGGAAAAGGGGGCAGGATAAAGCAGTGCGTAACATACTTGATGGGCTTGAGTAAATGGATGGTAGAACAGAGCTTGGGAGAAATAGCAAAAAGACAAGATTTATTAAGAGCTACAAGGAACAGGAAGATGTGGAGGGTCATGATCGCCTACGTCAGAAATGAGACAGTACTAAGAAAATATCAGAAGAATGTCGTAAGAATGTCGAGGTTACTACGTGGGAATGGCCTGAAAACAGCTTCGACCACAATCCTATTGCGAATTTATCGTATTGCATAAAGATTGCAAGGAAAGCACTCGGCCAAGGCTAGGGCTCTTTTAGACGCTGGATGACTGGAGCTTCTGCATCTACGTCGTGTTACTCGGCCATTCCAGAGTAGTGACCTTGACATTCTTAAGATATACTTCTAATATTTACTCGGCAATAATGACTGTTTTTCAGTCTTGTTTACTATAGAAATACAATGAAACTGATTTAATATAGAATTACTATGCATTTGATTTAATATGGAAATACATTGCAAATGGTTTAGTATAGAAATAAATTGAAATTATTTATTATAAAAATACAATGCAAATGGTTTAATATAGAAATACAATGTAAATGGTTTAATATAGAAATATATTTCAAATGGTTTAATGTAGAAATAAATTGGAAATAATTTAATACAGAAATACAATGTTGATGCAAATAATTTAATACAGAAATACAAGACAAATGATTTTTAATATAGAATTAATTACAAATTATTTAATATAGAAATACAAGGCAAATCGTTTAATATTAAAATAAATTGTAAATTATTTAATGCAGGAATACAGTGCAAATGTTTTAATATAGAAATACATTGCAAATTATTTAATATAGAAATATAAGGCAAATGATATAATATTAAAATAAATTGCAAATGATTTAATATAGAAATAAATTGTTAAAGTTATTTAATGTAGAATTTAATACAAATTCGTTTAATATAGAAATACAGTGCAAATCATTTAATATTGAAATAAATTGTAAATATTTTAACCCAGAAATACAATGTGTTATGGTTCAGGTTAGGACCAAGGAAGAACAACACGAACACAAGAGTAGAAATAATGAAGGTATATTGCACGAAATAATAATACAAGATGTGGAAGGTGTTAGTATGACTGTCAGTCTGGTTTGGAGTGAACTACTATCGGCTCGATTCGATTCGACCCTCTCTCTTGAGAGGCGTAGTATACATAGTGTTAGAAAGAGTTCATTCTGTAGTTATAGGTAAGGACCCATGACACAATGCAAATGGTTTAGTATGGAAATACAATGAAAATGATTTAATATAGAAATACCAGGCAAATGATTTAATACAGAAATAAAATCCAAATGGTTTAATGTAGATATACATTGCAAATTATTTAATACAGAAATACGTTGCAAATTATCTACTATAGAAATACAAGTCAAATTATTTAATAACAAAATAGAATGAAAATGATTCAATATAAAAATACAAGGCAAATGATTTAATACAGAAATACATTACAAATTGTTTAATATAGAAATAGAGTGAAAATGATTTAATAAAGAAATACAATGCAGATAGGTCGCCAGAGGGCGCTGTCAAGCACCTATAGAATTGAGAGACTTCCTATCTTCGTCTTTTTATCTCTCTTTTACTCATAGTTGTCTTTAGTGGTAACACCAACGGGATCTTGTCCCCGGGTATGGGGATATCTTTCCCCTTAGTGACTGAACTTTCATGGGTCACGTGCCCAATTTCTAACTTTCAATGTTTTCTTTCTTTTACATTCGTGCTCGTGTATGTTCTCACCTTTTTTACTCGGTTATATAAGAAGAAAAATATAAAACACCGCCATTGTGAAAGTGTCTTCTGTTACCTTACATTCCCCTCATTTACATGTTCAAATAGATAGATAGATAGATAGATAGATAGATAGATAGATATGAAAAGACTGAGATAGATAGATAGATAGATAGATAGATAGATAGATAGATAGATAGATAGATAGATATGAACACTTCCTGATAGATAAGTAGATGGATAGATACAGAAATAGACAGACATGAACAACTCGAGATAGATAGATAGATAGATAGATAGATAGATAGATAGATAGATATGAATAGTTACTGATAGATAGGTAGATGGATAGATACAGAGATAGACAGGCATGAACGACACGAGATAGATAGATAGATAGATAGATAGATAGATAGATAGATAGATATGAACACTTCCTGATAGATAAGTAGATGGATAGATACAGAAATAGACAGACATGAACAACTCGAGATAGATAGATAGATAGATAGATAGATAGATAGATAGATAGATAGATAGATAGATATGAATAGTTACTGATAGATAGGTAGATGGATAGATACAGAGATAGACAGGCATGAACGACACGAGATAGATAGATGGATAGATAGATAGATAGATATGAACGCTTACTGATAGATAGGTAGATGGATAGATACAGAGATAGACAGGCATGAACGACCCGAGATAGACAGATAGATAGATAATGAACAGTCAGCGAAAGACATCATACTTGTGTAAGTTTATTTCATACATAATATGAAATACAATATGGTTGTACCTAATATCAGGATAAAGTAAGTTGATATTCAACACGAAAAAGAAAAAATAGAGAAACTCTACGCTCAAATCAAATGCGAATAACGAATGACATGATCTAAAATTAAGCAGATTTAGCGGTGGATAGATATGGATAGATTACACTCACTCGTCAGGGTCTTGATTGACTTGTGGATGCAATATCTGCAAAACTCTAATCAGAGACAATATAAGTGAACGCTTACTTTTATTTATAGCTATCCTGTCTTTTGATCTTGAGTACTGTATTTACAAAAACAATTTGCATTAGTAACATTCTTCTATGCTCCATGTCTTTTTAGGACGTTGGTGATCATGGCTCTCCATAATTTTCAATCCTTCATAGTTCTTAATAAATTTTGTGTTTCTGCTATCTCTCCTGAATTCTGTTCTGCCAACCATTTTCACAAGCTTCTTCGTCTTTGTGTCGTGTTCCTTCAGGACTTTGTCGATCATGGCTCTCCATAATTTCCTGTCCTTTGTAGCTCTTAATAAATGTTGTCTCTCCCAAGCACTGTTCCACTATCCATTTACTCAAGCTCGTCAGGATATGCGTTGTTTTCCTGTGTTTCTCTTACATTCCATTTGTTCTGGGGTGTATCAAATTTCCCAAACCCTCTTTCCTCATTATGTGCCCCAGAAATTTCAACTGTCACTTTCCGATGTTAAGTGTCATTTTTACTTTCATTTTCTTTAAAACTTCGTCATTGCTTACATGTTCAAACCAGGGTATTCTCAGCATCCTTCTGTAGAACCAGATTTCTACTGTTTCGTGTCTCTTCTTTATTGGGGAAATGTTATGGGACCTTACCCATAACATAATGGACTATTCCATACGTAATAAATACTGCGCCTCAAGAGGAAGCAGGGAGTTCTGTCCGAAATCGGGCGACCGGCTGATCGGCTGATCGGTTGAACTCTCTGCCTTCGGGCGGGGAGGAACCCGAACGAGGCTACGCTTTAAAGGGCATATTTTTGGCCGAGCCCACGGGATCGGAGATCCCACGTTAAACCGGCCTTGTGACACATGATGCCCTCGTGGGGGGTGACTAAATACTGTTCAATCTGAAGTCTGGAGTGAAGTCTGTCAGGAGTCAGTCAGTCGAGTTAGAGGCAGTCCGAAACAAAGTCGCGTTCAGACAATTACTACTAAACCTGATTGTTCGTACTAACACTTTCTACTTCTCTGTATATATTCCTGCTTGTAATATATCTGTGTTATTCCATATCCGTATTCAAGTTCTTCTTTATTGGTTCTACCTTGGACTATCACTGTCGTACAAGGAACCGAACCATAACAGGAAAATATTGTCCATTATTCACTGCAATATAGAAGGACTGATATTACATTACAGTTCAGTACTTTTTTCATTGTTTCTAACGGAATTTTCCTGCTTCTTAATATTTTGCTTAGCTTTCGGAAGGCAACTTTCACTATCCCAATACGCCCTCGGATTTTGGTGTCGAACTTTCCGTTCTCTGTTAAAACATTTCTTAGATATTTAAATTGTTATACTTTTTTGATGTTGGATCCTCCAATTTGTAATTTACATGTTGGAGCTTGGGCACCTCGAGGTGGTGTAATGGTTAGCAAGCTTGTCTCCCTAGAACAATTACGAATGAATAATGAGTTCGATCCTCACTGCGTGCCCCGTACTTTCGGCCTTGTGCCACATCTAAGCCGGGCTTAGAAAATCACTACATGTTGGAGCTGACCCTTTTGCTGACCACCATGCAATTCGTTTTCTTGTAATGGATGTTTAGTCATTTCACTACCTGCTGCAGGAGTTCTTGGAGCTTAATTTCTGTGTCTGCTATCAACACTGTGTCATCTGCACATCTTATGTTGTTAAGATTTTAGTTGCCAATAAAGATTTCTGGTATGATTTCTAATTCTCTCAAAATCACCACTCTTTTCAGGTTGAATAAATTATTATCTCCAAAACATTCCACAATCTAAAAAATATATTTTCTGGCTTTAAATGGCCTGCAAAATCAGGGAAAATCAAATCACTCAATCAATCAATCTGAATGGGATTTGTCTTTTTTGCTATCTCGCCGAATCTGTTTTCTGCTAAGGGTTTACTCTATGGCTTCCCTTCTCTCACTTGTCTTCAACACGTCGTCTTGTCAGTTTTAAATGAGGAATATAGTATATAGATTTTAGAAGATGATATAATAGTTTCTATATAACAATAATAATGTTAAGAGAATTACAGACAAATACAAAAACTGACGGGTTTCAATTCTGTAAGATTTCACCGGTCTTTTTTTTTTTTTTTTTTCACGGTAATATTCACGTTGTACAAGACCCATCGAGGTAGAGGGTTACGTTAAGAGGTAATTTATATATATATATATATATATATATATATATATATATATATATATATATATATATATATATATATATATATATATAGTTGGATTGATCACATCAAACTAAATATGTTAGCTCTATCATCTCAATCCAACTAAATATGTTAGCTTTATCACTGATATTGAGCACTTTCGAGCATATAATATATAAATAATATATATAAAAAATTGCATATATATATATATTTATATATATACACATTTTGCACACAGATATGCATATATATATATATATATATATATATATATATATATATATATATATATATATATAGTTAATTTGCGTAAATTTTGACAGCATGTTTTCTTTAAGACATGTTTCATTGAATAATTTAGACAAGTTTTGCCTAGTTATTTTCAATAGGATCGTCTCATATTCAAGGACAAGTTTTTTTTATCCTTATTAAAGGAAGAGAGAAAATTACCATGTTGATACATATTCATTTATTTTGAGTACTTTCGACATTAGCACAATGACAACATGAGATGATCCTATTGAAAATAAGTAGACAAAACTTGTCTAAATTATTCAATGAGACATATCTTAATATATATATGAAATAACAATATATTTTTTATATATCAAGCGAAAGTACTGAGTAAATTTTAAGGCAAAATGGAAAAGTTTACTTGTGACGAGTTTTATTCGTTTGATTTGATTGGGTTTGTTGACGTTATGACTACACATGCACATGAACGAGAGATGCTGGTAGTTTCAATATTGCGAAAGTAATATTTTGAAATAATGTATCTTGATATATAAAAATATATATCATTATTTCATATAATCACGTCGACATGGAAAAAATTATTTTAAAAAACTACCGGCATCTCTCGTTCATACGCATGTGTAGTCATAACAACGTCAACAAACAAAGTCCGATGAAGTCCAAACAGCTTGACGACCAGGATCAGAGCAAAACTGTTGTAACCGGTAACTGAGGTATCAAAACAATAGTAGAAAACCAGAATTAGTTTAACAAGTATATTACTTTTTAGAACAGGGAAACATAATGTAGAATAGAAACTAGGGAAGAAAATGTTTAGCCGTGACTGACTGTTTTCAGCAAAAGCTACTGCTGCTACTGCTTCTACTGCTGCCACTGCTGCTAATGCTCCCCTACTACTCCTCTTGATGTAGGTGTATTTTTATGTCTTTCGTCCGACAGCCGAGTTTGTAGTGAAATATTCTCCCTCACAAGAATTAGGGACACGGAACCCTTTAAAAAATTCACTTGTAAGTTCATATTCACCAAATAGTGTTGCAGGCCAAAGAGTGTGCCAAGCATTTGTCACTGTTGACTTCTCAGCATCTTTCCAAGCACTTGCAGTCGCATACATGGCGCCCTTAACATTAAATTCCTTCAGGAATATTTTTGTTTTTTATCCTCTGTTGATTGCAGCAATCATGCACTTCATGAAATTGTCTTTGAACTTTATCATCATGGAAAGTAAAATTCTTTGGTCACAAGGTTGCAATATGGATGTCACATTGGGACGAAAGTAAATGATGAAAACATTATTTTTTCACGAGCAGTTCAGCAGGGTCATTTGCACAGCAGTTACCCAGGACGAATAAGACCTTACAGTTTTCATTCAACCCAGCTTCCCTGCAATGATCTGCCAGTACGAAGTGGTTTTTTAACCATTTAGAAAACATTTCTCGGGTTACCCATGCTTTCTTGTTTGCATGGTAATGAACAGGTAAGTTGCGCACATCTTTGAGACATCTTGGACGTTGATTTTTCCTTTTACCTTGAGTGAGTCTATTGAATTAGCACACCCAAGAATAGCCAAATTATCGCTAGGATCCGTGAAGACTTTTGAGGCTTTATCATCTGCCGTTGTTAAAGTTCTTTTAGGCACGTACCGCCAGTATAAAGCTGTTTCATCAGGATTGTAAACTTGCTCAGGATTAAGCTTTTCATTTGATTTTATCTTGGCAATTTTTTCTAAGTAATTTCCAGCTGCATCGTAATCAGCTGAAAGATTTTCACCGCATATTTTTTGATATTTTATACCATGATGTTTCTTATATTTCTACAGACAACTTTCCGTGTATTGACACTCACTTTTAATGTTTAGTTCATAAGATAGCAGCATTATGTATAAAAAAAATAGCAATATTTGTATAAAAATAGCAGTATTTTGTATTAAAAATAACATTTTTTATTAAAAATAGCAGCATTTGGTATTAGAAAATAGCAACATTTTGTATAAAAATAGCAGCATTTTGTATTAAAAATAACGGCATTATAATTAAAAATAACGGCATTTTGTATTAAAAATAAGAGCATTTTGTATTAAAAATAACAGTATTTGCTTGTTTCATGACCCTCAGTCAATTCAAAGGTATGCATTCACTTCTCTGTTGCCGTATCCACTGTAGAAACTCTCGATCAAACTCTTCATTATTTGCCTTATGCAATGCTTTCTTCTTTTCGTTTGTTTTTTGTCATCACTGTCACAGTAGAATTTAAGTAACTTATCTTTCTGTTTCTTTAAACTATACAGTTTTAATTCCGACATCTTATTCTTCAATCAGACGACGCGCAGACATACCACGATCAATCTTCCATAGTAACTCAACATTCTGACTTATTGACAATGAAAGATGCTTCGTTCTTTTGCCCTCCTTTGACATTCTCACTGTGGAATTGAAAACGAAATCCCAAAATTGAAAACAAAAATAAATGCCAGTCTAGAAATGATTACTGCATAAGCCAACGTCCTGAAGGATCATGGCTAATAAAATAAGAAGAATTTGGAGAATCAAAACATTCCAATCTTTCTCTTCCCAAATGGTCAGTCTTTTTTATCGATTTAGTTGGATCCATGATCAGTTAAGTACACAGATTATTACAGCTTTCACAAAAAAGACTAATACTTTTAAAAGTTTGAAAAAAGAAAAAGTAGTATTTTGTATTAAAATAAAATAGCAGCATTTTGTATAAAAAAAAAATTAGCAGGGTTTGTAATAGCAGTATTTTGTATAAAAATAGCAGGATTTTGTCTAAAAATAGCAGCATTTTTTGTTAAAAAAATAGCAGCATCATACTTATTATAAAACCCAGGTTGTGTGTTGTGTGTGTGTGTGTGTGTTCGTTTATATATTGGATCGGATTTCTTACATTTTTCAACCGATTTCAACAAAACTTCACTTCACAGGATTACGTAAAATTACCTTGCGGTGGTTCTGACAGCGCCAAAAATTGAAAACACAATTAAGAGGCATCGTTATCGCGAGAATGAAATGGGGGACAACTCATATCGAGTTATACTTATTATAAAACCCAGGTTGTTTGTGTGTGTGTTCGTTTATATATGGAATCGGATTTCCTACATTTTTCAACCGATTTCAACAAAACTTCACTTTTTTGGCAGGTAGTGTTTCTTATTGTCTTGCACACTTTTTTCTTTATTTTTACATTCAGAATGCTTTAAAAATTTCATTTACAAGACAATTGTTTATAATAAAATTCTATTCAATCGATAGACTCATAACGATTGAAAACAATGTTTTTGTTTGAGTTTGGGTAAAAAAAATTCGTAACAAAAAAAAAAAAAAGAAAAGCTAATCAAGACATGCGTGTCCGTCAACCTTAATAATCTTTGTCAATTTTATTTTTCAGTCTTTATGATGGTCGATACTTGATCTATCTCTTACTGTTACATCCCCGGGCAACGCCGAGCTCTACTGCTAGTTATGTATAAAAAAAAATAACAAAACTTTGTATAAAAATAACAGCATTTTGTATTAGGAAATAGCAACAGTTTGAAGCTTTTTATCCCACCAGGTCGAAATTTTCGTAGCCAGTGGTAACTGATATGGTACATTTATTTTGTTCAATCCCGACTCCCATGATTAGTATTTTTTTAGTGAGAAATATAAAATTCAAATCTATTATTTTTGTTTATTATTAGTGTTCCGTATTTTAAAATTAAGAACGTTAACTTTCAGTGGGCCTAACAAAAATTTCCTGTATCTCATTTCGCTTACAGGATGGATTCTTTGAAAATATTCAGTTCAACAAAATGTTAGTCTAGTTAAGAAAAAAAATTCTTTCGTTGTAAGCAAAACTATTTTTAATATTTTCACTTCTATTCTTTTCACCCCAAAGACAGTGACGTGCCAAAAGTCATAGCAAAGTAGTATGCTAAGGTAATAGAAGGTGGCGCCATCGGAGCTTGAAAGCACGGAAATATACAAACCTATATTAGTTGTACCCTGGCATCTGGTAAGTCAGTGTGAACCAAACCAAAAACCAGACTCACAAACCAAAACCAGAAAAATGTAATTTTTATTTATTAATTAATATTTTTCACCAGATACAAAGCACAAGAGCCACTCAAAATAGAGGATTACTGAATGGAAAATGTTATAAGAGCATAAAGGGTGTAGGAAGGAGGACAAAGTATATATGATGAGAATATATAGGATAGATATTGGCTGATCCTAAAAAAAACTTTAAGATTGTAGTGATCGAGGAAGCATCTCATCGGGAATCTATCCCACGGAGTGACAGTTCTTGGAAAGAAGCTGTTTAAGTGGAACTTCCTCCTTATCAAAGGAATGCAAATGGAATGAGGATGATTTGACGTGATTTACAAGGTACAGAGGACTATTATAATTTAAGTTCATTCACTCTATTTTACTACACAATTTTTCTCTCCAGAATCTATCTTACATATCTATAAGTTTAACATTCGCTCAGAATATTGCTGCTTCTGCTATTTATTTAGAGATTCTTGAGAAAATCCAAAGGAGAATCAGCAATATTATTGTCCCTGACCTGGCATTTCGGCTTTAGTTACTTTCCCACCACCGTAAAGTTGCCTCGCTGTGCCTTTTCTATAAATATTTTCATGGCAATTGTTTGGATGAGCTCTTCGTCATGGGACATAAACTTTATGAATTTAAGCGCAGTACTAAATTGACAACTAGGTATCATCATAGCTGAATTGTTTTGATACAAACGTAAGTTTTTCAAACTATTTTCATCCCATGGCACGAACCTATAATTAAACTACCGTGGCAAACTTAAATTGTGACGCTGTTGTACTGGAACACACCTATTCTATTGTTAATAGACTCTCCCACCTATAATAAGTAGGAGTAGTAGCAGTCGCTAAGTAGATCAGGAAGTTGGTCAGTCAGTCGATGTCGGACGAACGTTAGTCGGATATTAAAGTATCAGCCACCACAACTAGATTGCTGCGCCATTAACTATTATATCAAGTTCCTAACGTTTTGTACGTCGAACCTATTTTAGGACCGACTTAGTGAAATACAAGCCTCCACTGTGAAAGTACTCTATAACAGACGCTCAAAAAGATAATATAAATTTTTATGATTTATTTATTAACTCAAAATAAAAAAAATAATAATTTCTAATAAAAAGATGATAATTATAATTCATATATATATATATTTATTTATTTCTCTGTTTATTATAATTTAACATTTTTAATGTTGTAATATAATAACAACACCAAGTAGAAACTTATGAAACTTTATTAAACTAAGCCAGCTTTAGCGTTGAAAAAATACGTCATATTTATAGTAATGGATAGTTACAAGCGAGAGGGTGGGGGAGATGGGTTGTGCTTATCTATATTTTATCTGTATTTCATTACACACACATACACAATATATATATATATATATATATATATATATATATATATATATATATATATATATAGGTTCACTATCTCTCGTCCGTAAGCATAAACTACAAGAAGACAGAATACATAGAATACATGGTCGTCAGTAAAAGAATGATCCCGAAATGCGATTTGCAAGTCGGTAACACTACAATCAATCAGACGCGGAAGTTTAAATAATCTGGGAAGCGTCTTGACAGAGGACGGTAAGTGCGACACTGAGATCCATAGACGTGTTTGGATGGCCAAGGACGCATTCCAAAGGCTGTCCAGAGTAATTAGAGAGGAGGATTTCTTTGGTAACAAAAGAAAAAAAAAAGAAATAAAGAATACTGAGCTGTTACGTGACATCTGTCCCCCTTTACGGCAGCGAATGTTGAACGATTTCCTCAAAGATGAAGAAGAGACTTAAGGTGACGGAGATATCATTCTACAGAAGGATGCTAAGGATATCATGGACCGAGTGTTTGTGAGCAACGATGATGTCTTAGAGGGGATACAAACAAGGAGGAGGCTAATGCTTAACATCAGGAAGAGGCAGCTGAAGTTTCTGGGACACATAATGGGGAAAAGGGGGCTGCAAAATCTGATACTCACGGGTCGAATAGAGGGAAAGAGAGATGAGGGAAAACAAGACATGACATACCAAGCGGGCTTGAGCAAGTGGATGACAGAACGTGGTTTGGGGGAGGTTGCAGAGGGAAGAAACTTGTTGAGAGCTGCAAGGTATAGATGGAGGCGGAGAGTCATGATCGCCTACGTCCTGAAAGGACATGGAACATCAAAAGAAAGAAATCCCTCCTCTGAAATCCTTAGAATTAGCAGTGTTTTGGTTTTTATACCTTTTCGTATTATAGAATAACTGAATAATTATGGTCTTCCTGGTGCTAAGTATTAGGTTGGTGCAAAAATAATATCGTTTTTTGACGTATTTTTTAACGTCAAAAAACGATATTATTTTTGCACCAACCTAATATAAGTTTCCTTTTTGTTTCTATTTTCTCTAAAACCTCGTTGTTGCATACATGCCAAGTTCATAGTATCCCCAGCATCCTTCTGTAGAACCATATTTCTGTTGCTTCATGTTCATTTCAAATGAGCACGAACTTACATTTCAATGAATTGCTGAGTTACGATTACAAAATAAAGATCTATTTTTTTTTTAAATGTTAAAACGAAAGTAAATATTTTTCGACTATTTTTATATATTTATTTATTTTTGCAGACTGTGTAAGGATTCTTTCAAACATATATTTTCACAACTCGAGCAAGTTCTGAGTAAAAAAAAAAAAGAAAAAAAAAAATTCCCGATCAAAATTTTTAAAAGCCGAAAGAGGAAGGCGCCATCTTTTGTCTGGATTAATACAATAACTTTTATTGTTTTTGCATTCCGCATGCTGTTTTCTCCACTTATCAATACTGACGAAATAAACCAAACGACATCAAACTCAGTAAAATTAATAGACAACGCCATATAAGGAAGAACAAAAATCCCTTATCGTCAGGCCTTATTTCTTTTCTAACATGAAAATTATTGTCAGCGTTTCCTACTGAAATACACGTAATTTGACTCTCTTGTAGTGCTTATGGTCGTGGCTCATCCAGCAAAAAGACAATCGCTTTTAGCGTATTTTTTTTTTTTTTTTTTATCTTTATAAAATTCACATTAATTTATTTTGTTCTGGATTTGTCGTTAATTGGTATTAAGAGTGTTTACTTTTTAGCTACCTTCATTAATTTTTTAAACCACATTACCTGAGAACTGAAATGAGAGATAATGACGAGGAAACACGGTTTAACGAAACAAGATAAGAAATTTATTTACAAATTTACACATTTGAAGTTGTCAGTAACTTGTTTCAGGGAAAGGAATCAAATATTTAAAGTTCGTAGTTTTGATGAATTGTCAAGAGGAGAAAATGATCATATTAAGTCATTGGACACAAAGTAATATTCCAAAATGTTTATTATAACAAATTAAGAGAGTTTGTTTTTCACATAAACGTTATACGGTTGTATTCAACATGAATGAAAAGGTATATTTTAAGGTACTTAGCTTTGAAGTTGAATAGAGTTCTTTGAAATTGCCCTGCTCTGATAATGTCTCAGCGTATAATTTGACACCAGCGTTATTCAGACGCATGGAACTCTGTTTTTTTCTGCCTCTTGCTCCTTTCACATCGGCTCGTTACTTTGTAGGGGACCGTGACTGTGATGTTGTTGATAGAAGTGGAAGAACACATGTGGGGTTAAGATTTTCCTGCTAGCCGGTCCAACTACATGAGAAAGTTGGACTTTAATTAAGTCCAAAGAAAGCAAAGAAAAACAAACACAAGACCGATTAATATATGTCAACAAATATATGTATTAATAACAAGAAAGGTTACAAGTTACATGGACAGAGTGCGTGTGGTGAATATTATGTGTGTGTGTTGTGTTGTGGTGAGTGTTCGTACGTACGTGTATTGTTCTTAGCGTGTTCCCAGCATTTGGGAAACGCTGTATCTGTGAGTGTTTACATCTGCGAGGTCGTAAGGCTGAAAGCCTGAGGAAAAAGAGAGAGAGGCGAAGGGTCAGCGACTATTTATAGCCAAGGAAGAGAGACCCCTGGTGAAAGGGTTAACGACCGGCTAGCAGGAAAATCTTAACTTACGTGTGTTCTTCTACTCATACACGATATCGCCGGCACGGTCTTCTACAGGTGCAAAATAGCATTACAAAGTAAGATTCAACTACAACGTAAAATTTTAAAAGGAAAACATTCATTACACAATGACGAAAAAGGTGCAAATTTAAACAAAAATTTAATTTTGTGGACCTATCAAGGCAGGATAACAATTTCAGATAAAAAGGATTACCATCGAAAATTGGAAAAAAAATCACAGCTTGAGAAAAGACAAGGATTTTGAAAAAGAGAAAACAATTCAAGTAGACGGTTGTAAAACAATGTTTTTTGGAGAATAAATGAAAACACCTACTTTTACTTACCCCACGAGCGTCTCTGGGACAGTAAATTTTGAAAAGTCCTTGTTCGTGCTTGGAAAATTTTTTTTAGATCCTCTTTCCTTCTTGGCTGTCCAACCATAGCAGAATTTTCACTTAAACTTCAAAATTCTTTAGTCTCTCTGCAGCTGGCTGGTAACTGGTACCTTCTCAATGCTTTCAGATGTTGATGTCAAAAGCTTTCTTTCTCCTTGATTTGCCTTGTCCCCTTACTGTCAAAAAGTCTTCTCCTCGTTCACTAACCTAAGATCTTATTTATTCAGAAATTTCAGCTCACTGAAGGCTCCAACCAGGTTTTCACCAGGACATAAGACCCCGACTCTCATTGACCACAGAATACGAAAAAAAAAATTTTTCATTACAATTTTTCATGCAGTTGAAGATTCATTGTGGAATTCACTTGACTCACTTCTAGCAGTTGACTACTTCTTCTACGCACCGCTGGCGAATCTTATATGTGTTGTTCTTGTCCTAAGTATTATCGTTCATTACCAACCTTCATGTGATTATTCTATTCAGTAACCTTCCCTAGATTACAACACTCACCGACGTGACGTGGCTTCCCTCTGTCTTTTCTTTTGTAAATGATTTTATTTCTGGCTTTTCTACAAATATTTTCATGACATCTGTTCTGATCAGCTTTTCCTCCTTAGTGACTAGACTTCATGAATTTAAGCGTGCTACTAGATTGGCATCTAGGTTTCACCGTTTTACAATTGAACTAGTTAGATGCAACCGCATTTTCTATTCTAATAGTTTCTTTTCTAGCACTTCTCGCTTGTGGAACTCCATTCCGATTTCTTGCTTCTCTGCCTCATACATTCTTCAGAAGTTTAAATGTAGCATCAACTTCTATCTTCCTGTTCTTTTATTGTCCTTTCTCCTCACTAACGTCCTCTTATACTTTTTCATTCCCATTAACCATTCTGTAACTTACTTTCTAACATGGCTGCCTCCTTGCAGAAAGGCAAGTCAGCTAATCCATCTCATTTATAGGGGACTACCTAATACAGCAGGTGGGTTAGTCCACTATTATAATGGACCTGCCCAACACATGAGTGGACCCTATTCACACATATATCTCTCCATTAAATCACTTAGGGGGTGTATTTTCATTTGAGTAGAGTATAAATTACTATAAAGTGATTTGTACGTTTTATTTATCATCTCTCAGTTGCGTTTCTGTCCTTGGACAGAGTACGCTCAGGGGCTTCTCTGTCAAAGGACAGAGGGGTAACTGAGAAAATTATACTGAAGAGATGCCCAGCCCTGGGGAACAGCTGCCCGAGGCCGCGCCCTCCCATTGCACAAGAAGGAGGGATTGGTGCTCGCACCGAGGCCAGCGGAACCGACGGTTGCGGGGGCTGAGGGGAATTTTTTACTCTGCCCGGGGAGCCCGCGCTCGGATCACCACATTAATCCGACCTTGTGTCACATCTCATTCTCGTGGGGGAATGAGTAAACACTGTATTTTCATTTGAATAGCGTATAAATTACTATAATGTAATTTGTACATATTATTTATCATCTCTCAGTTGCGTCTCTGTCCTTGGACAGTGTGGGCTTAGGAGCTTCTCTGTCAAAGGACAGAGTGGCAACTGAATAAATGCCCAACCCTGGGGAACAGCTGCCCGAGGACGCGCCCTCCCATTACACAAGAGGGAGGTATCGGTATGCGAGGGCTGTGGGGAATTTTTGTCCCTGACCGAGTGTACGCGCTCGGGTCCCCATATTAAAAAGACCTTGTGTCACATCTCATTCTCGTGGGGGAATGAGTAAACACCGTATTTTCATTTGAGTGACTACACCAATCTACCTTGCAATTAACCAATATTCAATACGTTCAAGTGGCATTATCACCTTGCTTGGGGTGAAATGCTTTAAATAATATCAGCTTAAATGTGTGCAAAACACATTCCAGTAAGTGAGAGCTTGATATTTCATTCAGTCTATATTAAAAGAAGGCATTTGAAAATTCCTGCAAGTGCCATCTGATAACCAAAACTGCTTGCGCCGCTTTCAATATTCTTCTTTTTATCAGCCTAACAAGATAAACCTTTCAAGTGGCATTCCGCGAACATTCTTAGCAACATCAAACCCACGTACATTATTTACTACTAGATAATATTCAAAAGAGTATACCTACAATAGAAACGAGTAAAGTTAAAATGACCCAATGGTACACAATGAGATGATCACGACTCAAAAATCAACGATGTAAAGCAGACTGAAAATTATTTTATTTGTGCCTGAAGTATCTGGCGTTTTTAAGGCCAACAGTAAAACCTAATAATTACTACCTGTGGTTTAGAAGTAGAGAAAATGAACTAGAGTAAATAAATAGATAAAAATCTTAAGATCAAGTGTCACTTGGCCCGAATGTATGAAGTATATATGTCAGTAAATGTTGGAGATTCTTCTCACAGATGAAGAGGCGGATTGAAGCAGAAGAAATGTGGTTCTACAGAAGGATGCTGAGGATACGATAGACTGAACATGTGAGCAACGACAAGGTTTTAGAGAACATAGAAATAAAAAGTTTGATTTAGTAAATGGATGGCGTAACAAGATTTCGGAGAAATAACAAAAAGACAAAATTTATTAACAGCTACAAAAGACAGGAAATTGTGGAGAGCCATGATTGGGACATGACATTTAGAAGAAGTATTAGAAGAATGGAAATCATGAAATTGGCATTTGTACTTATATTTCTTTTTAATATTTACATATCTTTTTAATATTATTTACATTATTCGGACTATTGTCCTCATCTTTGTTGCCATATTTATCACAACGTTTCCTCAAGGACACATGGCACAGTGGATAAAGGCGTTAGTTAGATCCAGTGACAGGACCCAAAAAATGTGAGTTCAATACCTGGTTAAGGCGGTGGAGAACTTGCAGAGAGGAATTAACATCCATTAGACATGACACGTAGAACTAGAACAGTCTACCCCAGCGAGCGAAATAAAGGGTTCGATCGACATTCCATAACCTGAAGAACGCCGGAGCGTACAACGGCCGAAACGATGTGATAAATATGGCAACAAAGATGAGGACAATAGTCCGAATAATGTAAATAGTGTACATAATACCTTATCTCGGAAATATAGACAGATATCTTTTTAATATTTACATTTTTTTTTTCGTATTTTTATTCTTTCTTGTCTTGAAGTCAGAACGCTATAACTATTTGACTGTATCCCTTTTGTATGTGAACCCAATTCTTTCTCTGGGAACGTTTCGCTTTATTACTGTTGTTTATAATTAACATCAGAAAGAAACAGTTGAAATTTCTAGGAGACATAATGAGAAAAGAGGGCTTGGAAAATTTGATACTCACAAGATAGATTGAAGGCAAGACGGACAGGGGAAAACAACGCACAACATACTTGATGCGCTTGAACAGGGTTTAGGAGAAATAACAAGACAAAATTTATTAAGAGCTACAAAGGACAGGAAATAGTGGAGAGCCGTGATTGCCAACATCCAGAAGGAACATGGCATATAAAGAAGAAAAATGAGCTTGAGTAAATGAATGGTGGAACAGGGTTTAGGAGATATAACAAAAAGACAAAATTTATTAAGAGCTACAAAGGACAGGAAATTGTGGAGAGTCATGATCACCAACGTCCTGAATGTACACGACACATAGAAGAGACGTTTCATGTACAAAGAAGCAGAGTTAGAAATATGCACGTTATGAAGTAGGGATGGGTACTGGGGTATCTCTTTCGTTTTTTTGTTTTTAAATAAGGTTTATCCTCTACAAGGCCCATCTGTATACTGATGCCAAGATCGAAGTACCACTGACACATCACGTGCAACATGTGCAACCATTCCTCTGAAGGTCCACAATCCGACCCTTCTCTTAAATGACTCTAATTGAACAAAAGGATCACCTGTGCATTTCCTTCGTATGACACCTGTTTGCACTGGATTCTTTCACTACACAAAGCTTCATCGCAGCGTACTTCATTGATTTTTAAAAAACAATATTCGCCTTGTACAAGACCTATGAGCCACTCGAGGTAGAGGATTACAGAATAAGAGGAACAGTTTATGAGGATACGTGTGGAAGATAATAGTTGACCCTAGACTAGAGGTTGGTTGTAGGTTTGGTTTGGTTTGGTTTGGTTTGGTTTGGTTTGGCTGGTTTTGTTTAGCTGTATATCAACCTCTGTGTGTTATTTAATGCCGAAATCTAGATATTTTTAACACAATTACATGTGTTCAACTATAGACAAAATGTATTTTTGGTCATTTTAAACTAAATATGTATTTTTATACTTTCTTAGTATTTTGTTTTTGTTTGGGGGTTCACTATATGCCCAAAGCTGGGACCTTGGGGCACGGTGGACGTGAAAACAGCAGAAATTAAGAGGTGGTTCCACCTCCTCAAAACCCCCAATCTCCCGATCAATATCCCGAACGTATTATGTGTGAGTAGAAGCATTTTCCCAGACTTTCAGCATAATTTTAGGGGTGCGTATTATGGTTGAAGGCGTATTATACATGGGGAATTACGGTATATTGGAAGCAGGATTCACGTTTTCTTTTGCCAGCGTGATGTTAATTTCACTTTCCGGTCTTTTGTTGAACGGACACCAACGCTTTCCCAGTTTTGCTCACAAACTAGAATCGAAACACAACGTGGGGAGGGGATATTTGTCCAGTTTGTGTGTGTGTGTGTGTGTGTGATCTCTATTCTACCAAGCATATTTAAAAGTTGGTTAATTACTTTCATTCACTGACTGATCCGTCAACGGCAAACTGATTATTATTATTATTATTAGGTTGGTGCAAAAATAATGACGTAATAATGTCGTTTTTTGACGTATTTTGTAACGTCAAAAAACGACATTATTACGTCATTATTTTTGCACCAACCTAATATTATTATTATTGCCTTTGATTTCTCTTGTAGACAAATTTCCTTCCGGGTCCCAACCAGAGACCTAAAGTCGGAAATGGTTTCATGACATTTTCCTCAGATTATTTTTGTAAAAAAAAAAAAACAAAAAAACTAAGACCTAAGATCACAAAC
The DNA here is from genome assembly GCA_963932145.1 of Acanthosepion lycidas. Classification (NCBI taxonomy): domain Eukaryota; kingdom Metazoa; phylum Mollusca; class Cephalopoda; order Sepiida; family Sepiidae; genus Acanthosepion; species Acanthosepion lycidas. The sequence continues at coordinate 49,640,276 of OZ010612.1, forward strand.
ATTTTACATGGATAAAGCTCATCGTAACGTGTAGGCTGTACTTGTGAGTTCATTTTTTTTTTTTTTTTTTTGTATTTCTTTAAGGTATAGGCTACCAAGAAACCCTTCAATGAATCTACCGGACCCTTTTTCAATTAATCCGAAGGCTCCAACTAAAAATGGAAATACTGATGTCCTCATGTGCCACATTTTTGAGATTTCTGTTTCAAGGTCCTTGTATTTTGATAGCTTTTTGAAGATCTTCAAATATGCATTAGATTCTGCAGGGACTGACATGTCAATAAGAAAGCACATTTTATTCTTGTTCTCTTAGATCATTGATTGTTCTGTCTATGTGCATTGTAAAATCCCATAAAATTGTTACAAATCCCATCTTTGTAACTGGGCCTGTGTGATGTTTATACCAGTTTCTTGTAGTTTCTTTCCTGTAAAGTTGCCATATTTTCCAGTGCAGGTATTGGTCCACTCTATCATGCCGAGTTTCATGTTCAGTTGGCGCTAACACCGTGCACTCTGATACAAGATGGTAATTTTTTTCTGGATATTTAGCAAAGAATCTATATTTGAGGTCAACAAATTTTTTCATTATGTATGCCTTTGATTTCTCTTGTAGACAAATTTCCTTCCGGGTCCCAACCAGAGACCTAAAGTCGGAAATGGTTTCATGACATTTTCCTCAGATTATTTTTGTAAAAAAAAAAAAAAAAAAAAACTAAGACCTAAGATCACAAACATTTTACATGGATAAAGCTCATCGTAACGTGGGCAGAAAGAGTAAAACCTTCGATTTTAGCTTTTAACCCTTTTTTATCATTATTATTATTATTATTATTATTATTATTATTATTATTATTATTGAACCAACGCTTTAATCCACTAGGCTATTGTCCCGTGGGACAATTCTCTGTGGAGAACTTGAAACCTTAAACCTAAGCTGCCTGCTGATGAGTAGTGCTGTTGCTTGACTACACTCGCTGAAACTTTTCTCTTTCTTTTTAGAGCTGCTGTTGCTGCCGTTGAAGATTGTTGTCATGTCTTTCTTTATTATCATCAGGACAATGGTTCTCATGTAAATAGTGTAAAGATAGATAGATAGATAGATAGATAGATAGATAGATAGATAGATATGAACAGTCTGTGATAGATAGATATGAACAGACTGTGAAAAATAGATAGATAGATAGATAGATAGATATGAACAGACTGTGATAGATAGATAGATAGATAGATAGATAGATAGATAGATAGATAGATAGATAGATAGATAGATAGATAGATATGAACAGTCTGTGATAGATAGATATGAACAGACTGTGAAAAATAGATAGATAGATAGATAAATAGATAGATAGATATGAACAGACTGTGATAGATAGATATGAACAGACTGTGAAAAATAGATAGATAGATAGATAGATAGATATGAACAGACTGTGATAGATAGATAGATAGATAGATAGATAGATAGATAGATATGAACAGTCTGTGATAGATAGATGTGAACAGACTGTGAAAAATAGATAGATAGATAGATAGATATGAACAGACTGTGATAGATAGATAGATAGATAGATAGATAGATAGATAGATAGATAGATAGATAGATAGATAGATAGAAACTGAAAATAAAAAGATAGATAGATACCGTGTGTAATAAGAAAATTGTCCAAATCGTGTAATAGCATGAGATAACTGTCCATCCCAAAAAATGCTTCATATCTATAAAAAAAAAATAAATCAGTAAACTAATTAAGTTACGTTTTTCCTGGTTTTCAGATAAGACGCTTAGCCATCTTGACACCATTTGTCGTAAGAATCACTGAAAAACCCTTTGATTTATTCAGCTAGGAAGACAAAAGGTTAAAATTGTTTTGTGCCAGCCGCACCATGTCTTCGTAACTGAATAATGGTGAGAAGAAAAAGATCATTCGGGCCTTCAGTAATGGTACCAACATTCATACTCTGGCTTCCATCTTCGAGGTCCGTTCAAGAAGCATCGAGAGAATGGTGCATAAGTTTAAAAATGAGAGAACAATAGCGAAGAAAACTGAAGTAGGAAGTTACAACAGTAAGAAAAATCATCATTTCCACTTAGAGCTAAATAGATTCTTACAAGTACTGTTACACAATTTGGACAATTTTGCTGTTACATCTACTAGATGAATAGATAGATTGTAATTGAAAAGAAACAGATAGATAGATAGATAGATAGATAGATAGATAGATAGATAGATAACGAGCATACTGAAATAGATAGATAGATAGATAGATAGATAGATATGAACAGACTGGGGATAGATAACCAGGCGTCCAACATATAAGTAACTGGCTAGGTAAGTAGATACGAAAAGACGGATAGATATTAACAGACTAAAATAGATACATGTGAAAAAATATAAATTTATGCATCTGAGTTAAGTTCAAGAAAAGCATCGGCCAAAATGTTTTCGTATCAACAGATACGGATACAAAAACAAAAATGATAAAAATTAGTATTTTTAGAATTTCAGAGGAATTCTCGGGAATAATTTCTCAGGAACATTTTGTCATTTGATACGGCAGCCTACACTCGGACTACTGAGTGAGTTAATTGCCATGAGTAATACTGGCAATAATTTGTGTTATCTTTTGAAAGCGATTTATTTATATAGCAAGTGAAGCTACTTGGGAAAATTCCTGATTTACTGCGTTGTTTTAAAGCCACTAGTGCATCTACCACTTAATGTGTGACGCATCCATCACATGATAAACCTACGAGCAAGTTGAACAGACTTTACAAAACAAGCCAGGACCTGTACAAAACAACTTAGTTTGCCACATTTGCAATAAACGTTGCAAGTCACTAGCAATCTTCAAGCGTCATTGTCATTATAACGAGAACCAAAAACATTAATCGGTGGCGCTTTAGCGTGTGTCCAACCAATCAGTGTATCCTACCATAACATTTGTATCCTACATTATCTAACGTAAGGGGAAAAGCAAAACGGAAGGAGGGATGACATTTATTTTGTGTTATAAAATTTAAAATAAAAAAATTATACATTAAGAAATTTAACTAAAACATTATAAAACAAGATATTTGAATCATTTAAATAAAAACATTCCGAATGTCTTTTAACATATCGAGAAAAACGTCAGGACAATGCCTTAATAATGTTGGATACAAATGTTGCGGTAGGATACACACGAATCGGTAGGGCATATACTAAAGCGGCTCCCATTAATCAAACTTGTCAGTGATGGTCATACTCGTTTAACAAGTCAACAGACATCATGTATACGTGCTCAAGGCTTGTATGTGATAATAAACAGCGACATCAGATAAATGTGCTTTTATTATCTACCAGCACGTGTCTTACCCAATTGTATATCTTGCCCAATTGTATATTTTGCCCAACTTAACAGTTCTTGCTTAACGAAGATAACTAATTTGCATATTAAGTAAAACTGAGGTATCAAATAAATGTGGTTTTATTATTTATATTGTCGTTTACTTCCACCTAATTTTCAAAACATCTAGTAGACGCTCTAGGGCTATAAGTACTCTGCGATAATTGTTTTATCACTCTCTTCTTACTTTTTTCCCCTTACACGTCTATATGTAAATCTCACGCGGAAAACGCATTGCCTTTGGGAAACGGATGAACAACACACACACACACACAGAAACATACCCAGATTCACTCACATCTTTGCCTTTGTCTATATTGGTTCTTATCATTTCTCTTTCATTCATTTACATGGACTGACATCCCGATGGAAAAAGAGAGGGTAGGATGGTGATGTCTTCTATGTACCTGGCGAGACGATGTGGTTTACTCTGCTCTCTTAACTGCAATGAGCAGTCATGTCTTGCTTCCCCGCTGACTACATAGCAGCTGGACTGTCACGTCTTGCTTCTAGTTGTGCTAAGTAAAAACTGGCGTTCAACACTCTATGAACTGACGTTACTCACCGACCGTCACGTGACCCTCGAGACTTCGTCTCAAACAAAGGGTGATAATCGCCCTTTACATACCTACAATAATAATGACAATGTTGCATATGAAATAAACAGCTACCAAAATTTTTAAATTTATCGAACTTTTTTTATAAGCAATTCGCCCCAAGGCAGGAGTGCCACTAGCACGCAAGGGATTACAGAGAGTGAGATTAAAGAGGATTGTTTGGGAAAAGGATAAAGAGAAGGACAGGGATCAAGGTCAAGGCACCAGAAGATGTCGATTTACATTGCATTTGAATATTTTAATTTTATAGTTATCAGGGAAGCAAGTAATAGTAAGGGAGTTCCACTGACAGAAGGTGCGAGATAAGAAGCTGTTGTAATTATAATAATTTCGCGCATACCATTTCTCTTAAAGAAACGACAGCGTAAACTATTTTCGTTTTTCACAAACCTAACATCGAAATCGATTTCATCAAAAGACTATTATATCTTCTTCCGCAATAGTAGCTTACATTTTCAGCCGGAGATCTTGCATTGTGGGTGCTCTCAACTAAGTTCTGCGGAATCAGACAGCAGATTTTGGAAAAAATATTTGTAGCGCCAAGCAACGTCGACTTCTGAAGCGATGGGATACGAGGTTTTATTCCGATTTTCTTGTCGTAGATTATAATATATACCTCAACGCCCCAATGATGACTGGGACAATAGTATAAAATTTCTGGTCTGCATTTGTTTCATAATCACATGCCAGGTCATAACTAATAACCCCGGGAAAGTGAAGAGTGTGTTTTTTTGTTTCTGCTTAATTAAACAAAATAAAACAGCTACAAAAATTTAAATGGTCAAAGTTCTTTGCAGGATAAGAACTGTATTATTAAAACTATTATCCGGAAAGACGGTTAACTAGACGTGTTGTGGATTGTTCTTGAGTTTCTTTCTTTATCAGTCCCAAAGCTCCAATCAGAACAGGAACAGTTTTAATGCCTTATTATTATTACTCAAACAAAAACTTCTAATTCAGGAAGCTAAATCTTTTAGAGAAACAATAATGGAAGAACGAGTAATAGAATTTATTCCCTTTTATATATATATATATATATATATATATATATATATATATATATATATATGTATATGTATATATTGTACATACCTAGGGGTCGATGAGGGATCAAGATTCCATGAAAAAATTTAGGGATTTCTACTCTACAGCAAGTAATCGAAATTGACTAGGTTTAACTTCAGATGACCCAGAAACAAACTACAGTGTAACCCGGATATAAGAGAGTTGTCGGGACCGGAGAAGAAGTCTCTTATATCCGGGTTTGGTCTATTTTCTTTAGGCAAGTATGGCTCTAATTTGGGACCAGAGAAAATCTCTCTTATATTCGAGTTTCTCTTATATCAGGGTCTCTTATATCCGGGTTACACTGTATATAGCATAAACTGACAATTGTATAGGAATCAGTGTGCCATAAAATTACATTTGCAATCGGAACCTTGCAGGCTATGAAAATCAACCGAAAACGCCTATTTAGTACTATGTGACCTTTATAGAGAAGTTAATGTGCAGTGAAATCAAATTCTTTCATTTTAATTTTCTACTTTCTAGGGAATTCTAGAATAAACATAAACAACTATTTATTTTACACAAAGGCGGAATTTTTTAGTCTGGATTGGAAAAACACAATTAAAATTGTACACCCACGTAGACATAACTGTGTAAATTTGTTTTCCACGCATAAAATATTCCCTTCCCATGAACTCTCTCTATATCAAGGTGCCTCCGCTAAAGCAACGGTTGGCAGGTTCGTTTTACAAGGTATTGTGAGTGTATAGTGGTTATGAGGTTATCAGTTATTGATGAGTTATCTTACGACAACGTCCGTTCCCACCCTCTATCCGTATAATTCATTTGGCTGTATATTGGCCTTGTGTAATAATTAAAAGAAAATGCACAAAGTGTTGAAAAATACAAAATAAATCTTTATATATCACAATATAATAATGCAGAAAGATAAGGTGTAAGTTGAAGTTTCAAGAATTCAAATGTAAAGTCCTGGCGCACAAGACAGATGAAGAGAGAGAAAGAGCCAAGGAGCAAATAAATATGTATCCAAATGTAGTAGCCGCCGATTCGTCATGTGGTGTAAGAATGTATTTTTGTTTTCAGAGTAACAAGGACGGTTTAGCAGTGTAAAGTAGTAAGCTAGTAGTGCAAATATCATATGTTAGGATAACCGCAGCATCAGAAAATTAACAAAATCAATTTATCGACGCTGATTTTGGTTGACTTTCCATCTGTTTATATACACATCCATAGATCCTCTCACGGCCTCATATCCTGCTTGTGAAAGTTTTCTGATTGGTTAGGCGAATTATCGCTTTTTTATATGGTGATTTTTCTTATCCATCTAGTTTTAGAGATGGTAAAATTTTGATCTACTTATTATTTGTTTTATTTCTTTTCTTACATTCCAGTTGTGCAAGTTTCTGATTGGATGGTCGAATTATGGCTTTTTTTTGCCTGGCGATTTTTATTATCTGTCTATTTTTAGGGATGGTGAAATTTTGTTTTTCTTGTTATTTATTTTTTATTTATTTATTTCTCCGTCACTACAAGTGGAGTCAGGACCAGTGCTTACTACTCCCGACCTCCCCAAGTGGAGGACGCCTAATTGGGGCCACATGTTGTGCTTTGTGACCCTTGTTATCTTATCAACATTTGCTTTTCTCTACCTATATTTATATACGTTACAAATTAAACTGAGTACAACTGACTATTAACGAATGAAATATTTTTGCGAATTTTGATGTCATTGTGGGTGTCTTTTTTGTTTCGTCGAAATTCGCGAATTTGCTTTACACATGCTAATCTCGAACAAACACCATAAACTTCACTATATTTTATCTATAATGCTGAATGTGTTTAAATTATTGAACTTTTAACAAGAAAAATCTCAAGTTGACGTTAAAAAGTGCCGCATAACATTGTTGATTTATTTAAGATGGAATAATCTATTATGACATGTCTAATTTGTATTTAGGTACATTGTGTTTATTTTTAATTTTTCTAGTTGAATTGTCCACCTATATTGCATATGATCCATTATTGCACATAATTAGGTTACAATAAAATTTGTATTTTATATGAATACTATCTTATGGAAATTAAGTTGTATTACGGTAGAGAAGCGTGTCATAGATGGTGGAGGGGCTATCATAGCTTTGCTGGAGGCATGAGACCATTGCACCGGCCCTAAGTGAAGTTGATCCTCCCAGAGAAACCTGTTATGGCTACGAGAAATATTAAACTTCATGATCCCTCTCTATATATACGGATAATGCAAGTTTCGCTTAATGTTAAAAGCTCAGATTAATATTAAAACATTACCTGATGATCCTGAATCCTTAAAAAAGGATTTAGGTGAAATAAATTATCGTAATGGTACATTAAAGTGATTTGTTTTTCATTATATATATATATATATATATATATATATATATATATATATATATATATATATATATATATATATATATATATATATATATATATATTTAAAAGAATTAATGGATTTATTTTTAATCCGACATTTTTATTACTTCAAATGTTATTATACTGGATACTTGTGTTTGAAATAGACGCCCCGTTTCTATTTTAAACAGTGTGTATTACATCTATCAGCCTTCTCATTCGTGAAATCACAGTAAAGAAAATGTGCAGAGATCGAACCTGCATGCCTCTTTGTATGAGAAACCGCCGTTTGATCCAATCAGGGATCAAATCTGATTCTCTCGTTGTAGGGCCATGTTTTTTATTAAGATTTTTTAATGGACAGACTTATAGACGCGGTTTTAAATAAAAATGAGACATCTATTTCAAATACTAGTGTCCATTATAATAACGTTAAAATGATACAAATACCGGATTAAATTATATTCCGAATTTGTATGTAACGTTTTTCACAGAGTACCTATATTATATTGTGATCTAAAACAAACGATCGAGGCGTGACAATTTGATTTTAGGTAGAGCGTACATTTACTCTAATAAGTCCCAATCCATACATAAAATCCCGTCTTTTTTGTTTTTTGCTATAATAGCTATATATGAAATCACATACACGCACACGCACACACACATACTTACTCTCAAAGCGTCTGTGACGTCATCTTATTGCCACCCTCTTTTCGACTGAAAGATAGGCGGCTGTGTAAATGTCATGCAGTTTAATGGCGTACGTAGTCTTTGATTTAGTGATTAAAATCGAAATAGTTTTCAGTAACATATACTAGAAAACAGGGGCTACGACTGAAGTAAATATTTTCTTCTTTTTTTTTTTATTGTTTTTGCTGCGGCATCAAGCTGGTACAAATATATTCACAGAAAACAAGTAGTATTCCACCCAGACCGAGAACGGTTCATTACAACCTTCTCCGCAAATATAACGATATGTGACCAAAAAAAAAAAAAAAAGTTTATATATCACGAGAAACAAGTAGCGTCCTGTCCAGGCCGAGAACAGTTCATTACAACCTTCTCCGCATAACATCTAGTGACTGAAAGGACTAAAGGACACATAACGCTATGCCTATTTTGGTTGATAGTAACTATTAAGTTTTCTTGGATTAAATTTAATATACTGTATATACTCATATATAAGTCGTATTGTTTTGATCCCAAACTTGGAGTTGACATGAAGCTGAAATCTATTCACAATGGGAAGCAGCAGTTAACTTCAGTTGTGACAAATATTCAATAATTATAAAGAAACTAGCAATCATACCCAGTTGGTCGATCAGAGAAAGCGTTCAATCAGAATGGAGCAAAAACAGCATCATGTTTAGATGTAACAGAATCTATCTTCTTTAATTACTTTAAAGTACTTTCATTAAAAAAACATTTTGAATTAATGCACTTACTGATATAACAGAAGTAGTCTGTATTTATTCAATCGAAGTAAAACATGAATACCCACTTCAGACCACAATTAATTTATAAGTTTTTGAAATTCAATGTGTCAGTATGCTACCAGAGATGTAAAATAGGATACATTTATAAAGGAATTGTTAAGTTTGATGAAAACTGGTTGAAAGATCAACGAAAAGTAAGAAAGAAGCCAATAAAAATCGCCATTACGCGGGTTTTCACTATATGGGTGGACTCAATTATCGTTGGGATCGTCATGATGTAAGTAACCTACATACCGAGTTTGAACAAAATCGGAGGGAAAAAAGCTGAATTTATCGATTTTTGATCGGCTTTATTGATTATTGATTTTTTAAAAAATTATCGATTTTTTTACGCTGAGAAGCTATCTCTTACATTGTACAATGTATGTGCTAAGTTTGGTCAAAATCGGTTGGCTGGATCTCCAGTGAAAAGGTATCACACAGACAGACACACAGACATCTGTTTTATATATATATATAGATATATTCCATCCTAATTAACAAATACAAGAGTGGAAATATGGGATATTTTTTATGAAACTTCTCTTTTTAATTTTTGACGTTTCTCAGTGCTTCAGGCTCACCGACCCCAAATAACCTCGAAATAATTTTTAGAGATCGTTTCCTGATATGTATACGTCAGAAAATATGATGATTTTTTGACCTAATTTGTTGACCCATTACTCTGAGAAAATAGGTGCGCCCTGTACACGCAGTCGACTCATACACGAATATGCATGATAAAACAATAATGATTAGGCGCTACAGCATTTTATGCTACGTGAAGCTAGTGGGAACTGTGCAACTATCTCGGGTAGAAAGATCATCTTGCGCCAATCCAATAAGTAGAAAAAGGCTCATAAATTAGCATTCGAAATACAGGTTTTCAACTGGTTTCAAACACCAACCATTTACACTGACGGAAAATGCACAACGCAGCCACGAGACATGGTATGGGAAGTAAGAAGATTGTATAGCACCAATGTTCAAATAGGAAAAGGTTTCAGATCAGTATTAAAACGCCTGCATTTTATCTGGTATCAAACACTCAACACTGGCACTGACGGGAAATGTACAAATTCCTCAACCACAAAACAGATATGGGAAGCAGGGAGATTGTGTAGCGTCAGTCAAGTAGGAAAGGCTTTTTAAATCATTATTCTGACTTCTGTATTTTATATGTTACTGACAATTGGTGGGAAATGCCCTGTATGAGATATGGTTTGAGAAGTAAGAAGATTGTGTTGCACGAATTTTGACAGTAGAAAAATATTATAGATCAAGTTTAATGTCATTTTAGGTCATCGCTGGTGTCAATACAACTGAGACCGTTTTCTTTTCCCCACTGCCTACACGATAATAACTTAATATCTTTCTTTCCCCTACTCCCTATATGAAATCACTATTCTTAATTTTTAAACCTAAAGTTAATTTTTCCATCTTCATTTGATTTACAGGTCTGAGGATTTGAAGCCACATTTTATCGATTTCAATGAAATAAAATATCACCTATGGTATTTTAAGTGTTTGTTTGTCATTATATAATAATTTTTGGTCTGTCTTTTGACATAGAGCTCTCAACGGATCTATATCCTCATGGAAATTCCATACGGATTACCAATAATCTATTATTAATAAATATATACATATATTACTTTAAACGTTATTTTTAGTGGATACCCGTGTGTGAAATAGATGACTGTTTTTTTTTTTCATTTTATTTATTAAACAGTGTGTGTTACATCTGTCAGCATGTGAAAGCTAAATAAAGAAAATGTTCTCTACAGTAGTATTTGAACCTATGTCCCCCTTAGTATGAAAAAACATCGTTTGATCCGGCCACAGGGAGCGCCACGGCCCAGCAAAGTTCTCTCTATGCTTTTAATAAGGAATGTACACTTTCTTGTTCAGCACGCACGCGCGCGCGCACACACACACACACACACACACACACATATATATATATATATATATATATATATATATATATATATATATATATATATATAATTAATACAAGTAAAAGGTTTGTCACTTAGCTGATTCCTCTTACCTTCAGCATTTCAACGCTAGAGTTTCATAGACGGATTCTCCAGGAATCACTCCGTCCATTCGTCAGGGGATATCAGCAATTGGCTGCTTAAGTTTCTTGTTTTTTTCTTTATATATATATATATATATATATATATATATATATATATATATATATATATATATATATATAAAACATTAATATATATATATATATATATATATATATATATATATATATATAAGGTGGCGGGAGTTTCTGCTAGTGGGTTTTTACAATGAAGTAGTAAATATGTTATTACTGAATTCTACGAGATTTTTTGGAAGTTCATAAGTAAAGTTAAGTAGCTTTTTTAGAATGTTGGTTTGAGATTATCAATTTCTTTTTTGTTTTTTGCTAAAATAAAAATATAATCTACATAGCGGACATATATTTTGGTAGATGGTTTTAAATATTATGTTGATAGACGTTCTCGTAGAATTCAGTAACAATAACACATTCACCATTTCGTTATCTATCTATCTATCAATATATATATATATATATATATATATATATGTGTGTGTGTGTGTGTGTGTGTATGTGTGTGTGTGTGTGTGTGTGTGTGTGTGTGTGTGTGTGTATATAATTTTGTGTAATATTATATGTCACCAATCATTATTTAGAAAATAGCATTACAAATTGGAAAAAAGTTTTTGTGACGCTAGGATTTCCTCGGACTGGACTTTGTTGAATTTGCTACGCCTACACATGCGCACAAAACGAGAAACGTCGGTAATTTCAAAATTTTTGAAAGAATATTTTTTTCAGTCTAGCCAAATTCATTTGTATTCTTTTTCTTTTTCTCTCCACCATCTTTATCCCCGACTATCTCACATTGTGATAACAGATAATCTCCCAATAATGGTCATATATTGCAAGAGCCAGGATGTGTAAATTTACCGTGGCTAAACTAGCGATCAAGGAACTTTCCAGACATTTTCGTCTCAGTGGATTTTTAATTAAAGTAGCATTCCCTATATCAAAATTGTGGCCAATTTCGTTATGGTGAACGCACTACAGTTCAAACGTTTGAGGTCACCCCTGGTAATTTTTTAAATTGGCCCGAAAAGTAGTTGTTTTGTACTTTAAATAATAGAAAATTATTATACATGGTTAAAATAGCGTGACATTATTTTTTATTATAACAGTAAAAAAATGTATTTTATGATTAAATTTTGCTCTCGTCAAAATATCCTCCTTTAGCATTCATTACGGCAGCACAAATGTTTGGGATTCGTTGAAAAAGTTTCTCAAAGTAGAAGTTAGATAATTTATTCCATTCTTTTTTTATGACTCGAAGAGCTCTTTTTCATTTTTTTTTTTTTTTTTATTCACTTTTCTGTCAAGTTCATCAATGCTAATTCTGGGAGTGGCTTCAAACTTTTGAACTTTAGTATATATATATATATATATATATATATATTGACTAACGCCGATTCAGCCGAGTTTCGATCCTAGCTAAAGGCAACCGGACGTCTAGCCACACTGAAGAGCTTTGATACAACGAAACAGTCTGTCTGTAGATGACAATATATAGGCTCCTGAAAAATTTATTTCGGTTGAGCTAGCTGGGGGAGGAAGTGTGGGTTTGTAAACAGTGACTATTACGGCGATTATAGCAAGACTCTTCGATAAAGCGAATCGAGTCCTCTCAGTTACTGTGTGTTCATCTAAAAATAAATACGCTAAAAATTCACCTTCGTCAGCTCAGTGATAGAATCTCCGACTGACGCCAATTCAGTTGGGTTTCGATCCTAGCTAGAGGCAACCGGGAATCTAGCCACGCTGAAGAGCTGTGATACGGCGAAACAGTATGTCTGTGGATGACTATATATATATATATATATATAAGATAGAGAGAAAGATGGGTAATTCTCAACTCAACCCACTGCCAAGCTAGTGACACAAAGAGAAGAAACAGCTTAAAATATAATGACATATTTCGAGTTTTGCGCCTCTACGCATAATTTCCGGTTGAAGTTGATTAAATACAATCCTAAATAAATATATGTTAAGTTGTTAACCAATAAGAAATGAGCGCGCCTGAAATAATCAACAACTTAATCGAAACTTCTTTCAACATCGCTAACAATATAAATAAACCCCTGTCTAAACAGAAAAAAAAAGATTCCAACAGGAGACACACAGAGAAGACACAGAGAGACGAACACTTACAACTGTGAGCGGATACATCAAAGGCATCTCGGCCTCAACAACCACTACCCACGCCTCACACCTCTCTCGTGTTTTTCACCGCACACCTTTGCTTTTCTCGTACATTAAACCTCCTTTTCCCTATCCACAGGACATATTGCCAAATGAAACTAGCATTTCCCTAAAACACTTACGTACTTTTACAAACCCTTGCATTCATTGAAATCTTACTTATTATAAAACTCATATTGTGTGTGTGTGTGTGTCTGTACGTTTATATATTGGATCGGATTTCCTACTTTTTTAACTGATTTCAACAAAACATCACAGGACTGCGTAAAATTACCTTGCGGTGGTTCTGACAGCGCCAAAAATTGGAAAAACACAATTGTTTTTGCACGAAATCAATTTGAATACACGATAAAACACGATTCTGTCGCCAGAATGAAATGGGGACAACTCATATCGAGTTATACTTATTATAAAACCCAGCTTGTTTGTGTGTGTGTGTTCGTTTATATATGGGATCGGATTTCCTACATTTTTCAACCGATTTCAACAAAACTTCACTTTTTTTTTTGGCAGGTAGTGTTTCTTATTGTCTTGCACACTTTTTTCTTTATTTTTACATTCAGAATGCTTTAAAAATTCCATTTACAAGACAATCGTTTATAATAAGATTCTATTTAATCGGTAGACTCATAACAATTGAAAACAATGTTTTTGTTTGAGTTTGGGTTTGACCAATTCGCAAAAAAACAAAACAAAACAAAAAAAAAAAAAACTAATTAAGACATGCGTGTCCGTCAACTTTAAACAATAATCTTTGTCAATTTTATTTTTCAGTCTTTATGATGGTCGATACTTGATCTATCTCTTACTGTTACATCCCTACTGCTAGTTTAATATAAAAAAAAAAAATGATCTAATTTTACTTAAATACCAAGCCGTCTATGAACATTACTGTTTTTTGTACATTACGAAATCACTTATTAATTAATGTTTATAAATTATTATTCTACTCCAGACTTGATTTTTCTAAAGATGTAATTTATCATGTTTTATTTTTACTTATGGAACCCTCCACATTTGCCTGTCACCCGCTATGGGAAGATGCACTCTTCCCCAAATAAACCTTTAACCAATCATCACTTTACTTTTCCAAACTCAATCCCCCATTGGTTAAAAGGACACTAAAATGTAGCAAAGTTGAGACAAACCTTTTTCCCGCGCAGGTCTCTGGAGCCTATTTGGACTCTCGAAAATCTATAAAAGGAATCGCTCGACTTAATTCAAGTCAGTCAGACACTGAGTTTCGAGAGATACCAGCAGACCCCACACGTGCCAACACACTGATTCAATAACCACTACCGACCTCTCAACAACTCAACACAACTATTGCCGCGTGAAGAAACTTAATTTACAATTTACTAAAAAGTGACATTATCACTACAAAACAGTAATTGTACATTCAATCAACTTTAGCCTATCTGTTAAAGGCGAACAACTCTTCATAACTTAAATCAACATTAGCAGTTGTCACACACATACACACTATCACTTGAACTTACACAATTGACAATTTTCCTTGCAGATATCAAACTATTTTAATTCCACAAACAAACTTAAACTATCAACCTTTACTCACTAAATTTCTGCATGGACTATCTTTGTAACCTTGTCTCACTTGCCACATTTATATATATATATATAAATTCACATTATTGTTGAAATCTCTAATGACGTTGTTTTCAGTAATTTCTTGAAGTTGAATTGTCTATTTATTTTTGTTTGATTTATTCATTGTGGATAAATGTATTACGATCACGCACGTTCTTGGCCTTCAATAAAAGACACCTTCTGAGACAACTTTACGCAGCATAGATTCCGGAACATACTCATTAATACATCCCTTATAGTGGGCTAATCCTAACAAGGCCCAAATCGATCACCACAGGTAAACCATTATAGACCCTCTCAGGATAATCTGAGAAAATCCATATGTGCTCATTGATCAAGATTATCGATAATTCCCAAATATTAGATCTGCATCTTTAATAATTTTAAAATCGGTGCTTCTTGAAATTTCACAGCATTTTTCGTAAATCGTAAGGCTTTTGATGAATGTCTAAAATTTATTGCTGCAAGGATATTGCATGTATCGATTTGAAACTTGATGATAAAAGTTAATGTTTGCTGTAGATTACAAAAAACAGCTTAGCTGTATCTTATGTACTTTTATTCTTTATAAGGACCTGAAAACAGCCGAAATGCCAAAAGGCAATGCCCACTTAGAAAGATTTTCATTTTTAAACATTAAATTAACTAATTGCTGAAATTCAAAGTACTCGCTTATCGTGCGACTTTTAAAGACCTTATTTTAAAGATAATTTTAAGGGAGTCGCATCATAGATAAAAAAATTAGTGTATGTACATGTAAGCCGTTGACCAAACTATAGTCAAAAAGTACAGTTGTATTTAAAATAAACATTGTACGTTACACGAGTAGATATGGTAGAAGCATTCACTACACATTAAAATCACCCCAAGCCTTCTGTAAACAACTGAACCAGGTATTATAGATCGAATGTTGAAATTTAAATTAAAAAACAAAGAGAAAATTGCTAGTCCATTTAAAACCTAACTTTTCAGTAATACATGACTTAATAATTAATAATTAATTTATAATTAATAATTATATAAAACAAATTAATCTGGGTCATTTCATCTCAAATCAATCAACGACCACAGGTGACCCTCATAAAAAAAAATCTATGAAAATTTATAGGTGTTTCTTGATCAAATTTATTGATAAATTTCAAATATTAGATCAGTATCTTTAATAGTTTTAAACTCAGACCATCTTGAAATTTCACAGCATTTCTTTTGCGTTTTGCTAAATATAGGTTTTAACTAATATCTGACCTTCATATCTCCAAGGATATTGCATGTACAGATTTGAAATTTGGTGACAATAATCAATGTTTAATGTAGATAATAATACTATAAACAGGTGTGTCTTATGCACTTTTATTTTTATAAGGACCTGAAGATGGCCAAAATGTCCAAATATAAAAAGTTGCTGCCCAGTTTGAGAGCTTTTCATTGAGCATGTATATCAAATACAGAATCCAAATTAGTTTTCCTTATGATGTAATAGATTATTTCTGATACATTCTCCTTAAAACCAGATATTCTTCTGATTCGTGCTACACTAATTTCCGTCACTGGCCAGATATGAACTCTCCGAACACCCAAAACTGAACTAAAATTCCGTCAACTGTGCAAGGCTCTGCACTTACCTTCCGTTTTTACTCAAACATTCAAAGTAATAAAAAAATATAAGCAATACAATCGAGAATATATCCTTTGTATCCTGTAGAGCCGGGTTCAAACTATGATCCTTAGGTCCTATAAGAGAATTGTCATTTAACTGATAGCATTTTTCTTAATATATGGGATGTTCATAGTAAGACGACCTTCTGGGCAACTTGTATATTGTTGCTACCTGAGAACTGTTAGTAAAATTGTCCATTCCTTTTCTCACAAGGCTCAGAGCTCCAATTATAATTATTATTATTTGTCTATGCTATGTTTCCTGCTTTATATCTTGTGGAGCCAAGACTATACTACAGTCCTTAGGCCCTATAAGAGAATTGTCATTTAATTGATAGCATTTATCTTAATATATGGAATGTTCCTAATTGGATGACCTTCTGGGAAAATTGTATGTTGATATTACCTGGGTCATTGTTAGTAAAATAGCCCATTCCTTTTTCTCACGAGGCCCAGAGTTCTGATTATTATTATTATTATTATTATTATTATTATTATTATTTGTCTATGTTATGTTTCCTGCTTTATATCTTGTGGAGCCAAGACTATACTACGGTCCTTAGGCCCTATAAGAGAATTGTCATTTAATTGATAGCACTTTTCTTAGCATATGTGATGTTCCTAGCAGGGCAATCTTCTGGGCAACTTATATGTTGATGTTACCTGGGTCATTGTTAGTAAAATTGTTCATTCCTTTTTTTCACGAGGCCCAGTGCTCTGATTACTATTGGTACAGTTTCAGTTTGCATTCACCACATCCTGTTAATCTTGATCTTCAGGTCCTTTTATTTGGACAATTTCTCAATAATTATTATTTTTAGTAGTAGTAGTTGTAGTAGTAGTAGTAATAAAAAAAATTTTTTTTTTTTTTAAAAAAAGAAAGAAATGGGTGAATAAAAAAATTATATTGAAGATTTATTCTTCAGTATTTCTCAGTCAGTCCTGAAATATATCCTAACATTTCTATGCAGTAGCCAAATTCATTCCTGTTATAGAAATTCCCGTATTATTGTTTGAAAATTGCTTGATATTTTTGATATCCTTAAAGTTGCCTATGTTCATGACATGAGATCAATTAAGCAGTTTGAGAAAATTTTTATATTTTCAGTACGTGTCAACCTGAGATGCCATGTCAGGACTGATAACATTGCAGATTCATCTTTTTGATTTTATCAAGAATCTATAAATCTATAGCAGGAGTGCCAGATAAGATGTGGCAGCAAGATTTAATGCATGAACGAATGGTAGACTTATAAATATGTAAGATAGATTCTGACAAGAAAAATTGTTTTGTATGACACAGTGAACCAACTTTCTGAGCAGCAGACCTTCATTCAATATAATCTTTCCACTTCATGTTAGTGGAAAATGTTAGTCCGAGAAGGCACAACAAGTCACTCTTGTGGAGGTTAACATCAGCCATACTGATGGAAAGCAAAAATGGTTCTTTAAGACAAATAAAACAGTTTCATTTTGGAAGCATTAAAATTAACAAAATTCTTGCTAAGTGTTCTATGCTAACAGTTTCTTTTCTTGGACGTCTCACTTGTAGAACTCCTTGCCAGCTCCATTCTTTCCAGCCGACTTTAATCTGCAAAAATTTAAATGCAATGTCAATTGCTATCTACTCTCTTCCTGATTACTTTTTCTCTTTCCACTCTTTATTGTTTCTGTTCCTAATTCTTCCACACCCTGTAAACCTTAGTGGCTTTATTGCTTTGCATGGGGTGATACTGACTTAAAAAAATAAAGGATAAAGGGAAAAAGTTTGCTAAAGAAATGGAAGAACAGAGAATGGAAGGGATTGCAAAAAACAAACATTAGTAAGATCTACGAAAGAAAAGAAGCTATAATTACCAATGTCCTAATAAGAAAAAAAGGGTTGGAAAATCTTACACTTACAGGACATACTGAAGGCAAAAGGTACAGAGGGAAACAGCAAGTGACCAATCTAATGAACTACAAAGGACAGGAAGTTGGCAAGGGCCATGACCACCCACATCTTAATGAGGAAAGAAGGGTTAGAAAATTTGGCACTCACAGGACATACTGGAGGCAAAAGATGCAGAGGAAAACAGCGAGTAACCTACCTAATGAGTATCTAAACAGATGGAAGGTCATGGAATGGAAAAGATAGTGAAAAGACAAACATTACTAAGAACTATGAAAGAAAGGAAGTTGGGGACAGCCATGATCCTCACGTCCTAATGAGGAAAGAAGGGTTAGAAAATTTGACACTCACAAGACATACTGAAGGCAAGTGATGCTGAGGGAAAAAGCCAGTAACCTATCTAATGAGTTTGTGTAAATGGATGAGAGATCAAAGAATGAGCTAATCACCATGACAACAAATTTGTGGCCTGGTGCAGCCGCTGGTCGCCACGCACAGCATTGCTGCTGCTGTCGCCACTGCCATCATCGCTGCCAATTTCATCACCACCACTTAACATGATAGCACCTCTCAAAAAATCGTTACCACTCCCAGGCTGGATCAACCACCTCAACTATCCAGCTTTGACTTGAAACATCTCAACCTTGACCCCTCTCAGCCACAATCCTTCATCAACACCAACCACATCACTTTGGCAAACACTGGCTATGAGCAGCCGACTATCCAGCTACAAGCTTTCATTGTCAGTGACGCTGTCACCTCAGCAAGTATCAACTGACAGAAATCAACTCTCCACTGTGACCTTGATTAGCAACCTCAGTTCCATAGAACAGACCGCCCAAACCCTGCTGTCACTTCAACCTATCTTGACTTGTTTTCAAGGCATTCCCTTCACAGTCAATACAGCAATCTCCATTTCATAGAACAGGCCACACCGCCAGTGACCTCTGTTTTATAGAACAGGCCTATCAACCTCCACCATCACCTCTGCCTAATACAACTCATTTACAAAGCATTCCCTTTGCAGTTGACACAATCTCTGTTCCAAAAACAAGCCTACCAACCCTCCACCTATCTCGACTCATTTACAAGGGAAAGCATTTCCTTCACAGCTGATACCAGAGACTTCCATTCCATAGAACAGGCCTCCCAATCCTTGCCATCACCTCAGCCTACTTCAACTCATTTACAAGGCATTCTCTTTACAGTCGACACCATGACCTCGTCCCACGGAACAGGCTTACCAAAACCACACGAATCCAATGTCATCCCAGTTCAACACAGTCAATACAGCAATCTCCATTTCATAGAACAAATGACACAACCAGTGACCTTTGTTACATAGAACAGGCCTATCAGCCTCCACCATCACCTCTGCCTAATTCAACTCATTTACAAGACATTCACTTCGCAGTTGACACAACAACCTCTGTTCCATAGAACAAGCCTACCAACCCCCACCTACCTCAACTCGTTTACAAGGCATTCTCTTCACAATCGACGCCATCACCTCCGTCCCACAGAACAGGCTTACTGAAACCACACCAATCCAATGTCACCCCAGTTCAACACAACAGGTCTTCTAACCAACAAAAGGACCTACCACCATGACCCTGATCAACCAAACATGTTCCAACTGTATCCTGTGACCTTGGCCAGAAATAGGTAAACTCCCAACACTACGCTTACACCAGATTGCTATTCTTCTACTTTCTATCAGCAATAAACGGGTGTTTCACTCTAATGCTCGTTATCCCTTTCTCTCGCTATCAAATGTTCATATAACATTTATTATATCAACCACACATCCAAGTTTACAGCACCTGGTATTACCAAGTGGTTACCTATCTAGGTACTGACCAGGCTTGGTGTTGCTTAACTTTGGTGATTGTGCAATAATCAGTATTTCAACATGATATGGGCATAAGTCTAAGTACTTTGTTCTCTATGGCTTATCAACAGGTTATTAAAACCGGGAAATATTTTTAGTTATTAAGAATTTTTTTTGTTTAAGATAATAATGGTTTAGTCATTCAAGTTTTACTAATTAACCCATAGCTGGGGCAAGAAGAGGTGGATTCATACCTTTCCCAAGAGTATTTGCTCATAGATGAATATAACAAACCCAAAGGAAATTTACATTATTTACATTATTCAGACTGTGATCCTCATCTTCATTGTCATATTCAGAATGTTTCGGCCATTGTATGCTCCAGCCTTCTTCAGGTGATTGGAATTTCAAACGAAACCCTTTATTTGTCATCTCAGAGATATAGACAGATACCAAAGGGAATTGTTACCCGATTCACTGATTAACAATTCCAAGCCATTATCCATTACACTGCCTGCACATCCAAGCTTACAGCATCTGGTATTCCCAAGTAGTCACCCATCCAGGTACTGACCAGGCTTGCCATTACTTAACTTTGGTGGTTGTATGAGAGTTGGTATTTATATGGCCATAAGCATGAGTAATTTTTCTGGATGTTAATTCCTATTACTGATGAATACAACTATTTGTATTATTATTATTATTATTATTATTATTATTTTTTTTTTTTTTATTTGTGTATGTTTCTTGCTTTGTATCCTGTAGAGCCGGGTTCAAACTATGGTCTTTAGGTCCTATAAGAGAATTGTCATTTAACTGATAGCATTTTTCTTAATATATGGGATGTTCATAGTAGGATGATTTTCTGGGCAACTTGTATATTGTTGCTACCTGAGAACTGTTAGTAAAATTGTCCATTCCTTTTCTCACAAGGCCCAGAGCTCCAATTATAATTATAATTATTATTATTATTTGTCTATGTTATGTTTCCTGCTTTATATCTTGTGGAGCCAAGACTATACTACAGTCCTTAGGCCCTATAAGAGAATTGTCATTTAATTGATAGCATTTATCTTAATATATGGAATGTTCCTAATTGGACGACCTTCTGGGTAAATTGTATGTTGATATTAACTGGGTCATTGTTAGTAAAATTGTCCATTCCTTTTTCTCACGAGGCCCAGAGTTCTGATTATTATTAGTATTATTATTATTATTTGTCTATGTTATGTTTCCTGCTTTATATCTTGTAGAGCCAAGACTATACTACGGTCCTTGGGCCCTATAAGAGAATTGTCATTTAATTGATAGCACTTTTCTTAGCATATGTGATGTTCCTAGCAGGGCAATCTTCTGGGCAACTTATATGTTGATGTTACCTGGGTCATTGTTAGTAAAATTGTTCATTCCTTTTTTCACGAGGCCCAGTGCTCTGATTACTATTGGTACAGTTTCAGTTTGCATTCACCACATCCTGTTAATCTTGATCTTCAGGTCCTTTTATTTGGACAATTTCTCAATAATTATTATTCTTAGTAGTAGTAGTAGTAGTAATAGTAGTAATAAAAGAAAACTTTTTTTTAAAAAAAAAAGAAAGAAATGGGTGAATAAAAAAATTATATTATTAGTCCTGAAAACTTCTTGACTCTATTTTTGCAGTACCATTTCTCTGTCTTGAAATTATTTTTTTACAACAACCAAAAAACAAAACAAAAAACAAATAGATAAATAGAATAAAATAAATTAATAATGTTTAAAATGAATTATCCATAAAAAAGATTAACATTGAAATAATTTATGCTTGCTAAACTAGGATACACACAACTGAAATTCTAGACAATTTGGTACATCATCAGATTAGGTACATTTAAGTAAAATCTTGGCATTTGTAGGTCGATTATATTCCTATCCCTATTGCCCTGACACACTAGGTGAAATAATAACTGATAAATATAAAATTCCTTACTAAATAAAAAAAAAACTTGATCTAGGAGTCAGAAAGAAATAACAGTTACTCAAGCTGAGGCAATTTGGTAAAGGGTTAAGGTTTGAGGACTTGATGACTGGATGCTCCAAACTTTGTGGCCTTATGCCAATACTAACAGCAGTTACTCTGTCATTTTTCTTAAATACCAGAGAGAAGG
>OZ010612.1:49670107-49707607 GCA_963932145.1 Acanthosepion lycidas
TATATATATATATATATATATATATATATATATATATATATATACATATATATATATATACATTATTATATATACACACATATATATATACATATATATACACACACACACACACATATATATATATAAATAAAATCATATGTATATAAATACAAACACAACTACACACACACACACATAAAACATAAAGATAAACATAAATAAAAACGTATAAACATATGTATATATATAAAAGCACATACATAAACATATATATAGATAGAGAGATATATGATATAAACATGTTTATAAGAAACGTAACATAAAACATAAAACATTATAAAGCATAAGATATATATTAAAAAGTAAAAACTTATATCTAAAAATCCTAAAACATAAAACATATATATATATATGCGTATATAAACTGATGTAAAAATATATATAGAAATAAAAACATAAAATTAAAAGTTTTAATTTATGTTTTTATTTTATAGAAATAAAAACATAAATATTTTTCATATATTTTTCATAATATATTTTTCATTTAAATTAAACATATAAAACATAACGTACACATATACAAAGAAAAACACACAACCATGTATGAACATAAAAAGTAAAAACAAATAAACATATATCATAAAAACGATTTATAAATTTTTATATATCAAGAACTAATATTGGTGAAAAAATGTTTGATAAAGTGGAAAAGCATGAAAAAAAAAACAATACAAAAACCTTATATATATATATATATATATATATATATATATATATATATATATATATATATATATAAAATCTCTATATGTGTGTGTGTGGTATGTGTGTATCGGACAGGGAGGCAACACAAAGACGTTTACAAGTGAGTAAATCGTTTTTAGAATATCATGTGTAAACATTTGTGCAACGGATGAGTTTGTGAGGCTATCCATTTTGTGAATTACACAAGCCGACCAACCCGCGTATGCGGTGTTAAGGAAGGGCAGGAGAGAGAGAGAGGGTGAGAGAAAGAAAGAAAGAAAGAAAAAGTGCAGGAGAAAGAAAGAGAGAAAGAAAAAAAGGCAACTATTCGTGCCGTGCGCAAATCGTTAGTTGATGCCCCACCCCACCCTGCTGGGAATGGAAAAAGAAGAAAAAAGAAAAAAATCAACCTTTTTTTTTTTCCTATACTTTTAAAAGATTCAGCGAAGAAGGCCAAGGGTAAAGGACAGTCTCTCTCTAGTCACCGGCGGCTGTGATAATTTTTTTTTTTTAAATTATTAGGGGAAGAAATTGTTTTCTTTTTTTTTTTGCTTCTTCCTCTCATTCACTTAAAGATCCGAAGAAAAAAAAGGAGAAAGGAAAAGCAATTTAATTGGGAGCACTTGTCCGTCAATTGATTCCTGCCTTTTCAATATGTCTGTGCTTACATTAGAAGCAAAATTGGAGAGACTAGACTCTGCCACGCCATGGGGATTTCGAATGCAAGGTGGAAAGGATTTCCATTCACCTCTAACAATTCAGAGAGTAAGTATTTCCTTCAGAATTTGTCGACTGTTAGTTTTTTTACGAATTAAAAAAAAAAAAAAATCAATTCTCATTCTGGATTTAAATCATGAAACCATTTTTCCACCTGGTTTCTGATTGTCGAAGTTTCCTTAAAACGGAAAATTGTTAAAAAAAACTTGTAAATAAGACCTGCCCTCATATAGAGATAAAGATCATGAGATAAATTATTAAATTACCTTTAGAAAATGAATTTTAATTTTTTTTTCTTGTAATTTAAAAATAAAATATTCCCTTTTAGTTTTAGTTCACTTAACTTCTTGAAATGTTAAAACAAAAATTCTTAGGAAATATTTGCCTTTTTTAAAAGCATCAGATCGCTTGATCATTTTATCATAAAACTTGCTGTAAGCAAGCAGAGAAAGAAGATTTACCGGTTTTTTCTCGTTTCCATTTAAATCCGAACATATTTGTTTTGTTATAGTCTTGTGTAAAGAAAGTTGCGTTAAAATAAAAAATAAATGCTGTCAAAAGTTTTAAATAAGGCGTGTAACCTTTCTGTCAATATGGATGAAGAAAGGTTTAAAAAAAAACACATTAAAGTACTTTGTAAATTTATTTCTACATGTTAAACACCGTATACACATTTTCTGTGATCATAAAATCAGGTCCCCCTGTATGAAATCTTGTTCTTTTTATTTATATACGAATAAATGTTTGTCAAAGGAAAACATTTCTTTTTTCTTTTGTTTTTGAAAAAGGAAATTTAAACTAAAGTTTTCAATGTTTTCCTTTCCATTATATACATTTGTTTGTCTTATTTCTAGAAATAAAAATCGTTTTTTCTTTTCTTTTTTTCTCCGGCAACACAAAACTAATGAAAAATTAAACAAATATATTTTGTTTTTTGTACAAACAAATAAACCCTAGTTTATAGCGCCTGGGGTTCATGTCACTCTGGAGCCTGGGGTTAGTGTTCGAGTACAGGTGCATGACAAAGAAAAAAAAAGTTTACATTGTTTTTAATTTTTTTTTATAAATATTCTTTTAGGCCTGATCTCCACACGTTGAACATTAAAATAACCTAAATCTTTTTTTTTTTTTTTTTTTTTTTTTTTTTTTAAACCTGTGTCCTCAAATTTGCCCGGTGATTTTCTTTTCTTCCTAAAAATGAAGTTTATCTGGATTTAGTACTGAGTTTGTTTTTTTTTTTAATTTAACGTGTGTATGTGGAAAATTCTGTTTAAATTTAATACACTACTAAAATTGTTTATTTTTTACATTTTCCTATATTTTAAAAAACGTCTTGTACAAAAAAAATATAACTGCTGAGAAAATCTATAATAAAGATTTGTTTTGTTTTTTTTTTTTGAATTGTACAATCTTGTAACAAGATTATTTTTTATTTCTATATTCATCATATTCATCATAAGGATGTTGTTGGGTGGGACCTTTTTTAAAAATAAAATCTAGAAAAGGGCTCTTAGGGATTTTTTGTTTTTCAGGAAGACAAGCAGATCTTACTCTTACTCGGTAATAAAATATCATCTTTTAAAACATAGATAACGTTTTTTTCTTTTCTTTTTTTTTTTTTTTTCATTGCTCAAATAAATAATAAACATCTTTATTTTTGTTTTAGAAAACTAACTCGGCAGTAAATTTAGTAATCGAAAACGAAAGACTATTTTTTTTTTCTTTTTAAAAAAAAAAGTTAGCCTATTGAAATTTTAGAATATTTTTCATTTCATTTTTTTTTTTTTTTTTTTTTTTTTTATACTTGTACAGTTGCTACTCTTTTTGGTCGACATACTATGTCACTAACTTCATTAACAAGATCTGACTGCTTTTCTTTCATATTTTAAATTTGACAGGTGTCTGCTGTAGTAAAACTTGTGAGAAAGAGTACAAACTTCTTAACAGTTTTTTTTTTTTTTTTTTAGCTTTGAAAAGGATTTTGTAGAGGAAAGGAGACTGTTCAGTGTTCATTATGCTGACTTGATTGGTTTTCTCTTGTCTACCTGTGTGGGTGTTTTTACGTCTGTAAGATCTCTACAGACAGGTACTTGGTCTTTATCTACAACAAGGTCAAAAAGACATTAAAAACAAGTTTTTGTTTTGTTTTTGTTTTTTGTTTTTTTGTTATTCATCATTTAATTATAAAAAGCAACCCAATTTGTTGTTTTTTTTTGTTTTTTGTCTTTTTTAATGTTTAAATATTCAGTTTTTTATTCTAAATTTCCATCTTTTTGGTTTCTCTGGGTAAGGGTTTAAAACGTTACAGACCCTGAGTTCGATCCTCACTAGCTTTCTTTTGCTTTAAATTCCAAAAAGTGGTGTCTAAAAATTGTCCATATTGTTATCCAGTTGTTACTGTTGTGTAGTGGATTCGATTCTTACCTGTGTGACCTTGTGCCAGACTAAACCTTAGTTTCACTTTTAATTTTTTTTCGTTCTCATTTTCAACAGTTTTGCTTTTGAAAGTTTATAAAGTTTCAAATATATATAAAACAGGACCGATGACTCTTCTCTTGTTTTTTTTACTAACCATGTTTATCAGAGATACAAGTAAAAATTTTCTATTACCGGCAGAAATCGACACAACCTAAAAATAAATTCTCAGTTACTCCGTTTATACCTGGTTCTAAGTCGTAACATATGAGTACACGAATGAACGAACTGCTATGGGATATGTGTGTGTGTATTTACTTCTTTTTAAGTAGAAAAGCTTTTAAAGTCTTCGAATATCATCGCTTTCAGTACCGAGTCTGGAATCAATAGACTACAGTACACAGTACACACTTACAAGGCAACTGTTTCTTAGAAATTTTAAATAAAAAGTTTAAATTTAAAGATGAAGATAAGTAGTTCATTATGGAACTCGTTAGAGAGATTTTTGCATCAATTTAAAGATAAAAATTAAATTAAAATTCTTTAAAACTGTATGACGTTTTTTGTTTTTTTTTTGTATATTTTTTTTTTTGTTTTTTGTTTTTTCTGATTTCTCTTGCTTCCTAATTAAATTACTCTTTCCGTTTTTTTTTTTTTTTTTTTTTCCTTTTTATTTCCCATATCCAGTTGAAGTCCAAACTTCTAAAAGATCAAGATTTTTTTTTATTTGACTATTTTTCATCTCTTAGACTCCAGTTTTAGGCCCTAATGAAAGAACTGTCGTGTTATTTATTTATTTTATTATTCTTGTAGAATTATAATTGCTAAGAAGCGTAAATAAATTAAAAAGAAAAAATATTGTTAATGTTATGCTGTTAAGTTACTACTAGTTAGAGAATAGTTTTACAGAGCATGTCCAAGCCTGTGCTTACGTAATATTACGGATTTTACAAGTATGAAATTGAAATAGAAAGTTTCCAAACTTTTGCTTTTGCCCATTTTTTTTTTTTCTTTTTTTGTCGCTGCTATAAAAACCTTTAGTAAATTTATTTTTTACATGAGCAATTACATTATTCAATTAAAGTAAACAGGCTTGACCCACAGTTGAGTAGAGAGACCAATTTGCTAGTGTAGCGAGTTCGATCATCATTCAATAACAATATGCCCTACGATTATGGCCTTGTATCATACAACCTAAGCAAAACTTGAAAAATGCTTTTTTTTTTTTTTTTTTAAATTACCTTTCCTGAGTGGAGACTTGATTTATTGGCTCAAAATCTCTGTAAATTTAAAAATTAAATGTTACTGTTTTTTTTGTTTTTTGTTTTTTTGTATCTTTATTTTACAATTTTTTTTTTTTTAAATTGAATAGAATAAATTAGCATAACATTTTTTTTTAAATGTAATTTTTATCCTTTTTAAAATAAATTCTGTTCTTGAAACTACTAAGTTTCACATTTTTGATAATATTGAATATTTTACAAGTAAGCAAATCTAAGTTTGTAGTTGTACTTACTTGCAGATTTGGATAACAAAGCAGTTTATGAAGAAAAAAAAATCCTCAGTTACAAAAGTTTATTTTTGCTTTTTAATTTACTTCAAGAGTTAATTTTCATTGCGTGCTTCGGCCATAAATTTTTAGAGTTTTTATTATTTATGGGGGTGTAATATATATATATTTTTATAATGACTTTTTAA
This sequence comes from Acanthosepion lycidas, assembly GCA_963932145.1. NCBI lineage: Eukaryota > Metazoa > Mollusca > Cephalopoda > Sepiida > Sepiidae > Acanthosepion > Acanthosepion lycidas. The sequence continues at coordinate 49,675,664 of OZ010612.1, forward strand.
AAAAATAACATATTTATAATTTCCATCATTCCTGAATAGTTTCTGAAAGTTTCATTAAAATCTGACAATTATTTCTATTTTTGCAAGATTTTCAAAATTAATGTGTGTCATAAGAAAAAAATGCACAAAAAATTCGCTATGTTATTTTTACGGGACTTCCGGTGATGACGAGAAACAAGTTTTTCAATCGAAAGTTAGAATGTTGTAATAAAGACAGAAAATTAAAAAAAAAAATAATTAAAAATTACTTTGTTCTTTACTCTTAATAGTAACATAAACATTTTGGCGATAAAATTTTGTTTTCATCAAGTTTGACGTCTTTTTCATCAGACTATTAGTATTGATGCGCTTTTTTTTTTCTTTTTTTTTTTTTTTTAGCGATCTCATGGAGGTACCTAAATGATGTTTTTAATTTTAATTTATAATACAGATTATTAAATTGATATTATTTTTTTTTTTTTTTTTTTTTTAAATTGTTTACAAAAATATTCCGACTATGCTTTTTGTTAGTTTTAACATGAAATGTTAAAATAAATTAAAAACAGGAATTCAAGCTTTCCTGTTTTTATTATTAAACTTTGTCGCGTTAACTTTTTAGTTGGAGATGTTTTTCCCTCCTAAACTTTAGAAGTCAAGCCGACCTATGACTATCAATATAATCACAACTTCAGCTGGATTATTTTTTTTAATACAAAAACAGGGTCATCATGGGTCATCAAAAATTTGAATTTTCACTCTTGCATTTTCTAACCAATAGAAAAGAAAGCAAGCGCTAAATTTTCGCGGAATGTTAAGTCACGGATATGTCTTGAAAGAAAATATTTCTTACTTCGAATTCTGTCAGCATAAATAAATATTTCTCATTCCATTTGAATTCTAATTAAATTGTTATTAATAGCCAAAATCTTTCAGTAAAAAAGAAATTGTATCTTGTGCAGTTCTAACATATTCTCTCAAATCCCAAACGCTCCAACTATGGAGCCACTGACTCAACTGGCTAGGTGTTGTTACCATAGCAGGTAGATATTTATCCGCATGCCCACATCACGGCAGAATCCAACACAAGGTCGGAGTTTAATGTGAGATATCCGGAAAGCTGTACAGAAATTGCTAAAGCCCTCTCGGCACTTCCCCTTTTCGTGATACCTTGGGAGTTGAGTAATCATTCCCCCTGCCCTCTCCTGAAGAAGTACTGTCTTGGATGTATGATCCCTCGGGGCTTGAGTTGATATTATTTTAAACTCCTCTTCCCGCTCCCCCTCCACCAGCCTACAGACACCAGGTTGTGAAGCTAGTTCTATGCCAAATGGTTTTGAATTCAAAGTTGTACTTTTAGATTGCTTGCCAACTAAAGCTGAATAACCCCAGTTTACTCTTTTTTAACCCATAGCTTGGGGGAGATGGATTTATACTTTTCCCCCAAGTGTGAAAGTGAATATAAAAGAACTCTGCTCCTGTTTATCACACTCTTTGTATAATTTTTTTTTATCATCTTCTGAATTTATGAATGGTAAATTTTTGACAATCTCATTGCAACTTCAATTTTTTTTTTTTTTTTTTTTTTTTTTTTCCTCAGACATGCACAGGTGAATTGACTGCTACACATATAGCTATATGTATGTTTGTTGTTGGGTGTTTTTGTTTAGCAGCATATCAACACCTCTATCGGTCATTTAATGCTAGTATTTATTAACCCATCCACGAGGATTAAATGTGGCACAAGGCCGGTTTAATGTGGGTTGCCCGCGAGCCCGTAGGCTCGGCCAAAAATATGACCTTTGAACCCGCCTGGACGGGTTCAGGTCCTGTCTACCTCCCCGAAGGAAACCTTGCCCTTTGGCAAAGCTTCCTCCGAGTTCCTCCCTGCATTAGGGAGTTCGACAGAAGCCAGCCCGCATGATCACAAAGCACAGATACTACACTTTGATCCTAAAACAGGCCGGGCTGAAATCTAAATATTTTGTGTGCAAATTTATGGCTTCAACTACAGATATTTTGTACATAATTTTATACTTTCAAGGCAAATGTGTGTTTAGGTATAGATTGGGGATAAATATATTACTGGTAATTTTACCATAAAAATGTATTTTTATACTTTAGTGCTGTGTTGATTGCTATTTTGCTATAAAATGTATTACAACTGTTTATATACAGGGTGTCCATAAAGTTCGTGTGCACTTTAAGTTATACATTTTTAAAGTGCATACGAACTTTATGGACACCCTGTATATATTAAATATATATATATATATATATATATATATATACATATATATAAAAAAAAAAAAGTATTATTACCATAATGTATTTTTGTACTTTGAGAACGGACCAAACAAAAATCAAGACCCTATTTTTCCATAGCAGGGACCTTAACAGGATAGACCTCAGAACAACAGCAATTAAGTGGTGGTTCCATGCTCCTCAAAACTTCCGATCTCCTGATCAGATGCCTTGCTGCTGGATGTAGTTTGTCATACCCAGGACTATATTTCTTGTATAACATTGCAAATGAACATTTCGCACTTTAAATGTTGTACAAAAAAGAAATAAGACTCGACTTCAATCACTGTTTATGTAATTTAACCAAACAAATTTGTTCTTTTTAATTACAGACTTTCTTTTGATTTCTGTATACTTTGATTCTACTAGACAAAACCTCAAAGACCACTTGCATAACAATTGGTAATTGTTAACAAATGCTTTTATTACAGACCTATGTAGTGTTTAAATTACAAATCAACTTATTCAAGCTGTAATAATTAGGTGTATGTAACTTTTTTTGTATTATTTAGCAAAAAGGCAACTAGCAAATGACAAACTTAGAAGTTAAAATTATAGAATTGCTTAAATTTTGTGTGATGTAATGGAACAAAAATTTGGCAAAGCAAGTTCAAATTCCAGTCTAGTTTGACGCATTATTTTTTTTAATTTTTTTTATTGAAGTAAGCTTCACTCTGCACAAGGCTCGGGGGCCATTCAAGGTAGAGGGATACGTTAAGGGGTAGTTTATATGAATATAAGAGGAAGATAATGGTTTACTCTAGACTTGAACAGGTTAAAATTGTAGTAATCAGGGGAAACATTTTCTTGGGAGTCTGTTCCACAGGGCAGTGGTTCATAAGAAGCTGTTCAAATGGAACTTAGTTACTCGCTGATGGAATACAGAGAGAATGTGGGTGGTTTGCTACAGAGTGACATGGCAGGTACTAGCTATGAAGGTTACACCTGGCAGAACCAAAGAATGTACTTTGTCTGAGCACTTTCCACAGAAGTAGCAATAGAGCAGCGAGAGGCTTGCTACATCCTGCCTATGAAAGTGATGATGTAGCATGGGAAATAATTCTTCTCCAACAAGGACTTTGAGATGCTTTTGAACTCTATCAAAATTTTTTCACAAATTTGATTGGTAGAAGGCCTGAATCCTTCTTCTCCCAATTATGGGTTAAATAGCAGGGTAGACTGGGCTCTGTAGCCTTGGGTGGCAACCAATCTAAGAAAAGGAAAACTCTGAATTCTAAGTCTGTCTATATTTCTGAGATGAGGTATTATGTACATTATTTACATTATTCAGACTATTGTCCTCATCTTTGTTGCCATATTTATCACGACGTTTCGGCCGACCAAGCATAGAACTAAATACAATATGGGAACCAGTAATAAGGAGTGCCAGAGAAAAGCAATGATAATAACAAAGTTGCAATATGAGCTCTGGTAAAAACATGAAATGATAACAGAAAAATTGCATTATGAGCACTGGTAAAAATGGTTGCTGAAGACATTAGGTTTATAATACCCAGAAATTCATACCCAGATGTCCTCAGGTGTTGGTTAGATCCAGTGACAAGATCCAAAGAGTGTGAGTTCAATACCCGGTGATGGGAACTTCCAGAGGGAAAATTAATAGGAGATAACTGATAGCTGACATCCATCAAACATGGCACATGGCAGTCTACCCCAGTGAGCGAAATAAAGGGTTCAGTTTCAACCACCTGAAGAAGGCTGGAGTGTACAACAGCCGAAACGTTCTGAATTCTAAATAATGATGAATGGAAACTACTCTGCTATCTTTCTCAAGTAGTCATGGCAGTTCACACATATTAATGAAATGGAGGCTATGGAGAGCCATGATCATGTACATGGCATTTAATAAGAGTAGATTGGTGAAATAGCATGGTAACATCTCTAGCCTTGAGTTGCAGTCTCAGAAAAGGAAAATTTTGAATTCCAAAGCGTGGGGAAGGCAATTAGGAAACCACTCCATCTTTCCGAAGAATGCATGGTGACCCACAGATAAAGAAAAGGAATTTGGAGAGGAATGATTGCCTGTTCCCTGAAGAGGCATGACATTAAAAAAAAAGTGTCTAGTATCCTTTCAAATTTTCTCCATAGCATCAAAATTTGTAGACATCCTATTATTATTATTATTATTATTATTATTATATTTTTTTTTTTTTTTTTTTTTTTTTTTTTTTTTTAATAAAACTGTACTAGTTGCTTAAATGTCAAAAAAAAAATAAAAAAATGGGTTATATTGCTGTGAAATTAGTATTTTTTTTTATTCATTTTTTTTTTTTTTTTTTTTTTTTAGTTAGTTCTTCAGAGGAGAATTTGTTTTTGTTTACAAAATGTCAAAATTAATGTTTTGTACTCCTAAATTCCACCCTTTTCTAAATAAGCTGAAAAAACATTTTTGTCAGTTTTCAAAGCATTTCTAAACCTAAAACAAATACTTGGTAACAGACATCGATGAAAATTTGTCATTCCTCCTATTTAAACAACAAAAAGTAGGTTTGTACCACGCTGAAAAGTCATTGTGATTTCTCTTTTAATTAAGCAAAATATTACTTATCCTATAATAGGGGCCAATGTATTAAAAAGAAATCCCTTGATATGTCTTTAGGTACTACAAGGCTAATCTCTATTCCTGTCTCTTGGTGAGGATTAAGCATAAAAAGCAACACAAGGTGTCCACCTGCACTAGGGAAACAAAAGGAGTCTGGCTTTGGGATGGAAATATTTTGTGCAAAATTTGTCGTTGGGGGGGGGGGGGTACATCTTTATGCTGAATGTGTTGTCACCTACGGCTTTGGGCTAAATAAAGCAAAGTAAATATTAGATCATCCACCTGCTTAAGCTCGCCACATATGTCACGCACTGCTTTCTCTTGTCTCTCTTTTCTGCTATTTGACCCATGAGTATCAGATTCTCCAGGCCTTCCTTCCTCATTATGTGTCTTAGAAACTTCAGCTGCCTCTTTCTGACGTTAACTATAAGCCTCCTCCTTGTTTACATCCTCTCTAAGACTTCATTGTTGCTCACACACTCGGTCCATGATATCCCTAGCATCCTTCTGTAGGACTATATCTCTGTCACCTCAAGTCTCTTCATTTTTGAGAAAAAGAAGCAGAGGGAAGGAACTTGTGGAGGGCCATGATATCCTGAAAGGACATGGCACATATTAGGTTGGTGCAAAAATAATGACGTAATAATGTCGTTTTTTGACGTATTTTTTAATGTCAAAATACGACATTATTACGTCATTATTTTTGCACCGACCTAATAAAGAAACATGAGGTGATATTGAAACTGATCTTAGGTCTTTAAAAAAAGAAAAGTAAACAATATCTTTTTCATATATTAGGTTGAGTCATAAATAACTTCCGTTTTTGTTAATAACTTTGTTCTTCAAAATTACATTTTATTCGGTTATATATCAACCATTATTTGCAATGACTTTTTTCCACTCGCCAGGCAATAACTTTTGAGTAAGCATTTGATATGAAACGATTTCTGAAATCCTTAATCTATATTCATTTTTTAAGTCTTCCCCATCAAAGTATTTTGCAGTGATTTTTAAATCTTTGTTTCCTGTTATACATGTATATGGTCTTGTATTTTCATGGAAAAGATCAACATTTTCCTATTGATGAGCACTGGGCACTTTTTGATCAAACTTTTATAGACATGTTGCAGCTGCTGGACGTATAAATGTGCATTTAGTGCTTCATTGTATTCTAAATAAATAATACCTTGGTGATCCCACTGCCTGAAGCAGGGATCGGCAACTTTTTGCTATGTGCCAACTTAGTTTTAAAATCATTCAGTGTGCCAACAGCATACGTATTTTTATACAAGTCAAGGTCAATATACCTGTTCTGCAATATATTTTATATAGTGATGTATATACAATAATATTTTAAGACATTTTTTATGTTTATACATTCTTTTTATAGATACAAATATTTAAATAAATGCTCTGTTTATAATAAACAATATTAATGACATTTACTGGCCTGAATGTCAGAAACTTTTGTAGAAAATATGTCTCCTATGACAGGAATTGAACCTGTATCCTATATGGAACCATCATATAGCCTGACTTGCTTTTGCCTATTTAGCCGCAGAGGAGCATTAGCAAGGTCGATTTTACTGTTTTAAAAAATGTCTTAAAATAATTGTCGGACTTTGTCCATTTCATAGAATACTAGCAGTAGAGCAAAGGCGTTGCCCGGGGAGGTAACAGTAAGAGATAGATCAAGTATCGACCATCATAAAGACTGAAAAATAAAATTGACAAAGATTATTGTTTAAGGTTGACGGACACACATGTCTTAGTTTGATTTATTTTTTTTTTTTTTTTTTACGAATTGGTCAAACTCAAATAAAAACATTGTTTTCAATCGTTATGAGATTGAATAGAGTTTTATTATAAACAATTGTCTTGTAAATGGAATTTTTAAAGCATTCTGAATGTAAAAATAAAGAAAAAAGTGTGCAAGACAATAAGAAACACTACCTGCCAAAAAAAAAGTGAAGTTTTGTTGAAATTGGTTGAAAAATGTAGGAAATCCGATCCCATATATAAACGAACACACACACACACACACACACACACACACACACACACAAACAACCTGGGTTTTATAAGTATAACTCTATGAGTTGTCACCCTTTCATTCTTGTGATGCCTCTTAATCAAGTTTTCAAATTGATTTTGTGCAAAAACAATTGTTTTTCCAATTTTTGGTGCTGTCAGAACCACTGCAAGGTAATTTTACGTAGTCCTGTGAAGTTTTGTTGAAATCGGTGGAAAAATGTAGGAAATCCAATCCAATATATAAACGTACAGACACACACACACAATCTGTGTTTTATAATAAGTAAGATGTAAACCACATTAATAGAAATAAACTGTTTTTAAAAGTTTATTATTGGGAGTTCAATGAGTGAGCAGTTTTGAAACAGCTAAATATCTTCATGTTGTAGTAGTTATTGGTTCGGACTTCATGATATCATTTGTGGCCGAGTGCCATTGGAAATAGCTTAGCATAGTATGTGTGCTGTAGGTTGCCAGCCCCTGACCTGAAGAACATTATCTATATTCCATGAAGCTTGGCTTTTGGGATTGTTTGTAGAGAGTTATCCTTGGTAATCTCCTGCCTTTTGTGTTGAACATTATTTATGTAACCCATTTTTCATTACCTGCTGTGATGTACTTTAACAGACAGTATTGTATTTGTTTCCCAAAAAAGAAATTGCTCAAGTTTGATTTGCTTATTTAAGTTTAACTAGATTCACTTTCAAAATAGTGTACTTAGGAATATTCAGTGGATCTCTCACTCCTCTTGACATTCTGTCTTTGAATGTTCTCCATTACTACCTGTAGCCATTCAAATTTCATTCATGGTCTTTAAGTAATGTCTCATTACATTCAGTTAGTGTACTTAACCTTCAAACACTAAAAGCATTAAGAAACACTAAAATTCCCAAAACAAGTGCTGAACTGCTATATAATGTCAATACACTAATATTGTAGTAAACGATGAACAATTTCCTCAGATGAAGAGGAGACTTGAAGCAAGAGAAACAAAGAAAAGAGTGCTGAACTGCTATGTAATATCAATCCTCGAATATGGCCATAAATGCTGGCCAATTTCCTCAGATGAAGAGGAGACTTGAAGCAAGAAAAAATATGGTTCTACAGAAGGATGCTGAGAATTGCATAGGTGGAACCACATAAGCAATTATAAACTTTTAAGGAAAATGGAAACAAAAAGGATATCTAGAAAGAGACAGCTGGAATTTATTGCATACCAGAGGAATGAGGACTTGGAGAACTTGATACTCACAGAGCATATTGAAAACAATATAGACATGGGATGGGAGTGGACCACTAACATGAACAGCTTGGGTAAATATATGGGGAAAGAGGGAGATGTAAGAGATTAGCAAAAAGACAAACATTGCTACAAGGAATAGGAAGCTGTGGAGAATTAGGATTGCCCACTACCTGAAGGGTCTAGGCAGATAGAACCTCTTGAAGTTCAAGGCTCATGTCTTGTTGGCATTGCTTTTGTTCAAGTGTTAAAAGCAAAGGTAAGATAATCTTTGGAGTAATTTAATGCATGTTTGGATTTTCCAAGAGGATCTCTTGGCTGGCTCCATAACTACTTCAAATATAAGAATGGGTCAGCAACAGTCTTTGTGGAGTGGTACACAAGTTTTCACTTCAACATCTATTTTAATGCTGTACCAGCAACTAGTTACCCTGAGTGCTGTTTTTTTTTTTTTTTTTTTTTTTTTTTTTTGTTTGTTTGAACCGACCTTATACTGCTGTTGAAATGTGTGAGGCTGCTTGAAAACCTGTGTTCAATCTAAGGAATGTTTGCCAAGAGCTTGAAGCATTTTGAGATGATCAGTATCATTTTCTGAGCTTCAAGCAAAATTGGATGCAGGCACATTGCTCAAATTTGTCAGCCATTGTAAAGATTTCAGAATCATTCCAACAACACCTCTTGAACATGAGTAGATATCATGCAACCTATTGGTAGACTGACTCTATGGTACCACTGAGTGTTTGTTGTATATACTTCTGCTGAATGGTACCCTCCTAGTATTTGCCATCTCGACGTATTCTGATACCAACTTAAAAATATATGCCTACATTTATAGATTTTCTTTAAAAAAAATTTTTTTTAAAGTTTAAGTAAATTATCATTTCTTTATTTTTTTTAAATTATTTCGACCCACAAGAAAGGCAATAGAGCCACTAAGAAGCAAGGGATTACTGATTGTGAAAGAATCTGAGGAAAAAAAAAAACATTAAAAAGAGAGGAAAATAAAAGAACAGAAATTAAGGCAGCAAAAGATGGTGATTTTTTCTGAGCATAGCTTAAATGTGGCACAAGGCTGAAAGTATGGAGCACCCAATGAGGATTGAACTCCCTAATTGTTTTAGTGAGACAAGTTTGCTAACCATTACATAATGTCTATCTAGCAGAAGATATTGACACTGTATTTAGATTTTTGAAGATCAAAGATGACTGGAGAGCAAGAAGCTGGAAGAGAGTTCCACAGGTGAGAAGTGTGAGGGAAGAAACTGTTAGCATAGAACTTATGGTTGTATCTAGCTATTTCGGCAAATTAAATTTATTGAATATCCTTGAGAAAGGTATGAATCCATCTCCCCACTTTTTATGCACTGATTCCATTCAGAATATAGGGAGTTGAGACGACAATCCCACTGGTCCTGTCATAACCACTTTAAGATTTTATAAGCAAGAAGCTGGAAGAATTCTACTTTTGATAAGTGTGATTTTTTTTTTTTTTTTAAAGTTAGCATAGATCTTATGGTTACATCCAGCAATTTCAACTGTAAAATGGTGAGACCTAGCAGCCAATCAAGCTGAACTTAAATTCATAAATTCAAGGTACTAAAGAGGAAAATTCATTGGAACAATTAATATGAAAATATTTATAGAAAAGGCACAGGGAAGCTGTTACGGCAGTGGGGAAAGTGACTGAAACCAAGATGCCATGTCAAGACCAATAACATTGCAGATTCTTCTTTGGATTTTGTAAAGATTAAAAATTCTAAAGTTTCTGAATTTTTTTTTTTTTTTTTTTTTTTTTTTTTTTTTTTTTTTTGACCTATGCACATGAAAAAAATATACTGACAGCTCATTTAATAGTGTAGCCTATTCTATCTCCTATACTAAATTTGTTAGAACTGATCCATACACTGGGGTATTTGAATATTAAATACTTCAAATACCTCAGTGTATGGATCATTTGTAGCAAATTTAGTATAGGAAATTGAGCATGGAATAGTCTGTGTTAAAGGTAATTTTTCCCAACACATCATATTGCTATAAAACTAAAATATTGACCTGAAAACTACAGTCATATTCTTAAATAGCCTCATCAGATCGAGACTTGCATATGAATGTCATGCATGGTGTCAAACCCATTCAGAAATGTAGTATTAGGTTGGTGCAAAAATAATGTCGTTTTCTCACATATGTTGCTATGTGAGAAAACGACATTATTTTTGCACCAACCTAATATAAATGGTCAGCTGAATACAACTGCTTTCTAAGATCAGTGGCATGAACCCTGTAGGACTTGGCAAAGACCATCCTTCTTTGAATATTGCAGACTGGTGCTACAGAATCACAAACAAGAAACTGAACAAGGTAACATAGATCACATCACATGACGACTGCCAACAGCAGCAACAACTGAAATGGATATCACGTGTAACTTGAAGAGAGAAATAATGACATAATCAAGATGCTGACATTCCACACTACTTCAAATAAAAGGTTAGGAAGGAAACCTCCATCAATAATGGAAAGAGTGACAACAGCTACATTATTTGAGAAACCTAACTTCCTGTAAATTGTTTTTAAGAGAAATATATTTTATAAATTTCAACCAAAAATAGTGCGGGCTACTTGATCAATGAATGCCAAATGTTTCCTTTCTCGTTTACAGTTGCTCTTTCACAGATGTGCCATCACTTCCCTCTGTATTTTTTACAAATACTTTCATGGTAACTTCTCTGAGTTACTTTTGCTGGTTCCCAAACTACATGAATTTAAACATGCTACTAGGTTGGCATCTGTCCCACCCTTTCACTGTCAAAACAGTTAAATGTAGCCGTCTCTTCTACTCCAATAGCTTCATGTCTTGCACTTCCTATCTGTGGAACTCCCTTCCTCTTGCTTGCTTCTCTGATAAGCTATAATCTCCAAATATTCAATGTCAGATACCTTGATCTAATTCCCTGTCCTTCTCTTCATCCTTTCCTCTTTCACACCTCTTTACTCTTGCTCCCACTCTCTGTAACCCCTTGCATGCTAGTGGCATACCCGCCTTGCTTGTGGGTGAAATGCTTAAAAAAATAAAAAAAAAATAAAAATAAAACTACCATTACTAAGGTGAGATGTGACAGTCTTTTATGTAGGGAGTCTATACATGTACATATTAGACAAGAACAAAAAAATGCCCAGTCTGTGATCACTGTTGCATTGACGATAATGTTACCCCCCCCCCCACACACACACACACACGCTTCTCTTAGTATAATGCCACATGGTTGGAAACCTTCAGGACCTCATGCCTTCTCCCATTTAAAGAGAACAGATAAAATACTTTGATCCCAGCCTGAAGGCCAGGAAGTGATCCTGATGTGTGATCAAATAATGGTTTACTAATCATAGCTTAGATGTGGCACAAGGTCAAAATTATTGAGCACTCTGTGACGATCAAACTCACTACTTAGTTGTACTTGATCTAGAGAGATAAGCTTGTTAACCATTACACCATATTGAAATGCTCAGGAATTCAACTTATTTAAGTTTTATCTTAATGTCTACTTTGATCATCTGTTTCTGTAATGTGGCATTTTGTAAAATGAAGATATTGTCCTCAGTTTTTTTTTTTTTTTTTTTTTTTTTCAAGGCTTTTAGGTATTAGTCAACCAGATATGACACTAAAATGTTACTTTTCTTTAATTACCCTTTTCTACCAAGTTCACTATAATCTACTGCCAGTTTGTTAATCAGAATGCCGAGTTTCAGTTCCAGCTGGTTCGTTACATTTGCTCCTTTACCTTGGGGAAAGGTATGAATCCACCTCTTCACCCCACCAAGCTATGGGTTAATTAGTAAGACTTGTGTTGCTAAATCAGTATCTCCCCCCTACCACCAAAAAAAATAATACTTGCAATCAGAAAATATTTTCTGGCTTTAAATAACCTGCAAGGGGTTGATAAGCCGTAAAAAACAAATCAATCATGATTATGCAAGTCAATGGTTTCCAAATCACACTGGTATTAACCATTTGATATGGGCAAAATTGTCAGTATTTATTTACATTAGGAATTAAAATAAATTCCTACTGGACATGAAGTGGGGGATCTTTTTTTATTGTTAATAAGTATGTAAACAGATCTTCCTTAGATTCCTTAGTATTGGGTTGTCTGGAAAGTTTTTTTTCGTTTTTTTTTTTTTGTTTGTTTTAAGGGAAATTTAAAACACAAAACAAAATTATGCCATTAAATATTTATTCAACTAAATATGAACCATTTTGTTGCACAACCTTTCCCCATTTTTCTTTCAACTTGAATTCCATCTTCCCTGAATTTTGGTGGCTTCTCATCAAAGAATTCATTAAGGTGTTTTTTTTTTTTTTTTTGTTTTTTTTATATCATCCAAAGAATTAAAATTTTTACCATTGAGCTTATTTTGCAAGGACCTGAATAAATGAAAATCCGAAGGAGCAATGCCTGGTGAATATGGAGGGTGACGTAACACATCCCAGCCGGGTTGCCAAAGAAACATGAGCTCTGACATTATCCCAATGGAAAACATCACCTTTCCTGTTCACCAATTTTGAGTGTTTTTCTTGAATTGCCACCTTTTAACTTGTCCATTTGCGAGCAGTTCTTTCCAGAATCAATTGACTGGCTACTTTGGCAGAAACTCATAGTACAGGATTCCTTTCCAGTCCCACCAGATTCACAGTATGACTTTCTTAGGGTGAAAACCTGCCTTTCAGTTGGTTCATGTTGCTTACTCCCAGGATCTTTTTCACTCAACATTGCTGTAAAAGATCTGTTTCTTATCACCTGACACAATTTACTTTAAAAAGAGTGCATTTTCATTGCATTTATATAGCAAATCATAGCAAATGATTCATTTCACTCAGATCATGTGGTACCTAAACATTGTAGAGATTTGAGTACCCTAACTTCAGTAAGTGCTCATGGCTGGTGGAATTTCATAAATTTAGTGTTTCTGCCAATTCCTGTGTTGTGTAATGTGGGTTATTTTCAATCAATGTCTTGATTTGGTCATCATCTTTAGCGAAGGGGTGTTCTGCCTGAGCATTCTTCACCAATAAAGCTACAATCACCAACTCTAAACTTAGTGAACCACTTCTGTACAGATCTGTCAGTGAAAGTATCTTCACTGTACACAGCACATATCCATTTTTTTTTTTGTTTGTTGCTTATAAAGCATTTTTGTTTTTGTTTTTTATAGTAATAAAAAAAAAAATCGAGTGTCTAAAATGCACCTTATAATCTTCCATTTTTTTTTTTTTTTTTTTTTTTTTTTTTTTTATAGGGATGCAAAATTGACAAGTAATTTTAAAGTTTCTTTCTAAAGAGATAGTTTGAAGTGTGCTCTAATTGGAAATGTAAGCATATCTGTCCATAAATTTAACATGTTCTAACATGTTGGAACATGAATGACTAAAAATCGGCAGGAACTTTCTGGACAACACGATATTAACCAAATGATGTAGGCAAAACTTTCAGGGCATATTTATGCTAAATATGTTTCTACTGAACATAAAGTGGGGGATCGGTTCTCAATCATCATTATGTTATAAACTGATCCCCCTAGAATTACTAGACTGACAGATTTTATTATGCAAGTCAATGTTTTCAAATTGGTATTAACCGAGTGATGTCATCAAAATTGTGGGATATATTTACATATAAATTTTTATCGGACATAAAGTGGGGGATCAGTTTTGTTATTGTGTAATAAACTGATCTATTCTAGAACTACTGCAGTGAGGCAAGCCAACTTTTTTATAATAAAATTGGTAATCAACTGATGTAGGCAAAACTTCCAGGATATGTTTGTTAAATGTTTCTACTGGACATAAAGTAGGGGATTGGTTTTCTACAGTTAGAATAAACTGATTCACTCAAGAACTACTACACCATCAGACTTTATTGAGCAATTCAGTGTTTCTACTTAACTAGATTATTGTCACGTGGAACATCTGAAGAAGGTTGGAGAGCACAATGACTGAAATTTTTGAATAACAACAAAGATGAAGATATTGATCTAAATGCAGTGTATTTCCCACTTGTGAAAACTAGGTACCTCTATTTTTTTCTTGGGGCTTACTCTAATGAAAAAAATGACCCAAACTTGATAAAAACTGATTTTTATCATCAAGATCTTTATTATTAAGTGGAAAGACCGAAGTTTTTTTTTTTTTTTTTTTTTTTTTTAATATTAATTATATTTTTTAATCCTTTTTAGAACATTTGAATTTGATTAAAAATTTTGAAAATTTTCCCTACATTTTTAACGATAAATTAGCATAGCAAATTTTAGTGACTTTCTCTCTTTTTTTTTTTTTTTTTTTTTTTTTTAAACAGTGATTGGAAATCCTTGCTAAAATCATTGTCAGATTTTAATTAAACTTTCAGGACTTATTCACAAATGAATTAAATTATAATTTTTTTTTTTTTTTTTTTTTTTTTTTTTTTTCTACAACAAAAAATAATTTTTAGTGACTATATTAGTTAAAAGTAATTCACTTTGGAGAATTTAAATCAATTCTTTTTTTTTTTTTTTTTTTTTTTAATAAAATTGGACCCATCTTAAAGAAAATTTGCTGAATCATAAAAATGCAATAAAACTAAAATATTTAATTAGAAAAGCTTTTAATTGCTTTTATGAATAATACATATTAAGGACAATATTATCTTAAAACTTTTTTTTTTTTTTTTTTTTTTTTTACAATTTTAATTAGATTAATTTATAAAGTTTTTAAATCTTCAAATTTAGTTTCACTGGTGTAACTGTGAGGGAATATTGTTACGAAGTAAAACTATATTTACTAATCAAATCAAAGTTTATTACAATCTGAGGATAACCAGTATTTTTAAAAGAATTTTGAATTGTTTTTGCATGTGTATAAATGTGCCAATTCTTTTTGTAGATATGGATGTTTATACACAATATTATCAGAAAATAAGTGATGACTACAGTAAATTTAAAGCCAAGAGGTATCTAAAATTCAACAATCCATTAGATTATGGAGAACATCTTAACTTTTTAAGATTACCGAGTACTTAAATATTACATATAAAACACGCTCAATTTATATTTGATTTTTTTTTTTTTTTTTTTTTTTTTTTTTTTTTAATGGCTGAAACCACTGTGGAACATTAGATAAACATCAATCTGTCACATGTCAACAGCTTAAATAAACAGCTACCACTGTGTTAAAAAAATGCATTTCTGAGATATTTTAGACTTAAGTAATGTTTTAAATCGGATTAAATCAAAATCAGCTAATATACCTCAGTCTTGGAAAAGTATATTTAATTTTTGGAAGATTTTTTAACAAAGAAAATTACATTGAAATGCCTTATGGCAGAAAATGGTGCTAAATTAAAAAATTTCAGAAATTTCAAATCAAAAACTACTTCCAATCAATTTAAATTAGTTTTGCAATACAGCAAAGTATTTTGTTTATTGGAAATATTAAATTTAATGTATTAGCTTGAAATTACAGCTAAAATAAATGCTTGAAAGATTTTTCACTTGAAAAAATTCATTTTAAACCTTAGGTAATGTGACTCTGTGGACATACCTAGAAGATGGTAGTATTAAGATGCAAGGGATTGTGTGTGTGAATGTAAAAAGAAAAAAAAAAATTAAGGAGCAAGAACAATAAAAGAAGGAAAATTAAGACAGAAGATGATGATCGGCATCACATTAAAATTTTTGAAGATCAAACTTTACTGTGAAAGAGGAAGACAGAAGAGTTACAAAGAGAGAACAGAAATTTTTAGTAGAGAACCTATATTTACATTTAACCATTTCAGCTATAAAATGATGAGGCCTTGCCACCAATCAAGTACTGTGCTTACTATCATAGTTCAGATACCTTTTTTTTCTTCTTTTCTTTTCTAGGATAAATGCCCTTAAAAATCACCCTGCATCTTAACACTGAAAGGTCAAATTTTAGAGAGGAGTTTGCCAACCCTCAAATTCCAGTCACTAGCTATCTTAAACCCCAGACATATGATATGAACCTACAATTATCATTCATATGTAATACTATATATACCATTAGTATCATAGTATTATTAGTATCATACTCTATATTGTTTTTTTTTTTTTTTTTTTTTTTTTTTTTTTAAGTAATGATGGTAACCAGGTGGCACGTTCCTACCAGTTTTCCGTTCATCTAGACAAACTGTATATCTTCACAATCCCCAACCCCAGTCATGTAATACAGGTTGACGGTTATGCTTCATATGTATACCCAGAATTCTAGTCTTATTACGGTACCTTGTGTACTATTGAAATGAACCAGTTAGATTAATAGGCCTACCGTTAATTCTGAACGGGATAATTTGTTGAGACAAAAAGTAAAATGCCACCGTAAAGTTGGTAATTTGAACTTGCTAGTATAGTAAACTATTAAATCCTCACATTTGCTAATTATAGGGTGCGTCTTATCTCTTGTACCTTTAATATCTTTCTAATTGTTTCTTTTACTGTAGGTTTTATTGCTTCCCACACATTTTTGTTTAGCTATTGTTTTCCAATCTCTTTTAATGATGGACTACAAGGTTTTATTGCATTAACATCAGCAGAGACTAAATGACTTTTTTTTCCCCATGGGAATTAATAATCTTCTTTACAGAAGAAGCATGGTCTTGCACTTTCTTGGTTCTGACCTGTATAACTAAAAAAAAAAAAAAAAAAGTGTCTGGGGGGTGGAACTTATAAATTTCTCTACCTTATCAACTTTGAAGGGAGCTTACAATTTTTCTTCCTGTAATACTAACATTAGTTCACTTTCCACCATTGTCTTTTAATTCATATTGACATGAATTAACCATCTTTTAATCTGTCCAACCAATGTAGCTCTAAATTAAACATTAATAATTACCGTTGAGAAATCGGTTTTCTTGTATTACTTCACCAAACTTAAATATTTCTCATTTTGATGTTTACTTAGAGGTGGATGCATAGTGGTGAAATAGCTAGCAAAGCTCAAATTGGAGAGCAAAGTTCAAATTCCAGTCAAGTTCATTAAATTCATTTATGCAAAAATACCCTTAGGGAAAGGTATGAATCTATCTTTTCCTCCCTCAAGCTTTGGGTAAAAGCAGGACCAACTGAAAACTATTATCTTGGTTGGCAACCATTCCAGGAGGAAACCTCATAATTCAAACCAGCCTAGATAAGGTTGAGCTGACTTGCCTTATCTCATTTTCTTTGGTGTTATTTCTTAAGAATGACAACAATTATGTCTGAAATTAAAAATACTGTATATACTCGCGGATAGATCACACTTTTTTTTTACCAAAAATTTCACAAAACATTAGGGGTGTGACCTATCTGCTTGACATAAATGTAAAAAAAAACAACAAAAAAACAAAAAAAAACACTTTGTCATCATGATTTCTGAAAAATCGGAAATGATACCCATAAGCACTAAAGCTTTGGTTTTCTCCATATAGAAACAGTTTATCTATCATATACACTAACTCACTGCTTTAAACTTACCTCCTGCTGCTAGATTCACATATCCATCACAATAAATAAATAAAATTATAAAATATCCATAGATCCATTCAGTTGGGGCCCTTGCACTAGACTGATATAGAAACCCTGAACATGCATACATAAGTTAAGGAACCAGGTATAGATGTTTATTGACAAAGAAAAAAATAGTCTCACAATTCATTCTGCAAAATATATATATATTTTGTCAAAAATACATTGGAAAATATGATTTAGAAAAATGAAATATATTCTTTATGAGATAATTTTCTTTAATGGTTGTTTCATAGAACATTAAAAGACATTCTTAAGTGTTATTTACAAATAACAAAGTGTATGAATCTAGTAACCAAAATGTTTGCACTATTTTGCATTGCGCAGTGATATAATTGGTAGCCAAATTTATAGTTTATAATTTTAATTGTTGCAAAACCTAATTATGAGTAAAAGTTATGAAGTAGGTTTTAAATTAAAAATTAATTTATGCAGAAGAACATGGAAATCGAACTGCAAAAATGTATTAATAATTGTAAGTTTTCAAATAAAAGTAGAAATCTGATAATTCTTAGGTTTAAAAAGTGCTGTGTAACTCCCCACATTATGACTTATCTGCAAGTCAACAGTAAATCATCAATTATTAAGCTATAAAGTAGGCATGTGACCTATCTGTGAGTATATACTGTGTGTGTGTATATATATATATATATATATATATATATATATATATACTCACACACACACACATATATATATTTTTTTTTTTTACTTAAATGTTATCTTTAGTGGATACCCATATTTGAGTAGCCACTCTGTTTATTTATTAAACAGTATATTTTTGTATTTTTGTCTACCAGCCTGAATATTCAAGAAATTTTATTCATGAAGTACTGGATTTTTTGATTTTTTTTTTTTTTATAAAAATACTGGTACAACAGTTACTTCCTTTTGTTTACATGATGATTGACAAAATGTATTTTAACTGCAAACTTTGTGTATTAATAATTGTGAATTTTGAAATAAAGATAGATATCTGATAATTCTTGCGTTTAAAAAGGGCTGCATAACTCCCCAGATTATAGTGTGACTTATCTGTGAGTCAACAGTAAATCATCAATTATTAAGCCATAAAGTAAGGTGTGCAACCTATCTGCAAGTATATATGATAAATATAAATATGCTATAAAATTTATTAAGTAAAGGCATAAATAATTGAAGTTTTTGTTTATCAACTTAATTTTTCAAAAAATAAAATACATTTTAACTCAATTATGTTCAGTATTTACAGAGATTTTTTTGCTACTTATCAGGAAGATCTTTGATACATTTTCAGTGAAATTTTGCAGGTTTTGATGTGAAAAAGTTTGACAAACTCTTGAAAGTTTTCACTCTTGAACCAATGTGTAGTGATTGAAAAAAGTTAATATTCAGTTGGTGGGATGTTTGGTGAGAATGACAGAATAGAACAGACCATTCGAGTTAGAATTTTTTTTTTTTTCTGTTGTGGTTTCATGGAGATTTTTTCTTTAATCCACTGTGTATGCTGCCATTGTTGTGGTATGTTAGTCTACTCCAAATTTATTCTTAACTGCCCCATACTTAGAATAAAAGGTCATTACAATTTGTTCTGACAAATAGAAATTGCGTCCTGGGTATGTCAATAAACTATAACCGGCAGCAACGTCACTGATCGGGAGGTTTTGAGGAGCGTGGAACCACCTCTTAATTGCTGTTTCCAGGTCCTCTCTGACCCGGGATGATAACACCTGCTAGTGTCTGAAATATGGGCAAATAGTTAACCCCTAAAATGGGATCAAAACACTATGAAAGTATAAAAATAGATTTTTATCGTAAAATTACC
The DNA here is from genome assembly GCA_963932145.1 of Acanthosepion lycidas. Classification (NCBI taxonomy): domain Eukaryota; kingdom Metazoa; phylum Mollusca; class Cephalopoda; order Sepiida; family Sepiidae; genus Acanthosepion; species Acanthosepion lycidas. The sequence continues at coordinate 49,695,140 of OZ010612.1, forward strand.
AACAATATATTTTTTGTAAAAGAAATTATTAATGCTCACATGCAAATTAAATTTTGACATTAAATGACCCATAAGATGTTAATATGCCACTATACAAATGAACATGAAACAAGTAGAAATTGCTTACGACTCCACCTAATATTTACAAAATGATAAACAAAACTCTAGTTATATAATAAAATCTTGCATTACCAATAAATTATTGTAAATCTTTGCAACAAAAAAGAGATAAGCTAAAATTCTCATGACCTTGTTTCATCCTCCACAAGGTAATAATGTCACTAGGATGACATGAGATTACAGGGAAGGAAAGAGAATGAGAAGATTTTAGTGAGGAGGACGATTCAGGAACACAGAAGATGGCTATTGAGATTGCATTTATACCTTTGAAGATTGTAGTTGTCAGGGAAGCAAGAAATCTGAAGTGAGTTCCATGGGTGAGAAAACAAACTACTAGAATAGAAGTGGCAGTAGCTTCTAGCTAGTTCAACAGTAAAATAAGACCTAATTGCCAGTCTAGTAGCATGCTTAAATTCATGTATTCAATGCACTAGGAGAAGAAAAGCTCATCAGAACAGTTGCCATGAAATATATTTTTAGAAAAGACACTTTGGTGTTAAAGTGATGGCAGTTGAGGTGCCTGGTCAGGATTAATAAACATTACACTTTTCTTTGAACTATATCAAGAATCTTATGATATATGGTAAGAACACCAGACCATATCTGTCCGCAATATTAAACGGCAGATTTATAAATGTGAAAGATGGATGCTGATGAGAAGAATTTTCTGGCAGAACACTGAACCAATTTTCTTTGCAGTAGATGTAACAACTGACTTGGTTTTATCACTCTTTCATGTCTATGGAAAACATAAGACCTAGAAGGCGTAGAGTGTTGCTCTCCTAGAGTTAGGCGTTGGCCATCCTGATGGTAAGCAGAAAAGATTCTCTGTAGTGATTAAATAAATGGAGGGGTTGAAGTTTACAAGCCATTATCCGTCTATATCTCTGAGATGAGGTATTATGATTACTTGCATTATTTACATTATTCGGACTGTTATTCTCATCTTCATTGCCATATTCACAACGTTTCGGCCGTTGTACTCTCCGGCCTTTATGTCATATTTCTCTGTCTATATCACTGAGATGAGTTATTATGATTACTTACATTATTCGGACTGTTATCCTCATCTTCATTGCCATATTCACAACATTTCAGCCATTGTACGCCCTGACCTTTGTCATATTTATCTGTCTATATCACTGAGATGAGATATTATGATTACTTACATTATTTGGAGTGTTATCCTCATTTTTATTGCCATATTTATGCTCTGGCCGTTGTATGCTCTGGCTTTCTTCAGATGATTGGAACTAGAACAATCTACCATAGTGGATGAAATAGTGTTTAGTTTGAAATTCCAATCACCTGAAGAAGGCTGAAGCATACAATGGCTGAAACATTGTGAATAAAGCAATGAAGATGAGGATAGCAGTCCGAATAATGTAAATAAGCCATTTCTTGTCCAACTTAAACATTGCTTGGAGATCCTTTTCAAGAGTATTTGCTTGGTTTACTTTGTAGCAAATCTAACAGATCCAACAAAGACAGGATTAAATAGTAGTGTTCTTTGTATAAATACCTAGTTGGGAACTAATTACGTTCTTTGAATATCAGAAACGGTATAGATCCAAGGATAGAGCCCTTGGGGGACCCCCCAACATTAGTATGGATGCATGCCCGTTCAACACAACCTTCATTACTTGATTGGTTAGGAACGATTGGATTGAGCTAAATATTAGGTTGGTGCAAAAATAATGACATACTAATATCGGTTTTTGACGTTAAAAAATACGTCAAAAAACGACATTGTGACGTCATTATTTTTGCTCCAACCTAATATATCTCCCATGACACTGTAGCCCTTGAGTTTGTGTAGAAGGCCAGCATATCAAACCCTGTTAAATGCTTTCAAGATATCTAGTCACAAAAGCTTGATAGAGGACTTCAGAGTTGGCCGTTAACATGTTGGCAGTAGACCTGGTGATATATATTCGGAAAGTTTTGCCTACATCAGTTAACACCAATTTCATTGAAAACCTGTAGTAATTTATTACAGGGATCAGTTTATTATCTATTAACAATAGATAACTGATCCCCCACTTTTTACCTAGTTGAATCTTATATTAATACTAGTATACCTATTCCAGAATATTTTAAGTCCTTAATATGATTAAGTTTTTATGTGAATTTTCAAATATATTCTTTCTAATTAATATGTAGATATACTAGGGGGATCATTTTATTACTTGATAATAATAGAATGCTGATCCCCCACTTTATGTCCAGTAGAATCTTATATTAATACTAGTCTACCCATGCCAGAATATTTTGTGAAGTCTTTAATAGGATTAGGTTTTTATATGCGACTTTTAAATATATTCTTTCTATTTATGGAGTAATTCTGGGGGTGGGATCAGTTTATCACTTGATGAGAACAGAAAACTGATCCCTTACTTTATACCCAGTAGAATCTTATATTAATACTAGTTTACCCATGCAAGAATATTTTAAATTCTTCATATGATTAGGTTTTTTTGTGACTTTTCATATCTATTCTTGCTGATTATATTAATATGCAACAGTTCCAGGGGCATCAATTTTATTACTTGATAACAATAATAAATCGATCCCTCAACTTATGTCCAACTGAAAATTAAATATTAAGACAAATATACCCTGAAATTTTGACCTACATCAAATGGTTAATACCAATTTAAAACCATTGGTTTCCATAATCATGTCTGACAGTATAGTAATTCTGGAAGGAATCAATTTATTACTTAATAGCAATAGAAAACCGATCCCTCTCTTTATGCCCAGTAAAAACTATATTAATATTTAATGTAAGTAAATCCTAAAAATTATGGCAATACCAATTTGAAACCATTGGTTTCCATAATCATGTCTGACAGTATAGTAATTCTAGGGGGATAAGTTTATTACTTAATAACGATATAAATCGATCCCTCACTTTGTTTAGTAGAAATTTTAATGTTTAATGTGAATATATCCTTAAAATTGGTTAATACCAAAATATCGACTTGTATAATAGCATTTGATGGTGCAGTTCACGTGAAATATAATGTATACCAAAATTTTTTTAATGGCGGGACTAACCTCTAGAGTTCAATTAGATTACAATTGAGTATCGAAATTCTGTCACTTAAAGGTGGCTTCTTTGGGACATTTTTTTTTTCCTAACACTTTTGAATATGCAGTTTCTGTTGCTATGACAGATAATTAATGTTAATTTTCAGCATTAAAACCTAATGTAGAAATTAAATAAAAAAAAAAAAAAAAAAAAAAGGAAACACTCCAACCTCTGCCCACCAAAAAAGAAAAGGCCCCATCAACCCTTGCCTAGCAAAAAAGAGAAAAAATTTCTTCTTGGTTTCTATAACTGACAGATGGTCTGTTTGCTGGGCCAGCATAGATATTAATACTGTACAGGAAGAAATGAGTGGGTGTGGAATTGAAGAGTAAAGATTGTTACAGCAAACTTTCAACTGGGGTGGCCATAAGTGTTTTTATTTCTGTTCAATTTTTTTTTTTTTTTTTTTTTTTTTTTTTTTTACCAAATACGGTTAATGGAGGTTAATAATATCAAAGCTTGGTAAGTCAGTAGATAATGGGTGAGCTATGGAAGAAATTAATATTCTCAAAGTTTGGGTTTTCTCCATTATGGGCATTATTATATCTGATATAACACCTTAGTATATGGACAGAATGGAATAAGTTGGAAGAAAAGGAATAACAAACATGCTTTGTTCTCAGAGAGAATTTTATACTGCTAAGTTATACACAAAATATGTATAAATGTATTTACATTTATCTCATGCAGAGAAACTATAACACATGCATATGCAACAAGCACAGTGAAACAGTAACAAAAAGATAGGGTCTTGATTGGAGATGCTGGTGTATTCCTCTGTGTTTCTGGAGAAGCCATATTAAGGATTCCAGATTTAAGCAGGCTGGATTTATCTGCTATGTCACTAGCATAGATATATTCTGCAAACAGAAAAATGGTGAGTCATGGGTTTTTCTCAAATTGAGGACTCTGAGCCAGGAATAGTTTCTATATCTGAAGATATTTCTATAAGAAGATAGCACCATGGGCTTGTGAGCTGCACCACATGGCAGGTGGCTGGAGGAAGCAGATTTAGTCTCAGCCCGGGCTAAGGTGCCAAGGCTAAAAAAAAGCAAATGCTTGGTTTGTATCCCTACACAAGAATCAGAATGGTTAAATTTTCCCACTTCTTCCCCTATATTTTGCTTACTTGGTACACCACTTGGCACAATTATTTTGTTTCAGGAATCAAAAATTTGCAGTGGAAAATTTATTCAAACCAGCATGATTCAATTGAAAAATTATTGCTGGTATTACTCTAGCAATTTGTATATTGGAGAAGAGTTTGCAACTACTATAGTTGGTGGTTTTAAAAAAACAAAAAAAAAAATGCATGGATATTCAGGAACATAAAATGAGTATTTCATTACTTATTTTAGTGTGCAATTTTTACTTAGAATTATTACCACATGTCAGTACATTATGTAAACAAAGTATTCATAAATAATGAACAGTGACTATTTATAGCTATCTATTGCTTATTTTATTACCAACTAAGACTGTGTTTACATAAGTAACAAAGTAATTTAACAGGGTTTCTATATATAATATATATATATATATATATATATAATATGCACAGTACTTATTAGAAAGCGCTCAATATCAGAGATAGAACTAACATATTTGGTTGGATAGATGTGAGTTTGTGACCCTGGGTTTCACGCTTTTGCGATCGTCAGACAAATGACAATTGCAAAAGCGTGAAACCCAGGGTCACAAACTCGCATCTATCCAACTAATATATATATATATATATATATATATATATATATATATATATATATATATATATATATATATATATAATATATATAATATATTTTTTTTTTGTTTTTTCTTGGTTTTTAAATTTATCTACTTTTTCCCTCCCCCGACTCAAAGACATTTTGTCCCAATGATTCTCCCTTATTTAATAGTTTAGTAAGAAATCCCGGTTCGAAAGAAAAAAAAAACAGGTAAAGTGGAAAATTAAATGTCTTTGGCTAGATGCGAAAGTATCTCGTCAGTATTCTAATGATGTTGTGACAGTATCTTTTTGCTTGATATATTGTCTGAACTTGGAATTGTTCTAGCCACTTCTTTCTCCTGTTCTAAATCTTATTGAAAGCATATCTCTCAAGCCCAGTACTTGGTGAGGGCGGAGGATTGGCCATTGATTTCCTCCCACCCAAACCAGGTCGACACTTGGGCATAAGGTAAGCCGTACATTCAGTTACCATCATGAGGAAGAAAACAACCACTTGCTGGCCTGTGTGAGTATAGTTTCGCTCTAGCAGCAACCCATTTACGTTTTTCTTTGGTTTTTTTTTTTTTTGGTTTTTTTTTTTCTTGGTTTTTAAATTTATCTACTTTTTCTCTCCCCCCACTCAGACATTTTGTCCCAATGATTCTCCCTTATTTGATAGTTTAGTAAGAAATCCCGGTTGGAAAGGAAAAAAAAAACAGGAAAAATGGAAAATTAAATGTCTTTGGCTAGATGATAATCCAGGTAACCTTATTTTCAATTTCTTTTTAGAATAGACAATCAGACTTATACAAGTTAAAACTTAATGTGATAGGGTATAGCCAAGTGTGATCCAGGTCTCCTTACCTGTTATCTCCCCACCCAATCCTTCTCTCTGTTTGTGTCGTCCTTTTTTGTGTTATCTGTAATAGGAGTAGGTAGTCTCTTCTACCGTCCGGTCAACACTCCTCCCCCTTCTATTGGACATGAGTAGAGGCTTACACCTTGTTTCTTGTCTAGGAAGGGGTTCCCGGTACTCTTTCTCTCTCCGGCCTCTGTATTAGTGCAGCTCTGTTTCTCCCGTGATGTGTGCAATCTGTGGCATCACCTCTTCATTCTGAGGGTACACGGTTGACAGTTCTCTGGTTGCTGTTTCCGACTGGTAGTTAGGAGCCCTAACTCTTGCATAGCATCTTGAGCGGGCACTCTGATCAACAGTTGTATAATACCGGGGTGTTTGTAGTGCCATGTCGCGCATGGAAAGGTGTCCCTGCAGTCACCTCCGGTGGGCAGCCCTGAGGCCACATAATGATGTAGATTTTGCCAACTCCTCTCTGCCCGCGTCACGGTCGAAACTGTCTGTTTCTTTTACTTCGGGCCTTCTCATCTTACAAACAAAATTCAACATGAGTTACAAAAACTGAAAGATTAACCCTAAACCAGCCTCTCAAAAACCACCTAAACCCCTCAACATTTCGTTCTCCAACATCTGGGGCATTAGGACAAACTTCTGCAGTCTGGAATCTTTCCTCACTGCAAACGGCCCAGATATACTGGCTCTCTGTGAAACGAACCTTGTCTCATCTATCCCCTCTTCTGATCTCTTGATCCCTGGCTATCTTCCTCCCCTCAGAAAAGACTCTCTAATCCACATGCACGGTCATGGTGCACATCAAGGAACATCTCCCTCTGGCCAGAGAGTTCTCTCTCGAATCGCCAGACCAGTCATACATGTGTCTCCGACTCTCTCTCCTCAATGTGGTAAGCTATCTCTTCTTCCTTTACCGATCTCCATCCTCTCAAGACTGTGAGATACTCAATAGCATTTCTGACAGCATAGACAAGACTCTCTCTCTCCACCTGTTTGCTCACATTTTTGTATTTGGTGACTTTAACACCCATCACACCTTGTGGCTTAAGAATGCTACTATTGACCACGCAGGCATTCAAACGCTCAATTTTTCAATCTCCCATTCCCTCACACAGTTAACTTCCCCACTCATTTTGCCTTCAACCGGGAAGGTAAAGCCTCTCTTCTCGACCTGTGCTTTATCTCCATCCCCGAATCCTGCAGTGCCTCGCAATTCTGCCCTCTTGGTAACTCTGATCATGCAGTAGTATCAGTTAACATCTCCTTCAACTCTACCCCCTATAAAGAACCTCCTACCACTAGAACTTCGTTCTACTATCAACAAGCTGACTGGGACACATTCCGTGATTTCCTCCGCGATGTCCCCTGGGATGGAGTCTTTAAGCTCCACGTCCAAGAATGTGCTTCTGAAGTCTCTTCCTGGGTTAAAGCTGGAATCAACGCTTTCATCCGATCAAGGAAATATAGGGTCACGTCGCGCTCCTCCCCCTGGTTCTCAGCTGCTTGCTCAGTCGCCATCGCCCATAGGAACCACTACTTCCACCTATTCCGTAGCGACATGTCTGACTGCAATAGACGTCTCTTTGCTTCCGCCCGTAACGAATGTAAGCATGTCCTCAACGATGCTAAGTCACTATTTGTGGCTCGGATGAAGGAATGTATTGCATCTCGTGAATTTGGTTCCAAAGATTATTGGCGTCTCTGCAAGAGCGTATTGAACAATTGCAAACCCTATACCTCCTTTATTCAACCAATTCGAAGTCCTGACCTCCTCTACCAACAAGGCTGAATGCTTTTCTGGGAAATTTTCATTCAACTCGACGCTCGACTCTTCCAGTGTACCCATAGCCGACTTCCCTCCTAGAACTGAGGCCATATTGAGTGGGTTAAACATAACGCCCAGTACCAAAGATGGGGTTATCTCCAATTTAGACCCCAATAAGGCTAGTGGTGGAGACGGGATACCAGCCATTGTTTTGAAGAAATGCGCGCCTGAACTGGCGCCTGCCCTTTCTAAACTATACAACTACTGCCTCAAGGAATCTTGTTTTCCTGACTGCTGGAAGTCCTCTTCGATCGTTCCTGTCTTCAAGAACTCCAGCGACCCCTCTGACCCTTCCAACTACCGTCCTATCAGTCTCCTTCCCCTCTTCGGCAAAGTCTTCAAAGCCCTAATCAATACCGGGGTGGTTAACCACCTCACATCCCATAATCTGCTCTCAGACAAGCAATATGGTTTCCGCTTTGCCCGATCTACAGCTGATGTGCTTACGGCCATCACTGAAACAGTCTACCGAGCTCTTCAAAATAACGGGGAAGCCCAAGCCGTGGCACTAGACATCTCCAAAGCATTTGATAGGGTTTGGCATGCCGGCCTTCTTCGCAAGCTCCAGGGTCATGGCATTACGGGTCGATAATATAACCTAATATGATCATTCCTGTCAAACCATAAATTGAAGGTCGTTCTCAATGGATTCTCCTCCAGTTCCTATCCCACGAACACAGGTGTTCCTCAAGGTTCCATCCTAGGCCCCCACTTTATTCCTTATCTACATAAATGACCTTCCTGATGCAATAACTTCCCAAGTTGGCATCTACGCGGATGACACCACAATTTATTCCTGCCTCAAAAACAAATCTAGTCTCGCTGACAAAACTCGCCTGGCTGTGCGTCTCAAAAAGGACCTCCAATCGATTGTGAACTGGGGCATGAATTGGCTGGTCAACTTCAACGCTTCCAAGACAAAACTGCTCTCTATTAATCACCACAGAGATCCTTCCCTTCCCTCCATTAGAATGTCTGGCGCTCAACTTCTCGAGAGCAACTCTCTGCGGCTTCTCGGTCTCATGTTGACTGCTGACCTGGAATAAATACATTGAATCAATTGCCTCGTCCACTGCAAGGAAAGTTGGCTCCCTGAGTTGCGCCAGGAAGTTTTTCTCCTCGGAGTCGATCCTTCAGATCTACAAATCAACAATTCGCCCTTGCATGGAGTATTGCTGCCATATATGGTCTGGTGCCCCTTCTGTTTGCCTCGGGATTCTTCATAGGCTCCAGAGGCGGATATGCAATGTAGTTGGCCCTGACCTGGCGTCTCGTCTACAGTCACTTTCTCACAGACGCGTCGTCGCCTCCCTCTGTCTGTTCTACAAATACTTTCATGGAAATTGCTCCGAGGAGCTGCATTCGCTGGTTCCCAGATGTCATGAGTTCCAGCGCCCTACGAGGCTGGCATCCAGCTCTCACCCCTTCACTGTCGAAACTCCTAAATGTAGGCGTCTCTTCTACTCTAATCGCTTCATGTCTTGCACCTCTTGCCTGTGGAACTCCCTTCCCTTTTCCTGTTTCCCTGTGAGCTATAATCTCCAGCTATTCAAGTGTAATGTCAATCGACATCTGCATTTGCCTTGATCTATCCACTACCCTCATCCTTTCTTCTATCACTCCTATCTGATCTTGCTCTAAATTTTCTGTAACCCCTTGCGTCCTATATAATATTATCTATCTATATATATATATGTATATATATATATATATATATATATATATATATATATATAATGTATTAGCAGCGTTGCCCGTGCTTGATTCAAAAATCGTACAACTCGTACAGCAATCGCTATCACTTGACTTAAAATATTTTTGCCCTTCCTTGCCTTTAAAGGAGTGCCCTTTGCCGTGCTGATGTTGCTACATGCCTTACTTCTTGCCTATCCTATACTGCAAATTTTTTCTAAGCTCTGTACTAAACATTAAATCTGTATACCATTGTATCATCAGCATAGATGGCCATGCATTTGTTACATACACACACACACACCATAGATAGAGATGTATTTTTTGTTTGAAAAACTTACTCATGCATTTTTGGTGACCAGTTAGACTATACAAAAGTTAATCTTTTTCTGGAAAGCTTAAAATTCATGCATTTTTGGTAACCTTGTAGGCCTACATTCTCACAGTACATTTGACTAACCTTAACAGTACAGGTAATCTCTTTTACCCTAACTCCTGTAGCATAATTATTTTTTTTTTATTTCTGCTGTTACATTTTGTTCACTTTGTACAAGGCTCGGTATGAGGAACAGGTTAAGATTGTAGTGATCAGAAAAACATCTTCTTGGGTATTGGTTCCACAGAGAAATGTTTTGTGGGAAGAAACTCCTTGAGTGGAACTTGCTTCTCACCAATGGAATACGGAGAGAATTAGGGTGGTTCACTAGTCAGTGTGTGTAGCATGGCTGGTCCTAGCCATGAAGGTTAGAACTGGTGGAACTAAGGAATGTAGTTTGTCTGAGCACTTTCCATGGAAATAGTGATAAAGCAGTGAGTTTTGCAACATTTTACCTGCTAGAGTGGAGTTGCTGGGTGGAAAATAATTTATCCCCCACAAGGAAAGTGAGGACTGGGCATCTCCTACCCAAATATGACAACTGTACACTATTTTAGGCCTGATTTGGCTGAGGACTCTGGTACTTACTGGAGCGGTAAAGGGAACCGAGTATTTTTCCTGTGTTAAGTGATGAACTGTCTGTATGCATTCCATTTGAGGTATGGATTAAGTTTAAGGACTAATAGTTGCTCAAGATGTATGGTTGTCACTCTTAGGGATCAGACCCTGAACTATCGCCAGTCATGGTGATAGTTCAGGGTCTGATGGGCAATGATTGAATGAAACTAGTTTGGTTTTTGGGACATTAAATGTAACCAGCCCGTTTTACCTTTATTGAGATGTTAGAGCTAGATTGGCTGCTGATCTTTCAGCCAATCTCTGGTCGTCATGAGCTTTGACAGTGCACCCATATACCATTGTATCATCTGCATAGATATCTGCAAATGATCAGAATACACTGTTAGGCAAATCATTTATCTCTATCTATAAAAGGCAAGATGTGTGTGTGTGTGTGTGTGTAACAAATGTACAGCCGCAATTTTCGATGGATTTGCACCAAAATTTACATGCACATGCTCCAAGTTAGTGGAAAGGCCAAGAATGATTTTGCATTTTCCAACTCCCATCGTTAGTGGAAATAATCGATATATTTTTTTTTTTTTTTTTTTTCATGCTTCCATGGCAGTTTTCATGTAGTTTGCGGCCATTTTCTACTGGCCAGAGTGAGAGCCTATAGCTGGCTGCCATGAATAGGCAGGAAGATTCTACAGGCCAGCATGAAAGCCAACAGCTAACTGACATGAATGTTAACTAACATGCAAAAAAAATCGATAACTGGATTTGTCACAAGTGGGGAAAATTTAAATCTGCATGGCACTTTACTCCAATTGGCTCATTCGCTTGCTTAAACTCAATGTTGATTCTGATTCCGCAGAACTGGGTTGGGTGTGAAAAAGTATTTGTTGTTAACATTCTTTTTTTTTCATTTGGTTTTTCCAGTTACGAGTTCCTTTTTAAAGCTGATCATTTTGTGTTCATTTTGTTTAGTTCTTTTTTCATAGCAGATTTAATGTTTAGTATAGAGCTTAGAAAAAACTTGCAGTGTGAGATAGGCCAGAAGTAAGGCATGTAGCAACATCAGCACGGCAAAGGGCACTCCTTAAAGGCAAGGAAGGACAAAAATATTTTAAGTCAAGTGATATCGATTGCTGTATGAGTCGCATGATTTTTGAATCAAGCACGGGCAACACCGGGCCATGCTGCTAGTCATTTATGTAATGTATAAAAGAAGGTTGATCTGAGAAACCCCTGGAGAGTTGCTTGAGTTGATTGATTGGGCTTTAGAGTACTGGCCATTAACAACTACTTTTAGGAACCTACCCATTAAGGTCTTTGTTATTGAGAAGACTCTTCCAGTGATTCCATAACTAGAGAGCTTCATCAGCAATCCTTTGTGCCATACCTTGTGAAAGGTCTTTGAAATAATCTAATGCTATGATCTTTGAGATGTACTCGTTGTCTTGCACCTGAAGGGTAGAATGTTGTTCATTAGGTGCCGCTTCTTAAAATCTACAAATACCTTTTTATATAAATGAAAATTTAACATAGTTTTTACATAAGTAGCAAAGTAATTTAATATGGCTGCCATATATGCTCAGGTACAGTGAGTTTTTATTAACTTTTTTAGCAAAATATAGAGGCTCACAATATACACGGGGGGTATTTTTTTTTTTTTTTTTTCTTGAAAGATTAAAAATAATGTATTTTCAGTGACCAGTTGCACTATACATAATCTTTTTCTGGAGGGGTTAATTTTCATACATTTTTGGTGACCATAACCTACCTTGTACGCTTAGATTCTTAAAGTACATTTGGCTAATCTTAACAGTACAAGTAATCTCCTTTACCCTACCTCCTGTAGTATAGTTTTTTTTTTGTTTGTTTTTTTTTTTTTGCTGCTACATTTTGCTCACCCTGTACAAGGTGTTCCTTATTCTGTCATCTTTTTGTTTGTATATATTATAATCTTTATATTTACTAGTATTATTTTATCTTGTAATTCTCCATTATATATTCTTAAAATATTTTGACAAGATGCATCACAATATAGCGTAAATGATGATTGTGCAAGGTGAAATAACAAATGAATTTTAATTCTAATAACTATATTTATAGTATATAATAATAATATCAATAGGAATCAAGAAAATTGAATATAAAAGCAGACCCCCCACTATTCATATAAAAATTATGCACTGTGTGTTACAGTACATGTTACAGGAAG
>OZ010612.1:49712607-49732607 GCA_963932145.1 Acanthosepion lycidas
CTGTGTGTGTGTATATATATATATATATATATATATATATATATATATATATAAAAAGTAGAGACAATCCTTAAAAATACATTGTTATAATTTATTTAATGAATATACAAATATTCATCTCTTCAGACCATAGTTTTTTTTTTAATAAAATATATATAATAGTGAAATACAGTAGTAGTTGGTTATATCAACTATAGTGAATCTGATAACCAGTTAGAATATGAAGTAGAGCCTATAAGATGTAAAAATGTACAGAATAAAACCAGAGCTACTAGAGTTTCACCCTCAGATTTGGAGGATCATCAGACCAGGTTCAATATATAATTTTTTCTTTTCTTTTGGTACAATATTTTTCAGGACAATACAATATTTTTAATTAAAATTCTGTTATCAGTTTTTTAAAATTTAATAAAAATTCACTTTTCACCAATTGTAGTGGACTTTTAACAAATGAAATGCACAATTTAACAAAAAAGAATTCTTTTCAAACTGGTGAACGAAAAATTAAGGTTGAAGTACTTAAATGAAGGTATTTGTATGCATCTCTAAATGTGTGAAAAACATTTAGATCTAATGTTTATTAAATAAACAAAGCAAGAAAATTATATTTTATGCCAGTTTGAACAACATTTACATTTCTGCTTATCATAAATTGAAAATATAAAGGTAGAATTTTAAAAATGATAAGCAAGGAAAAGTTGGTTATAGTGTGAAGTATAAATGTAACTGAAATGTTCTATATGCCATGACCTTTCAGGACATGGGAGAGCATAGCTTGCTATGACTTCTTATTCTTTGTAGCTCTTTGTAATATTTTGCCTTTATTACCATCCCTGACAGGTACTAATTATAATGACAAAAGAATTATCATGGTTAAACTTAGTATTGATTAGTAGTCCATTTTCACAGTTTTTCTTTATTTCTTTGTTTACTTCTTCAGGAAGATCATGTATCATTTTATTTTTGGTTTTTGATTTATATCCTTATATGAATCAGGATTGGAAACGTATCTGTTAAAAATATAAACACAGCTGGCAAAATTTAAATTTTTGCTACCTTTGTACAGTTCACTTTAAGATGCCGCCATTATTTAAAACAATTACTATTGTCAGGTTTAAATATAACACAATTGTTGGTAAGACATGTTTAACGTAACCTTTACTTATTGTTCCTAATAATCAAAAGAGAAATATGCAAATATAACCAAACTATTATGGGATAGAATTAATAACTATTTATATCGAATTGAAAATGGATAAGCTAATGAGTGTGCATTTATTGTAGTGGTTATGTTAGTTTAGATTCCAGCTGAGGCTGTTGTGCACAGATACCTTGGAAAGGTATGAATCTATAATTTTGTGTTCATCTTGTCTGGCTTTCGCACATCTGCACATTGAGAGCACTTCTCCCGACTGAAAAAAAACTGGCGTTATACAGCTCTCTCAGTCCCAGGCTGACGCTGACTATTGACTAATACCTGCCTATGGTTCATATGCAAATAGTCAGTGCCACTTACTCTAAGTAGGTGGTCTTCTGTCAACAGTCCATTGTGGAAGAAGATACAATTCCTGGTGCTTACAGCACCAAAGACGACCAACTCTGAATCTTTTATCAGGCTGACCCAATTCTCTGTTACAGATTTCTTCCCCTCCTAGTTAGTAGTAAAATAGCAAGGTAGACTGGAGTCACTAGCTTTGGTTGGCAACCAATCTCAGAAAAAAACTCTGAATCCAAAACCAGTTGGGCATGGGGCTAGCAATTCCAACTTGTAAAATCCTACTTGCTGTGGAAATTGCAAACTAATGTGATGTATCTGTGGCCCAAGAAGGGTGAGGCTGTGGCAGTCTATTCCACTGAGTAGTCTACATGGTTAATATAATGATTTAACAAATTTATATATTTTATACACCATAATTCTCTGTTTGAGATACAGGTTTTTTCATCCAAAATTGTGTCCAAACGTTTACTGTATCTTATATGTTAGTTTAGAACTCGGTTCCATTTTTTTAAAATTGGGTCAATCGATCAAAGTCTAGGTACCAAAGAGGAAAGCTCATCAGAAAAATTACCATGAAAATATTTATAGAAGAGACATAGGGGAAGCAGGGAAAGTGATTGAAGCTGAGATGCCAGGCCAGGACTGATAACATTGCAGATTCTTCTTTGGATTTTGTCAAGAATCTCTAAATATATAGCAAAAGAACCAGACCAGGGAAGGCAGCAATATTCAATGCAGAGATGGAGGGTACACTTATAAATCTGTAAGATAGACAATTTTTCCCACCTGAATCTATCAGAATATGGTAAACCAAATTTCCTAGCAATTGATTTAATATAATTATTCCACTTCAAGTCAACAGAAAATTTTAGCCTGAGAAGACATAATGAGTCACTCTCTTGGAGGTTAGCATCAGCCATGCTAATAGCAGGCAAAAACGGTTCCCCAAGAGAACAGATTATTTTTTTTTTTTTTTTTTTTTTTTTTTGAAGCATTAAAACCAACAAGCTGTTTCTTGCCCTAGTTCAGACAGAAAATCTTCACCCCCTACCAGTCAGTTTTAGTGAATGAAAATCATTTTTGTTTGATAAATCCTCCTGCCTATGATATTCTATTTAATTAATCTATATTTATAATTCTCAAAGTGTCTGTGTGTGTGTGATCGGATGTTATTTATGTGTTTCCACAGTTTTTATCTGATTTCGATGAATATTTTTTTTTTTTTGTTAGATAATTCTTCAGTGCTGGTTTTGAGTCCAAATTCTCTGGAAAAAGTTACAATCTAGAAGGTGAAAAATCGAAAAAACAGCTTTTTTTTTTTTTTTTTACACTGTGCAAAAATCAAAGTCAAAATTTAATGTCTGTAAAAAAAAAAACAAAAAAAAAACAGCATCCAATCCATTTAGAGAATTATAAAAATAAAATTATATTATAAATAAAAATTATCATATATTATTATTATGACGGTCCATGGATGAGGTTCCTTCCTTGCAAGATTGAGAATGCAAAAACGGCCCTTTTCAGGACCACCACCCATTCAAATTGTTACCCCCCACATTTGGGGATGTTCCTCCGTTGCACCCAAATGTTGTTACTAATATTGATATTTTTTTTTTTTTTTGGGTGGGCTGACTTTAAACTTAAACTGCTTCAATTGAACAGCAAAAATTCCCAGTAATGAAAGACCCTGTCAAAGATGGGTTATACTGCTATTAGGTTGGTGCAAAAATAATGACGTAATAATATTGTTTTTGACATTAAAAATACATCAAAAAACAACATTATTACATCATTATTTTTGCACCAACCTAATAGTATATGTTAGTCTATGAGCATGCAGTAATTTTATGTGAAGAGGACTGGAACTATTTTTCTGTCTGACTTTTTGCAAGATAGAATTCTTTAATAAGCTTCCACCATTTCAGACCTTTATAGGAGTTAACACATGCTATGTCCACAGGTTCAAATCACCCACATTTCCTTTGTATTCCAGTTATAGGTAGGAAGTTCCACTACGACAACTTTTTTTCATAAAAGCTATTACTTTGTAGAGTAAATATTTTCATAGATGCTTTTTCTGAACATTTCAATCTTAATCTATTCAAGTCAAGGGTCACTTGTTATCTATCCTCCTTATCCTCATAATCTCCACTTCCTTCTATATCCTCTTGCATTCATATCACACACCTCTTTAATTAATAAACTACATCTGGCAGCAAGGCCTCTGATTGGTAGATTGGAGATTTTGAGTAGTGTGGGACTACTTAATTGATGTTGTTCCCATATACACTCTGCTCTGGGGTGGTAGCATCTGTTCAGCTATGGGCACCCCCTCCCCAAACAAAAACATAATAATGTGAAAGTATAAAATATAATTTTTATAGTAAAAATACTAAGAATATATATTTATATAAAAAAAAAAACTCCTAGAAGTTATGTTCCTAAATAAAATCAACCAATCAACATGAAAGAACGCTTTCATGATATTAATCCATATAATATCCTATAATTTCTTAAATCAAACTGTATTCCAAAATATAACTTCAACGAAAAACACACACATCACTGCCTCTAGTAATCATGTCCACAGAAACATGAATATGCACAAAAGCTGAGTATCATCTACCATGTATTCGATTGTGAAAGCAGAAAAACATATATCCTATTTTTATTACATCAAAATTCCAAGGAAGATAAAATTTTGGTACTAAATGACCCATAAAGATTTGATATGCCATTAAACAAACAAATCAATCAAAAAAGCTCTTCAATGAAACTTATACCTTGAGTGGCACTTAAGCATTGTATTAAGGGTTATTTATTTCTTTTTATATATATATATATATATATATACACACACACACGCCCCCCGGAAAATTTAATTCTGGTCGAGCACTCTGGAGAGAAAGCATGAATTTGTAAACAATGACTACTACTGCTAATACTGCAAAGCTCTTCCATGAATTGAGCCCTTTCGCTCATTGGTGTGTTTATTCGAAGAATGGGTACATAAAAATTTGCCTGCCTCTCTACCAGATGCTAATAACTCGGGGTAAAAGCCAAATCAGTCGGGTTTCAGTCGGGTTTCAATCCCGGCTTGAGGCAATCAGATATCTAGCCACACTGATGAGCTGTGATATAGCGAAACAGTCTGTCTGTGGATGACATATATATATATTAATAATAATAATGGACTCTCCTGTCGGTTTCAACGTATTGACTTATTGATTCAGTTATGAAATTTTGTGCGATAATCTTAAGTGGCATTTAAGACCCGCTAGTGATTTACAAAGGAGGCCACATATAGAGCAAGTGTGAGGATTGTGAAAATAGATCACTGTTAGATTGGCTGACCTTTTAGATCTTGCTCTCGCTTCTTGAAGATGATTCAGACAAGCAGATTGAAAATTGCTGAGTCCACTAAAATGCGTTGATCTCCATTCTACCCGCTCCAAGGCTAACCACTCAAGGGTTTTATGTGGTATATTGACTGCTGACAAGTTGCTTTTCAGCTTGTCTTTGTACCTTAGCCATATATATAAAAACCCTGATTTATATAGATTCCTTATCTTTGTTATGGTTGTACAGTCTAACCTCTTTATCCAGGCTCCCTTGTGACCAGGTCACTGCCTGACATCAGAAAATTCCAGATGACAGTCATCACCCCACCTCCAAAAAAAAAAAACAAAAAAAAAAGAACATGTAAATATAGTCTTGCCAGCTCATTCCACATATATACAGGAGTGACATAACCTGATTTTTGACATAGGTCAGAACTTATGAAAGCACCTATGAACGTCTTACACTTGGGAGCCATTATGAAGAGCAAAAAAAAACACAAACGAGAGATTGCAAATATAAGACAATCCACTATGGCATACAATTGAAGAAATAATGCTGTCTTCCTCATATAGTGCCATGTCACAATGCATTATATTATGGGAGATGGTACCGTAACCATAAAATGCTGTTCGTCAGGTCCAACAAAATACAAGGACCCACCCAAAAATATATGCACCTTTCAGGAAAGGAAAAATTTATATAGATATTGTAATATTAAATTTATTCAGACATTATGAGATTCATACAAGTTATCTTGGGACTCTACAATTACAAGAGATGCTCAAAATGGTGGCCTTTAGCTTCCAGACATTTATTAGTATGGCAAACTACTGCTTAGGCAACATTGACCAAAGTGTCCAGTGGGATTTCTGCACATACCTTTTCAATTTCTTGTCTAAAGGCTGCCAATGTAGCTAGTTTTCTGTGATACGTAACCTCCTTTAGGATCTCCCATACGTAAAAGTCTAAAATGTACAAAAGACAGGTTTTTCCTTTCCTGAAGTGTGTATACATGTTTTGGCATACTTGTTTGTTTATATATATATATATATATATATATATATATATATATATATATAATTAATTATGTTGTGTTACCAAATGTAGAACAAAGCTTAAAACAGGAAATAAAGTAATCAGTAATCCTTCCAAACAAGGTTTTTATTGTTTCCTGCAATACAAAGGCTAAAAACAAAGCCTAAAAAAATGATATTTACTTATATATAGCTGCATTTTTACCCATTCAGTATAAGAAATGAGCAAGACCACATCACCAAAACCTGACCTTTTTAACCCTGCACCCTTGGGACAAGGCCACTGCCAGAACACAGACCACCCTCCCTCAAAAAAATACAAACCTACCTATGTAAGCACAGTCTTGTCAGCTCATTCGACATATTTGTCCTGGGTATGATGATAAACTATATCCAGCAGCAAGACCACTGATTGAGAGATTGGATGTTTTGATGAGCATGAAACTACCTCTTAATTGCTGTTGTTCCCTAACACAGGCTGGTCACACTTGTTAGGGTTTCAACTATGGGTAAATAGTTACCCCCCAAATACACCCCAAACTGGGTTCAAAACACAATAAAAGTATAAAAGTACATTTTTATGATTGGAAATACCTGCAATGCATTTTCACAGTAAAACAATTACCAGCAATACATTTTTGTAAAGAAAATTACTAATTTTACCATGAAAATTAAATTTTGGTATTAAATGACCCATAAGGAGTTGATGTGCCGCTGAACAAGCATCAATCCGCATATGTTGTTGTGCTATCAAATGTAGAAAACCATGAAATAAAACAATAATGCTTCCAAACAAGGGATTTTTTTTTGTTTTTCATGCAATCTTCTCTACATGTGCCATGCCGCTTCAGAATGCAGACAATCATGGTTCTCCACAACTTTCTCTGCTTCATAGCTTTAAATAAATTTTATCTTTTTGTTTCTCATAAATCTTGCTCCACCATCCATTTACTCAAGCTCACTAACTAGGTTGTGTGTTGTTTTCCTCTGTCCATCTTGTTTTCAATCTGTCCTGTGAGTATCAGATTTTCCAAGCTGTCTTTCCTCATGTGCCCTAGAAATTTCATCTTTCTTTCTGATGTAAAGCATGTTTCTTTTTGGTTTCCATTTTCTGTAAAACGTTGTCATTGCTCACATGTTCAGTTAATGATATCCTCAGCATGTTTCTGTAGAACCACCTTTCTTTTTCTTCAAGTCACTCCATTTTTGAGATGCAAAGGCTAAAAAAAAAAAAAAAGGCCTAAAACCAAAAAGTAACATATACTTACTATCCTGAATCGATAAATATACAGCTATATATAAGAAATGAGCAAGACCATGCCACCCAAACAATGAGAGGAGCTGCCCTTGTAACCATGCAAAAAACTAATGATGGGTGTTTTATTTATTTATTTTTAATTGTGATTGTCAAAACATTAGTGTCATAGGGTTTTCAAAGACCCCATTTAAAATATAATGTAATTTTCTTATTGTGGCGAATAAAGAAAACCGCAACCAGCAAGTAAATTCAAGCTCTCCCAGCTGGTATTTCAACCTTGAGTCGTTCCTTCTTGAGTTCTGTCTCAAAATCGCACTAACAGACTGTTCTTGCCACCAACCGTGAACGTCACTCGAAGAACTCCCCGCACTGGGAAAAAGTAGTTGCTTTTATATTTGTCCATATACCCATAATCCCTTGCGTCTTCATGTGATCCCATAATTCATTGCGTCCCTGTCCCATAATGCATTGCATCTTTATTGCATAAAAATGCAATGCAAGTCCCCCCCTCATTCTTTTACGTTATCTGACTGAGGACGGATTACAGCAGAGCGGTAAGTGCTTTTTTTCTCCCTCATTTCAACTGCAGTAGCTTTACTTGCTAAGCAAATACGGGCTCTTTTTTGGCGGGGACTAGGCAAGTCGCAAACAAGTTGTGCTCATCCCAGGTTCTGTCTCATGCCCACCACACTTATACAGGGGGGAAATGGGTAAATTGTCACTATTTTATATTTCTAATCATGTGCATACACGTTGTTTTTTATTTTGTCAATGGCACAGTAGGGTCAGTTGGGAACTGTAAGAAAAAAGAACTTTATGACTCAATCCATTCCACCAGAAATTTGGAAACCATATGCTGTACTGTATGGCATTTGCACAAGAAGCTCTCATACAATCTGAGAACAGTGCAGAGGATTCAGAAAGAGTTGAGAACAGTGCAGAGGATTCAGAAAGAGTCTAATGGTGATTACAAAGGTACAGCAACTCTGAAAAGTCACTCTAATTGTTCTGATAAGAAAAGAACTCCTGAATTTGTTGGTGATCGAGGGACCAACAAAACTCCTTGTAACACCAAAGATAAACTGAAGGCTAGGATTATGGCAGCATTCACCAACTTAAACAAGGAGACTGTCCAGGAGTAGATTCCAAAGTAGTTTGGAGGCTATCGTTCAAGCCAATGGCTATTTTTATTAAATAAATTTACTCTTTAGTATTTTAAGATATTTTTGTGTAATCTTGGTAAATATATCTGTTGAGATGTCAGTGGGTTTTCTTCTACTTTTTTGCATAATTTAGATGACAATTTACCATCGTACACTGAATATGTTTGTTTGTGAAACCCTATTAAAACTTTAGAAAAATTCAATAGATTTAATTAATATCACTAAAAATCTCAATTCGCTCACACAGAAATCTACTCCTTTTTGTGTCAAAATAGGCTCACACAAGATCCAAATTCAAATTTCTACATCCTCATTCATTATTAACCAGTTCCTTGCTAAAAAACACTTGAAAGATCTCCCAAAAATACCAATTAAAAAATTTGTTAATATATTTATTAACTAATAAACTTCTGAGTTTAGTAAATCTAACTTTTAGCTTCCTGTGATCCATTTTTTTTTTTTTTTTTTTTTTTTTTTTTTGTATAAATAATGTACAGTAAATTCACAAAACCGACCAGGGAATGTCACCAATACTGATTACTCACCTTTCTTATAATTGACTTACCTAAGTACATTCTTGCAATATTTTCTCACTTTTTTTAAAGTAAGTTTTACAACTCAAAAAACATTCATGCGAAGATATGCACTAAAAAGAAAAAGTGAATTGTAGTATTAGTACAATTACAGTCAACTCAACTCTGCCTGTTGCTATAATCACACAGACATTAAGGCCCATACATAGGACAACGTAAATATGTGATTATCACACATACATCTTTATATTTTTTTAAACGTTTCAGTAAAATCACCTTAAATAATTTTATACAGAAATATCCTTAATTAATTTTTATAATCAGGGTAAATTTTATTAGACTTTAAAAATCATTCTCTCTGTATTCATTTTCTATAATGTGTTAATATTATTTTTTTTTTTTTTTTTTTTTTTTATAAAATTTTCACTTGCCTCATATTATGACTAAATTTTCGGTGTTTGTTTCTCGTTTTTTTAAAATTTTCCTTCATATTTTCAATTTATTTTATGATAAACAGAAGCCATAACATTCATTTTCATTTATTTATTATTAATGCAAGTCGTAAAGATTGTAATAAAACTTTAAAATTCCAAAATATTAAAATTTTAAAATAAAAAAAAAAGTTAAATTTTACTACAATTTTCACAACAATCACAACTTTACTCTTAAACATTTTGTTTTAATTTTCATGCTCAGAGTAATTTTTGTCTGAATTTAAAAATTCTATGCACTCATTTTTTTTATATATAAAGATTATTAGCACATGCAAACTAATCTCAATTCAAAATTTTAAGTCTTTATCCCTAAATTTTTACTTTCAATTTTGTTTACTCTTGTTTGTTTATAATTTTGAAATTCTCGATTTTTCAATTTAGTTATAATTTCAGTTTTTGGTTTCGAAACGTTTGTTTTCCGCTTATCCTAAAAAATGAGCAGAAAACAAATGTTTTATAACCAAAAATTGACAAATCATAATTTTTTTGCTTTGTTTATTAAAGTAAAATTAGTTTTTCCAATCAGTTTTTCATATTTAGAGATAAATAATAAAAAAATATCTAAATTTAAATCCTTCAAACTTTTTATTCAGGTTTCATTCTCCAGTTTAAAAAGAGGCACTTAATAGTTTGGTTGTTTTTAGTTTTGTTTTATTTTGTTGTTAATGTTGTCACTATTGGTGAGAATAAGAAATTAGTTGTTTTTAGAATAAATATAATAGAATTTTTAACTTAAAATTTTGTATTGTCACCAAAAAACAAAAAAAAAAAAAAAAAAAAAAAAAACTATTTCAAGTATTTGTTGTAATTGAGTCTTTCAAGAATTTCTGACCTGAACTGGAATGTAAGGTGATTCCACATTCCTGGCGGCTTCCCATGGAACTTTCTGTCTCTCTCCATTCATGTATCAGTCAGAATTGGACATATAATCTTTGTGTAATGCATCTACATGAAGATATGATACATTGACAGGCATTCTACTCTTGGTTTTAACACAAGCTTCCACCAATGGATTGAATTAACTGGTATTTCAGGTTTCAATACTCAGGTTGGGTAATTCAAATAGTCTGTTCAATGAAAGAGGCCAGCTAGGCCACAAAGACAAATTCACGAGGAAGAATTTCTAGCAATGAGTTTGGTTTGTTTTATGGCATATCATCCTCAATTGGTCATTTAATGCCAACAAAATTTTTATTGTTGGTAATATATTTTTTCCAAAATCTAATTCTGGTACTATTTTTTCCCCTTCAAAAATCTATTTCTGGTACTATTTTTTCCCCTTCAAAAATCTATTTCTGGTACTATTTTTTCCCCTTCAAAAATCTATTTCTGGTACTATTTTTTCCCCTTCAAAAATCTATTTCTGGTACTATTTTTTCCCCTTCAAAAATCTATTTCTGGTACTATTTTTTCCCCTTCAAAAATCTATTTCTGGTACTATTTTTTCCCCTTCAAAAATCTATTTCTGGTACTATTTTTTCCCCTTCAAAAATCTATTTCTGGTACTATTTTTTCCCCTTCAAAAATCTATTTCTGGTACTATTTTTTCCCCTTCAAAAATCTATTTCTGGTACTATTTTTTCCCCTTCAAAAATCTATTTCTGGTACTATTTTTTCCCCTTCAAAAATCTATTTCTGGTACTATTTTTTCCCCTTCAAAAATCTATTTCTGGTACTATTTTTTCCCCTTCAAAAATCTATTTCTGGTACTATTTTTTTCCCCTTCAAAAATCTATTTCTGGTACTATTTTTTTCCCCTTCAAAAATCTATTTCTGGTACTATTTTTTTCCCCTTCAAAAATCTATTTCTGGTACTATTTTTTTCCCCTTCAAAAATCTATTTCTGGTACTATTTTTTTCCCCTTCAAAAATCTATTTCTGGTACTATTTTTTCCCCTTCAAAAATCTATTTCTGGTACTATTTTTTCCCTTCAAAAATCTATTTCTGGTACTATTTTTTCCCTTCAAAAATCTATTTCTGGTACTATTTTTTCCCCTTCATCTAGTAATAATTTTCCTTTGCTGTTAATATTTGTTTTTTAAAAATGTATCACTGGTAGTACTTTTTTTTTTTTTTTTTTTTTTTTTTTCTCAAAAAATGTATTACTGTTAATAATTTTTTTTTTTTTTTTTTTTTTTTTTTTTTACAATGTATTTCTGGTATTAAAACCTATTTTTACACTTTCATAGTCCCTGTCTAACCCCCAAAACACTGAGTTAGATGTAACCAAGAACAAGCCCATTTCTATTTGTTTTGCAGTTATTCCTGATAGATTAATGCTTAGTAAATAAGCCTGATTGGTAACACGTGAGAAAACGACATTATTTTTGCACCAACCTACTACTATCTAAAAATATTTTCTGGCTTTAAATCTTCTAATACTCCCCCACCCCAAATACATCCATCTAGTTTTTTTTTTTTTTTTTTTTTTTTTTAAGCGATTCACCCCAAGCAAGGCGGGAAGCCACTAGGATGCAAGGGGTTACAGAAAATTTGGAGCAAGATCAGATAGGAGTGTTAGAAGAAAGGATGAGGAGAAGGGTAGTGGATAGATCAAGGCAACTGGAGATGTCCATTGACATTACATTTGAATAGCTGGAGATTATAGCTCTCAGGGAAACTGGAATAGGGAAGGGAGTTCCACAGCAGAGCTTTGCCTGGGGTGTTATGGTTTCAAGATTGTTAACTGTGCATGAAGATTGGGGGCAAAATAGAAGTTGTTTCATTGTTTGGGATCATCGTCAGTGGTATATCCTCCATTTCTGAAGGTTGGTTCTTCAGGGCAGAGGGATTCTGTGGGACTGAAAGAAAGTCTGTGTTCCATGTGCTTTAAATAACCTACAAAAGGTGGAAGGGCCATAAAAAAAAAGACGTAAACAAAGTAATTTCTAAAGAATCAAGTTTTTTTTTTTTTTTTGTTTTTGATCCAACATTATTTCCTACGAAAGTTCAAACACTCTGTCAGAGAGCACATTATCTTTAAGTCTCTCAAATGTATAAGCTGCTGAATATAATTCACACTTTTTTTTTTTTTTTTTAATCTTTTCAAGGCTTCTACTCGAACATGGGTATCTACAAAATAACATTTAGAGCATTAGGAGATATATATATATAATTGCATGTGTGTCTTTGCAATGATATCTGATTTCAAATTCTTTTTAGCCATATGCAAATGTTATCTACACTAGGCTTTTTTTCTTAATGGTTTAACATGTGGGGTGAATGCTAACTCGTCTGTGAGGTAAGGGGGTGGAAAATTATAGTCGCTGCCCTTTGTTGCTACAGATGAACATACCATTTATTAGGAATGTCGTCTTATTAAAAAGAAAAGTGCAGAGAACTGTGCAATAATTTCTTCCCCATCTTTTCCTTCCTTGCCCTCTTCCATCTGGAACAGATTTGGACTTTTAGTTTTAGTTCTATTTGTACTCAGCCTTCACTGCTTACTCCTTCATCAACTGTTGACATTGATACACTAAAATGACTTATCTAGGTAAAGAATGCAAAGATTCTTTTGAAAAAGTCCTATTTCCCTTGTATTCTGCACCCAAACATTTTGTATATTTAATTTTTTTTTATTTTAAACTTTTAATGGAGGTCAAGTGACAGCAAGTCTTTCTCAGTTGTCTTGATCATTATCAATATTTTTATTATTTGATGAGGCATTCATTGACTGACTGAGCAGCCAATGATTATGGTAAGCTTTTCTTCATTCTTTGGCCATTGAGCTTGGATCAAATTTGGGGCTTTCCTTTCGGATTCTTCCGGGAGAATTGGCAGAGAAGAAGCGGAACTCGTGCACTGATGACCACGACATTACCTGCACATCCTAATTTTTATTTCTATTTTTTCTATGTTGTGTCAGAATTGCAGGCCTTTCTCTCTTCTCTTTTCTTCTCTTCTCTTTTCTTCTCTTCTCTTTTCTTCTCTTCTCTTTTCTTCTCTTCTCTTTTCTTCTCTTCTCTTTTCTTTTCTTCTCTTCTCTTTTCTTCTCTTCTCTTTTCTCCTCTCCTCTTCTCTTTTCTCCTCTTCTCTTTTCTTTTCTCCTCTTCTCTTTTCTTTTCTCCTCTTCTCTTTTCTTTTCTCCTCTTCTCTTTTCTTTTCTCCTCTTCTCTTTTCTTTTCTCCTCTTCTCTTTTCTTTTCTCCTCTTCTCTTTTCTTTTCTCCTCTTCTCTTTTCTTTTCTCCTCTTCTCTTTTCTTTTCTCCTCTTCTCTTTTCTTTTCTCCTCTTCTCTTTTCTTTTCTCCTCTTCTCTTTTCTTTTCTCCTCTTCTCTTTTCTTTTCTCCTCTTCTCTTTTCTTTTCTCCTCTTCTCTTTTCTTTTCTCCTCTTCTCTTTTCTTTTCTCCTCTTCTCTTTTCTTTTCTCCTCTTCTCTTTTCTTTTCTCCTCTTCTCTTTTCTTTTCTCCTCTTCTCTTTTCTTTTCTCCTCTTCTCTTTTCTTTTCTCCTCTTCTCTTTTCTTTTCTCCTCTTCTCTTTTCTTTTCTCCTCTTCTCTTTTCTTTTCTCCTCTTCTCTTTTCTTCTCTTTTCTTCTCTTTTCTCCTCCTCTCCTCTTTTATTTCTCTTTTCCTCTCCTCTTCCCTATAATTTAGAATTCAAAATGCTAGAGAGCCTGATCTACCTTACTTTTTAACCCATAACTTTCATGATTTTTTTCCCCCACCAAGGATATTTTTAGCCAGTCACAAACAAGATTAGCGTAGTTCACACAGTGACTCACTTTCTAATATGACATTAGAAGAAACTTGCATTTTAAGAAATTATATCCTATTATAGTTGTGTGTATTCCTCTCTTTCTTAGTTTGCACAACCGTTACACCCTGCCAATACCTCATGATGGACTATTCTGTTTTGATTGTGTGGAATAACAGAACCTATCAGAGATGCTACTTGGTTTCAGCAAGAAAATGTAAGAAACAAGATAGAAATGTTTAATGGCTGTTTCATTGAAATGGAAAAAAAATGCTTTAAAATTTTTTCATTTGTACCCCCTTACTTAAAATAACAACCAGCATTTTATAGCTATGATTGTTATTGCAATATTTTGTTAAAGTTGTTAAGCTCAAATACAAGGTGTCCATAAAGTTTGTGTGCACTTTAAAAAATTTGACTTTATTTGTATTTACGATAGAAATAATTTGTAAAAAGGATTAGAAAGAAGCAAATCTATATTTTTTTAAGGTTTTATAGAAATTTTATTTAAGTTTCCACATGTCCTCCATCATTAGCAATACAAAGGGTAATACAATTTTGCAGTTCACGGAAACCATTTGCCAACTGATTTAAAGTAATGCCTGAAATCTTCTAATGAACTAGGTTTGATTGCATACACAATTGTTTTCATATGTCCCCCCATAAAAAAAATCTAATGGAGTCAAATCTGGCAAAGGTGGAGGCCAATAAAGTGGTCCACTCCTTCCGATCCATCTGTTAGGAAATTCCTGATTTAGAAACTCTCTAACACACAGAGCAAAGTGACAAGGAGCACCATCTTGTTGAAATACTGTATTATAATATTTTTTTTACAGATTATTTCTATCGCAAATACAAATAGTTATAAATTTTTTTTAAAGTGCACACGAACTTTATGGACATGCTGTATTTAAGCATGTGATAGGGGAATTTCTATGGATATTTTGTCATAGAACTTACCATGTGCTTATTCAATCATTAATTGAAGAATTAAGATTGATCAGAAATTTAAAATAGGAAAACCATGAAATTTTAGAACTAGTTAGCTTCTTTTTACATTAATAATAATGATGATGATGATAATGAGTTCCTCTGCTTTCAAATGATGCTGTGAGAGTGAGCTAATAAGATTCACAATCTGAATTTTCCTTAATGCTAAGGATCAAATTATTCTTCAGGACATGGATGATCATTACTCTTCACAACTTCCTATCCTTTGTAGCCCTTAACAACCCTTGCTTTTTCCTTATCTCTCTCAATAGCTGTTCTGCCATCCATTTACACAACCTCATTAGCTAGGTTACTCACTGTTTCCTTCTGTCCTTGTGGGTGTCAAATTCTCAAAGCTTCTTTTCTCATGATTTGTGACTTACAGACTTGTTGAAACACTGGTTCTTCTCCCATCAATGAAGTTAAGCAGTGTTGAACTTGGTCAGTACCTCGATTGGTGACTGCTTCAGAATACCAGTTGCTGTAAGCTTGGATATGTGGGTAGTATAATGAACAAAGGCATGGAATGAGAAATTGTTGAGTAAAGTTTGAATTCCAGTTGGGTTTGTTACTTGTGCACAAATACTCTTGGGAAAGGTATGAAGCCACCTCTTTTACTCCCAAATATGGGTTAAATAGTAAGGCATTTATCAGAAAATCTTTCTAAAAAAAAAAAAAAAATTCTTACACTCTAAAAATTTTGATTTTTAATATCTCAAAAAGTATCTGCCTATATTTCTGAGATGAGCTATTGTAATTATTTACATTGTTCATATTGTCACATTCATGACGTTTCGACCATCGTACACTCCTCCCTTCTTCAGCCGATTGGAATTTTGAACTAAAACCTTTATTTGGTAGATTGTTCTAGTTCCATGTGTCATGCCTTTTCCAGATGTCTGTTATCTCCCTTTTAACTCTAACCAGGTTTTGAACTCACAACCCTTTGGGTCAAGTCACTGGACCCAACCAATGCTTTTATCCACTAGGCCATGTATCCTCGAGACCATCCGTTTGGGAATGTTTGGAACTTATAAATTTAATGTCTCAGTTCTCATTTTTTTACTAGAGCTCATATTGCAATTTTGTTATTACTTTTCTCTAGCACTCTATATTACTGGTTCCCATATTGTATTCATTTCTGTGCTTGGCCTACTTAGGCTAGGCCACAAAAATCTCCTATGTGCTGAGTCCTTAAGTTTTCATATTTTCCAGTGATTTTTTTCTTTCAAAATTCTCTCTGAAAAATATTTCTGTTCAAAATTTGCCAGTCTCTTGTTTTTATTACAATATCGTTTGCTTCACACTCTTCCCTGGTCTTTTGAACAGGAGTAGTGGTTTATCCTGTTTAGGATTGCATTTCTGACTCCTTATAAAATCTTCTTGTTCTCTTTCACTTGCAGTAACACCTTGCATCTTAGTGGCATTTTTGCCTTGCATGGGGTGAATTGATTAAAATAAAAACCTTTTGCATCATCTTGTGCAAATAATTCTGCTGTAATCAAAAATCTGCATGAAGTTGTTTGTGGCTAAATACTGGTTTTGCCAGTTTCCTGGCATATACATTTACTATGGAACTGTTTACTGTAATAGAATGGCATTCATATTGTTTTTTTTCTTTCTCTCTCACCCTGCTCCCCCCTATATAGGATCAATATATTTGTGGGTTGTAATGTAAATTACCATATATTGCAGTAGTCAAACCCATATATTTTCAATATTTTATTAATTAAAGCCTTTGTTTTTTGTTTAAATAACTAAAAAAAAAAAAGCTTATTTCCTCCTAAAAATAATAATGAAGAGTGTATTGACTCTGGGTATTCATATAAAAAGCAACATTAATATAGAATAAAACTAGTAATAATTCCAAATGAAATTCAAGGGCCTTCTAACTCCTATTGGAGGAACTGTTCCCTGATTGACCATGTCTTCAGGGAGTGTAGCCATAGTGACCATACTTGTCCAATTGTGGGTTATTGAGGCTGAATTCAAAACTTTCAATTACGGATTAAATAACCCATAATCGGTAGTTTTGAATTCAGAGTTCCTTCTCTTAGACTGGTTGCCACTCGAGGCTATAGAACCCAGTCTGTCCTGCTATTTATCCATAGCTGGGGGAGAAGAGATGGATTCATAGCTTTCTAACTCTGTAGTGCAGACTCGGCTCTCTCCAATGCCGTAGTGCAAGTTGATATTCATTAATCCACCTTGCATCCGGTAATAATAATACAGTGAAGGCCAGATATAAGAGTTGTTGGGACTGGAGAATAAGTCTCTTATATCGGGGGTTTCTCTTATATCCGGGTTTGGCCTATTTTATATACATTAACACAGGCTCTAATTTGGGATCAGATAAAATTTCTCTTATATCCGGGTTTCTCTTATATCCGGGTTACACTGCATTATTAATAATAATAATAAAGAATGTATTGCTCAGTGTTGGCATAAACAGAAAGAATTTCAAGATGGATTTTAACTAACAAGTTAAAAAGCTTAATCTAAAAATGTAAACTGCTTATAAGAGGTTACCCATCTAAATGGTGATCAAGCTCAACTCTTCTTATCTTTAATCAGAAAAGAAACTGTTTTGAAATTCAATTTCACTGGATACCCAATAATTATGTTTTTGTTATTTATATTTTTAATTAAATATTTTACTTTTTGTTTTTCTTTCTAGGTGACCCCAGGAAGTTTAGCCTCGAAATGTGGACTACAGTCAGGAGATATTATTTTGAAAATTGGCAAATCCCAAGCAGACGTATTGAAACACAAGGAAGCACAAGATACAATCATTTCTTGTGGAAACAAACTTGATCTTCTTCTTCAAAGGTAAACAAAGTTTTGAGATTTGAAAATGTTTTAAAAAAAAAAAAAAATCTTTTTTCCATTTAATAGTGTGAAAGATCCTTAACATTTTTACTACTTTTCTTGTTGAGCAGTAAAGAAAAAATGTTAATGATTCCTTTCATGAAATTCACACCTTGACTTCATATTGTCCTCCACACAACTGTAACTAATTCTTGCTTTTCAGCAATGCTGTTTAGTTTCTAGGGACAGCTGTTGTGAAACTAGGTAAATACCCAGAGTTTGGGTAAAAATGTAATGTTGATTTTTTTTTTTTTTTTTTTTTTTTTTTTTTTTGGGGACACTCAAGGTAGTTACAGAGTAAGAGGCACAGCTTATACAGATATGTGTGGAAGATAATTTTTAACCCAAGACTTAAGATTGTAGTAGCTGGGGAAGCATCCTCTTGGGAGTCAGTTCCACAAGGCAGTGGGAATAAGCTACTCCACTGGAGCTTACATCTCACCAAAGGAATACGAAAGGAATGAGGTTGATTTACTATGTGGCATGGCAAGTCTCAGCTATGAAGTTTAGCAATGGTGAAAGTAAGGAATGTAGTTCATCTGATGGAAACCGTGATAGTCCAGCGAGAGGCTTTCAACATCTTGTCAGTGAGAAAGGGGTTGTAGTGTGGAAAATAATTTATCACCCACTAGGATGTGGATACACTCTTGAACTCTATTGAGAACAGAAAGTGAAAACTGGGCAGCTCCTGCCCATATATGGCAGCAGTACTCCATAAAGGTAGAGGATAGCAGGAGGTGTCAGGAAACTGACCATTTCTCCAGCATCTTTAGCGATGAAAAGTTTATACAATTTCCACTTCAGGGATGAGTTTGTCCCAATAGGCAGTCAAGGCAATGGGTTTCCTTGAGGGAACCTCTGTTCATTGTGATTGGTGAAAGTTCTGGGTCCAATCAGTGATGGTGGAATGCCACTAATTTGGTTCAGTCAAAAACAAAAAATTTTTTAAAGATTCCTTTCATGAAATTCACACTTTGACTTCATATTGTCCTCCACACACGACTGAACTAATACTTATTTCTAGGGGTAGCTGTTTGCAAACTCTGAGTAAATATTCAGAGTTTGGGAATTTTGATTCCTGTAATGAAAGTACAGGGTGATTCAAAAGTCTGTATCACATTACGACATTGTATTTCTTAATAACTATTGAGGATATCAAAACGCAATTTATATTTCCTGAAAGTTAATATTTCTATACAGGTTTTTACAGGTGTTCAATGTGAGTGCCGCAGGTTACCTGACACAAATCCAAATGATAATTCAATTCTTGCCAAGCATGTCTGTTGTTGATAGTTGGCAAAGTTTCAGTTATTCACATTTTCAGATCATCCACATCTCTGAGAAGGGGAGGTACGTATACAAGGATTTTCAGGTACCCCACAGAGGAATAAGTCACATGGCATGAGGTCTGGAGATTAAGGTGGCCATCAAAGAAACATACAATCAGTCTGTCCGGAATGTCGCTCATCTGTCAGGCAGAGTGGTGTTCAGAGACCGTCTAACTTAATTTCATTTTAATTTAATTAATTAAATTTATCAGTAGAAAACTTGACACTTTTAGCTTTTAAATGGTACCAGTTCAATTATGCTACCATCTGTTGTTCATGATATAGGAGTTCTTAGAATGTGACACAGACATTCGGGACACCCTGAAGAGTTCTTAGAATGTGACACAGACATTCGGGACACCCTGAAGAGTTCTTAGAATGTGACACAGACATTCGGGACACCCTGAAGAGTTCTTAGAATGTGACACAGACATTCGGGACACCCTGAAGAGTTCTTAGAATGTGACACAGACATTCGGGACACCCTGAAGAGTTCTTAGAATGTGACACAGACATTCGGGACACCCTGAAGAGTTCTTAGAATGTGACACAGACATTCGGGACACCCTGAAGAGTTCTTAGAATGTGACACAGACATTCGGGACACCCTGAAGAGTTCTTAGAATGTGACACAGACATTCGGGACACCCTGAAGAGTTCTTAGAATGTGACACAGACATTCGGGACACCCTGAAGAGTTCTTAGAATGTGACACAGACATTCGGGACACCCTGAAGAGTTCTTAGAATGTGACACAGACTTTTGGAACATCCTGTAAGCTAGGTAGAACCTGAAGTTTT
>OZ010612.1:49737607-49755107 GCA_963932145.1 Acanthosepion lycidas
CAATAGAGGTGTCTAGAACATCATCTGCCAAACATTGTTTACCGTTCCATGTGTTTGACTGTCGTTATAGAAAGACTTGCTTGTCAAAGTTAAAAAATGCAATCTTTCACTCTTGCTGAGAATTTTTTTTTTTTTTTTTTTTTTTTTTTTTTTTTGTACAGTGAGCTTCACCATTTCCAAGGCCTGGTGGGTGGGGAACACTTAAGGGAGAGGGTTACATTAAGGGGTAGTTTATATGGATAGGAGGGGAAGATAATGGTTAACTCTAGATTTAAACAGGTTAAGATTGTAGTGATTGGGGAAACATCCTCTTGGGAGTCAGTTCCACAGAGCAGTGGTTTGTGAAAGAAGCTGTTCAAGTGGAACGACTTCTCACCAATGGAATATGGAGGGAATGTGGGTGGTTTGCTACAATATAAGTGGCAGGGTGGGTCCTAGCCATGAATCTTAGACCTGGTGCAATCAAGGAATGTAGCAGTGAGTAGTGATAGAACCTTCTACTTCATTCCATGAAATGCTAGCAGAAGTATTGGAAGGAAGAAGCAAGATTTAATGTTTAAAAAATAAAAATATATTACACCCTTGTATGAATGTACATGCTAAATTGCTTGTGTGTCTTAAAATTGTAAATTTTGAATGTGCAATTTTTTTAATCGATTCACCCCGAGCAAGGTGATAAAGTCGCTCAGATGCAAGAGGCTAAAGAAAGTGAAAGAGAATGAAAAGACTTTAAAAGGAACCAGAAACTCGTCCCAAATGGAGAACCAGGGATAAACCTCTACTCTTGTTAAAATAGCAAGGGAGGTATTTAAACTAGGCTATAGGCAAACCTATCTAGAAAAAATTAAAAAAAACAATTAGGAAATGAGATGTCGGAAGTGTAGTTGAAGATGACTTTAGAAGGAACTAGAAAACCAATGATAAACAGGGAACCAGTGGCCAGCGATAAATATCTATTCCTGAATAAAAATCAAGAAAAAAGAAAAAAAAGAAATTAAAGTAATTTTTTTTATTTAATTATTTCATCCTAAGTAAGGCAATAAAGCTATAGGGCGTTATTGAGTGTGAAAGAAATTGATAAAAAGAAAATCTCATAAAGGACTGAACAATGAAAAAACAGGAATTAAGAAGACAGAAGATAACGATTGACATTTTATTTAAATTTTTGAAGATCAAACTTGACTGGAAAGCAAGAGACCAAATGAGAATTCCACAAGCAAGAAGTGTGAGAGAATAAACTGTTAGCATAGTACTTCGTTACATCTAGTCATTTCAACTGTAAAATGATCACTTAACTGCCAATTTATGTTACAAAAAAGAAAATGGACAGACTATGAAAGTTGTGAAACCTCTTTATCTTGATGGGAACACATTTAAAATTTACAATCTACTCATCTGTTGTTTTCTTCTTGCTTGTTACTTTCTCAGAAAGGCAGTGTGATTTATCGGCCTTTATCTTGTATACTGAAATTAACTTTGCATTTTATCTTAAGAAATTCATGTTGCAGTCTTTATCAATGACTAAAGCATTGAATATGTTTGGTTATCAGATTTTTTTGCTTTTAACTTCTCACTTTTTTTAAATTTGTCACTATCCCCTCTCTCCCCCTCTCTCTCTCTCTCTCTCCCAATCTCATTTCTTGTTTTCTTTTTATCCTTTCTTACTTTTCTAGATTCTTCCTTGTTTACTCTTATCTCTCTCCTCTATTGAAGATTTTTCCTTGCTTTCTCTTTCTCTCTTTGCCTCTCGAAGGTTGTCCCTTTCTCTCTTTGCCTCTCGAAGGTTGTCCCATTCTCTCTTTGCCTCTCGAAGGTTGTCCCTTTCCCTCTTTGCCTCTCGAAGGTTGTCCCTTTCCCTCTTTGCCTCTCGAAGGTTGTCCCTTTCCCTCTTTGCCTCTCGAAGGTTGTCCCTTTCCCTCTTTGCCTCTCGAAGGTTGTCCCTTTCCCTCTTTGCCTCTCGAAGGTTGTCCCTTTCCCTCTTTGCCTCTCGAAGGTTGTCCCTTTGCCTCTCGAAGGTTGTCCCTTTGCCTCTCGAAGGTTGTCCCTTTGCCTCTCGAAGGTTGTCCCTTTGCCTCTCGAAGGTTGTCCCTTTGCCTCTCGAAGGTTGTTCCTTTTTCTCTTTGCCTTTCGAAGGTTGTCCCCCCCTCTCTTTGCCTTTCGAAGGTTGTCCCCCCCCTCTCTCTTTGCCT
Organism: Acanthosepion lycidas; assembly: GCA_963932145.1. Taxonomy (NCBI): domain Eukaryota; kingdom Metazoa; phylum Mollusca; class Cephalopoda; order Sepiida; family Sepiidae; genus Acanthosepion; species Acanthosepion lycidas. Next base: position 49,739,797 of record OZ010612.1, read on the forward strand.
TTCGAAGGTTGTCCCCCCCTCTCTCTTTGCCTTTCGAAGGTTGTCCCCCCCTCTCTCTTTGCCTCTCGAAGGTTGTCCCCCCCTCTCTTTGCCTCTCGAAGGTTGTCCCCCTCTCATGTTGCCTCTCGAAGGTTGTCCCCCCTCTCTCTCATGTTGCCTCTCGAAGGTTGTCCCCCCTCTCTCTCATGTTGCCTCTCGAAGGTTGTCCCCCCTCTCTCTCATGTTGCCTCTCGAAGGTTGTCCCCCCTCTCTCTCATGTTGCCTCTCGAAGGTTGTCCCCCCTCTCTCTCATGTTGCCTCTCGAAGGTTGTCCCCCCTCTCTCTTTGCCTCTCGAAGGTTGTCCCCCCTCTCTCTTTGCCTCTCGAAGGTTGTCCCCCCCTCTCTCTTTGCCTCTCGAAGGTTGTCCCCCCCTCTCTCTTTGCCTCTCGAAGGTTGTCCCCCTCTCTCTTTGCCTCTCGAAGGTTGTCCCCCCCTCTCTCTTTGCCTCTCGGAGGTTGTCCCCCCCCTCTCTCTTTGCCTCTCGGAGGTTGTCCCCCCTCTCTCTCTTTGCCTCTCGGAGGTTGTCCCCCCTCTCTCTCTTTGCCTCTCGGAGGTTGTCCCCCCTCTCTCTCTTTGCCTCTCGGAGGTTGTCCCCCCTCTCTCTCTTTGCCTCTCGGAGGTTGCCCCCCCTCTCTCTCTTTGCCTCTCGGAGGTTGCCCCCCCTCTCTCTCTTTGCCTCTCGGAGGTTGCCCCCCCCCCTCTCTCTCTTTGCCTCTCGGAGGTTGCCCCCCCTCTCTCTTTGCCTCTCGGAGGTTGCCCCCCCCTCTCTCTCATGTTGCCTCTCGGAGGTTGCCCCCCCCTCTCTCTCATGTTGCCTCTCGGAGGTTGCCCCCCTCTCTCATGCGTCCTTGGTATGATAAACTAAGTCCAAAAACATTTTTTTTTTTTTTTTTTTTTTTTTTTGTGATGTTTTTCATCTTTCATTAAGTCCGATGAAATTATGAAGGATGAAATGCCTGCCCCCATCTCTCTTTTGTGAGAGATGCTGTTGTTTTTTCATTCTATTAAAATTTAAAGACTTGTCTTTTAGAATTTGAATTTATCATAAATGTCAAAAAAAAAAAAAAAAAAAAAATCTGAGCCCAAAAAGCTATTTAAATAAACAATGTTATCAGTGGTGCAAGATTTATTAAACAAATGTCAAAACAAAGTGAAAGCTTCCCAGAGAGGATGTAATGATAACAAAGTGAAAGCTTCCCAGAGAGGATGTAATGATCCCCCCCACCACCACCACCAACAGACACACTCAAGGAAATTTTTGGGTCTGTCACTAAACATAGTTTAAATTATGATGGCAATCTATGCTTTTCCTCTTGACTAGCTTGCTTATTTAATGTTTTTTAACCAATTCCTGCCTTCATTTGGTCTAATTAGAAGCGCTACTTTTCCCTACAAAGACATGGTAAAAACACCATTTTAGTTTCACTATATACAGAATAATTTTTAAAAAAATAAATAAATCAATTCACATCAGTTGTATTTTTTTTTTTAAACTGATTTTTTTTCAGTTGTATCTTTTTTTTTTTTTTTTTTAAATTAAAATATACAGAACTGTAGTGATTTTCTAAGAAAACCACTCCCTCTTATTACTGCCAAAATCTGTGCAATACTAGAATTAGTGTTCCCTTAGCCACTATACAGATTAGTAGGACTTTTGATTCCCAATAAAACAGATGTGAAAATTTTACTAGTACAAAAGCAACAAAAATCAGTCTCCAAATCTTATTACTAGTTTTTCAGTTTACCCCTCAAAAGAATTGGGATTTTCTACATTCAAGTAAGCTTAAAAACAAATACTAACAAATGCTAGAACATTTATGTGGTGTGTTACATATGCCAGTTTAACACCAAACAAAACATGTCTTTAAATTTATTACCAACATATACAATCAATTACATAACATGAAATGACGTCAGCACAATATCCTGTTCTGTTTTCTGTTACATGTTTTTCCTCACAATCGCCTGTCGTTTTAACCGGGGAGATCGCCTGTCGTTTTAACCGGGGAGATTCCCCTGCTGTAATTTGGAGCTTGGGAGTTAAAGTTACAATAACTTGTTATGCTTTTACTTTTACTACTACAACCAAAACCCCAGACTCATAATAGTAACCCCTGCACCTAATTTTCAGCAGTGGTCACATAAACTAATAATTGCTTCAGAACCATTTTGACAATTAAAAATGGTTTACACAAAACCACTCATAACAAATATGTTTATATTCTTATATATAAATATGAATATATGAAATTGCATATACTTTTTAAAAAAAAAAAAAAAAAAAAAAAAAAAACTGTAATCCCTGTATAATATATGGACTATGCCAGCATTGTGTTAGCTAGATAGTTAAATAAAATTTAAATTATGTAATGGTCAGTCCCTACCCGGCACTCGAAAATTGCATTGTGCATGATACTGCAAGTTGTGCTACCAGTGAAGAATTATGATTTTTTTTTTTTTTTTTTTTTTTTTTTTTATTGAATCCAAAGTATCTGCAATGTTATTGGTCCTGCCCTGGCATCCTGGCTTCAGTAACTTTCTCACTACTACATAGTTTCCCTACATAGTTTTCTAGAAATACTTTCATGGTAATTGTTCTGATGAACTTTCCCCCTATGGTATGTTTGTATCAGTAATTGTGGCTAGCTAAGTTTAAAATAAGACAAATTGAAGACTAGCCTTCTCTTGTCCCTCCTTTTGGCCTTGTGCCACATTTTTGTATTAAAACAAAATAAATATTACTTTCCTCTATGGTATCTAGACATTACAAATTTAAGTGTAATATTAGATTGGTGGCAAGGACTTATCATTTCACAGTTGAAATGGCTACATGTAGCTGTAAGTTCTATGCTAACAGTTTCTTCTGTTGCACTTCTTGCTTGTGGAACTCCTTTCTGGCTTCTTACTTTCCAACCAACTTTCATTTTCAAAAATTTAAATGCAATGTCGGTGGTTATCTTCTGTTTTCTTAATTCCTATTTTATATTCCTTAACTGTGACACCCCCCCCCAACTCCCATATTTTCTAACATTCAGAAACCCCTTGTCTTAGTGGCTTTATTGGCTTGCTTGGAGTGAAATGATTAAAAAAATCTGTTTCCTAATTTTCCCTTAAAAAAACAAAACAAATCAATATTTAAAAGATGCCTTCCTTTTCTACTTTTCACAGCAAATTGATATGACAGCAACAAAAATAATCTTTGTAAAATAATTTAGAACTAAACACTCCTAACATTTTAAAATTGACCCTATATATTGCTTTTATAACAGGGGGATGCTTATATTGAACATTAAATTGGTTGGCTAGTCCCTGTAGATGCCCTGGTGATAATCTTTCTTCACACCCTTCTCTCCCCACCGTATTGAATGGATGAAGTGATCTTGGATACATTTAACTTCTGAGATTAGAAACCAACAAAATGAAATGCCTTATCGATTGACAATTTTAGCATTACATTAACAGATAAAAACGGGTTTACTTAATCTTGGTATAATTAAGCAGGATGGGGTAGGGAGCTGCCTGTTATTAGAAGCAATCTGAGAGAAGGAACAGTTTTTTTTTTTTTTTTTTTTTTTTCAAGATTTTGGTAGACCTGTTATTGCCCTATATACTTATTGTTATAGTGGAACAACCTATCACACCCCGACAGTGATCGATCAGTCTAAAGAGACATGAATGAGGAGAAAATAAGACATGACGAAGTATTGTAGTAGCAGTACCATTATGGATCTCCGTGACATATCTCCCGTTTTCCTTAATATTATTATTAAGAAATCTTACTCATTGTACTTTCCATACAATAAAACCCATGTTGTTTGTTATACCCTAATTTCTGTGTTTAGTTCTGTGTTTTAATCTTTCCACTCGGAATTACCTAGTTGCTTATGTCGTATTATCCACGATATAACACTTATGTATTGTCTAACACAGGAATTAAACTCACAACCACCAACTAACAGAAACTAATGCTTTGTTGTTGTTGTTGTTGTTTTGGCCTGTCTCCCCTGTTCTTTGGAATGAATTCTGCCATGGAACTCAATATAAGCCTAGGGTATTTCTTTGAGAGAGAGTGTATATATAAATATATATATATATATATATATATCCGATGCGATGAGAACGAAAGTAATATATAAATTCCAATGTTCACAGCATTAATCCAAAAGAGTGCTCGATATCGATAGTAGAGCGATAATTATTTATTTATGATAATTTTATCATATAAACAAAATCATTTCATTTTACTCACTACAAAGATGCAACTTCGTTTCAGTGCATTTCAACTGCACTTTGACGGATAAGAATCGAAAATGGTTATGGAAGCAGGATTTTTCATAACCATTTTCGATTCTCACACGTTGAAGTGCAGTTGAAATGCACAGAAAACAAGTTGCATCTTTGTAGTGAATAAAATGGTTTTGTCTATATGATAAAATTATTATTATATATATATATATATATATATATATATGCCACATACACAAATCAAAGTCTCTGCTCAAAGACATTGACCTCAATTAAGTGATTGCATAATGGATTTTATGAATATTAATATAATACACAACAACTTTTAATATTCTCAGAACTCATTACCTATAACTTTTCCTTATATACCTATACACATATACAATGCAATATTACTGTACTCAATTAATTTATAACGAGTGTCTGTAAATATAATTTCAATTTATTTTTTTATCATTCTTAATTCTTCAACTTTACAACTTATGAATTTGAATAGTATAAACTATTTAATAGTTAATTCTATGTTTTAAATAGACAAGTTTGCAAACTGAATTTTGAATCACCATCTTGAGAATGGGATAGAGAAGTCAGAATCCACACCAGAAGATTTCATGAAACTAGAGTAATGTTATCAATGTTGGATATTATGTATATTAACTACTATATATTGTTACGAACTTGTGGGATCCTTTCTCGGTCTTCACTCAGAAATGGAAGTGAAACAAGGGAGTCAACAAAAAACAGACACAAGACGATGGATTTCAAAATAAAACATTTATTTATATACATATAAACGGGTAAAGAAAGAAAAAAAGAAAATTTATTTTAACAAAGGGGAAGGGGACCATGGAAGAACAGAAGGCACAAGTGAATATATATATATATACACACACACACACACATATGTGTGTATATACATATACATATATATATATATATATATATATATATATATATATATATATAGATCAAGCCAAGAGAATCAACTTATCTGTCATTCGAGTTGATATTTCCACACAAAATTCTGATTCGCCAAAGTGAGAGTTCTTATGCTACAACAATGTTTTGATCGGTTGGCGATTTTCCTGGGTTCCTTTTCTTTCGGAAGTGTTCGTGATCCACAACATCTAGTACAGGCATTTCGTTGGGTTGATTCAGTTTCATAGCAGTCCTTTCATCTCTAGTCGACAGTCTTTGCTGTCTTCTTCATTTCAGTGGGCAGTCCATTTGGAATCAAGACTAGTTGCCCAGCGACGTTCATCTGCCACTGGTCAGATGGAAACTAAAAATCCTTTTTTAGATTTGTGCTGTCTCCAAAGACAGTCACGTGGGTTCTGTTCGTCCTTGACCGGGTACGCAGGAAGATGGGGTGCAAATCACACAGTCTTTGTATGATGGCCAAAATTTCAATCAATGCTTAGTAGCGTCTGATCACGTGAATCACAGCAGGAGATCCTGATGGCGCCTGGAATTCACTTATGATCAACCAATTGATAGCTGCGAAATATTGGAACCAGGTCACTCTCGTGTCGGGTCGCTTCAAAGTTCACGGGTGAAAGAGTAGGTAAAGAGGGAAAGAATTTGTGAGGAGAAGAGGAGAGTATGGCTAATCATAGAACATATTCGCTCACAAATTGAAAACATTGAATTTTATCTATTTTTATATCTAACTAATTTTCGACTAGAATTTGAGATTTTTCTTTGGGGTGCTTTTTAGCCTATGTCACTATATATATATATATATATATATATATATATATATATATATTTTGTTTTTTTTTGGGGGGTTGTGTGGGTGGGTGCAACAATTGAGGAGTAGTGTGCAAAATAATGACCTACCTGGTGTCATGTTAACTTGGTCTTGTTGATGCGTACTGATACCATTATCAAAGAGGCGGTATGATAGTTAGCAAGCTTGTCTTGCTAACACAATTACGAATGATTAGTGAGTTCGATCCTCACTGGGTGCCCCATACTTCCGTCACCGAATTCAACCAATGTGTTTATCTACTGAGCCATGTGTCCTTGAGGAAATAATGTAAATACGGGAACTAGACTTTGAAGTATTGTGATGGCTTTAGTAAGGAATACTATGGTATATTTATTTGGGTCAGTAATTATGTAGAGTGCCATGCCTCTTACATTTTTCTGTGCAAACTGGATTTTGACCACTTGATGACCCAAAGCAGACTGCATAAATATGTTTTCTGTGTGTAGGCTCCACACATACTTCTGCTTTAACCAAAATGAACAACAAGGTTCTATCTTCCAGGTTACCCATTTCCATCTCTGCAACACTAGCTAAGTTTAAGATAAGACAGATTGAAGACCAGCCTTCCTGTATCCCCCATTTTGGCCTTGTGCCACATATTTGTATTAAAACAAAATAAATATTACTTTCGTCTGTGGTATGTACACTTTATAAATTTACTTGCAGTACTAGATTAGTGGCAAGGTCTTATTTTACAGTAGAAATGGCTGAATGTAAGTTCTATGCCAATTATGTCTTCTGTCATACTTCTCTCTTCTGGAACTATTGTACTCATTGAATATATTCATTGGAGTTTGTTTTAAATGCTGTTATTTTATCCCCCCCACACACACACATACATATGGGAACTAGCTAGGACTATATAGAGACTTGAAATATTATGGTGGCTGTAGTAAGAATGATAAGTATGTGTTGTTTGGTGTAAGGAATACTATGGTATGTTTGGATCAGTAATTGAGTTTAGCTAAGTTTAAGATAAAATGGATTGAACACCAGACTTCCATTATCCCCCATTTTGGCCTTGTGCCACATTTTTGTATTTTATAAAATAATTAATGTATATTCATTTCACTTCAACACTACCATTTTCTATATTGTCTTTGAGAATTTTAGCATTTTGTGCATGTTTTTGTATGTTGAAGTAAAACTGATCAAACATTCTCTCTCTTCTTATATATCAAGATCATTTTATATTTACATTTCTGCACCTGAATGTGAGACACATTTAAAAAAAAATGTTTTTTTTCATGTGTTTTGTGTACATAATCTAAATTAAATTGGCTAAACAATTATTTTCCTTTTTGTTTGTTTCCACCCACTTTTGTTATTAAGTATCCCACATTGTGATAATAGATGATCTGCCAAGAATGGGGAAATGTAAGAACTTATTGTGGATAATCTAACAAAGCACTTTCTAAACATTTTCATCTTAGTAAATTGTGGGCCGTCTTATTACAGGGAATGACTAATTCATTTTATATGTTTCGTAAAAGATCCCTTTTCTGTTCATATAATCTTTTATTTAAATTCCTTGTGGTAATTATTGCAGGTAATAGAATAAATTCCTCTTTCAAATTTGAGCGTATTTTGTTTTGTATTAATTCTTTTGTTTTAGACATAGTTGCGACAAATTTTATGTTGAGCTTAGATAAATTCTTTTCAATTGCAGTTGTGATAAAGTTGGTAGAAAATATCTTTTTTTATTTTTTGAGTTTGTCAAGAGGGACTGTTTTTCTATTTTGAGATATTTATGAACCTCTTGTTCTGTATTTAATATGAACTGGATTATTGGTAGGAGCTTGAATGTATTTCTCAGTATGTTTCTCCTCTTCATGTAAACATTGAGGGCTGCAAATTCTGAATGCTCTTAAGTAGAATCTGATGATTATTGTATCCTGCAATTACATGATGGTCATCTAGTCAGTCACTCTTAGCTGGATATCTCAAGGCTGCAAAAGACTGAGGGGGTTGTCCTAAGATAACCTAGTGCATTACAGTTAAAGAACAACTTAGAAAAAAAAACTCCCACTGGTGTCAGGCCCCACAAGTTGCCCAATTGATCTAAGTGGATGAAACTTGTGCATTCTTGCCAGGCAACAGTTGGAGGAACAAGTTAAAGGTAGTTTTTTTTTTTTTTTTTTTTTTTTTTTTTTTTTTTTTTTTTTTGAGGTGCTCAATATATTCTGAAAAACCTACTCTAAATTTAGTTTCCCTTTCAAAATTAAAGTCATACTTTTCTGCATTACCATAAATGCTTGATTTAATGCCCCCCCCTTTCCCAATGAATTTTAAATAAGCACCATTGTCTAATTAGTTCCCAAGTAATAAAGGAAGCACGGTGGAGTAATGGATAGTGGCTTGGATTGAGGAATCGGAGAGCCGACTTCGAATACTTAGGAAAGGTGTGGATCTTCTTCTCCCTCCAGCTATCGGTAAATAGCAGGACAGACTGGTTTCTATAGCCTTGGATGGCAACTGGTCTAGGAGAAGGAAAACTCTGAATTCAAAACCTGCAGAGGGTCGTTTGGAGACCTTGTGGCACATAGTGCACCAGGTCTCCATATTCGTCCCTTCAAAAAGTGTGGATGGTCCTGCACGAAACCTTCACCATTATAATCAAATCTCATGTGCTGTTGTTGGGCTGTCAGTTTCCTGGGAACTGATCTGAAGCCTATAAATGCGGGTTTGGGGACCACTTGTGAATTCCAGATTCCCATGAAACTCCAATATTGGAGCTGGCTCAACCCACCCTGGGTGAATGCCTTTACAAGCACAAGTAGTACAAGGGCAACTAAATATATTTCAGAAATGAAACAGATGCTTATTTAGTTATTAAAGACAAGAATTTAATTTTCCAAAGAAAGCATATTTTTATTGAATTGTGTATAGGCTTGTATTTAATGTTAGTGTTTGTATTTCTTTTTTTTTTTTTTTTTTTTTTTTTTTTTTTAAGTTCCTTGTCCAGAGTAATCACCTTTTTCTTTATTGGTAGTCATCGCATACTTCACTGGGATTACAAGGCTCACTTCTCTTTTCTTTTTCTATGTGCTTTGTCTCTTCAGAACTGATATGTCCCGGAAAGGGATATATTTGTTCGAAGTAGCAAAGTAGTTGTTGACTACTGTAACCAGGTAGGACAGTCTAGCAGGTAACCATAATGGACTGGTCCTCGTCATAGTGGTAGGCAATAGGCGAAGACAATAGGCGTAGTACATGTACCTCCACATCAGTCTGTATTTATGGCTGACACCAGCCAATCATATTACTCTGAGGGGGAACCCAGGTGTATGCATATTCATTACATCAAGAACATTGGTGATCGTAGCTCTCCACAATTTAGCAAACCTTCTTGAATCAACAATAAAGAATTTAATTAAAATATGCCATCTTTAACCTTGTTCCTTATACATTATAATCATTTTTTCTTTATTCGTAGTCATCACCACATACTTCACTAGGATTACAAGGCCCTTTTTTTTTTTTTTTTTTTTTTTTTTTTTTTTTTTTCCTTTTTGCTGTGTCTCTCCACTCCTGAATAAACAAAGCATTTAATCAAATTATGCTTTCTTCTGAAAATTATGTACAGGCTCATATTTAATGTCAAAGTGATTGTGCTTCTGTTTTTTCTTAAGTTCATTGTCCAAAATAATCAGTCAATCCATTTTATCTAAAGCTTTGTCGATGCTCATATGTTCAGTCCGTAGTATTCTCAGCATTTTCCTGAAGATAGAATGAATCTGTGAGATGTAATTATTAAACCCAATATCTACATCTATCTATAATCCTCAAAATGTATGTATGTATGATCAGATGTTTGTGTTTTTAGTTTTCATCCGATTTCAATGAAATTTTTTTTTGTTTGATAGATAATTCTTCAGCACCGGTTTTGAGACCAAATTGGCTGGAAAAATTACAACCTAGATGGTGAAAAATCCAAAACTTTTTTGTGCAAAAATTAATGTCTGTAAAAACACAGTGTACAATCAATTGAGAGAGTTGTATTCTAACACAAAATATTATTAGAATTATAAAAAAAATTATATTACAAATGAAAATTATTGTATATTATAATGGTTCATGGAAGAGGTTCCTTCCTTGCAAGATTGGGAACACAAAAACTGCCCTTTCAACCTTTCAAATTGGTAATCCCCCATTTAAGGATGTGCCCAGTTGTACCCAATTGTTATTGCTAATATTAAATTTCAGGTGGGCTGAGTTTAAACTTAAACTGCTCCAAATGAACAGCAAAAATTCCCAGTAACGAAACACCCGGTCAAAGATAGGTTATACTGCTAGCCTTTGTATAAACCAATTTCTCAGAAGCCGTCTTCGTTGCCAGCAAAAATGTAATAAAAAAAAACGTAAGTAAATAAAAAATAAAAAATGCATAAAAGTAAATGACGGTTACTCATCAGAATAATTAATGGAATAGGCTACTACCAAATCTGGCCTAAATTTGTTGTTGAAGAATGGGGAGTGGAATATCAATTTAGAAGGGAAGAGGCAATTGACAAAAGTGAAGAGTTAGAAAGATTCACACTTAGTTGTACAGATGCCTTAAACACCTCCCCACCGCTACCCCCTACGACCCCAACATAAACCAAACTATTTTTGGCTACTCCCCAAATTCCTAGGATGTTTTCGGACAATCCTCTTGAAGTAGAAAGTATAACAGCCTGTCTCCCTAAATTTCTAAGTTTTATTATTTTTGTTGATTTGAAAGAAGAGCAGGGGGAAGACAGACAGACAGACAGACAGACAGACTGACTGATTCAATTTTAAGTCATGTGGTGGAGGGGCAGTAATCCATCCTCCTTTTTTTTTTTTTTTTTTTTTTTAACTCTTGGTTTAGGCATGAGGCAAATAACAGTGCTAAAGGTTTTCTAAGTTTTACAAAAAAAAAGTTACCATTTCTCTCAAGTATCCCTGCCATATGTAGGTGTGATTGCACCAGTTTTAAGGATTTTTCAAACTACTTAATCATATATCATGCAATGGGTGGCATATTGATGCCTCTATAGAGGTCTTGTAGCACCAAACCCATCTGTTTATTCTTCCTGGTATAACACTTTATTCATGGATGTGTGATTTTTTTCTCTCTCTTTCTTTCCTTCCACACACACACACATAATATAAAAGTGGACATTGAGGTCAACACACAGTGGCAACAGTCTGTTTCATGCTTAAATGCAATCTGTGTTATGGGTCAACTATATATGCTGATCAATGCTACATTATGGATAGCAAGGTCAATTGTATTAAAGTGATGGTTATTGGGTGGATGGTAACGGTTATGCTTCAAATTATTCCACAGGTAATTGACTGGTAATAATTACCAGTGGGTTTGAATGTAGTTATTTGTAGCCATTTTTTTAGTATTTAACTTTTTATATTTACATATGTTCTATTTCCAATATTGAGCACTTTAACCCATATATATATATATATATATATATGTCATTCACAGCTCTTCAGTGTGACTAGACACTCGAATACCTCAAGCCTGGATTGAAACTCAACCGATTTAGTGTCAGTCAGTCTCTACCACTAAGCTATCTTCACTCGACAGAATGAGTCAGCCAAATCTAGCATATTGTTTTTACAAATGTAAATAAACGCCAAACAACCAAAGTGCTCCATTCATTTTACTGAAGAGCTTTGCATTAACTCAGGGGGCTGTTGTTTTTAGAATTAGCTTGTCATTCAACAGTGATCAATTCACAGATATATATATATATATATATATATAAAAATAAATAAATTTGTGTGTGAATACTATACCAAGCATGTTGATATGTAGATAGAAATAAATCTATTTTTGTTTGTAAACTGACAATTTTTTTTCACACACACATATATATATATATATATATAATATATATATATATGTGTGTGTGTATTGTCATCCGCAGATAGACTGATTTGCTGTATCACAGCTCTTCACTGTGGCTAGACGCTCGATTGCTTCAAGCTGGGATTGAAACTCAACCGATTTGGCATTGGTCAGATATCCTACCCCTAGGCTAACATCACACTGCAGAGAGAAAGGGAAATTTTAATGCCTTTCTATATGAAATACACCAGTGGCCTGGAGAGCTCAATTCAGTTGAAGAGCAATGTGTTAATATATAGTGGTTAGAACATTCACTCTCTGACCATGAGACCCGGGTTCAAGTTACGCCAGGGTTGATTTGTCAGTAAGGTGATCCCAGCATGTGGCACTTTTGGAAAGTGCCTGAAAACCATTAGTTGACCCAAGCCTTGTGAGTGAAATTGGGGCTGTCAATGGTTGTGCTAGCACAAAGTCACAAGTCATCGTGACTGAGAGCTTGAGCATGCTGGCTTGTTCAGGCTGTTGATCATACTAGATAACATGCTCTATCCCAGAAACTGTAACTAAGCTCTGCTCAGCATAGTTGCACTATAAACCACAAATGTTCCTGGGTGGGCATCTGCAATGGGTATTAGCTAGCCACCCTAGTAGACAGGCATCCTTGGATATGAGTGGCCAGCCATATTATTTATTTTAAGATATTAAAGCAAAAACATGTTAAAAATTGCTACACAATTACAATGTTATTTTATTTTATTTTTTTTTTTTTTTTAAGGTGTTTTTATCTTAATATGCTAAAATAATATTTAGTTCTACTCTGTAATGAGCCCTCTTTTAATTTAAATGTTACGTACAGTGGAATTATACTCCATTTGTTCGCATGTTACCTGGAGATTATATATATATATATATATATATATATATATATACATACACGCACACACACACACACACACACTCACACTCAATGCGATGTGAATGAAAGTAATATATAAATTCTAACGTTCACAGCATTAATCCAAAAGAGGGCTCAATATTGATAGTGATAATTATTTATTATAATTTTATCATATAGACAAACCATTTTACTCACTACAAACATGCAACTTTGTTTCAGTGCATTTCAGCTGCACTTCGACAGTAAGAACTGATTTTTGGTTCTTACCTGTCGAAGTGCAGTTGAAATGCACTGCAACAAAGTTGCATGTTTGTAGTGAGTAAAATGGTTTTGTTTATATGATAAAATTATAATATATATAAAATGATAAAATATAGTTTTAAGGTATGCTGTATTTATCAGTTAAAGTGCTCAATATCAGGCTTAGGGCATATATAAATATAAAGTAATGTTGACATTGACATCAACACCCAGCAACTATAAACTACATCCAACAGTAAGGGCTTTAATCAAAAGGTTTTGAGGAGCTGGGAACCACCTCTTAATTGCTGGTGTTTCCAGGTCCATCCTGACCCAGAGTGGTAGCATCTGTCAGGGTCCCAGCTATAGGCAAATAATTAACCCTGCAAAAGGGCTCAAAACACTATGAAAGTATAAAAATAGTTTTTAATACTAGCATTACTTTTTTGAAAATTTTTTTTACCAGCAATTCATTTTTAGAGGGGAAAAATATTAGCAGCAATGTTTTTTGAAAAAATATTACCTACAATATATATTTTTTGAAAAAATATTACCAGCAATAAAAATCTTTTTGGCATTAAATGACCCATTGAGGTTGATAGGCCATAAAACAAAACAAACAAGATTTTTTTTTTTTTTTTTTTTTTTTTTTTTTTGATGTACAAGATATGAATGGATTTATTTTTTAATACATTTTTATTACTTCAAATGTTAGAAATAACATAATAAAAATGTTTGATTAAAGATAATTCCTAAGAAGGTTCTTTGTTTCACTTTGGATTGGTTGTTTAATAGAATATCATGTTTAATGCTGAAATTTAATTTGACTGGGAGCTTTTTTTTTTTTTTTTTTTTTTTTTTTTTAAATGTATTTTTATACTTTCATAGTATTCTGACCCGAGTTTGGGGGTTAATTATTTGCCCATAGATGGGGGCTCTAACAGGTACTACCACCTTGAGTCAGCAATTAAAATTAAGAGGTGATTCCACACCTCTCAAATTCTCCAATCTTCCAATCAGAGGCCTTGCTCCAGATGTAGTCTATCATCATACCCAGAACAGTTATGTCTTGTATTTGAAACTGAGCAGATTTGAGCTTTTGAGAAGAAAATAACCGAATGAAGAAAGTTTTTTTTTTTTTTTTTTCTCCTTAACCCTCTTAAGTCCATATGTAATTGATGTATACAGTCAAAAATATTATTGTTCATTTTAGTAGACATATCAAAATGACTTTAACTTAGAAAAATATTATTATTGAATATATTATTATAAATATAGCAATAGGATACTATGTCCGCTTTATCACATACCAATGCATTTTTGGGACAATTATGTCCTGCTGGATGTTTTTAAAGCATTTGTGGGCCTTGTATGTCCCAGGGGACTCGAAAGTGAGGGGGATTCCACTGTATAGGACCCAGTCTGTCCTGCTATTTACCCAGAACTTGTCACGGTAGGAGCAAATCACCTTCTTTAGACTGTATTCAGTTGTCTTTTTTTCTAGGCTGGTTGCTACCCAAGGCTATAGACTTCTTATTAAAAGGGGGGAGGAAATCTGTACTTCTGAGTGGTGTCCCCCCCTATATACATACACACACACACACACACACACACACACACACACACACACACACACACACAGTTACTTGCATATAATTTTTTAAAGCCTTAAGTTCTTTGTTTTGGCATAGTGCTTCAAATATCTCTTCACACTTAATTGAAAATATTGTTTACCTGTTGTTGATGGTGGCATGAAGAGACCTCATGTTATTTACCAAAGTTATTTTGCGATGACTTTCTTGTTTTTCTGCTTTATACCTGTTTGCAAAGGTTTCGTAAATAAACAACTTTTAGAATTTTTTTCTAGATTTCATTTGGCGCCATTTCAGAACAAGGGATGCCACTTTGTAGTAAGGCATTTCAGTTGTCTGCTACTGTCTGAAGAAAATGCTGCCAGTTAATATTCCTGCAAACATAGGTACCCACCCACATGGACTCTTCCCTCTACAGGTGAAGGGGAAGTAATACTAAATTAGAATTACATTTGAAAGAACGCAAAGTAGCATGTTTTTTTTGTATTAGGTTGGTGCAAAAATAATGTCGGTTTTTGACGTAGTAACATCAAAAACCGACAGTATTTTTGCACCAACCTAATAGAAGAATATGTCTTCTTTTGAAGATTTTTAAAGAATTGGAAACTTTTCAATATGCAATGTACTTTCTTAAAAAAAAACAAAACGTTTTGGCACTTTTTTGGAATAGATGATTATTACTGTTAAATGTT
>OZ010612.1:49762607-49765107 GCA_963932145.1 Acanthosepion lycidas
GACTTGACTGACTAAAGCAGGAAGATTAAGCCATTGTGCCAGAGCATCAACCAACTGCAAGATGGCATTAAGGACTGCAAATTCATGTCATTGTGTGGGAAAGTTTACAAGTTGGCTGTTGGACTGAAAAGAAAAAAAAAACTGTTACAAAAATAGACGTGATGGCAACAAAAATGTATGCTGCTTCCATTTGCCAACTTTTGTGCCATATATTTAAAAAGTTTGCCTTAATTAATTAGCCACATTTGCTTGGAGCACAAATAGAACTTAGGATATCTTATGCAAGGGATACTTGACAACAAAATAGCAACCATCATGTACAGGGTGTGGCAAAAATAACTCTCACATGTGCCACCCACATAATGTTAAGACATTAGTGGCAATAGTGTCTTCATCTAGTTAATGTCTTACCATTTTGTGGGGTACATTTCTGGTACACCCATGCATGTCTGTGCACATGGGTGTGTGTGTGTATTTATGTGTGTGTGTGTGTGTGTGTGTATTTATGTGTGTGTGTGTGTATTTATGTGTGTGTGTGTGTATTTATGTGTGTGTGTGTGTATTTATGTGTGTGTGTGTGTGTGTGTGTGTATTTATGTGTGTGTGTGTGTGTGTGTGTGTGTGTGTGTATTTATATGTATGTGTGTGTGTGTGTGTATTTATATGTATGTGTGTGTGTGTATTTATATGTATGTGTGTGTGTGTATTTATATGTATGTGTGTGTGTGTGTATTTATATGTATGTGTGTGTGTGTGTATTTATATGTATGTGTGTGTGTGTATTTATATGTATGTGTGTGTGTGTATTTATATGTATGTGTGTGTATTTATATGTGTGTGTATTTGTGTGTGTGTGTGTATTTATGTGTCTGTGTGTGTGTTTATGTCTGTGTTCATGTCTGTGTTCACAAAATCTATTTCATTTACTGGTATTGAAAGCATTTATCAAACTGGGTTGAAATTTTGGCTGCTTTCTTTGCACTATTGCCCTTGGAAAAGGCATGAACCCATTTTTTTCCTAACACTAGATATTGAACCAAAAAAAACCCAAGACTCTTGTTTCTCTCATGCCTGGATGGTTAGAGGAATTGTTAAACGTGTAATAACTGTAGATATCTTTATGCCCATTGTCAACGTTGACAAAAGGTGAGTACTGCATGTGTGCATTGGGAGGGGATACAGTGTGCAATTCTGCATCCACAGTTGAAGATGGTTGGCAGCTGCTGCTTTTATTTATAGTAAGCAGTTACATGATATGGCTTGTCTGGTAAATTTTGTACCTTAACTAGCTTACTTACCACTTTCTACTATAAAGGGCTGGTTGGTTGGTTGGTACTGTAAGTTAGATTTTTGTCATTTGTAGTATCTTGGATTCACTTGGCAGCACCCATCTCCTCTCTAAGTATCCTGTTACAAAGTCTGACTTAGTTATATGCTAGCAACAAACAAGAATCCTGGGGTGAGGTGGGGCTACATATTGGCAAGCAATTCCACTCTGTAAAAACCTTGGTATAGAAACCACAGCAGTGACACCTGGGGTGATGTATTGTGGCTATGACTATTTTCCACAGACTAATCCTAATGATACTGAGGAGTAGAAATGAGCAGATGATAGGTAAAATTGTGTTCATCCCTTTCATAAGTAGCTAAAAAAAAATATATAAACTGACACCTGGCTGTAATCACAGGACATAACCCATGCTGGTCACCTAATACGACACTAATGCACCTTTGAGTGAATGTTAGTTACAGAAGAAAGAATGCATAATCTTTCATGATCAGTTGTTTGAACAATATCAGTATGCTGAAATCCTCGGTCAAGCTGACTTGTGACTTTGTGCTTGCATAACCAACAATGAGCAGTTCTGATTACCCAATTTCACTCAAAAGTCCTGGGTTAGTGTTATGATTTTCGGGCATTTTCCAATGGTGTTGCAAGCTGGGATCACCTCCCCCACACCGATAACGTAAAGAAGTTATCTTTACAAATTGACTATAGTGGGATTTAAATCCAGGTCTTAGAGTTGAAAGGGGAATGTTCTAGCCACACACGTGTATACACATACATGCTCTGTCTCTCTCTCCCTCTGTGTTTGTCTCTCTCTCCCTCTGTGTTTGTCTCTCTCTCCCTCTGTGTTTGTCTCTCTCTCCCTCTGTGTTTGTCTCTCTCTCCCTCTGTGTTTGTCTCTCTCTCCCTCTGTGTTTGTCTCTCTCTCCCTCTCTGTGTTTGTCTCTCTCTCCCTCTCTGTGTTTGTCTCTCTCTCCCTCTCTGTGTTTGTCTCTCTCCCTCTCTGTGTTTGTCTCTCTCCCTCTCTGTGTTTGTCTCTCTCCCTCTCTGTGTTTGTCTCTCTCCCTCTCTGTGTTTGTCTCTCTCCCTCTCTGTGTTTGTCTCTCTCCCTCTCTGTGTTTGTCTCTCTCCCTCTCTGTGTTTGTCTCTCTCCCTCTCTGTGTTTGTCTCTCTCCCTCTCTGTGTTTGTCTCTCTCCCTCTCTGTGTTTGTC
>OZ010612.1:49770107-49789712 GCA_963932145.1 Acanthosepion lycidas
GGCCAAATGCATTCATCTTGCATTAACAAGAAAGTTATGCCAGAACCAGTCTGAAAAAATTGAAAATGTTGAAATAAATGATATAGCTTGTTGCTTTGAGGAATTAAATTATATATATTTGTGTATTTAGACAGCAAATTCTCTTTTAGGCATGTCTGTTTAAATAAATTATAGACATTATGTCTACTTATTTTTAAGAAAATCCGTTCGTACTAACAGATAACCTTTTTGTTTATTGCATTAAATGATGTGAGAAATGTGCTATAACGATGAAAATCATTTTTATTTTCCATCATTTCCCAAGTACTTTCAATCTTCTTCCACAATACACGGAAAGTTATCTGTGGGTATGAATGGATTTTATTAAAAATAAGCAAACATAATGTCTGTAACTTATTTAACCAGACATGTGTGTGTAATATATATATATATATATATATATATATATATATATATATATATATATATCCATACACACCCATACACACATACACACACACACATATATATATATATATATATATATATATATATAATAGATTACAATAAAAACATTTTTACATCCCTACACAAAAACTTTCATGTTTCAGAACTTTAATAGTTCCTCATCGGGTGATGGTAGATAACATAATACCTAGGTATTGTTATCTACCATCGTTATGTAAAAATGTTTTTATTCTTATCCGTTATAATAAAAATATTTTAATATATTTTGCTCTGTTTGTCTTGATCACTTTTTAAAAAGTAAATGTTAAGAACTGAGGATTCTAACTCCATCTGTTCTTTTTATTTATTTATTATATATATATATATATATATATATATATATATATAATATTGATAGATCTTAGAATCTTTAACTGCATTTTTTTAAAAGTTGGTGATATAAAATCCATATGTAGTTTGTGTTTGCTTCTGAGAGAATCAATTTCATTGTCAGTTCTTTGATGTTCACTTTGGCAACAATAGATCTCTGGTTTCTTCTTCTTCTCTTCTCTATCTCTTGTGCTCTTACCATTCATCCAGCGCAGAAAACCCACATTTGACTATGTGACGATCACAGGATCTAAAACCTTTTCCCTTCAGTAATGAGATTTTTATATTCTTTTTGACGATTGGAAATTTGCATGTTACCAGCAAAATCTTGTATTTGCGAGAAAGTAATGTTCTTAAATATTCTCCCTATAAGCAACCATCTATTTTTTTTTTTTTTTTTTTCTTTTTTTCCTCTGGATTTCTTCTTGCATGTAAAGTCTTTGTGCCAGTGTTAAGTCGTTTTTTTTTCTTTATTTGCTTTTTTACTCTAATCACACCATACTTAAAGAATCTATGATCTGTCTACCTACAACTACAACCATTGTAACAATTTTTTTTTTTTTTCAACTTCCCCCATATCAGCTAGACACTACTAGACATAAAAAAAAAACTATAAAAAAAACACAAGAAGCAAAAACATTATCAACTAAATCCTGCATAAACCAACTAGAACTATGTTACACAAGCGTTGTAAGAATTGTGGAGTGAGTAACCATGATCAAATACAAGACAAATAGCAGAACTGTCCGACAAATGGAATTAAAAAAGTTTGCAATAAAAAGGAACAGGACAAAAATAAAATAATATCAAGCAATATATGCAAAGACTGAATCATGTCAAACTATTGAAAAATGCCCTATTTTATTGGCTAAGAAAAATTCCCAGCATGCATTTGTACCCTTTTTGCTTATTAAAGGGAAGGGGCAAGTGTTTTGCAGTCATTCCTAGGAAGATTGAAATCAACAATACACACAAATACTACCTAACAAGACAAATACATGTGAAGTCTACTTAACCAATGAAAAACAAAAAAATAAAGATTTTCTTTTGTTCTCCCTATTTCACTTTCTGAATTTTAAATTTGTTCCCTATTTGTTCCCTTATCCTATAATTGTTGGATTTTAATCTATATTTGGTCCCAATTCATACACGTGTGTGTGTGTGTGTGTGTGTGTGTATGGAGATGAAGTGGAAAAGTTTCAATGAGTTTTGCTGATGTTATGCATGTAGGACTGTTTTTCTTTTCTCTATTAGCTCATAATTGAGAGATTATCACACTCTCAATGCATTTTCTTACTGAATCCCTTTCTCTCCCTATTAGACTGACATTAAGTTGAAATTGGGGTCCAATATATATTACAGTAAACCACCAGGGTGTTTAAAGTGATATTATGCAGCATATCTCTGCAACACTCTTATTGTCTTTTCTTTTTTAAGATTGTAGATGTTTCACTGATGTTAATCATTGGCCATTACAACCTATATTGTATATTCTTGCCTCTGTTCTGTTGTTGCTAATCTCATTTTGTGCTGACTATATCTTTTATTGTTTTAGTGATGGTGGTGGTGGTGTTGGTGAATTTTAGGTTTGGATAAATTATTTTTGATAATGGTTGTTATGGCATTGTGATGTATTTGGTTGGCTTAGTATTTGGTATTGTGCAGGAAATAATTCAGGTATTGGAAGAGTTTGAAAGTGTTTTCAATATATTTCTCTTCTTTGTGTAGGAATTGAGGGCTACAGATTCTAAGAGCTCTTAAATAAAAGCCTATAATTATTCTGGATTTTATTTTATTGTGGTGGGAATAAAAATTTACAAGATCATATTTGTAGATTTTCAATAGTTGTATAATACGTCATGTGAATAAAGACAAGATATCAGTGAAAAAAAAAAAAAGTTGATAAATTTGATAAAATCTAACGTTTTGGAGTTATCAAGAGTTGGATTCATTTGTGTTTCGACAGCCATTACAGTTATTGTTTCCATACATTCGCTGCGGAATAGCTATGAGTAATAAACACTTCTTAATTATTGAACATGCAACGAACAATTGAGTGTGTATGTAAACAGTTCTCTTGCACAGTAATTGAGACAAGTAAGATCAGTAAAAAAAAAAAAAAGCCTGTTAACTACATTCTTCCGCGTTTAGCTTTCCACAGTGAATGACGCCAATAATGGCTGCCACCAACGATGTGAATTAATCCGCAATTTTACTGTTGATAACTCCAAAATGGTAGATTTCATCAAATTTATCAAGCCAGATTTCGAATGAAGCATGTACAACTACACATTAATGTAAGTATTCTCAAATTTTTTAATGCAAACTGAGCTCAGATGCTAAACTGAAAATTAATTGGTTTTCCTTTTATCTTAATTCATATTTTCTTTTTACAGATATGCTCTATCTGAAATTTTTAAGTATATATAATCTAAGGCTAAAAACTATTTATGAAAATGACTTTGGTATTAAATAACATGGAAAAGGCTGATATGCTGTAAAACAAACAAACAAAAAAAAAAGTATAATTTTGGGTAGAATTGAAATAAAATAAAGAGTAGGCAATTTTCCTGAAACTTTTAATCTTCCACCACCCCATCCACAAAAAAAAAAATCAAACACTCATGAAGTTTGCAATTTCAAATTCCAGTGGGTGTACAAATCTGCCAAGCCTATCCTCAGCAAGTTCAAAATATGCCTTGGTTTATTTTTTGTTTAATTTGAAAAGCCTTGTGTAGAAGAAAATTCATACTTCCACTTCAACAAAGAAAATCCAATTAAAATGTTTTTATTAAGTTTTACTATTACAGATATATTTCATGTATTTGGCTGTTTAGCCTGTATGTCTAGTGTTTATAATTTGAAACAGTGACAGTAAGTCTCCTCAAATCTCATGGCATTTTATAGCCTTGCTTGGGATGAAGTGATTTAACAAAAGAAAAATCCTTTCACTCATGAGCTCTTTGTATTAATCTTTAACCTTTGATCTACAGGAACAGGCATATCTCTAATCTGACAGACTAAAGAAAAATTAATTTGTTTATTGGTAATAAAAAAAAAATTGCAATCTTGGAATAGAGTGGTGAGTTATAGGTTAGATTAGAGCAGTGGTTCCCAACTGATTTTGGGCCATGCCCCACTTTGGTATTTTTAAAATTCTGGGGGCCCCTTTCCTGTAATATTTAATTCTTACATATTCAAAATTTTACTGTCATTCATGTGAAGAAAGCTTAAAAGCCATTAACTTGGTCTCTTAAAAAGTCTCCAAATACCATGACATCCATGAAAAATTAAAAAAAAAACAAAAACACAGTTAAATAGAGGATTGAAAGGAGAAATATAAAATATTTGAATGAAAGTTTATTTTATAATATACGTTGATCATTCTAATCATGAAATAATAATGCAAAATGAAATTTGAGCTCACTAGAAAACAATTCCCTGTTAATAACTTATTCTCGAATTGCCCCCTTATTCTGTTGGTATAGTAAGCCAAAAAGTGCACATCCTATGCATGTGCCACCGAAATATTACCATGCTGCACTGGTTGGGAATCATTGGGTTAGATTATTGCTGCCATATGCTGGTTGCAGTGGCTTGATCCAGCCTTGATAGAACTCAAGTTTTTTTTTTTTTTTTTTTTTGTTTTTTTTTTTATACAGTCTTGTGGGTGGGAGGAATGACACTTTCCTACTCTTCAGCCACTTTCCTACAAGTGCGACAGTGCAAGCCTATCGCTACTCTATCACTATTTCCATGGCAAATGTTCCGAGGAGCTTCATTCTTTGCTTCAACCAGTTCAGGCCTTTTTCAGCTAGGATATACCATGCCACTTCTACAGAATTGAACCACTGTCATTTCCCCTGTGTTCCAATATGTAAGACTGCTTCACCCCCACCCAAGAATTGTCACTTTGTGGGACCAGCTTTTGTGTTGGTGCTGAGATTAATTCCATATGACAACAATAATAACAATAGGGATCATGTGACAGTACCTGTGTTTTTAAGAAATAAACAGCACATCTACAAAATATGAGTATCCACTAAAAATGCTGTTTAAGTCATAAAAATCTGTTGAATTAATAAAGAAAAAATCCATTACTTCTTTAGAAAATTGCTTTGTTTGCATTTGGATACAAAACAGCAGTTAGGAAAAGTTTAAGAAATCTAAAATTAGAGGGATTTTGCTTAAAGGAAATATTCAGACTTTGCTTGAACAGCAAAGGTTCTTTCTGGCCAAGTGGGTTAAAGCATCAGATCTAACAATGGTTCCCTCTGCCCAGTGGGGATGCAGGTTCAAATCCTGTTGGAGAGCACATATTTTTCTTGAATAAAATTTTACAAAATATAAATAATTATACAGTTTAATAAATAAATAGAGCATCTACTCAAATACCTGTATCCAGTAAAAATAATGTTTTAAGTGATAAAATTTGTTGGATTGATAAATATTTCATTACTCTTTTGTGTGTATGAGCAAAATATATACATACATATAGTGATCCCCCACTTATTCACATTTCAGCATTTGTGGCTTCACACATTTTGCAGATTTTTCTTTAGAATATATGTACTCATTATTCGCAGAAACCCCAAATATTCACATGTTTTTTCTGAAGAACATATGTACAAATTATTACCGTGAACTTCCTTGATTCGCGTATTTTTTGATATAACATATTTAAAATATTCTTGTATTATTTTCTTGTTATTTAAGTGACTTAAAACGTATAACAGTCCATTTTTATGGTAAAAATTGGGAGGATTGTACATCTTCATTGTAAAAAAAAAAAAAAAAAAAAAAAAAAAAATACAAAAAAATGCGTAGTGCTTGGGCTTTGTTCTTTGTTAGGGACTGAGGCTGGGGTTTTAAAAGTGGCTTATGTAAACCTGGGAGCATTATCACAGTTCTGTTTTTAAAAAAAATGTTTTAAACTTTATATTTTATGTCTTGTTACACATTTTATACAGTATTTTCAATGGTTGTATCGATCTATGCATAATTAAAAACAGTTATTGTACATATGAAAGAAAATTTATAAAAGTGTATGGTCTCCAATACTATTTTTCAAAAATGTTTTAAAAAGGGTCTGAAATGTTTCTAAAGTGTTGAGGACGAAAGTTTAAGGCATATGGGGTTTTAACAATCAAAATAGGTACTTATAAGCACTTTTAGTGGGGTTACAAGTATTCGTGGATTCTATTTGTGGCCAACTCTGATTATTAACCCCAGCGAATATGGGGGGGACTCAGTGTAAATATGGTGCAATAGGTAAATTGTCACCATTTTATATTTTTAATTTCGCACATGCATGTTTTGATTTTGTCAACTGCACAGTTTAATAGGGTAATTTGGGCACCATCTGTGGGTAAAAGAGCACTATTATGCAATTAACTTCACCAGAAATTTGGAAACTGCATGCTGTAATCCTTGGTATTCATGACAGAATCTCCAATATAAACATTTTGGAGTGTTTGGGTGTCAATCTGAGGACAGTGCAGAGGATTCGGAAAGAGTTGTACGAGTCTAATGGTGATTACGAAGGTACGGCAACTTGGACAACTTCAATCATTCTGATCAGAAAAGAACTCTTGACTTTGTTGGTGAGGGCCTTAGACTCAACACAGGCCTACATCAAGTATCTTGATGCAGTAGTGCTGCCATGAGTCGAGAGGGTGGCTGCTGGAAGATCCTATGTCTGGCAACAGAACTCTGCACCATGCAGGATAATCTAGTCGTGGCTGTCAGACAATTTCTGCAACCACATCACCCCTTACATCTGGTTAGCTAACTCCCAAGACTGCAACCCTCTTGATTATTTTGTGTGGGGCACAGTTTTGTGAGAGACCAATAAAACTCCTTGTAACAGCAAAATGAGCTGAAGGCAAGGATTATGGCAGCATTTACTAATTTTAAACAAGGAGATGGTCCAGAAAAGCTGCAGGAGATTCTTCAGTCTGAAGGCCATGATTGAAGCTGATGGTGATTTTATTGAATAAATTTTCTTTTTTTTTATTTCGAGGTATTTTTGTATAATTTTGGTAGATGTATCTGTTAAAATGAGATGTCAGTATTACTTTTTTGTGTGTGTGTGTGTAATTTATGCGACAATTTATCCATCGCACCGTGTGTGTGTGTGTATATATATATATATATATATATATATATATATATATGTGTGTGTGTGTGTATGTAAAATACTAAGAAAATATTAAAAATATATATTGCATGTACATCAAACAGGAAGAAAGAGATTGTCAGTGGCCAGGAATTAAGGTAAGCATTACTGATAGAATAAAGGTTGTTATATGTATAATATAAATATACTAGAATTTTCTTTTCTTTTTTCAATGCTCTGACATTGAAATTCTCACAGTATTAGGTCGGTGCAAAAATAATGACGTAATAATGTCATTTTTTAACGTATTTTTAACGTCAAAAAACGACATTATTACATCATTATTTTTGCACCAACCTAATATTTAATATTGTTGAACTTATCACTAGCATTTTTGTCAAGATTTACAGACTCTACATTTCGTTGAATTTTGATAACCAATCGATGACATTTGATTAAACTGATTTGTTTGGAAAAATACTTTGACAAAACTCTTTGGTTTAATATTTTCTTTAATTTCATAGGACTTCATGGTAAACAATATATTAAGAAAATTTATCTTTCTTTTTTAACAGCAAAGAATAAATTCTTAGGACTTCTTTTTATTGAGAATGTAATATACAACTGGCCATGCATAAATATTTCTTTTGGGGGACAAAATTCCGTTTTTGAAGCATTTGGCCTTGTGATTTGTTTGTAGTTCACCTAAACGCAGGGTGAACTGGAAACTGTATTCTTGTATATAAAAACTTAAAAGAAATGCAGAAAATATATTTAATTTAGGTTAAATACATATTTTAATCATTAAATTGTTTTTCAAATAGTGGAAGTATTTTGCATGTTAAATAATAAAATTAATTTCCCCCCCCCCCCAAAAAAAAATTAATGAAGCTTTATTGTACAGTGTAACCCAGATATAAGAGAGTTGTCGGGACCGGAGAAGAAGTCTCTTATATCCGGGTTTGGTCTATTTTATTTAGGTAGGTATGGCCCTAATTTGGGACCAGATAAAATCTCTCTTATATCCGGGTTTCTCTTATATCCGAGTTACACTGTACTAAGCTACACACCTGAGTAGAACCAATTGTACTGTTTACCACCTTACCTGTTTGCACTTCTACCCAAAATTTGGTTTTGATTGGTCAATGTCTGGCTATTTTAGAGGATTAAACAGACTAAAGGAAGTCACAGAATTTTATATGTAGATAGTTAATGATTTTATTGTAGAAATGCATTGAAAATCAGGACAGAAGGGAGTGTAAGTAGTCAGAAATTATTGTATACATTACTTACATCGGGGAGGTAGGGCTATTATGTGTATAATGTAAATGCATGAGTAATGATTTTATGATAGAAACACTGAAAAATACACTGACAGGAAGGAAGGGATTGTCAGTAGTCAGAAATTGATGAAATAAGGCTGTTCAATTATGATTCATCTTGTGCAAGTCGATTGTAAAAAAAAAAAAAAAAAAAAAAAAAAAAAAAATGTTCTGCTATGTTATTTCTGTCTGTTTTGCTGAATTTAACCAGCAAAAATTCCTTTCTTAGAGATTCTTCAATTCTTTTGATACTGAAGGACCTTCTGTATCCTACTCTTTATCAATGGAATAAAAATTACTTGTAAATAAACATGCCATTATGATACCTACCCACTGTTACAGTTTTTTGTGTATATGTAATGTAACTAGTGAGCGAGTTAAAATGACTTAACTCCCTTTATATTCTACCAATAGCAGGTTAACCAATCAGAAGCCGCAGAACATTCTATCCATCGTGTATAAAGGCGGCCATTTTTGTTTACCCTACCCGAATGACCAGTGCCAACTTGTCAGGCAAAGATGAACAGAAGGAAGTACTACGCTCTGCTACGTTGCTGCGATATCCACTGCTATCCTGAACTACGCTTTCCTACTGTCTCCGAAATATTCACTGCTAACCTCTGGATTCTATACTCGAAGACGACCGTCATAAAATGTCTAACACCCACCACCACAAATAATTTTACTTATCATTTACCTTCATGTTCACTTGCTTCCATGTGTTTAACTATGGTTACTTAATTATTAAATAAATATATAATAAATTATACATTTTTTCTTCAGTCAGCAACTGATAATTGTATTGTGCCTGAAACACAATTATTGTGCTACCAGTGAGGAGGAGAAAATGCATATTTATTATTAATATAAATTATAGACACTGTTTACATTGTTTTGGCCATTGTATGCTCCAGCCTTCTTCAGGTGATTGGAATTTCAGACTGAACTCTTTATTTCGTCCACCAGGGTAGATTGTTCTAGTTCCACATGCCATGCCTCTTACGGATGTCTCAGTATCAGTTACCTTCTTTTAACTCAACTCTCCAAGTTTTTGTTCACCTCTGCTGTAGCCAGGTATTGAACTCACAACATTTTGGGTTAAGTCACTGGATTCAACCAATGCTTTATCTGCTGGGCCATGTGTCCTTGAAGCAATGAAGATGAGGACAACAGTTGGAACAATGTAAATAATAACAGTGCCTCATCTCAGAAATATAGACAGATCCTGAAGAAGGCCGGTGTGTACAACGGTCTAAACATTGTGAATATGGCAACGAAGATGTGGACAAAAGTTTGAACAATGTAAATAGTGTAAATAATTACAATACTTCATCTCAGAAATTGTTATATAGGAATAAAATGCTACTGCCAACACTAGAGTTTGAACATAGATCGCCAGTGAGCAAACACAGGCAATCCCATTATTGCATTAAGTAGACCATGGGACCATAGAGAAAAAACATATATGGGAAGTCACGTGACGTCTAGAGCATTGCATTTTTATTCTATCCTCTATTACTATTCGGGTCACCATTTCTACTCTATCCTCTATCACTATAAGGACTGCTATTCTCTACTCTATTCATTTTACTATATGGATTACTATTCGAGCCAGTATTATCGAGCAAGAACTATTCGTGTGAGTCCTATTCAAAGGCATCTGACATCAGTATCGTTCAACAGCGTTACTATAGTTGTATCTGTGATTACAAAGTCTCTACTACAACAAGCATTACGAAAGTGACAATGAATGTGTGTGTGTGTCCTTCCTTCCCCAATACTAAGTATGATTAAAAGAAATATTAAATAAACCCTCTCTAAACTCGACCATGTCTCTTAAACCACCCCTCATTACCCCCTCTGTTAAATTACAAAAACTTACACTACCCATCAAAAGTATGAATTTTCATTTTGTTTCATTTTGTTTCGTTTCATCTTTTGGAAGTGCTATCTGATGATCCAGAGTCCTTTAAAAGGGCTCTGGTGAAATAAATCATTATAATGGAACCTTAAAGTGGTCTGTTTTTCTTTAAAAAAAAAAAAAAAAAAAAAAAAAAATTATATATTATATTAGTGGTAAATATATACATACATATGCAAAATATATAAATATATATGCATACACATACATATATATTTTGTTTTTAAAAAAAAAAAAAAAATTCCAAGAGGATAGAATCCAGGTAGAACTCAATGTCCAGGACAGAGTAAGGATATAATTATGACCATGGAATATTAGTGTTTAAGGCTTTTTATATATATATATATATATATATATATATATATATATATATATATAACAAACACATTGACTCGCACTGCTTGTATGAGAGCATCTTTGTACAATACTTTATTAAAGATCAGATTTATTTATAAAGGTTGCTTTTGGTTGAAAGTGTAACAAATTTAAATGTGTTTTATCAAATGTTGAGTATGATTTTTCTAAATTCTTAAAATGCTTATCTGACATTAAATATTAAAATGGATTTAGTTTGGATAAATGAGGTCAAAGTTGGAGAAAAAATTTTTTATTTTTTTTTTTTTAAATCTTAAATCAGATACTTGGAAGATTTTATTTAGAAATTTTTTATTTTAATTTTGTAGAAATATTTTTATGTCTGTCATTGAATTTAATGACACATATGCAATGCAATTTGAATGAAACTGAAATTGACATGAGGACTAATTTCCCTTTCTTCCTGGCAAAAATCCTTGGGTAATAGGAAAAGAGTGTAATCCAAAATGTGCAGCTTTTTGTAACTCTTTCTGTATTTAAAATGAATATATTCATCAAGCCATATAATAATTAGTTTGTATTTATGTATTTTCTGTCCCATCCATAGTGGGAAGGGAGGTAAATCAACTTGAGTTAGTAGTTTGAGTGGTTACTTCCTTTAGTCATTTTAATAATCTATACAAATAAAATATTTATCTGCATTTAGACAAGACTAGTTCCAGAGCAAAATGAACTGTTGAATTAATCAATGTTTATCAGATTGCAGTCTAATTTGTTCAGGCCTTTCATGTGAGGCACTCTGATACCTTTGTCTATTAAGTGATCATTTTGCTTCAACAAATAGGCTTTGTCATCAATGTCTTTTTCATTCTGTTGCTAATCTTTTTCTAACCCAGGAGATATTTCCATTTCACTGTTATGTGTTTAACATAATGTGTTAAAAATGTTATGTGTTTAACATAAGTTAAACACAACATTTTTAACAGGAAAAAATATTGAGTAAAATGCGATTTATATAAATCCGGGATAATCAATGAATCCTACATACTGTTTAGTGTCTGACAAAAAATATATAAAGGCAACAGATTAATTAAACGGTTCATTGGTGTTTGTTTTAGTTGTAAATTCTTTATCTCTGTTTTATTGAATTTCAATACATTATTTCAAGACTTTTTATTTCATTCATTCTCACTTATTAACAATTTCTAACATCACATGTACACCAGTTTCTAATAAATGTTATTTTAAATGGACAATTTAGATTTTAAATTTGATCATCTTGTCATCGGAGAAGCAAGAGGTACTGAACTAGTAAATAATAAATCTGTTATATACATTGTCAACCTTGACAGAAGCAATATTTATATATATTTATAGCAAGTGTATATGTAGCATATATATATATTTATAGCAAGTGTATATTTGAATGTGTGAGGCTCCAAGTTGTTTTCCTATCAGATACCTTTCATTATTTTTGCATCATGTAATATGATATACACACACACACACATATATATATATATATATATATATATATATAAATTAAAGAATATGAAATACTTAAAATCCCATACGTAATAATGTTTATTTCATGAGAGCTCTAAAAAACAGCAGCTCTCAATATTCAAGACCTACAAACACACATATATGTGTGTGTGTGTTTGTAGGTCTTGAATTATATATATATATATATATATATATATATATATATATATTCCAGCCTCTCTCAGATAAACATCTATTCATGAGATCTGTGAAGTGATGACATACGTGACTTGTTGCTCTATAGACATTTTATATTCTCAGTGCTGGGAATGGTTTCTAGATTTAAATCATTTGGCTTTTTACCAAGAAATAGAAAGCCAAAATGAATATTTACTTTGCAATTATTTTAATCTTAGAGCCGAACATTAACGCAGAAGTACAAAGGTTCATATAGGTACATGTTCAGGTTTCTGCAGATGCAAGAAACTGAACATGTTGTCTTGGTGGTAATGATGTACCGTTTAATAAAAGTGAAACGTTTGATTAATCGACATTTTCTATCTGTTCTTTAACTTATCATTTACAAGATTATAAAAAATATGTGAATATCTGAATTGATTGTCAATTAGCCGATGTTTTTCATATTTATTTATAAAATGGTAACTAATAAATAATGGGTGTTCCAATAACTTGGACCAATTTTAAATGTGAATTAAGTTTAAAATCGGTTCAAATTATTGAAATGCCCTTTATATCGTTTTATTTGGTTCACATCTGATGATTCCAAATTGGGTCTAGATTGGTGTGCTTGCAATCTTTGATTGCAATGTAGTCTTGACTTGTTCCAGAGGCAGATATGCAATATAATTGGCCCTGTTCTGGCATCTTGTCTACAGTCGCTCTTTCACAGACACGCGGTCACCTCTCTTTCTTTTTTTACAAATACTTTCATGGTAATTGCTCCGAGGTGCTGCATTCACTGGTTCCCAGACTTCATGAATTCAAGCGCCCTGCGAGGCTGGCATCCCGCTCTCACCCTTTCACTGTTGAAACTATTAAATGTAGCTGTCTCTTCTACTCCAATAGCTTCATATCTCACACCTCTCGCCCGTGGAACTCCCTTCCCTATTCCAGTTTCCCTGAGATCTATAATCTCCAAATATTCAAATGTAATGTCAATCGACATCTCCAGTTGCCTTGATCTATCCACTATCCTTCTCCTCGTCCTTTCCTCTATCACTCCTATCTGCTCTCGGTCCAAATCTTCTGTAACCCCTTGCATCCTAGTGGCTTCCCGCCTTGCTTGGGGTGAAACGCTTAAAAAAAAAAAAAAAAAAAAAAAAAATGGAAGGTTTTTCTTTCAGGCCTTAATTTATTAATCTAGCCTTGTAACTTTGAAGAGAAATAAATTTTAATTCATTTTGATCCTTGTTTCATTATTCGATCTGGTTTGAAACTTTGTGAAATTTAATTTTATCAGTCAACCATTCGGCATTAGGGCAGGTTGGTTTTTCACTTTTTAAGAAAATCCACATTGCACTCCATGTAAAAACTGGGGTTTGATGTTGTAAGTCCTGACATCAAAAATTAGTTTTGTAGCTTTTACCATGTTTTGAGCATTTTAGTTTTAAATATCCTATGAAAAAATACCTAATTTCTCCAGTTTTTTTGTTTTTTTTTACTTTACAAAACTGACTTCAAAATTTTACTATTTCAAGAATAAATCCAAATAAAGTTGATCTCTTTTGAGATTTTTTTTGAATGAAAAATGTATTCAAACCAGAATTTGAATTATGACTCATCAAAAGCAAAATATGCAACTATTTTGCTGTATTCAATAAGAACTTTAAAATAAAGGAAAAAAGAAATAAAAAAACTGTAAAAGATTACCAAAAAAAAACCTACTCAATGAATAAAAGATTTGTTAGATCATAATTAATAAAAACAAAAAATAGAAAAAGTGTATATAACACCATAATGCTGCTGGGCACAAATTATAAGATAAAAGTTGCATTGTTTATTGAAAATCACATTAAAACTACAGTACTGTATACCATATTACATCATAATATAAGTAAATTGTTCAGTGTAATTTCCCTTTGAAGTAAATGAAGGTTTTATTTGAAGTAATGATTTAGTAATGATTTAGTAATAATTTGCTTACACCATGCATTTTGTCCATATAAAACTTGTAATGCTTCAGAAAATTTATAAATTTTATAATCCAAATAAAGTTGATAGCTTTTGTATCTAAGTGAATGGAAAATATATTCAAACCAGAATTTTAATTATGGAACATCACAAGCAAAATATGCAACTATTTTGCTGTAGTCGATAAGTAAATGTAAATTCCGCCGCTATGATTTTGAACCTAAACTTAATCTTTAAACTCATTTCCTCAAAAATGGTAAGGATTTGGAAGAAGATATTTTGTGTCATTATTTCTTTCAAATTGAGTGCTATACCACAGTTCCAAAATTGATCTGCCCTATTCCACATGGAAGAAAATTGATTACATTTACTTTGTATATAAAGGTTCTCCCTAGTTTTATTTGTAGATCTTTTTATACTCACATGAATTCTTCTCCAAAGAGAGACACCTAAGCCATGTTTTCTCTATCCTGACACCCTGTACCAAATGGTTGGCACTTTGCAAAATTCTTGGAATCTCTCACCTGAAATTACAAAATAGTTGTTATTATAACATTCAGAAATGTCAACAAAAGCCGAGTAATGGTCGCACTTATTTATATCATCTATCCTCATCCAAAGTGTTGAATGTTTTCTGTTCATCTTTCTTTTTATTTTTTTTCACACCAGGTATTTAACGAGCTTAGCCTTCTCTAACCAAATTAGGTTAGGAAGATTATGTACCTTCAGTTTTCTAAATAGGATCTTGGTTACCTTGAAAATCAGCACTTGAAATTTTGGTTTATAATCAGGCTTGAACACTGATCTGTCACATGAGTTTTGTAACTGGAAAGTGTGTGCGCACACACACATTCTTTCATTTACTGTTAGCACAACAGTTTCAGTGTTTAATAAACAAAAGTGTATAAATGTTGAAGATTATTTTTTTGCAATATAATTATTTATATTATTTTGAGATTAATTTAAGTATTAGTTATTTTAAATAGGCTTTGTTTTAGCTTTTTTTTCTTTTCATTTTTATCACTCCCCATTCTCGCTGTACCAAATTCCTGCTTGGTTCCAAATAATTTCAAAAGGTTATAACTAGACCTCTAAAATTGGTATTTAGTTGACTGAATATGAGAGGGTGACCTGTATTAGTTGGGAGGGCGGGGTACATTGGACAGATTAGTTTAGAAATGCTTCCGATTCAGTCATCTTTTGTCTCTCTTTGTTTTTGTTTTTTTCCTTGAATAATGCTGTGTTCCTGTTGAAGAGTCAAACATGTTAACCGAGTCATTTGTAGCTTCTTTGCTTAATGAAATGGATCAAAGGAAATAGGTTAATACTATTTTCACCTGTTGATTCAACCAGGTAAAATTGGTTGTGTGATAATTAAGTGTTCTATTTATGGCATCATGTTCATTGGATTTCCTTTTCTGTTTCTCGTCCCTCCCCGTCCCTCTCTCTCGTCCCTCCCCATCCCCCTCTCTCTCGTCCCTCCCCATCCCCCTCTCTCTCTCATCCCTCTCTCTCTCTCATCCCTCTCTCTCTCTCGTCCCTCTCTCTCTCTCTCGCTTCCCTCTCTCTCTCGCTTCCCTCTCTCTCTCGCTTCCCTCTCTCTCTCGCTTCCCTCTCTCTCTCGCTTCCCTCTCTCTCTCGCTTCCCTCTCTCTCTCGCTTCCCTCTCTCTCTCGCTTCCCTCTCTCTCTCGTCTCTCTCGCCTCTCTCTCTCTCTCGTCTCTCTCTCCTCTCGCCTCTCTCTCGTCTCTCTCGCCTCTCTCTCGCGCCTCTCTCGTCTCTCTCGCGCCTCTCTCTCGTCTCTCTCGCGCCTCTCTCTCGTCTCTCTCTCGTCTCTCTCGCGCCTCTCTCTCGTCTCTCTCGCGCCTCTCTCGCGCCTCTCTCTCGTCTCTCTCGTCTCTCTCGCGCCTCTCTCTCGTCTCTCTCGCCTCTCTCTCGCCTCTCTCTCCCTCTCTCGCCTCTCTCCCTCTCTTCTCTCTCGCCTCCCTCCCTCTCTTCTCTCTCGCCTCCCTCCCTCTCTTCTCTCTCGCCTCCCTCCCTCTCTTCTCTCTCGCCTCCCTTCCTCTCTTCTCTCTCGCCTCCCTCGCCTCCCTTCCTCTCTTCTCTCTCGCCTCCCTCGCCTCCCTCTCTCTCTCGCCTCCCTCCCTCCCTCTCTCTCTCGCCTCCCTCCCTCCCTCTCTCTCTCGCCTCCCTCCCTCCCTCTCTCTCTCGCCTCCCTCCCTCCCTCTCTCTCTCGCCTCCCTCCCTCCCTCTCTCTCTCGCCTCCCTCCCTCTCTCTCTCGCCTCCCTCCCTCTCTCTCTCTCGCCTCCCTCCCTCTCTCTCTCTCGCCTCCCTCCCTCTCTCTCTCTCGCCTCTCTCGCCTCCCTCCCTCTCTCAGGCAGCCACGTCAGAAATATATAGTTCAAGTAGACTTTAGAAGTAATCGGAAACCCAATCCTAAACAGGAAACAAGGGATAAACCTCTACTCCTGTTAAAAAAAAAAAAACGAAAAAACAGGGAGTAGTATGGACTGGTCAATAGGCCAGCTCATGTCACAACAATGATAAATTCTTTTCCCTAAAATTTGCCTGTGAAACTTATGTGAACTCTTGTCCCAACTTGTATGGCAAATTATGCATTTAAAAATTCATTAGTGATATCTGAGGAGGCCAAACCTGTCAACTACCTTTTGAGTTGATACTCTTCCTTACTCGCTCAAATACTCCTTCGTTCATAATCAAACATGGTCTGCCACTTTGTGGAAGGTAACTTACTGAACCTGTAGTCTCAAAACTTGGAAAATCTCTCACTCTGTAATGGCAATGATATGCTCATTGAATTTGAATTATGAATCCTTGGGTTTGGTAGAGATTTCACTACATGTGTTTGCTTTTTGGTCATGTATATTTTTACATGCTTAGTTTTCAAAACCTTCTTTATAAAATGCCTGGAAGAAAAAGTAATAGTCAAAATCATTATTAAACTTTCAGACCCCTTGGTGACTTTTGGGGATGTCCACTGTGTGTGTGCGTGTTAGATTGACAGTCACTCATTCAATGTGCAATAATGGCCCTCACCTGGTGTCTCTGCTTCAGTTACTTTCTGACCACCGTAATGTTGCTTCCCTGTGCCTTTTCTATAAATACTTTCATAATTGTTCAGGTGAACTCTTCATACTGGTACTTAGACTTTATGAATTCTAGTGCAGTACTAGATTGGCAGTAAGCTCTCATCAATACAGTTGAATTGGCTTGATGTAACTACAACACTGCTACCCCAGTGATCAATTCTGGATCAATCCCATGCTGTTTGATACTGTCGTTGTTGGTCACTGTCCACTTTGGTTCACACCTTGCTCTGCCCATGTTGTGTTTCTTGATCACAGAGCTGGTAGGGATCAATTAACATCGGCAATTGTAGCGTTGATCTAAACCGCAGCAAACTATGCCATGATAGGAAATACATAATAAAAACAAAAAAGTCTTTGGGTTAATTTTTGATTTGATTTATGTAGTTCTTAGTATAACAAAATTAATCCTTCCCACTAAAATCTCTTTGACACTTTCCCTATTGGTACAAATTCTTGGAACAAGGTTCAGTCGGGAATTCTCTCAACACCAAATCACATGAGTTTTAGCAGGTCCTTTGTCCACCACTGTCTCTTCTTGTTTTCCAACTGAGTTGCTTAAGTGTTCTACTTATACTGACTTTGACTCAAGACTGGAGTGAGAGCTGATGATGTTTGGGGATTTGGCAGTCTTGAACAAGAGTTCTTAGTTGTCTGTTCATTATCTCTCCAAATTTGGGAGATCCCTTCTTCCTATGGGCAGTGGTTGCAGGTATTGGCCTGTCTGTACAACTCTTGCCTTCTCTTATTTACACCTTGCACCATTACTCCCCAATGGGCATAGACACTTCCTCAGTCCCTCTTAGTATCTCCTCTAAGCCTGTCACCTCAGCTGTCTTTTTGACAGATCTGATTTTTAAACAATGTGGGTAAAAAGGCTGGCTTAATTTTTAGTCATTAATTGTAATTATCTTTTTAATTTTCAACAAAATTTTTTCCTCAGCCGAAGGTCTTGCTTATGTAGTCAGAAATTTACCAGCTGTTTTCTGCAACAGCTATTAGCAAGTATTTGTCTCCATATCTTATTCTGTACTTATGAACCTTACAGGTTGGCTTAAAAAACGAAAAAGAAAATCCTATTTCTTGAGTTGTTTACATTTCTGCTTGTCAAAAAGCAGAATAAACCATTCTTGATTTTTGCCATCATCTTCAAAAATTAACAAATATATCTCAATTGACTTCTTCTTCCACCTGGCAATCAGGAGACGTTTTTGTAACTCGCACTTTAGTAAGCAGTCATAAATTAATTACTACATTTCTGCCTAGTTTTGCAAAATTCTTAACTGACTTCAAATGTATTTTCATTATTTCTCCTCAATCCTTGTGGGTTTAAATTTTCCAAATGGTCCTTCAATGTCTTTTCCCAAAACAGTCATTTTCCTCAAACCATTTCAACTTCCTTCTTTCAGTTTATATGTTATTCCATATTTTGAAACATTTTCGTTTGTTCCAACTCGTATTTTAAATTAACCTTTTCTTCCCAATAGCAATGGTTATCTCAATCTTTGTGGTTACTCTTCTATTGTTCTCATTCCTTAATAATGTTTCTTTTTTTTTCTCATTCTTTCCCACTCAGAAACCCCTTGTGCCTCAGTGGCTTTACTACCTTGCATCAGGTAAAATGATTAAAAAGATTACTACTGTTGAGGTTTATTTATGTTAATACAATATGTAGCTTTGAAGTGATGTATTGATTTCCAATGTGTTTATAACTTGGCAACTACAATTGTCAGCTTGTTGGCCTTAGACACATAGGATTTCTGGTGCATTCATTTAAGTAGAGAAGAATTGATGACCATGGTCTGGTAAACATTTAGATCAATTTTTCAGGGCTTCATACAATATCAGCCTTGTTAATCCTTGTGGAAATCAATTCTGGTTTGATTTTGTTTCTCTCACCTATCTTATTTGTTGTACTGTTGGAAATTATAGGAATTAAGACACAAAATATGTATGTAGGGAGTGGGAAGGGGAGAGAGCGATTAGAGTTGATGTCTTCATCATAAACATTTATATAGATAGATCTATCTCTCTCTATCTCTCTCTATCTCTCTCTATCTCTCTCTATCTCTCTCTATCTCTCTCTATCTCTCTCTATCTCTCTCTATCTCTCTCTCTCTATCTCTCTCTATCTATCTCTCTATCTATCTCTCTCTATCTATCTCTCTATCTATATCTATCTATCTATATCTATCTATCTATATCTATATATCTATATCTATATATCTATATATCTATATCTATATATCTATATATCTATATCTATATATCTATATATCTATATCTATATATCTATATCTATATATCTATATCTATATATCTATATATCTATCTCTATATCTATATATCTATATATCTATATCTATATAT
>OZ010612.1:49794912-49812412 GCA_963932145.1 Acanthosepion lycidas
ACACACACAACACATCCACCATCCATTCATGTACACCCCCCTATCCTCCATCCACACACCATGCACATCCCCATCCACACACACTTAAAATAAATAAATAAACAAAACTAAAGCACTTCTTTTTAACCTGGTGAATTGGACCAAAAATGAAGGTTTAAAGACTTCAATATAAATATTTCTGGTATAAAATGACAATTAGAAAAAAGATCTTAGATTTTGCCGACGCGTTTCGTCTTCCGACATTTTCAAGGCAGAAATGAAATCGAAATGTTCTTGTTGTTATAGTTACATTAAAAAAATCCAAATTTAAAAAGATAGATGCTTCTGTCTAAGCCTTTTTTTTTTCTGGTTAATGTAAATTACCTTTATAGCAAGAGATTTTTTTTTTTTTTTTTTTTTTCCATGTCAACAATATAGTTAAATTCCCAGATCAATTCTGTGGACAAGACAGATTGGTATAAAATGACAATTAGAAAAAAGATCTTAGATATTTCTACTGTTTTTCTCTAAATGTGAAAAGCGTTAGGATCTAATTTTAAGAACTAATTTAATAAAAAATGTAATTGTTAAGGAATGTTAATTTTTCCCCTATAAAGGATGATAACTCTAAATACAATTGAATTACTTCCTTTGTCCACTAGTGGGAGCACTACACTTCTGAATTCAACATGGTGACAAGCATATGAGAAATTCATGGTTTAAATCCAAACTAATCCTTGCTGTTCCCAGGCAAAGTTATTTTATTAGGTGTTAAAATACACTTGTCTTTTATTTTTATTCATTTTGTTTCATGTTAACAACCTGGGATATATGACAGAAAACTACATTTTTCTGTCAATTATGAACATTTATGGGTTAGGTTTTCTATTTATCATAAACTAAATTAAAAATACAAAGGAGAATAAGAAACACAGAAAATTTAGTCATGATTATCAGGCAGGTAATTGTAAAAAAATTTGAATTGTGAATAGTTGGAATGCATTAATATTCTTTCCATAGAAAATGAATAGAGAACGATTCTCTGATTATAAAAATTAATAACATTTCCTTGCAAAATTATTTCAGGTGATTTAACCAAAATGTTTAAAAATAAAGTTGTGATTTTTATAGTAAACAGTATAGTCTTATATATAGTAAAGAAAAACGAAAACCATTGATGAAAGCAACAGACAAATTGCCAACACCTAAAACTCTTATCCAAATAAAGCCTTGAATAAAAATAACAATACTGAAAAAAGAAAGAAAAAAAGGCTAGAGGCAAACTTACTTATTCAATAAAGTACTCAGAGCCTACATTGACTAGACCAAGCAAAAAAAAACACTTAACAATGTTAAATCCTATGAAAGAATGGCTCTAGTTATAATCTAAGTTCCATGCCCATTCAAGTCATTTGAAGATTGCATGAGTATGAAATTCAGGTTATAACAAGAGCCATCCTTTTTAATATATATATATATATATATATATATGGTGCGATGTATAAATTTTCACCACTTTATATTTTTAATTTAATACACAAGTTGTTTGTTTTTGATTTTGTTGACTACACAGTATAGTAGGATCAGTTGGGCACAGCCTGTGAGGAAAAAGGCAGGGACCATTATGCAATTAACTCTGCCATAAATTTGTAAATGGCATTCTGTACTACTTAGCATCTATGCCAGAAACTCTAATCTGAATATTTCAGAGTGTTTGGGTGTCAATCTGAGAACAGTGCAGAGGATTTGGAAAGAGTTGGATGAGTCTAATGGTGATTACGAAGGTGTTTGGAGTGATCACAATGTTATACCTTCATTCATCTTTCCACAGGGCCTCAGGCTCAACACGGATGCCTACATCGAGTGTCTTGAGGAGGTAGTGCTGCCCCGGGACAAGAGGGCAGCTGCTGGAAGACTGTCTGGCAATAGGACTCTGCACCATGCCATACAAGCAGGAGACCCCCATCATGGCTGTTAGATAATTTCTGTGACCATATCTCCCCTTACATCTGGCAACCTAACTCCCCAGACTGGAACCCCCTTGACTATTATGTGTGGGACACAGTTGTTCAAGAGGCTAACAAAACTCCTTGTAACACTGAAGAGGATCTGAAGGCAAGGATTATGACAGCATTCACCAACTTAAACAAGGAGACCGTCCTTCAAAGTCGCTTGGCGGGCGTGGTTGAAACCAATAGCAGTTTTGTTGAATATCAAGATATTTTTTGTGTTATTTTGGTCTGTATATTTGTTAAAATGAAATGGCAATATTTTCATTTTTGCGTAATTTAGGCAACAATTTATCCATTGCAACCTCTATGCATGTATGTACGTATGTATATGTAATATATAAAAGTGAGCATTGAAGTCAACACTTGGAGGCAACAGGCTGTTTCATGCTAGACGCAATCGTAATGTAACCACAATTCTTTTTTACAAGTGTTTTTATTATTACAAAATTCATGTAAAAATTCTCACTTGAAATTTTGAACTTTATCGTTGTGACTCACACATTCCGAGATTGTACAACTGTCAATAAATAGCACATTCTTAAAAAAACATCTTTTGGTCTACAAACAATTATTTTGTCTTCAAGTTTTAACTTTAAAGGAAAAAAATTACAACCTGACGATGAAGGAATGATTCTTTGAAAGTACTTGCTTAATTTAAAAAAATATACACTAGAAACATCTGACAACAGTTTTATAAATGAGGATCACATCATTCAATGGATTAACAGTATTTTAATGCATACATTATGTTTCTACTAATGAAGTGATTTCACCTTAATTGTATTAATATTGCTGATTGATTCTATGTATGATTATTTCTTATATATATATATATATATATATATATATATATATATATATATATACTATTGTTTGGTCAATACAAGATCCAAAAATTACTTTACTTGGAATCAGAAAATCAGTTGAAATTTCTATGACACATGAGGAAAGAAGGCTTTGAAAATTTGACACTTGCATGACATATTGAAGGTAAGAGGAGAAACAATGAGTAACCTACCTAACAAGCTTCTACAAATGGATGACAGAACAGAGAGAAGGTAGGATAGTAAAAAAAAAAAAAAAAAAAATTACTTGGGTCTACAAAATATAGGAAGTTGTGAAGAGCATTGATCACCCACGTCCTGAAGGGACATGGCACATAGAAGTTTCTTCTATCATGCGTAGTAACTGAAGTCGAATTGGCACCACACACAAATTGGAGATTAGTTTTTGTTTTTTTTTGTTTCCATGAAGCCACCTTGTGAGGATCACACTCATTACAAATAGTAAGTCTTTAAAACTACCTTGTTAACCATTATTCAATGTTGAGGTGTCCATTATTGAATTTAGTTAAGTCTGGCACAAGGTAAAAATATATAGGGAGCTACATGCATGGATTAACCTCACTAAGAGTGTCCATGGTGAGGTAACCATCTTTGTTTAAATTTTATTGTTAATTAAACTAATTTGTCTCTTTTTAAATCTAAGGATTTTCCTCATTTTTAACTCCTTGAAATTCCTTCATTGCACCGTTGTTTGACCCCCGTCATATTTCAGAACCCCCATCTGCCCTGAGACCATTGAGCGCCACTACCACACCCAATGGATCCCGAAGTGTTTCCCCCCAACCACAAACAGCTCCTGGAAAACCCAACAGCGTCAAAGCCATTGGGAACTGGCAGTACAATTCTCCAATTGGTCTCTATTCCAAAGAGAATGTCCACTCGACTTTCCAAGATCAATCAAAGATCCTTTCTGGTCAAGAGTTGCGGTAATGAGAATTCAATTCCACAATTCATTCTTCATGTTAAGCGTTGTCTCTTTATTATTGTCTCTCATGTCGGCCATTTTGTCTTTTCCTTTTTCACTCCTACTATAAACAATAAACAAAATAAATGCATAGTATTCATCTAGTAAGTACTCAGGGAGTTTTTTTTTGTTTTTTTTTTTTTAATCTTTCTTTTTATGTCTGTAATTTCAAGAAATAAGAGGGGGAAACTATTCTCACTTGGTCAATTGCAACAGACCGCTTGCAGACTGTATTTATTCACTGATATATTAATTCTTAAAGTAGAGAATGATATGCACTCTGAAAATAGCAAATTACAAAAATTAATTTGAAAATAATTTGTTTACAGCAGTTAAGTCTCCGGTCTATGAATTTCATTGATTGGGCTACCAGGAAAAAAAAAAAAAAAAAAAACTATTTGAAAAACAAACTCCAGTGTTCTAAAAGTTATTCAATGTATTAGGTTGGTGCAAAAATAATGTCGTTTTCTCACATATGTTACTATGTGAGAAAACGACATTATTTTTGCATCAACCTAATACATATTTTTTTTGTGGTGTTTAGTTTTAATGTTAGACCAATTATATTCAATTGCCTTTTTATGCATGATGGCATCATTTGGATTGATGAACTTAATATGGCTAACAACATTTCTGTTTATTGAATGGGATGCTGAGTAATCAAATATGGAAGCAAAGAAATATGGAAAATAATAAGACTACTTACTGGTCAGCACATAAAAAAAAAAAGCAAAATTTTTAGAGGAAATAATTTTTATAAATAAATATTCTTTAAACCAGTGGTTCACCACCTTTTTTATTTATTTTACCGTGAGTCAGGATACCATTCCCCACTCTGTCCAAGATTGTTGGACTCAAAAGGTGCATTCCAAATAATATGGATATATTATTGAAAATCTTCATTCTTTTCTGTATTAGTAAATATACATTTACATTGATTATTTTTATAGAGAAGTTTTACAAATTTAATAGTAATAGAAAATCTTGGATTTTTTTAAAACTTGAATCCATGTCCAGTAATTTGTTTTAATTCATAACTAATTATTAAATAAACTGAAGCAGACTTCAATAAACAAAAGTTCAATACAATATCAGGATATTGGAATTCAATAAAGA
Source organism: Acanthosepion lycidas (assembly GCA_963932145.1). NCBI lineage: Eukaryota > Metazoa > Mollusca > Cephalopoda > Sepiida > Sepiidae > Acanthosepion > Acanthosepion lycidas. The sequence continues at coordinate 49,799,829 of OZ010612.1, forward strand.
AAATGTTCAATAAATGGTCAGGGTATTTAAACTGATTTTATTCTGCTGAAGATATCCAGGATTCAAACCTGCATCTGTCTTTGCAGGAGAAACTGTCATGAGATCGACATGTTTCAGACTGACTTTAATAAGACATTTTGAATATTCAGGCTGGTAGACGAAAATAAATATGTAGTTTAAAAAATAAACAGAACGTCTACTCAAATATGGGTATCCACTAAAAATACTGTTTAGTGATAAAAATACAGATCTTGTAATGAGTCAAGTGATTTTATTTTTTTCCCTTATTCGTTTTGAATTTCTGAACATAAAATGAAAGATTGCCACTTTTTAAAATTTATTCTAAGTGCGTCAGAAAGTAAAAAAAAAAAATAAATTTATTCTTGCAGATCTTTCTGTCACTCCAATTCCAAGGTATACATTTTTTATATATATATATATATATATATAGTTAAAACTCAAAATTGATTTCTGCACTAAAATTTGTTTATGGTAAAAGGAAAATAAAAGTGATGGTCTTTTGATTAAAACAAAAAAAACAATCTTCCTTGGTTATATCAAAAAAAGTCAGTTAACTTTTTACATCAAAAATTTAAAATCCACCTAATGTTGTGGTACTATGGACAACTACATAAAAATGAAAGCATGGATGGGGGAGTATCTCTATCTCAAGTGTTTCTCAGACTAGCAAATGGTTTCTTTTGTAGTCCAGTCTTCTTAGTGACATCCACTTTCACCAAAGGAGAGTGAGAAGTAAGAGTGGGTGGGATTTTTTGGGATAAAGTGGCAACAAAACTGGAAATAGGGTATATCCAAGTTCTGGTCTATATTAATGGTCATGCATAGCAGTTCTGGTCTGCCCTTGGCAGGAGACTGACTTGTCTGTCTTGTGGTTTCTGTGTTCATTTGTATTGGCAGTCACCAAGTCGGGATGAGTCAATGGACGAGGAGTTGGTAGGGAGGAAGAGCTGACAAATCAGAAGTTGTCCCCAGTATCCCCTGCCTACCCAGATGAGCAGGCAAAACCCTGCATAAAACATCTATTTTATACTATGTGAATCCGAGTTTGTATGCTTATTTGCCATTTGTCTTTCCTTGTAAGAAGCACAAGCCCCAGTATCTGGTGCACACTGATGAGATTGGAGATTGAAGTTCAACATGGATTAATCATAAGCTGGTGTTTTTCCCCACTGAGCTGCTAGAGTTAGGTCAGAGGAGAGTGATCGGCTGCCAAGCATCCATATAAAAGTTGTTTTATCTTCTCATAGCTAAGATATTGACAGAAGAAATCTATCTTACATATTTATAAGTCTATCATTCATCCTTGCTTTGAATATTGCTGCCATATCTGGTCTGGTGCCCCTGCTATATATTTAGAGATTCTTGATAAAATCCAAAGGAGAATCTGCAATATTATTGATTCTGACTTTGCATCCTGGCCTCATCACTTTCCTGTTGCTGTAACATGGCTTCCCTGTGCCTTTTCTATAAATACTTACATAGTAATTGTTCTGATAAACTCTATGGTACATTGACTTTATGAATTTAAGCGCAGTACTAGATTAACAGCTAGGTCTCATCATTTTCCAGATGAATTGGCTGGATGTAAGCTGTAAGTTCTATTCTAACTGTTTCATTTCTCGCACTTCTCACTTGTGGAACTCTCTTCCAGCTTCTTGCTTCCCAGCAAACTTTGATCTTCAAAAACTTAAATGCAATGTCAATCGTTATCTACTGTCTTCTTGATTACTCGTTGTTTATTGTTCTCTCTCCTTAATAATATTTTTCTTTTTCTTTCACACTCAGTAACCTCTTGTCTTAGTGGCTTTATTACCTTGATTAGGGTAAATTATTAAAAAGAAATTAAAAAAAAAAAACTAAATATTAATTTTGTTAATAGATATCAATGTATATTGTAAAAAGAATAAAACAAAAAAAATGTGTAAGTTCAATAAAATACTTTTCTTTTTTTTTTCTTTTTTTTTTTAAATCATTTTACTCCAAGCAATAAAGCTACAAAGACACAAGTGGGTGAAAGAATATGCAAGAAGCTTTAAGGACAGAGACCACTCAAAAGACAAGATTCAAGGAGATAGATGATGATGATTGATCTTTGAAAAATTTAAATGCAATGACAAAGTTGACTGGAAAGCAAGAAGTGCAGTAGAGGAAACTGCTAGCATAGAACTTATGGTTACATTTAGCCATTTTAACTCTAAAATAATGAGACCTAACTGCCAATCTAGTACTGCACTTAGATTTGTAAAGTCAAAGTACCAAAGAGGAAATCTCATCAGATCAATTACCATGAAAGTATTAATAGAAAAGGCACAGGAGAGCAACATTATGGTGATAGGAAAATGACTAAAGGTGAGATGCCAGGTCAAGACCAATAACATTGCAGATTCTTTTTTTGGATTTTATCAAGAATCTCTAAATACATAGCAGAAGCATCAGACCAGATGTGGCAGCAATATTCAATGCCTGAATGTATGGTAAACTTATAAATGAGTAAGATAGATTCTGACAAGAAAATCTGTCACACATGATGCAGCAAACCAAATTTCTTAGCAAATCTAGAAATGGATTCAATATATTCTTTCCACTTCATGTCCGTAGAAAACATTAGCCTAAGAAAACAAAATGCCATTCTTCAAAGAACTTTATCAGATTTGAATACTGTTCATATATATTTGAAGCCAAATGAAAAGTGCAAGAGAAAAAACTGTTAGCATAGAACTTAAGGTTACACCTAGGAATTTCAGGAGGCACGGTGGAATAATGGATAGTGGCTCAGATTGAGGAATCAGAGAGCTGAGTTCAAATTCCAGTTGGATCCATCACATTCACTTACATGCTAATACCCTTGGGAAAGGTATGAATCCTCTTCTTCTCCCCCAGGTATGGGTAAATAGCAGGACAGACTGGGTTCTATTGGATGGCAACTCATCTACCGCAGAAATGGCAACTGGCAAGAAAAAAATCTGCCTCGTCAGTCATGTATCACGCATGACACATAAGTAACTAGGAATTTCTTATTGCGCTTAAATTTTAAAATTAAAGCAGGAAGATTGTGTTGCCACAGTTTTTCAAGTAGATTTGTAACATAAGAAATTTTAGATTATCTGTGCAGAAATCAGTTTGGTAACTTTCAACTCCTGTAGAAAAAAAAAAAAAAAATTATATACTTTTTTTTTTTTTTTTTCCTGCACCCCCTACCTTGGAAATATAATTTTTAGACATTAGAAGACTGAAGTTTCTTGCACTTAGCAAAGAGGAATTGCTTTTGTAGGATCCTAATGCTAGAACAGTCACAACCCAATGGCACTTTCCTGAACCATTATATTCCCCTTTTTTTTCTTTTTTTTAATCTTCTCCTCTATCTTTTTGCTTCCATCTAGACCTTCTCAATTAAGGTTTTTTGTTTTTTTTTTCAATCCCTTAGCTTTTTCAGCTTCTGTAAATGAATTATGCCATATTGCAAACTTGCCTTTATTTCCAACCTACAAATTTAAAGACTCAAAAACATCTTTTTTAAAAATCAACAGAAAAAGAATTCCACTTTTCAAAAATGCTTACCAAAATCAAATCACACTAAAATGCTGGTTCTCGTTTGATCACCAAAATTAAGCAATGTCAAGCTCATTCAGTATTTGGATGAGTGACTGCTTGTGGACACTGGGTACTGTCCTACAATCTGAAATTGTTTAGGCTTTAAATAACCAACAAAGGGTTGATAAACCATAAATAAACAAACAAACCATTCCTAAAAAAAAAAATTAGACCAAAATTTTAGTAACAAAACAAAAAATACAACTTTAAAAAGTAATCAGAATACTGAACACACTACTTTCTTCAAAGATTTGAAGAAATTTTTAATACTTAACAAAAATAGATGTTACCTTTGTTTCATGTAAATTTTTTTTTTTATAATTTTAGAAAATAGTATAAAAAAAAAAGATACAAAATGTGAGGTTTCAACAAGTTAATCTTAAAAAATTTCTTAATACCTAGAAAAATTCAACAAAAAAAAGTCTATTTTTTTTTTTCTATAAAGGGTAATAATTACCCTTTAAAAGTAAAAAGATTTAAAAAAAAACAAAAAAAAAAAACGTATGTGGCATAATCCATAAATTGACTTCTTTTTCTCTTTTTTGTATTTTTTGTTGTTCTTTGTTGTTCTGCATGTATTTTTTTGTTTTTTTTATTTGTTTTTTAAATGAAATTAAAAAAACAAAACAAAAAGAAACTAACTTAAATAATTAAAATGCATTTTAATCTTTTCTCATTTCTTATAAATTATCTGGCAATGATTTCTCTGGCAAAAAACATATTGGCACAAGGCCATACTTATACAGCTCCCAGTCAGTGTTACAGGGTGACATTTTCAGACAAGTTGTTTATGTCTAGATTTTTCTAAGACCATTTTAAAGGTTCTGTGATTTTTACTTTTAGTGGTGACCATTTGATTTTTAAAGCACTAAAATTTGGTATTAAAAAAAAATTAAATATAGAATGAAATTAAAATTTTTGAAGTTTAAAGTTTGTTACAATCTGATGTAATAGAATTGTGGCATAAAACAATATTAAAGCCATTAGAGAGGTTATTTTTGATAATTTTCTCAAAAAAAATGATATTACATAACCATTATATATATATATATATATATATAGTCAATGTGTCATAAAACCACATTCAGAAATGGAACTAATTATTTTTACACGCTGAGATTCTACTTTAAATTATTGTTTGGCATCTCATGACTACTATATAAGTGTCAATGTGCCATAAAATCCTAAATTTATGTTATTTAAAATTGCATGAGTTTCATTTTTGTTCGTTTTTTTTTTTTTTTATTTCAATTTTTTTGTTTGATTTTGTGGATTGTTTTGTTTTACATTTGTTTTTTTGTTGTTGTTTTTTTTTTTGACTTGGTTTGACGTCTCGCATGACCTGTTGCATGATGTGTGTGCATTTTTTCAGAACTGCTGATAATACAGATGTGAGTAAATCTAACCCTGTCTCTACCATTGGAAATAACGAGAAAAATTCAACTGCACAAGAATCTGATGAGGCTGGTCGGCAAATTTACCGACCTTCAGAGACTTACAGGCTCATTCACCAACAAGATGAAGAAAACAATAATCAACAACCTTTGTATTCGAAAACATTCAAACGACTTCAGCAAAAACTGGATGAGTAGGAAACTTTTTGAGAAACCTTTTATCTTGGCTATTTTTTTTTTTTTCTTTGTTTTTTTTTTTTTTTTTTGTTTTTTTTGTTTTTTTTGTTTTTTTTTTTTTTTTTTTTTACCCCAAAATAGAAAGCTTGCTGAAGAATATTTATCTTGCTTAAATAAGAAAATGATTTTATGAATTAAATTTTATTAGAAAAAAAAAAGACTCAGTTTAATCGCCATGTTTGGAAGTGGAAATTTTATTTGTGGAAAATTCAGCAGAATTTTTTTTTTTTTTTTTCTTTCAAAACAACTTATTTTTTTATTATGATGCAAATGTCTTCTCTCTCTCAAACATGCACACACAAAAAATACAAATTAATGGATTCTATTTTTAATCTCACATAATTTCTAATTACATTTAGTACCATATATACTCACATATAGTGATAATTTTTTAATGTAAAAAATTATGGGTATATCCGAGAGAGAGCCATGTTTGATTATACGCTCAGTTATTGTTTTTTTTTCTCCACCTAGAAAGGAGGATGCAGTTTCAAACCCTACTGAGGGGTATGCTTTAATGCAGATGGTATTGACACTGTTAAAAAAAAAAAAATCTACTGAAATGTGGGTATCCACTAAAAATAAAATTGTGTGTGTAATATATATATTATAAATTAATTGATTTAAAATATGGTTTTTCGCTACACAGTTCCAACCATGTTTCAAAAATGGAAGCTAAAAGCCCCGAATTTAATTTTGTAATTAAATTAAAGACATTAGTTCCATTTCATCCTCAAGCGAATTTACTGTTCTTTCTTTTTATATATATATATATATATATATATATATAGTTTATGAAAAACTAGGTAATCCATATGGGTAAACCCAAGGAGGATTATATATATATATATATATATGAGATAATGATATATATTTTATATATCAAGAACAGTATATGGGGAAAATTGTATGACAAAGTGGAAAAGTTTACTTGTGACACATTTTCTCCTTTATCGGACTAAAATTGTTATGTTGATATGACTACTTCATGCACATGTGTAGTCGTACCAACATAACAAATTTAGTTCGATGAAGTCTTGGAAGATGAAATGCATCACTTTGTCATACACACATTTCATACACAAAATTTTAAAATTAGCTATATTTTGTGGGGAATAGTGCTTAATATGAAGATAGTGTTTGTAGAGATATACAATGTAGACATAGAAATCAACATTGCATGATGACAGTCAGTTTCATACCTCAAGCTATCTTTAGGCAATGTTATGATGCCGTAGCTTGAAAATTACAGTCACCATACAATGTTGATTTCTATGTTCACACACATTTTCTCTCTCTCTCTCTCTCTATATATATATATATATATATATATATATATATATAATATATAATATATTCACCCAAGCAAGACAATAATGCTATTGGTGGGGAAAGAGAATGAAAAGACTTTAGAAGGAACCAGAAACAATCCTAAACAGGTAACAAGGGATAAACCTTCTACTCCTGTTCGATGAGAGTAGAGAAAGACAGTAAAGAAATTTATCAGACACTTTAACTTTAATGAACAGTGTTGGAAGTCAGTCACTTGAACATTTAATTTTTTAGACTATTATCACTCATTTTCTGATATATAACACAACAAAATCCAAAATTACTTCATATGGTTGTGTGTGTGTGTGGGGGGGGGTATAGATCTATTTCAACCAACAAGAAGTATGTTAATTTTATTCAAAGTACAGATGTTCTAATTATGACATGAATAATCTGTACACAAGAGTTGAATAAGACTAAAATACTCCTCCTCATTGGTTGAAATAGATCTATACCCCCCCACCAATATGAGGTAATTTGGGATTTTGTTGTATAATTTATATGCTCTGTTATAATAAATACATTGAGCTGTTTTTGTGGATCTACTTGGATTATATAGCAACAGATTTATTATCTGTACTAATATATTTTTTTTTTTTATTTTATTTTATTTTTTTTTTTTTTTAATGCATTTCTGGAAGCCACTAACATGCAAGGGGTTACATAGGATTTGGACCAAGAGCAGATAGGAGTGATAGAGGAAAGGATGAAGAGAAGGATAGTGGATAGATCAAGGCAACTGGAGACGTCGATTGACATTACTTTTGAATAGTTGGAGATTATAGCTCTCAGGGAAACAGGAAAAGGGGAGGGAGTTCCATAGGCGAGAGGTGTGAGATATGAAGCTATTGGAGTAGAAGAGACGGCTACATTTAACAGTTTCAACAGTGAAGGGGTGAGAGCGGGATGCCAGCCTCGTAGGGCGCTTGAATTCATGGAGACTGGGAACCAGTGAAAGCAGCTCATCGGAGCAATTACCATGAAAGTATTTGTAAAAAAGACAGAGAGAGAGGCAACTCCTTTACGCTTATCATAATATAGAAAATTACCAGAATTTTCAAAAAAGTGCTAAGTAAAAAATGAGTGATAAGTCTAAAAATTAATAAATGTTCAATGACTTGTATGTCCTATCCACTAAAAAATACAGTAAAGTTGGTTGGCTAAGATATAAAAAAAAGTCTTACAATTGAAACTTAGCTTGAACTAACAGTACAGGTAGATGGATATTATAAACCAAATGTAGCCAACTGTATAACTGTCTTGGCTTCATTTAACGTTGATGCTGGAAATTTTTTAAGAACATAATCTTGATTTTAAATGAAATTTCTTGAAAATTAAAAATTATCAAGTAGCTTAAAAAAAAGAATGAAGTTATCTCCCTTATCTCAAACTTTGTCTCCCTTGCGTTTAATTTATTCCCCCCCTCCCACACACGCACACCTTGATTTATTAATCTAAGTTTTTGTCAGGTAAATAAAATTACGAAGATTGTGATGCGCCAATTCTCCCAATGAGGAAGTCGTATCCGCTTTGAAACTCTGGCTCTTTATCCAAAGTCAAACGCCAAGCACAAGCAAAAAAAATGTTTATTTTTGCCATAAGACAAACCCCAAAAAGTGGTTGATTAAAAATATTTTAAATCGGCTAATATTCATCAAATAAAGTGTCAGAAACATATATTTTATTTTTGCAAGATTTTTAAAACTAACTAGTTTTTACAGATGTCTCAAAATTGAACAACTTTGACAATATTACTGGAGAGAGAGAGAGAGAAAAAAAAGGAAAATAGATTCCAATCAATGTAGTTTGTTTGAAATACACCATCAGAGTATTTTACTTATTGGAAATAGTAAATTTAATCTTTTAATGAAAGCTTTAAGACTTTTCCTTTTTAAAAACTAATTTAAAACTTTTGTAAACATTTCTAATTTAAAATAGTTTGACTGTCTTTTTCAAGGTTTAAAAAGATAGGCCCAGCAGAGAGGAATTGTCTCTACTTAATTCACCTTAGAAAATTTAGTTAGAGGGTAAGCTTTGTTTGTTGTACCTTTTGTCTCCTGGAGATGTACAAGCAGGTAACATTGAGTTGCAGAGTTGCCTCCCTTGGTTCCAAAATTTGACCTCTGCACTGTATACTTGGTAGTAACAAGATCAGAAGAACCACTGCCACGTTAATAACTTTTGTCTCTTTAGCTGTGATTTGGCAACCAGTCTAGGGACGATTTTGAATTCAAAACTGTATATAGCTCCGGAAAAACAAAGTTCACAATTAACTGAAGAGCAAAGTGGGGGTGGCATGTTGATAAGGTAAGTAAGTAGATAGGCTGATCTCCTGGCATATAATATTGCATAAACAAATAAACAAAAATCGAGCATTAAGGTAGGTTTGAAACCAAATCTGAACTTTCAATATCTGTTCAGCAGAAGACAAATGCCTCCCTATCTACTTCAAAAAGGTTAAAATAATAGAGATACTTTAGCACCTCATATAAAAATAAACAAATAACTGTTGTGCATTCTGAAAGAGAGGAAAGGGCATATATTTTATTAGTAGACGGGATGTTAACAATGGTACAAGTCCTTCCATTTGTTAATTTTGACATTTTTTTTATTTTTCAGGAGCCCACAACCACAATTTTCACCTGCTAGTGCCATACCTCCTCCCCCACCAGCTGGCACTGTTCCAGTGACATGTAAGTATTCTTTGAAATAGTTACTTGAATTTTTTGTTTGTATGGCTTTGTCCACTTAGCTTCACCAAACACCCATTAAGTGATGCTGTTTAAGTTTATAAAAAGACAAACATTTCCTGCTTCCTCTTTCTTCCAAAATATAGTGATTCATAGATGAGAACATCCTTGCTGGGACACATTCATTTCCCTATATTAAATGATAGTCTATCAGACTTTTATTTTTTAGAGAATTGTATTTCTCCTCTGACATCCTCATTTTGACCTTCGAGGTCAGATACAGGAAAACAAAGGAAGTCGTTTTTGATTGGCTAAAACTAGTGTGGGAATGTTAGAGATAGAAAGTGATTTCAGCGAGTTGAGTTTTACATGTCAAACAATGTAGACATGTTTTTTTTGTGTCTCTGAACTTTGTCCCCAGTGGTAGTGATAATGACCTCACTGGCTAGTTAGAAAGGTACCTGTCAACATGGTGAATAAAACTAGATAAGTTTAAAATTCTTTTATTGAAGTTCTCTTTTATCTCTGAACAATACAACTGATGATCAGCAGTCAAGAAAGAAGGCATTGTTATGAGTGAATTGACACCATCACCCCAAGACCAACTCCCACCAAAAGGCTATGCAAGACCAACTCCCACCAAAAGGCTATGCAAGACCAACTCCCACCAAAAGGCTATGCAAGACCAACTCCCACCAAAAGGCTATGCAAGACCAACTCCCACCAAAAGGCTATGCAAGACCAACTCCCACCAAAAGGCTATGCAAGACCAACTCCCACCAAAAGGCTATGCAAGACCAACTCCCACCAAAAGGCTATGCAGCTCAAATTGGCATAGGGACCAAGAGATCTCCAGCACAAAGAGCTATACAATACAGTGTAACCTGGATATAAGAGAGTTGTCGGGACCAGAGAAGAAGTCTCTTATATCCGAGTTTCTCTTATATCCGGGTTTGGTCTATTTTGTTTAGGTAAGTATGGCTCTAATTTGGGACCAGATAAAATCTCTCTTATATCCGGGTTACACTGTACTTAGAGAGATATTTCAGTCATTAATCGACTAACACTACTTACTCTCTCTTTCACACACACACACACGCACACAGTCTTAATAGCTGAGTTTTAATGTATTTTCCTTTCCTTTCCTTTCAACTGTGTACGCATTAGTGCAATTTCTTTAATACATGCATTAATTAATTATTTAAAATCTGTTTTGTTTCTTATTTTTACCCAGGCTTACATGAGCCTGCCAAATATTGTTCGTGGGAAAAATGTCCCAGGAGTCATTAAATGTTTACAGAGAAACCTCCACACCTCACAACAAAAATGGTGGCACCCACACCACTAGCATACTATCAAAAATGAATCCTTTACATAGAGGGGGTCAGAAAAAAAAAAATAAAGATTATTAACTACAAAATGGCAAAACTAAATGTTGGCATTGTAGAACACGACATATTTTGAAATCCCTGGAAAATTTTTCTTAATGTCTGGGGGGGGGGAGGAGTTAGAAAAAAAACCAAAAAAAAAACAACTCTTATTTTTAGTTTATAATTATGGAGAGTACCCATCAAAAATAATAGAAGGATTTATATCTAGATCAGAACTTCACGTGGTAATAATCGTATTTCTTTCAGTTGGGGAGAGGCATCGCAATCTTTATTACTTTGCTTGGGGTGAAATGATCGAAATAAATAAATGGAAACTAAAATATCTGATAATTTTATCTATATCTTTCCCTCTATCTCTTGCTCTCTCATATATATATAATTAGCAATCAAGTATTCATCAAAATATATATATATATATATATATATATATAAGGTCATCCCATAAGTTCTGTCCGAATTTTGAATAAAGAAAACAAGTGACCAAATGTTACATTTAATTACAGATTCAATCAACAATGTATTTTCCCTGATTATCTATGACTTCCTTCCATCTATTAACAAGCTTACTCATTACTGTAAAATTCTTTTGGCTTTGATTCGAAGAACTCACAAATGTCAGTTTTAACCTCTTCCTGTGTTACAAAAGCTGTTTCTTCCAAATGATTCTGTAAGCTACGAAACAAATGGTAGTCTGAAGGAGCAAGATCGGGAGAATAAGGTGGATGAGGAATTTTCTCCCAACCAAGTTCTTCGATCTTTTGTGACGTGATTCTTGCTGTGTGGGGTCGTGCATTGTCCTGATGAAACATCACCCCTTTTCAATTCACTAGAGCAGGTCTTTTTTTCCTCAAAGCTTGGTTCAAACGCTCTAATTGCTGACAGTATATTTGAGCATTAATTGTTGCATTAGGTGGTAAGAATTCAAGGTGGATTATTCCTTGGCGATCCCACCAGATTGAAAGAACAACATTTTGCCCATGAAGTTCCCTTCTCAGCTGTGGCTGGGGTCCTTCCCCTTTACCAAGCCACTGTCTACAATGCTTAACATTTCTATAAAAGATCCATTTTTCATCACCAGTCACAAGTCTATCCAAAAACAGTGAAACAAGTTGGCAAGAATGGAGAGAAGAGCAGATGTCAACTCGGGATTTGAGGTTGTTTTCAGACAATTCATGAGGCACCCATTTTCCAAGTTGTTGAAGATGACGATGAACAGTTGTATGGTTTGAACTGAGAACCACTGGCAATTCCTCAACTGATAAAGCAGGATTTTCTTCAAGGGCTGCTTCAAGAAGCTTTTCATCAAACTCAACTGGACATCCGGTTTGATCTTCATATTCAAGGGTGAAATCTCCACCTCTGAATTTTGCAAACCATCTTCTGCAAGTTCTTTCATTCACACATTCCTCTCCATAAACTGAGTGAATGTTTCTAGCCGCTTCGGCTGCTGAGTTTCCTTTCTTGAACTCATAAAGCATTATGTGCCTCAAATGATTCTTGGGTACTTCCATGTTAGCAGGGTTTTAATCAAACAAAATTTAATCTTATTGTTCTCTGAAATAAAATTTGATCAGTTTAAATGCATCTAAACATAAAAATAATGTTCAGCTCCATTAGACATTATAAAATACTCTTTAAATTTCGTTCATTTTAACAAAAAGTTAAAATTCGGACAGGACTTATGGGATGACCTGATAATTAGAAATCAAGTATTCATCTATATATATATATATATATATAATTAGCAATCAAGTATTCATCCAAACGAGTTTCAGTAAATTCAATCAATAAAATCTGTTTGCTAAATTTTTTATTTTATTTTTCCAACTTCCAAATATGATGTTATATATTGAGATTGTGGATAAACTGTCTAAAGTTCTGTTTCTTTTGTTAAAGTACTTCTGACCATTTTAATCATTTTCAAGAAC
>OZ010612.1:49817412-49874912 GCA_963932145.1 Acanthosepion lycidas
TTTTTATACAACATTTTTATCATTTGAAACATTTTTAGTAGATAACTATATTTGAGTAGACACTGTGTTTTTTTTGTAAAGGTGTGTATTATGTCTACTTATGTTTCAGACATATTTTGTAATTATCTATTTCTAATTCTTTTCTTCTACTTTTTGAAACCCAGGGGTCCTTTTGTGTTGGCCATGAGCAAATCCTGGTGCCCTGATCATTTTATCTGTGCCAACCCCAATTGTGGTGTCAAGCTGTTTGACATTGGATTTGTAGAGGAAGGCGGCTACCTGTATTGTGAGAGGGACTACGAGCAATATTTTGCTCCGCATTGTTCAAAGTGTTCCAATGTCATTGTTGGAGTAAGTTTCTAAGATTTTCTTTTAAGGAATTTATTTAACATGTGATTCAGACTCTAGATTTAGTGTTTCTGATCTATAGTTTTAGCTAATAGTGTAAAGTTGTGATTGTACACATGGCCAAATGAGATCAGAGCACATAATCAAGTCACCTGATTTATTGGCATATATGATTACAATGATCTCTCTTGCAATTTCATTTTCTGCATAAATCTCCACAACTTCCTTGATAAGAATTCTGAATTGTGAGGAACAACAACCATATTTCCTTTGCTTGTTTTTGTTTTTCCTTTTATTGTAATTTTTTCTTTTCTTTTTTTTCTCTTTATTCTTGTATTATATTGTTTTTAATGTTTTTCATAGTTATACTAAAACTTTGTAGCCCCCCACAACCACACATACTATATTTAAAAGTGCATCCAGATTGTAAACTTTCAGGAAATGGTTACTAGAATTGGAAGTTCTGTTTTTATCCAGATTCCATGTTGCTTAGAATCAGAAGGAATTTGTATATTGTGATAAAAAGCAAAAATAAAATGAAACCAATCAAAATACTTAGTGCAAGAAAAGTCTGAGCAATAACTGTAGTCCAAAGTCTCCATCTAACAATCTCTGGGATCAATTGGGTATTAATAATGAAAAGATTTCTTTAACTAAAATTTAAAGATGTTATTAGGTTGGTGCAAAAATAATGGCGTAATAATGTCATTTTTTGACGTTATAAAATACGTCAAAAAAACGACATTATTACGTCATTATTTTTGCACCAACTTAATATATTTGACAAATTACTGCTTTATAAAAAATATTACCATAAAATGGTAATAACAAAAAATATATATTACCATAAAATGGTAATGTTTCCCAAATATATATATATATTACCATAAAATGGTAAAGTTCCCAAAAATATATTACCATAAAATGGTAATACCACCCCCCAATATATTACCATAAAATTGTAATGCCAAATAACAATGGGTCAAAGGTTGGAAGCACAGATAAACAATACATACCAATCAATATTCACAGGTGGATGGTAGATAATTTACATATGTGCATTAATGTATCAGGTTCAGCAATAACTAAACATTTTGATTAAACAGTTTCTCAGTCTTAGAGCTTTGACATGTTCTTAATGGTGAGCAGGGCTAATACGGCTTATCACTTGAAAGTTTTGAAATCAATGTACAGTGGAACCTCAATTTAATGGACTAATAGTGGGGATTATCCATTAAAGCCATTTGTTCATTAATTTGAAGCACTTATTTTGTGGCCTTAACCCAGTACAGTACAAAATTATAAATAAATGTAAATACATTTTATATATATATATGTGTGTGTGTGTGTGTATTTTATTTTTAGGTTACTATATACCTTTAAATAAGGTTTGAAAATTTTTAAAGTGAAATCCGGAGACTGTTGGTTCCAAGACCATTAATTCAAAGTTTTATTGTATATTAAGTCCTACCAGCCATTGCTCTGTAAGCAGAGCTTTTGTAAATACCAAGTTTAATTTATTGATATTTAACATTTCTCTCTTTGCAGGAATGTGTGAATGCTTTGAACACAACGTTCCATCCTCAATGCTTTGTCTGCGTACAATGTAAAAAGCCCATGGGAAATAGCAGTTTCCATATTGAGGACGGAGAATATTACTGCGATGCTGGTAAGTTCCTCAAAGAATTATTTTTGTTTCTATTATTTTGGCATTACGTGACAATTATATAGGAGTCAGTGTGCCATAAAACTACATTCAGAATCCCGAAGACGTTATTAAAGATGAGGAGTATCTACTTCAAACTTCATGTTTGACACTATGACTTCTATACAATGATCACGTAGAGTCATGTGAAAACAGTTTCAAGCTTTTAATTAGGATATATATATATATATATATATATATATATATATATATATATATATATATATATATATATATATATATATGATTGTATATTATCCTTTTGACTAAATTGAAGCATAAAGAGAAAGAATTTAAAGTTGGAAGTTTTGGACATGCCTGTGTCATTTTTGCAACGAGACAAAGAATAAACAAAGTTTCTTCCAAAGAATGATGCTGTTGTCAGTTAGAAATTATATTTTCTGAGGAAACACAAATCCCTGTTTAATCCATCAATGTGTGAGTTTTATTTTGAAAAAATATCTGCATCTTTGTCAGCTTTTGAATGAAGATGCTAAAAGCACACATCTGATGTCACTAACCAGCCTATTCAATTTACATATTATAAGAACATGTGGACAACCTTTCATTTTAATTATATATAATAAATTTAAAAGAAAAACAGACTACTTTAAGGTACCATTATAATAATTTATTTCACCAGAATCCTTTTAAAGAACGCCAGATCATCAGATAGCACTTCCAAAAATGAAATGAAACGAAAAATATTAGCTCTGGATTTACATTGAGCTCTCAGGATTACCCATATGGATTATCAAGTTCTTCATAACTTAACACACACACATATATATATATATATATATATAATAAAGAAGAAAACCATAAAGATTAATTTCGGTTATAATTTATTTTGTGAATATCTATATATTCATCTTCTCTTGTTCTTGTAACGGCATTCACCCGAGGTGGGTTGAGCCGGCTCCAATATCGGAGTTTCATGGGAATTTGGAATTCACAAGCAGTCCCCAACCCGCATGTATAGCACATGAGATTTGATTATAGTGGTGAAGGTTTCGTGCAGGACCATCCACACTTTTTGAAGGCCCGATTACAGAGACCTGGTAAACTACGTGCCACAAGGTCCCCAAACGACCCTTCGCAGGTTTTGAATTCAGAGTTTTCCTTCTCCTAGACCAGTTGCAATCCAAGGCTATAGAACCCAGTCGGTCCTGATATTTACCCTTAGCTGGAGGGAGAAGAGAATTCATACCTTTCCCAAGGGTGTTAGCACGTAAGTGAATGTAATGGATTCGACTGGAATTCAAACTTGGCTTTCCGATTCCTCAATCATTTGGACCAAAATCTCTTAGTAAATCTGTCATGTTTCTGTATTATTTTTTTTATACTGAAATTGATCGTTTGTGTAGGGAAATTTTTCTTTTATTTTCTCTTTTTAATCTTGCCTGATATTTTATTTCTTCTTAAATTCTTCCAACTCAGATTGGAAGGCCCAGTTCCAGGCTGTCTGCTTTGGCTGCAAATACCCAATTGATCCTGGAGATCGCTGGGTGGAGGCTTTGGACCACAGTTATCACTCAGACTGCTTTTCTTGCACTGTAAGTATTTTGTAATAACCTCCCTACCCACAACTTCATTAAATATAGCCCCGACATTTTGTTAACTATTTATTAGAATGTTTATTTACAAGAATAATTTTATATTTACAAAATTCTAAAAACTAATACGATGCCATATTTATCATTTCCCAATTTATAAAGAAATAATTATAAAAAAACCAATTTTTTATTCATAAATTTATAAATATTTATTAAATATGTAAACCAATTATAAGGAAATCCTTATTATTTACCATTTTATAAAGTTTGAATCCATTGGCAATAAGCTGATGTTCTGCCAACCATTCCAATAAAGATTTGTTATTTTTCTTGCTAATTCACAGGAACAATCAGATGAAAATGAATTTATACATTTTCATCTAAGTTTTATTCCACTTCTAATCATAACTATTTAAAACTATGAGCATTGCTGAAGAGTGACAGTGGTTAAAATAATAGTAGCTATCGGGGGGGGGGCATAATTTTGATGTTGAAAGTCCATATTTTTTGAATTTTGTTTTCCTAATATCAATCTAACAATTCTCTTCAATCTACGTGGCATAATACCTTCACAGAAGCTGAAAGATTTTAACTCTTTTGTACCAAATACAATTTCTTCCTTCAATTCCAACCGTAACCTTCACCTCTCTGTATGGTGCTCATTTGAAAGCTGTTGCGCTGATAATGTGTTGGCCTCGTCTGAATGTAATACCAACGTTTTATTTATATAGTGTATTGGCGCAGAAGATCCTTATTTAAACATATATGATTAAATATAACAACGAATGTCTATTATGTCTGATCAGGAGCCATTAAAATGTTTGCTTTAATTTCTGGTGAAAATAAAAACAAAAATTGTCCGACACTTGGATATTTTTTTTTATTAAGTTCGTCCTAAGCTTTTGGCTCACATGAGCCATCCCCAGAGAAGTTATACAGACATGAAACAAAGATATCCACTGTCAAAGATGATATTTTGTTATTTTGACATAGAAAATTGCTATGCAACAATAACGGCCGCTGAATAGCAGATGCAGATCGTAAATTCAAGATGTGTTTCTGACGTTATATCACATGATATAAAAAATATCCAAATGTTGAACAGTTTTTGTCTTCATTTTCACCAGAAATTAAAGCCGACATTAGAACTGCTCGTGATCAGACATAAGACATTCATTGTTATATTTAATTATATATAAACAAACAATAATATGCAATAAACAAAAACAATAAAAGGCTTTCATATTTCAAAGTACATATATGTATAGGGATATAAAGTTTATGCTTATCTGGTAGGAGCCACATTATCTAACAGTGCTGTCTCTAGACACCTGCTTCATTTGGTTGCTGGAGATGAAGAGAGAAAATTTGATTTGTTTTAATTGGTTGCAAAAATATCTGTTCCGGTTTTTCACAATTATTTAACTATTTTTATTATCTCTTTTTTTCTTTGTTAATTATCATTTTTATATATTATATAATTTTATTAACTTTTAATTTTTCTCTTTTATTATTATGGTTTCATACTCCTACATAGAGTTCGATGGGATTTAATTGTTACTATCACTAAATTTTTAAGGATGCTGTACCAAATAATTTTCAAACTGGTTCCTGTTCATTAAATGCTGTTTTGCTTTTCTTTTTTTTTTTTTTTCCAGTCGTGTCATGTCAGTCTGGAGGGACAGCCGTTCTATGCCAAGGGAGGTAAACCCTATTGCAAGAAACATGCCAGATAAAGGTGGTTATTTGTTTTTAAAAAAGTATAAAAAAACGAATTTCAAAAGTACATTAATTAATAAAATAAAATTGTTGATTGCCTTGAATACCCAATCTATACATATATATTAAACAAAAAAAAAAAAACAAAACAAAAAAGAACTATAAAACCCCAGACCTATTAACGATGTTGGTGCTGCTTTTTTTCTTTTCCCCCCAATACTTTTATTAAATGACACAGACACACACACTCTCACAGACACACAAGTTTAATCAAGGAAGCCAAGATGTTTCCAAAATCATCTTTCTCTAAACCCGTTCGTTTCTCTCCAAAGAGAAAAGGGGGAGGAAAAAAAAATGAAATTTATGCTAATTGATGGCTGTAGTCTCTGATTGTTTTATTTTGTCCTTGGTATATCTTTCTACTAAGCACTTCGATTTTTTTTTTTTTTTTTAAAAACCCCTTCGAGATGCCAAGAAAAATAAATTCAGTTTCCAATGAATTTTTGTTCTGGATTTTTCTTTGTTGTGTTGTGTTTTGTTTTCTTCATTTTTACAGCAGTGGTTCACAATATGGTGCCTATGAGACATGCCAGAAGAGGATAGCAAGTGAGGCAGAGTGATTGAAAGACAAAGATTTAGTAACTGTTTAAAAAAAAAAAAAAATTCACATAACAAAAATGATTTTAAAATATTATGGATTACTTGTAAATTGCATGCATGAGTCTCAGTATAAATAGTGATAAACATTATTATAAGATTATTCCATTATAGCGATTTTCCAAGCGTATCTTAGATGTGGCACAAGGCCGAAATTAGGGGGTACCCAGTGAGGGTCGAACTCACTACTCAATCGTAATTGTTCTAACGAGCCAAGCCTGCTAACCATTACAACTCCTAACTAGGGTTCACAAATTGGAGAATTATCAAATCCGCGGTTATCTCCCTTTAACCGTCTCTATTTTCACTTTTAAATTTTTATATAAAATCTGAGGCGCAAGCAGATGTTCATTCCGAAAATATGGTTCAGAGGGAAAAAAAAATTTGGAAACGACTGTTTTAAGGTGAAAAAAAAAAAAAAAAAAGTGACATCTAACACAAGCTAACTTTTAGCTAAGTGTTGTGTTCCCGCATGTAAAACCAATGGACGGGAAAAGGCCTCAAAGACACTCTGAAAATAAAAAAAAAAAATTGAGAATACAATGAAAGAGACGTGGGCAATAAGGAAGATTCAAGGAAAATGGAAACAAAAAGCTCACTTATATTGATTTACTAAGCATAGTTTAGTTGAGGCACAAGGCCAAACGTATATGTGTGATTCTTTAAGAGTTGAAAGATAGATTGATGAACATCAGATCAGATTTTATTAGTCAGAAGATTGTGCTTTTTTTCAAAAAAAAAAAAAAAAAAAAAAAAACACAAAAAAAAAAAAACAAACATATGGCAACTGACTATGAAATTAACTTGATAAATACTGGGTTGTCAACTCATCCACTGAAGAATAGATATGAGGACCTCTGATGACCAAGTCAGGGGTAGGGGCTGGCTGGGAGTAAAATGGCTTTATTATTATTTTGGGAATTCTAGTTGAAAAAGACATCTGGGTAATTTAACCCCATGGGAGATGGAAATAGGCAGTGTAAAATCTGAAATGAAGACACTATTGTTTTTAAAATCCAAGTTATGGAATTATCTGCTGGCCATAACCCTGTAAGAAAAAAAAAAAAATTATAATAGAATTGGGTTTTCATTTTAAGGTTTTCTGGAAACTGGCAAAATTGGAGAAGTTTTTTTTTTTTTGTTTTTTTTTTTAACATGTGTCCAAAAACAAAAAAAAAAAAAGGGAAGGTGTGAATTGCTGAAGAGATTAAATTTCTTTAGAGTTGAAATGCCATAAGAGGCTGTCTAGAGATCAGATTGGTCAAAGGCCTAGATAGAACACCAAGGGAGGTAAAGGAATTCACCCATTCCCTTGGGCAGTATTGGTATGAGACACCAATATGAGAAGGAAGTAGTTAGAGTGGATCAATATTCTGCTACAACTACTCTCTGGAGGAAGGGTCTCTCCAAAATTGGGCATGCAATTAATTTCCCAGAGTTAAAGAACTGTGTGGAAATTAGGGGAATCACCAAAATATGTCCGACTACATGACAGTTTTGAACGAAGGTCCATATAAACAGAAGATCAAAGCGACAACCACAGAGAAAAGCTACCAGGCAAGAGATGACAACTTCACTGAACTCACATGACTTCTTACCACTGAAGAAGACCTCCGACTTTGCACTGTGTTCCAGAAGCCTTTTCTAAATTTACTCTCGACAAAGTGTCATGAAATATTTGAAGAAGGGAAGGGTTGAATGACTTTGCCTGACAAATATATTACTGCATGAAGAACCGATATTGTACCATCTACTCTGTACAAGAAACGGTATGTATAATATTTTGTTCATTACAATTTATGCTATGACTTTGGTCCAGATAAAGTGAAGCCATGACTAATTCAACAATTTCTGTCGACAATTTTATCCTTGCCAATCTTGTGATCTAAATCAAACAATGTGGGCAAGGCTTGGATCGAAGTGATACATTGAACATTCAGCAACAGGGATCAAACAAACTGGCTGGGTGAATGTCACATCATATGGGGACACCCATTAAGGATCAAACTCACTATTCAGTCTTTAAAAAAAAAAAAAAAAGTCACTTACATTACAATCGGAAAGTCAGTTTAAATTTCATGGAACACGCAATGAGGAAAGAGGGTCTGGAGAATTTGACACCCATTGGCCATATTGAAGGCAGAAAAAGGCACAGGTAAATAGTGTAAATGGATGGCAGACCAAGAACTGGAAAAGATAGTGGGTGGGGGGTCAAACATTGCTTAATGGGATGAGAAGTTGTGGAGAGTCATGACTACCCATGCTCTAACTGGCCACAGCACAAAAGTTAACAATGTGATTTCCAGGGGACTTACTGTAATTTCTTCTGCACGACAAGAAATTTTGAAGGTGGGGAGGTATATACACAAGTAAACATTTTTGAGAATATCTACTCTGCTTAAACACTTCCAATTTGAAACAAGGTTGCAAAGACAATGTTCTCCAAGTCACTTAAATGGTGTAAAGTAAACTAATTTTATACCTTTTAAAAGTTTTATTTTGTGGAATCTTCTACAACAAACTAGCCTTACCTCTTTTTAGGAAATGCACTCTTCCTATCTGGTAAGTAACATCCTACTTTCGCACAATTATAACAAGTATTCATTGGGCCAATCTAGCTTGCTGATTGGTCAGTTTCGACCAATCAAACCACCTGCACGCGACCAATCTGTTTTTCTCCGTTTGAGCCTCCCACGTGGTACACGATCAGTATATAAACCTAACACGTGTAAACTTCCTCGAGTTTTTTCTTTCCGTTCATCTCTCTCGCACGTCTCGCTACCAAGTGCCAAGGTAACCTTCAGAAACTCCCGTCTTAGTAATTGCTGGCCAGACGTTGAAAGACAATTACCAACATTCATGAACTCTGAAATCACTCTTGAACTTTTACCAACTTCGCAACTGACAATTCCAAACTTTCTTTATGAACTCCGGTACAACTAATACCGAATCAAAGAGACACGACTCTGTCCTATCTTTTCAGTTCGCATGCATGTACACCAAACATTAATAAATCTAATTATGTTTTGGAATCATTCAGTTCAGTTTTTTGTATCTTATTCTATGTGCTATTTTCGTCAAGTATAAATTGCATTGCTTTCACGCATTCTCCTGAATCACATCTTTCTTAGCCATCACATATATTGGCAAGCCCGACGTTCGTCATAGGACCAACACTACAAGATTGGTGATCTTGACGTAGGAATTACAAATGATAACGCTATATACCAACATATTTGGTGATCCCGTTGGTAACTCAATCACTACAACGATGATAATACAACCGCTACATATTTAGTGATCCCGTCGGGAATAAACAATAATGGTACCCTATCACTACAATTTATTTTTTATAAATGTCCTTTTTGCATAAAATAATTTAATGTTACATCAGTGTAGTGGATGGGTTAACTGTGTGGCAATATTTGTTAAGAATAGGTTGCGTGTCAATTAACTATTTCCACTTACATCAAAATTAAAATCCAACGAAATTGTTTATAACATAACAATAAGTTTTATTTAAATTGACGTACAATGTGTACCAAAAGATAGGACAAAGTAGTGTCCCTTTAACTCGGAGTATTTGTGCCTGAGTTCATATTATGAATGAAATTGGATAAAACATTTGCATACAGTTCAATATCATGTACAAGTAGAATATAGGTCTGTGTTACTGTTATGTTTGCAAAGAGTTCAGAAAAGTTCTTGAAAAGTTATTTACCTTTTTACTGTAATGTTTCTACGGTCGTTCATATATAGAATTTCACTTAATAAATAGTAAATATAATTTACTTTAAGTAAGTAATATCTAAGAAATACTGTCCACAGAATTGGTAGAGTTAAATTATTAGCGAGTCAGCGTTGAGGTGTTTTTTGTGGCGGCAAAGTTTGGTTTCGAACGACGTGGAGTAAGTTGGCAATTCTCTGTGGCACTGTTGCTGACTTTCGAAAGTTGGTAATTATCTTTAACGTCTGGTCAGCAATGACTAAGACGGGAGTCGGTGAAGGTTGGTATTTAATTTATTAATCCACCCACGAGGATTAAATGTGGCACAAGGCCGGTTTAACGTGGGTAGCCCGCGAGCCCGTAGGCTCGGCCAAAAATATGACCTTTGAACCCGCCTAGACGGGTTCAGGTCCTGTCTACCTCCCCGAAGGAAACCTTGCCCTTCGGCAAAGCTTCCTCCGAGTTCCTCTCTGCATTAGAGAGTTCGACAGAAGCCAGCCCGGATGATCACAAAGCACAGATACTGCACTTTGATCCTAAACGGGCCGGACATCTTGTTCATACGTGTTCGGTTTAATCGCTGAGTGGCTCGCAGCATATGAGCGGGAAAACAGATTGGTCGGAACTGACCAATCAGCAAGCCAGATTGGAGGTGATTGACCAATGAACACTTGTTATATTGTCTGAAAGTAGAATTTGGCTTACCAGACAGGAATAGAGTGCATTTCCTACAAAGAGGTAAGGCTGGTTAAGTTGTGGGAGATTCCACAATAGACAAAGTGGCCAATTGTCGATCCAGTTATATATCCGAGGCTGTTGGAATGAACAAAAATAAGACAAGCCTATTTTAATAATTAATAAAACAACTTTTATTCATTTACTGTCTGAGAACAGCGAGGATTTGTTTGAATTGAAACCATGAATTCCACATGCGTGTTAGCTTGTCACTATATTTAATTTATTAGGATGGTGCAAAAATAATGACGTAATAATGTCGTTTTTTGATGTATTTTTTAACGTCAAAAAACGACATTATTACGTCATTATTTTTTGCACCAACCTAATAGAAGTGTTGCACTTGACTTCCAGACAAGGGAAGTAAGTCAATTGTATTTTGAGTTATCGTCCTTTATGGGGGGGTGGCTTTCCCCCTCACAGATCCAAATTAATTATTTTTGCAAAAAAGTTTGTTTATTGAAACTTGGCAATCATCTTTTGCAGTGGAATAATAACCAAGGGCAGCTCATTCGAAACAGCCTACATTGGGGTAAATGCCTATCAAGATGCAACAGTGTTTATCACTTATTTCAATGTAAACATTGTCAAAGTGTCAGAGATGATTCATTTTTTGCTAACAGCAGATTGCCACTGAAGCAACTAATCTGTAACATGGTGCAGAACAACACTAACACAAAGTCTTCCTTACATCACATTTTCACAAATTCATGTGGCGCCAGTAATACAAAAACGGTCCTCTGCTGCATGGCCCACCATTAGCCATTGTAATAATGTTTAATCGCAATCAGTAGCAGGCTGAGGGTATGACAGCCTTGGGTATCCATATCAAAAGGGGCATCCAATCAAATGCTTATTTCATGTTTCATCCATTTTTGCATATTTAAAACTAGCAGTAGAGCCCGGGGATGTAACAGTAAGAGATAGATCAAGTATCGACCATCATAAAGACTGAAAAATAAAATTGACAAAGATTATTGTTTAAGGTTGACGGACACGCATGTCTTAATTTTTTTTTTTTACGAATTGGTCAAACCCAAACTCAAACAAAAACATTGTTTTCAATCGTTATGAGTCTACCGATTGAATAGAATTTTATTATAAACAATTGTCTTGTAAATGGAATTTTTAAAGCATTCTGAATGTAAAAATAAAGAAAAAAGTGTGCAAGACAATAAGAAACACTACCTGCCAAAAAAAGTGAAGTTTTGTTGAAATCGGTTGAAAAATGTAGGAAATCCAATCCCATATATAAACAAACACACACACACACAACCTGAGTTTTATAAGT
Organism: Acanthosepion lycidas; assembly: GCA_963932145.1. Classification (NCBI taxonomy): domain Eukaryota; kingdom Metazoa; phylum Mollusca; class Cephalopoda; order Sepiida; family Sepiidae; genus Acanthosepion; species Acanthosepion lycidas. The sequence goes on from OZ010612.1 coordinate 49,829,151, forward strand.
ATAACTCGATATGAGTTGTCCCCCTTTCATTTTTGCGACAGCGATGCCTCTTAATCGTTTTTTCAAATTGATTTTGTGCAAAAACAATTGTGTTTTTCCAATTTTTGGTGCTGTTAGAACCACCGCGAGGTAATTTTATGTAGTCCTGTGAAGTTTTGTTAAAATCGGTTGAAAAATGTAGGAAATCCGATCCAATATATAAACGAACAGACACACACACACACACACACAACCTGGGTTTTATAATAAGTATGATTCTCACATTACTAAGTAGTAGGCCCTGTCAGCACCCACTACTCAAGTCTTAAAGTCATAAAATCAAGGAGTTGGCCCTGGGCATCACCAAATCTCTTAATCTCAATCTAAATGAATTATTCTCATGAGAATGTATTTTGTAAGAAGATTGGTGCTTATTGGAGCTCAGCTGTCATCATAGGGAGTCTATAACTGTACTGTATTGGTTAGCACAAGGACAGCTCATTCAAAATGGCCTACATTGCATCCGGCCATTTAGGCTCAATGACTATCAAGATGCAACAGATGGTTATCACTATTATTGCAAGTCATGTAAACAGTGTCAAAGATGATTCATTCTTTGCTAACAACAGATTGCCATGAAAGTAACTAATCTGTAACATGGTGCAGAATGACATCTAACACAAAATTTTCCTTATGTCACATTTTCAAATTCATGTGGTGCCAGCGATACAAAAACAGTTGTGTGCTTTTAGTATTTATTTGCTGCATAGTCCATCATTACTCATTGTAATAATGTTTAATGGTAATCAGCAGCCAGTAGAGGGTGTGATGGCCCTGGGCATCCATATCGAAAAGGCAGCCAATCAAAGTGAAATAAAAATTTAGTCTACACTTAATTTAGTGTATAGTGTTTATTTCATGTTTCATCCATTTTTACATATTTAAAATTCTCACATTGCTCAATACTAGGCCCTATCAGTATCCTCTACGTGAGTCTTAGAAGTTGGTAAGCAATACAATCAAGGAGTTGGCACTGGGCATCACTAAACCTCTTCCTTGCTTAAAGTAATTTAAAGTCATTTGATAGACAAAGTGCCCCACAGTCAATCATCAATATGAATGAATTATTATCATGAGAGGGTATTTTGTAAGAAGATTGGTGCTTATCGAAGCACGGCAATCATCTTAGGGACCCTATAACTGTAATGCATTGCTTAGTACAAGGACAGCTCATTCATTTGGGCTAAATGCTTATCAAGATGGTCAACATTTTGTGGATCCTGATGACACCCGTTTTGTTTCAGCCATGTCATGCCCCAGAGTCAATCATCAATCTAAATGAATTATTATCACAAGAAGGTATTTTGCTAGAAGATTGGTGCTTATTGGAGCTTGGCCGTCATCTTAGGGAATCTATAACTGTAATGCATTGCTTAGCACAAGGACAGCTCATTCAAAATGAGCTATATTGCATCCGGCCATTTTGGTTAAATGTCTATCAAGATGCAATAGATGTTTATCACTGTTACTGCAAATCATGTAAACATCGTCAAAGTGTCAGATGATTCATTCTTTGCTAACAGCAGGTTCCCACTCATTAAAGCAACTGATCTGTCTGGCACTGAATGATATCCAGAAGGAACAATGCCAGTAAAACACTTTTCAGCAATACAAGAACATCCCCCTGTGTTTTCAGTATTTGCTGCATAGTCTATCATTATAATGTTTAATCGTAATAAAAGTATATACGCCTAGTTTTATTGATTTTATGCCATTCAGAGAAGAACAGTTTATTTTACATTGCTTAAGTGTTAAGTTAACAATTACCTTTTAATTCTTTTTGAATGATTTTCTCACTTCATTCTTAATGAAAAGCAATATTTTATTTTCATGGTTTATTAATTTACTAACAGCCATACCCAGCTGGTTGATCAGAAAAAGCATTCAATTAGAATGGAGCAAAAATAGCATCATGTTTAGATGTAACAGAGTCTATCTTCATTAAAAAAAAAAAACATTTTAAATTAATGCAGTTACTGATATAACAGAAGTAGTCTGTATTTATTCAATCGAAGTTAGCCGAGATGATGAAGGGGTAAAACAGGCAACATGAAGACTCACCTCAAACCACAATTATTTTGGAGTTTTTGAAATTCATTTTGTCAATGTGTTACCAGGGATGTAAAAGAGGATACATTTATAAAGCAATTGTTAAGTCTCATGAAAAATTGGTTGAAAGATCAACAAAAAAATAAGAAAGAAACCAGTAAAAAAAAAAAAAAAAAAAAAATCAACATTTTTCACTATTTACACAGGTTTTCACTATATGGATGGACTCAATTATCAAGTTGACTGTTAAACAATCAACTTATTGTTGGCTAAATGGAATGAAGCTTGTATTAGATTGCTTGAAAATTGAGGGAGATTTTAGTTTAAAATTTGTGTTGAAATCAATTTTGCATTTTTTTTGGTAAACACAGTGGTGTAGAAGTAAAAATGAGGTATCGTTGAGCTTGTCATGATGTAAGTAACCTGCATATCAAGTTTGAATGAAATCGGAGGAAAAAAGTTGAATTTATTGATTTTTTTTTTTACACTAAGTACCTATCTCTTACATTGGATGTGTGAAGTTAGGTCAAAATTGGTTGGATGAATCATGAAAAGGTATCCCACAGACATACTGTTTTATATATATATATATATATATATATGCGCAGGTATGCAGAAAATAGAAAAGAATACGTTGGATGCATAATCTGGAGGTCCTTAGTATTTTTGTTTTTATTTTTAAGAAGACAGTTCTCCATACAGAAGTAGAGCTTAATTATAATATTTTTTTTTGTTTAAAAATGATTCCTTCACTACATAAGAGTTCTCATGTTTCAAAAACGAGAGCCGAAACTATCCAAATAATTATTAAAATTAAGTTGAATTTAGGTGTTTAGTCCCGTTTCATCTACAAGTGAAATTTTAAACACCTAAATTCAACTTAATTTTAATAATTATTTGGATGGTTTCGGTTCTTGTTTTTGAAACATGAGAACTCTTATGTAGCGAAGGAATCATATTTTTAAACAAAAATATTATATATATATATATATATATATATATATATATATATATATATATATATATATATTTCAATTAAAAAGGTGCAAATATAATTTATAAATTCATGAATCATTCATACAAAAAACAAATATAGAGGTTAATGATTTAAATGGCGAGAATACATCGTCGCAAACAATATAAATAAGATACACCAACCCCGAACCTGTAAATGAATGATATGATATGATCCCCGTTTATAAATTCCAGTTGCATAAGGTCTTTTTAATTTTTTTTTTACAAGCTTTCTTCTGTTCCTACAGACATCAGATATGGAAGTAGATTTTGTTCTTGTTTTTACTTCTCAGTAATAAGAGGACAACGAAAATAGAGATGTAATCCGAAAAAATGCTATGAGAAATGTGTTATTGTTTTGGAATGTGCGGTCGCAATGCTGAGTTTGAATTTAAATTTTAAGGTTGTGTGTTTTTGTACAAATATAGTAATAAGAGAATTCTTTTTTACTGGTAGGTTTTCCGTCAATGTGGCATGAACTATATTGTTCAATAATTACAGTAATGTCACACTTATTATCCGAGAGTTGCATGTTGGATCAGTTATTTTAATTTCAATTTCAAAAATGCATAACCTTAAAATTTAAAATTCAAACTCAGCATTGCGACCGCATATTCCAAAACAATAACACATTTCTCATAGCATTTTTTCGGATTACATCTCTATTTTCGTTGTCCTCTTATTACTGAAAAGTAAAAACAAGAACAAAATCTACTTCCATACCTGATGATGTCTGTAGGAACAGACGAAAGCTTGTAAAAAATTAAAAAGACCTTATGCAACTGGAATTTATAAACGGGGATCATATAATTCATATACAGGTTTGGGGGGTTGATGTATCTTATTTATATTGTTTGTGACGATGTATTCTCGCCATTTAAATCATTAACCTCTATATTTGTTTTTTGTATGAATGATTCATGAATATTATATATATATATATATATATATATATATATATGAGAGAGAGAGATAGAAATCTAATAAAGTCATATCAAAGAGAAAAGTATAAGAGATTAATCATAGGTACATCCACAGAAAAAGTGATACCTAAGGTTTAAAATGTCTGGAAAGAATTTTTTTTTTCTAAAATAGCTGATTAGCACCCTTTTATAGTTGACTTTCATCGCATTGTAAAATTCTCTTTATCCATCTATGTCTCTGAGATGAGGTATTATGATTACTTGCATCATTTACATTACTTAAACTTATCCTCATCTTGATTGACATATTCACAGCATTTCGGCCATTGTACACTCCAGCCTTCTTCAGGTGATTGGAATTTAGAACTGAACACTTTATTTCATCCACTAGGGTAGATTGTTCTAGTTCCACATACCATGCCTCTTCTGGGTGTTTCAGTTTATTTCTCTTTTCTGAGATATTATTTGAAGAATATTAGCCGATTTTTAGTATAATTAATCCGATTTGAAACAAATATTATTTAAGATGTTTGACAGCTTGATGATAGAACAGCATTAGATACATATCAATCTACGGGGGATTTAGACATTAAAAAGTAATTGAATTAACACGAATAATTTTTAAGTACTCAGTCATCTTAAACATTTAAGAAAATTTTCTCCGTAATCAAATTCTTTACTGAATTTTAAACAGGTTTGGCTATAAATTTACTAGTTATCACTTATGTTGTGTATGGTCAATTGTATATAGAAAATTGATACTTTTATACAAATAAAAAAACATTCAAAATTCTTTAAAAATTATTGGTGTTTGATGACTTGTACTAAGCTTTTAATAGGATCTAAAACGGTTAAAGTAATACAGAATTTTAAAAGATTTAAATATATTTAAAACTTATGTTATTCAAATTAAAATGGAAAAAAAAATACCTCCGGTTTAAAATGAATTTTAAAAAATAAAAAATCTTTTGTGAAGCATTTATGTTAGTTTTAATTTCAAGCCAATAGATTAAGTTTAATGTTTCCAATAATGTTTTTTTGCCATATTTCAAAAACTAATTTAAATTGACTGGAAGGAGTTTTCTTGCTAAAATAGTTGATTAGTACCCTTTTTTTAGCTGTCTTTCATTGCAATGTAATTCTCTTTATTAAAATATCTGCCAAAAATAAAATATACTTTTTCTGAAACATTATTTGAGAAATATTAGCTGATTTAAAGTATAATTAATCTGATTTGAAACAAATACCATTTACTTTAAATAGCAGAAATGCATTTTTTAACCCAACAGTAGGTGTTTTAACAGCTTGATGACATGTCTAATGTTATTCTATGAAAACTTTATCTATAAAACATAATTGAAAATGATGTCAGCTCTTTTTTTATATAATTTTTAAGTATTCAGTAATCTTTATAAATATAAAAGGCAGGATGTGTGTGTAATGAATGCACGGCCACAATTTTTGATGGATTTGCACCAAAATTTACATGCACAAAGTTAGTTCGAAGGTCAAGACTGACTTTGCATTTCCCAACTCCCATCGATAGTGGAAATAAACGATTTTTTCATGCTTCTATGGCAGTTTTCATGGAGTTTGCGGCCATTTTCTACTGGCCAGAGTGAGAGCCAACAGCTGACTGACAAGAATGTTAACTAGCATGCTAGCATGAAAAAAAAAAAAAAAAAAAAAAAAAAAAAAAAAAAATCGATGGCTGCATTCGTCACAAGTGGGAAAAATTTAAATCTGCATGGCCCTTTACTCCAATTGGCTCATTTGCTTTCTTAAACTCAACGTCGATTCTGATTCTGCAGAACTGGGTTGGGTGTGAAAAAGTATTTGTTCTTCTTTCATTTGGTTTTTCCAGTTACGAGTCCTTTTTTAAAGCTGATCATTTTGTGTTCATTTTGTTTAGTTCTTTTTTCATAACAGATTTAATGTTTAGTATAGAGCTTAGAAAAAATTCGCAGTGTGAGATAGGCAAGAAGTAAGGCATGTAGCAACATCAGCACGGCAAAGGGCAATCCTTTAAAGGCAAGGAAGAGCAAAAATATTTTAAGTGAAGTGATAGCGATTGCTGTATGAGTCGTACGATTTTTTAATCAAGCACAGGCAACGTCGGGCCATGCTGCTAGTGATCAATATTCTCTGTAATCTACTTTTTATTAATCTTAGTAATGTCAATTTTAAATTTACTGTAGTCATTGTTCTTATTTTATGATAATGTCATGTATGCTCGCCTGTACTTACAATCATCAGCAAGTTTATATGCATGAAAAAAAAAAGAAAAAAAAAGAAAATTCTTTTAAAAATATTAGTGTTTGACGATGTGTATTAACCTTTTTCATTTATGATTAGAAAAGAGTTTTCAGTTAATACCATTTAAAATGCTGAAAGTAATACAGAATTTTAAAAGATTTAAAACTTAAATTTTTCTAATTAAAAAACAAAATTTCTTGTAAAAATTCATTATTCATTGAAAAACATTTTTTCTTAAGACATATGTCTGTAATATCTTATTTATTGAAGCAAGTAAAAGATTTCCTAATTAAATGTCATTTATTGCATATTTTTTTTTTTATTTCATGATTTCAGGCAGATTTTCAGTAAATGATATTTCTGTTTAACAAAACCAAATTGATTTAAATTCTGCAAGGAGTACTGCTTTTAACTAATAAATATGAATAGGTTGAAATTTTAACGTCTTGAAATGTCATAAAATTAATTAAGTGGGGTTAAGAGATGTAATAAAAAAAAAAAATTTCAAATATATTTTTAGCAAGATTTTCTAAAAATAATTTCATTCATTTGTGAAGAACTAAATAGGAATAAGAAGTGAAAATTTCATTAAATTCTGACAGTTATTTGATTGTTTTGGAAATTCTTGGAAAAAAATAAAAAAATAAAAATAATAAATGTATTTTTAACATCAACAGATACTGAAAATTCCATGTACTAATCTTTGGCCCACCCACTTACTCAAAAAAAAAAAAAAAAAAAAAAAAAAAAAGATTTCTAACCAAAATTTAAATGTGCTAGAAAGGATTAAAAATTAAAAAAAAAAAAATAATCAAAAAAGCATCTCTGAAATCCTGATGATTTGCACATGACATACATACTAATCCTTTATATGGTCATATTATCCAAGGATGTTCTTTATTATTCCGATTTTCTTCCAGTTCTCCTCTGCACATATATGTAAAAACAACAAGAATAAGGAAATTGGTGCATTGTTTCATCCACATGAAAGTCGGCTCCTTTTATTGTCATCTGTAAAACTTACATAAATTATATCTAAAGAAGTAATGGAATTTTATTCATTAATGCAACATTTTTATCACTTTGAATGTTATTTTTAGTGGAGGGGGTATTTTTCTTTAATAAGATTTCTTGAATATTCAGGGCAGTAGATGAAAATAAATATACATATTAAAATATAAATGGAGTGCCTACACAAATATGGGTATCCGCTAAAATAACATTTAAATTGTTACAACAAAATATATATATATATATATATATATATATATAGATAGATATGTGTGTGTGTGTGTGTGTGTATACACAAACACACTGTGACTGAGAATGCGTCTAGAAATGTCATCATGCTGGAATCACCTCTCCAGACTGATAACATGAAGAAGTCACCTTCCTGACAGGCCAACCATGGTGATATTCAAACTAGAGTCAGAAAGCAAGTGCTGTAACCACTCATATATATATATATATATATTTGGTTGGAATGATGTGAGTTTGTGACCCTGGGTTTCACGCTTTTGTGATCGTCAGACAAACTGATTAATTTTTTTTTAAATTTTGGGTTTATGTAGATTGCGTGTATTGGTGTTATTATGGAAGTGTGGGGGGAGTACCACACACACACACACATATATATATATATATATATATGTTTTAAGACATTTTTATGTTTAACATTTTTTTTTTTTATTATAGATACAAAATATTTAAGTAAATGCTCTGTTTATCTGACAGGATTCGAACCTGTATCCTATACAAAACTGTCATATAGTCTGACGTGCCTTTACCAATTTCGGAGGACAAATATTTTCTATGAAAATTTCTCGGACATTCAGGCCGGTAAATGTTATTTAATACTGTTTATTATAAACAGAGCATTTACTTAAATATTTTGTATCTATAATAAAAAAAAGAATGTTAAACATAAAAATGTCTTAAAATAATTGTCGGACTTTGTCCATTTCATAATGTGTGTGTGTGTGTATATATATATATATATATATATATATATATATATATATATATATGGCAGCCTGTTGTTATATTCAATGTATGAGGGCCAAGCAGCTCAGTTCCTAAGAACTGACAGCCAAACACCAGCACATATTTGATAATAGTGATAAAGGCTTTATGCAGAACCAATCACATTTTTTGAAGGGCCAAATACAGAGACCTGGTGCACTCTGTGTCACAAGGTCCCCAACCAACCGTATTGAACCCAGACCATTATGATATGTTGCAAGCACCATACAAACTGTACCAATGGGCCTCAGTGATAAAGTGTTATCTAGACTCAATATAGTGCTGCTCACTTTCTGTGGTGTAATTCATTCAAGTATACTTTTCTTATTGGATTGTGCCCCCCCCCCATGTGCAACATCTTTCCCCAAGCCACTCCGTCTAGAGCATTAGAAGCTGGTTCAAGCAAGTATATACAAATGATAGAAGTTATTGATGGGGGATTTGAATAAACAAATCAAATTCATTCAGTCTAGAAGAATCCTCAACAGAATGCAGAAAGCAATGGATGGCTGTTTCATTCTGTATTTTTGGACTCATCAGCGGTGCACATCCACTATCAAGAATCGAACACAGACCATTATAAGATGCAAGCATCATATCGTAATGGGCCAGGTTCAATTCTTGATAGTGGATGCGCACAGCTGATGTGTTCCAAATATAGGATGAAACAGCTGCCCAGTGCATTCTGCTAGACTCGATGAATTATTTTGATATATATATATATATATATATATATTAGTACATACACAATTTTTAGTTGTCAGTTGTTATATAAGTGGAGAAGGTTGTAATGAACTGTTCTCAATGTAATCTAGATGTCCCCCTTATTTCCTTTGAACAGATTCATATCCAAATGATATGGTAACAATAAATTGCTTACCTTGAACGCTGACACTTGTATTCCACAATGTATCTTGAGTCACTATATCAACTGCCAATCATTTATATACATTGGCCCTGAGCTGAACAGAAGTGGCAGGAAGTGACATATAACAGCAATATTAGTTTTCAGTCAACAATACACAAGAACCGAAGATTTGTTCAAACAACTGAACTTCCTTTTTAATCCCAAGTCAAAGAATAATATTTGTTTTTTCTTATTCACTTCAAGTAAAACAGTACGTCTTAACTCTTATGATGCTGCTTGTTGTTTGAACAGAGTTTAGTGGTAGGAGGAAGTACATGAAGACCCCCCCCAATGCAACATATCCTTGAAGGAAACCAAAAAATATGCATGTTAAAAAAAAAAAAAAAAAAAAAAAAAAATAATCAACTCTAAAATAATTGAAATATATAAAATGAAAATACATCATCACAGAATTTGAGATAATACAAGAAGGTTGAAGAATCTATCAACCATGTTAAAAAAAACAACAAAGATAAAGAGAATGGTTTGAAAATGTGGACTGATGAAAATACTGCATCTAATCTCAAGAATTTAAAATGACAATCTTTGGAAATAGCTTACAGTAGAAGCAAATGTAAGCATGGGTTTGTTGGTTTATGTATATCCAAAGTGTGGTAGGTTTGTCACGAAGGATGTATATCCAAATGTGTGGTAGGCACAGCAAGGGGAGGTGGGGGAGGTACATCCAACTGTATGATGGGCTCGACAGGAAGAGGTGTGTCCAAGTGCGTGATGGGTTCGACAGGAAGAGGCGCGCCCAAGCGCGTGATGGGCACAACAGGAAGAGGGGTGCCCAAGTACGTGATGGGCACAACAGGAAGAGGTACATCCAAGCACGTGATGGGCTTGGCAGTTGGAGATGGATAGATATGTACAAATGTGTGGTAGGTTTGGTAGCTTGGCATGGGGAGTAAGGAACAATGGTGGGGAGTTATGTGTGCTTGAACTTGATGCCAATGCATGGAGAGGTTAGAAGAGTATAATATGTCCAAATGTGTGTGTCAGCTTGGCAGGGTGGGGGGGGGGGCATCCAAATGTTGGGTGGGGGTGGATTTTGGCTGTTTTTGTCCAAATGGGTGATTAGCTTGGTAGCAGGAATATCAGGCTATAAAAAACAATAACAAATACAATAAAATAAATTTTTTTTTTGCAACAGCATACAGTTTTATTTAGGCAATTTGTAGGGAGGAGGGGGGTACATGTAGGGAGGAGGGGGATACATGTGGCAACTGCCATAAGATTTTTTGTTTTTGTAACAATGCAAGTGATAAAGAAAAAAAACGTTTTGAATATTATACACTTTTTGTTTTCAGGCAAAAATGGCAGGAATTTAAAAAACGTAACCTCCCATGTATTTCGATATTTATTAGATGAGGTAGATTTGCTGCCGATTAATTGATTTTAATTTATACCCACCATCTTCATTTGCAATCACAATGTTTCGACCAACCAGCTCTCCGATCATCAGCAAGACCCATACAATAGCTTCATCTAAAAATCTTTATGTTGGAAAGTTTATAATTTATCTCAGTCTAATTTTCATTTCTATTCAGTTTCAAAAAAGAAAGCATCAATAATTAGTCTTATTCTACTAGGGTGGCAATCCTACACCATGCCCAAATTCATGACATTGACATCTACATTTTCAATAAGGCTGAAACTGATTTGTGTCAGTTACACAATGTTTCCTTTGTAAGCAACAAATTTGACTAAAGCAAATCAACTACTGACATAAGTTTTTTAAGCAATTGATAAAAACAAAGACAAAAATGCAAAATTAAACCAGAGTTACTAAATACATTATTTTTTTTTTTTTTTTTTTTTAAATATATTCTACCAGTTTAGTTACACTAACCCAATCATAAATTTAAACAACTTGAGTACTGGTCAAAGTCCTAAATTGCTTATCAAAGAAAAAAATAAAAATAAAAGTATCTGTGCCTGTTCCTAAGGGAATCAATGCTTGACAATAGGCTTTGTTCACAAGAGATACTAGGGAATTCCGTGTGTGTGTGTGTGTCTGTGTGTGTGCATCCACAACCTTCTGTCTTTCTTTGTATTAGGTTGGTGCAAAAATAATGTCGTTTTCTCACATATGTTATTATGTGAGAAAACATTATTTTTGCACCAACCTAATACTTAGTTATACTTTTTCCTCACAGAAGTTTCAAACAAGTAACTTATATTAAAAGAAAATGATTTTTTAAAATCAGGCAATCCAATCATTATCAATTTGAGTCTTATTTAAATTAACCTTAATTTTTTTTTTTTTTTTTTTATTAACCGAAGTTTTATCAACCACCATTTTAATTTTGAACAGTATATTCATTAAAAAATTTTGTAGTTGCTTTTGATTGCAACACAAGACGATGAGGATGAAAAAGATACCTGAATACACAATCTAATTTATGAATGCCCAACAGGTTGGCTGGTTGGGTTTTATGGCATATCAACCACTGGTGCCCAACAAATAACAGAAGATCAACTCTAGCCTTAAAGTCATCCATCGCTCTCAGTGCTATAGTTTTTATGCTATTAATAGCAGCAAACTTTTTTTTTATCAAGTATTATTTAACATTATTTTTTATTAATATTGAATAGTGTTTATTTTCATCTAAAATTTTTCAAGTTGCTTTCTGTCCCAAAATGAAAAGTAACTACTGATCAAAATTAATTCAAATTATGGTTGATAATGCTTCATCTAATAATGAAAAAAAAAAGAACACTATTGCCACTAGTAGTAATACTACTACTACTACAAAAGAAAACAAAAAACATACAATACAGAACCAGCTGATCAGACAAGGCCAAAATTGTGTCTAAGTAAAACTTCTCTCATCATAGATTTCCCGAAATTTTTCATATCTGCAGTCTTGGATACAAATGTAAACAAAGCAATTTTTTTTGTAAAAAAAAAGTAATTTATCACTTTAAGTGTTATTTTTAGAGGATACCTGTATTTCAGTAGATGCTCTGTTTATTTATTAAACAGTATATTTATTTATTTTTGTTTACCTGTCTAAATGTTTGAGAAATCTCATTAAAGAAAAATTTGCACTCTCCAACAGGATCTGAACATACGTATAGCTGGCTACTCATTTCCAAGCAAACCCAGCTTCCAGGTCAGCTAGCTCTGTTTCAGACACCTGCTCAACCCACAGAGCCTATATGCCTCATGGCCAGGAAGCAAACATTCTAACCACTTGGCAATGAGCCCCATATATGAGTAAATAGATTTGCCAGTTCTTGCACCTTCAAGGAAGTCTTTTCCTTTGACCCCCAGTAAGCCTTAATGACATTATCACTTTGCTTGGGGTGAAATTATATATATATATATATATATATATATATATATATATATATATATATATATATAAAGTATTTTTGTATGAATGATTCATGTTATATATATATATATATAGCTGGCCACTCCTATTCAAGGATACGCATCTATTAGGGTGGCTAGCCAATCCCTATTGCAGACGCTCGCTCAGGCACATTTGTGTTTATTCAACACACACAGAGCCCACCTGCGGTTTATACTGTGACTATGCTGAGCAGACTTTAGTTACAGTTTCTGGGAGAGAGTGTGTTATCTAGTGTGATCGGAACAAGGCCTGCACACTCAAACCCTTGGTCACGATGACTTGTGACTTCGTGCTAGCACAGCTATCAACGCCCCCTCCTCAAGGGTTCCTCCTACCCAATTTCGCTCACAAGGCTTGGGTCAACCCGTGGGGTATGGTTTTCGGGCACTTTCCAAAGGTGCCGCATACTGGGATCAACCACCCTCCAGTCCGATAACATCAGGAAGCTTACTTCCTGACAAATCAACATTATTACGTCATTATTTTTGCACCAACCTTATATATATATATATATATATATATATATATATATATATATATATAGTGTGTGTATATACACGCAGAAAGACAGACAGCAGTGAGTTTGTTCAATATTACAAAGAGATAATGAGAGAATATAAAAAACAAAGATGAGGATATTAGTCATATGATCCTCCCCCACCCCACTCCAGCTACTTCACTCTCAACTTTATAAGAGAAACATAGACAGATAATTTACATCTCAACTGTCTTTTTTCTTTTTCCACAAAAGATTCTGGATGAGCCTCTCTTTGTATGGGCCATTTACTTTTAGGATGGAGGCAATCATGGATCTCCACAACTTCCTGTCTTCATTTGCACTTAGTTATACTTTCTCCTCACAGAAATTTCAGATGAATATATTGTATTGAAAGAAAATGATCCAGCAATCCAATCATTATCGATTTGAAACTTATTTAATTCACCTTCATTTTTTTTATTGACTGAACTTCTATCAACCACAATTCTAATTTTGAACTATATTTTCATTAAAAATTTATTTTGTAGTTGCTTTTGATTACAACATTTGACTGTGACAATCAAAAATGTAAGTGAGCAGACAGGCTAATCTGATTTATGAACGCCCAACAGATAACAGAAGATGAACTCTAAGCCTAAACTCATCTATTTTATTATCTCTCTCAGTACCATAGATTTTTATAGTATTAATAGCAGCAAATATTTTTTAATTTATTTTATTTAACATTAGTCTTAATATTTATTTTCATCTTAAATTTTTTTAAGTTGCTTTCTATTGCAAAATAAAGATTAACTACTGATTAATATTGTGGTTAATAATGCTTCATCTAGAAATGAAAAAAAAACCCACTACTGCTGCTAGTAGCAGTACTACTACACAAAAAAGAAAAATAGCATATTTAATCTGAGAGATTGTAGAATCAAGAGATGAGTTAAATGTTAGATTTGATCTGCAAGCTGTTGAGCCCTCATGACTCAGATAAGATCAGTTGGCATATTCAACCAGTTTTCTCCAAGGCAAAGTGCTTATCCTTTTGATCTTCACTAAGGTTGAAATGAAAAGCAACTAAAAACATTTTAAATAGAAATAAAAACTGAACAAAAATAATTTTAAAAAAAGTCCAAAAGCTTACCAAACATGTGGGTGTTGAATGCTAAATAACTTCCTAAAATCCAGATCTATTGAGAAAATATCATAGACTTTAATTTCATTGGATCAACACTAGTCCCCACCTTTTAAAATAACCTGATTTTTTTTTACCTTATTCCAAAATATTTTTCATAAAAAATTTCTGAAATAAACCTATTCACACTTCTTCCCGGTCTTTTGAACAGGAGTAGAGGTTTATCCCTTGTTTCCTGTTTAGGATTGGGTTTATTCCTTGTTTAGGATTGGGTTTCCTTCTAAAGTCTTTTTCTTCTCTTTCACTTCCAGTGACACCTTGCATTTTGGTGGTATTATCACTTTGCTTGGTGGGTGATACCCCTTACTCTGTAACCCTCTACCTCGAGTGGCTCTTGGGTCTTTTCACTGGGGTAAGCAATATTGTATGTCAATGTAATAAAACTAAACAGTACCATTGACAATCTCCAACTGAATGTCAAGTGTAGTAAAATCGATACACCTTGTAATATTTCACTAGTGATATAAAGTAACTATTCATCAGACATATTCCATTCCATCTTGTCGAGACTCCACAACAACATTTTAAATTATTGCTGGTAAAATATTTTCAGTAGCACAGCACCGATTCACATTCTTGTAAAATTTATTCTCTACAAGTGCACACTAATTTTTATCCATTAGTTGATTTCCGTTAGATTTCATCAGTTCCCAAATTGTTATTTATGCTGATGACACAAACATTTACTCCTGTCTTAGTAGCAAGTCCAATAGCTCTGACAAAGTAAAACTGGCAACTGCTCTTGAAAATGACCAAGTAATGATCAGTATTTAATTGGGGTAAAGAATGGTTTGCGAATTTTAATGCCTCCAAAATAAAACTGGTAACATTTAATCACCACAGAGAACCTTTTCAGCCTTCCATCAGCATGGCTGATGCTAATCTCCAGGAGAGAAACACCTTGCATCTTATTAAGCTTGTTTTCCACGGGCACAAAGTAAAAATATATTGAATCAATTGCTACGTCTACTGCGAGAAAAAATTGGTTCACTGTATCAGGCAGGAAAATTTCTCTCATAGGAATCCGTTTTGCACATTTATAAATCCACCATTTGACCATGCACTGAATACTGCTGCCATAATTGGCCCTGTTCTGGCATCTCATCTACAGTCACTCTCTGACAGACGTGTCATAGCCTATCTCTGTCTTTTTTACAAATACATCTATGGCAATTACTCCAAGGAGCTGCTTTTGCTGGTTCCCAGACTTCATGAATTCAAGCGCCCTACAAGGCTGGCATCCTGCTCTCACCCTTTCACTGTTGAAACTATTAAATATAGCCATCTCTTCTACTCCAATAGTTTCATATCTCACACTTCTCGCCTGTGGAACTCCCTTCCCTATTCCTGTTTCCCTGAGAGCTATAATCTCCAACTATTCAAATGTAATGTCAATTGACATCTCCAGTTACCTTGATCTATCCACTATCCTCCTCCTCATCCTTTCCTCTATCACTCCTATCTGATCTTGCTCCAAATCTTCTGTAACCCCTTGCATCCTAGTGGCTTCCCGCCTTGCTTGGGGTGAAACGCTTAAAAAAAAAATCTGGTCTGGTGCTCTAGCTATATATCTTTGTTTGGTTTGTTTTTTTTTTTAATGGCATATCAACCTCAATGGGTTATTTAATGCCGACAAATTTTTTTATTGGTGGTAATATTTTTCCCCCCCCAAACATGTAGTGTTACTAATATTTTTCCTTGAAAAAATCTATTTCTGATAATATTATTTTTTTTTTTTTACAAAGTATTGATGGTAAAATTTTTTTTATCCTAAAATGTATTGCTAATAATTTTTTTTTTTTTACAAAGTATTTCTGGTATTAAGACCTATTTCTACACTTCCATAGTATTTTGACCCCAGTTTGGAGGTTATTTGCCCATAGCAGGGACCCTAACAGGTGCTACTACCCTGAGTCAGGATGAACCTGGAAACACCAGCAATTAAGAGGTGGTTCGACACTCCTCAAAACCTCCTTGCTGCTGGCCATAGTCTATCGTCTTACCCAGGATACAGATTTAGTTTCAGGACAGGGTTATATATCTAGAGATTCTTAACAAAATCTAAAGAAGGGTCTGTAATGTTATCGGTCTTGACCTGGCATCTCAACTTCAGTCATATTCCCAATGCCATGGCGTAGCTTCCCTCTGTCTTTTCTGTAAATATTTTCATGGCAAGTGTTCTGATGAGCTTTCCTCCTTGATGCCTCAACTGCATGAATTTAAACATTAATAGATTGCCAACTAGGTCTCACTATTTGACTGTTGAAATCGCTAGATGTAATTCGAAGTTCTACTCTAATGGTTTCTTTTCTTGCACACCTTCCTTGTGAAACTATGGCTTCCCTGTCACCTACAATCTTCAAAAAATTAAATACAACACAAATTGCCAATTTGTTTTCCTTATCCTGTTCTTTTATTGTCCTTTCTCCTCACTAAAATCTTTTCATTCTCTTTCACTCTCAGTAACCCCTTGAGATAGGTAGGCCTACCTATCGTCCGGTCCATACTCCACTCTGGCCTTTTGAACAGGAGTAAACGTTTATCCCTTTACGATTGGGTTTCTGGTTCCTTCTAAAGCCTTTTCCTGATGTAACTACCTCAAGTGGGTCTTGGACAGGGTGAATATCATTGTTAAAAAAAAAAAAAAAAAAATTATCAATTAGTTTGGTCTATCATCTTAATTAGTATTCATATTTCTGTTCAATATATTGTTATAACGACCCCTAGATAGCACCATTTTAATTCAGTGTTGTATTTTTTAAGAAAGTGTCGCTACACATGGATAAAGAATCTAATTGTACAATTGCTGACACAAACTAATCATACTATTTGGTATATTCAATTTTCCATATTACTCTTCCTGCACTTTTTTTTTTTTTTTTTTTTTTTTACACACAGATTATAATTAGCTTCCTTAAAAAAATCAATCCTGAAAGAAAAAGATTAATAATATTGTCAAGTAATTTCACAAAACTTATTTTATAATGTGATGCCAATCAAAAATTAATGTAATTTTGGTGTTATTTCGAAGTAGAAAAATATTCACTAAACAAAACTGATATATATTTAAGCAAGAACTTATTTAAATACTGAATACTGTTTTTATTTAATTCAGAGTTTCCCAATGTGGGCGAAGCTGTTGGATGGGCAATGAGCAACTGAACAGACAATGATGAACAGTATAGGGATTTTGAGTATTAAAAATGTATTGAAATTTGTCGAGCAGAGTTCAAAATCCAGTCGAGTTAGTTGCATTCACTTTCACACAAATACCTTTGGGAAAGGCATGAATCCATCTTTTCTCCCCTCAATTATGAGTTAGATGGTAGAGAAAACTGGTCTCTTTAATCTTGGTTGCCACCCAGTCTAGGAGATAGACAACTCTAAATTTAAAATTAGTTAAGCATGGAGCTCACAACTCCATCATGTAAAATCTACTTGCTATGGATACCACAGCAGTAATGCCTAGCGTGTTGAGAGGTGTCAACCCATACTCCTGAGGGAGTCAACAGGACTTGAATGAGTATAATGGTGGAGAATATCAAGTAGAAAGAAAACTTGTTAAGAATCACAGAGAGAGAAAGAGAGAGGGAGATGACATTTTGGGATACATAAAGAAAGGCTTGGAGAATTTAACACTCACAGGGCATATTTAAGGCAAAGAAAAGACTATACAAATTTAAGCAAATAGTAGAACAAGTTATAAGTGATGACAGCAACAAAAGAAAGGAAGCTGTGGAGAACCATAATTGCGATGTATTAAAAAAAAAAAAAAAAAAGCAAACAAACTTCTAAGTGTATACAATTCCCTAAGGTTATATCCTTAATTTTTTTTAGGGAGGCAAGTTGTTAACCTATCTGGCATTTAAATTTTTTCAGACAAAATGCATCCATTTTGAAAGAGTTGTTTTACTTACCCCTTTGTTCCTTGTCAAAAAAATCCGCGTTTTTGAGAAAAAAAAAAAAAATACGGTGGAGTTATCTCCCTTTATGATCCTCGAGTTTGGTCTTGTGCGATGTTTGTACAATGAAGAAAATTATGCGGATATGTGTTATGTTAAAATACTACTAATAATACAGCAGTTATTGGTTTTGACATTTGACGGTTTTTGTTTTCTAACTTGATCCCAATTCCAACAGCACCCCTTCCCTCATTTCTTATTCGGCCAAATAAAACTAATCTCAGTGGACTGATCTGTAAAATATGCCCAAAATATATTAATCTTAATATCAGAAAATAAAAAAGGCTTCGAAATTAAAATTAAAAATTTAAAAATAAATCATATCTCTAAAATATTTCTATTTTTTCCAAGGGAGCGAACTCTTGTTACCTTTACACTTAGACGATCGGGAAGCGTGTAAGTCGAAATGTAAATTTAAAAAAAGAATTAGTAAGACATACAAAAACGATAAAAAAAAAAAAAAAAAAAAAAAAAAAAAAAAAAAAAAAAGAAACAGTAAAACCCACACACGTTTCTTTGAGATGGACAGTTGCATTAAAGATTACAGGTCGATCGTTTGGGCCCTCTGAAGGTGGGTACCTTAAGCCAATGAAAAGCTGGTACGTCTGGTGATTGTAATGTAGCCCAAACTGAAATATAAGCATTGTCCGAGTGATCCGGCTCTAGGGCTTTTAAACAATGACCCTAAAGATTATGATAGTGAACCTGAAGTTTTATGACAGTTCAGAAAGAAGGGATTATAATTCCTTTCTTTAAAAAGAGAAATTTGAAAAAAAAAAAAAAAAAAAAAAAAAAAAAAAAAGGCTCTCTTTTTTTGATTACCTACATTTTTTTTTTTTTTTTTTGGACTGAACTCTCATAAAAGTTTCACTGTAACAAAAAAGAAAAAAGTTAACTTTTTTGATCATCGACAAAAAGAATAAAATAAAAAAAATTAAAAAAAAATAAAATTTGTTATTTTTTTTTTTGTTTTTAAATTTGCCCCATCACCAGACATCAATCAAAAACAGCAAAGAAAGTAAGAGAGTCACCCTCCCCCCCCCAACAATGTCCCCAAATTTTTGGAAAATGTTTTGTTTTCAGTTTTGCAGTTTTTTGTCTTTTTGTGTGTGTGTGTGTGTTTTTATTTTCTTTATACACTGGACATTTTTAATTTTTTTTTTTTTTTTTTTTTTTTTTTAAAAAAAGTTTCTTCATTTTTTTTTTTTCACTTTTTTTTATTATGTTTTTTAAAAATATTCTGGTTTTGATAACATTTTGTTGTAGTAACCACTGATATTTTTCTTTTTCAAAATCGATAAATTTTTTTTGTTATTCTGAAAAAAAAAAAAAAAAAATACAAGTAAAAAAAAAATCATTATCCATATACTTTTTTTCCAAATATTTTTATTTTTTAATGTTTTTTTCTTTTCTTTTCGATAATCATGTTGTCTTTTGTTTTAAGTGTAATAACATCACTTGTGTTATGATCAGTCTTGCTAAAAAAATTTATATTTATATAATGTGTACATATGCATGTAGAAGTGGAATATATATATATATATATATATATATATATATATATATATATATATATCTCCATTGGTAGAGTCTGTGAGATTATATAGGTGTGTGTATGTGTATGAGTGTCCAATAACAAATGGTGGTCAGTCTGTCTGATCACTGGCTGGCCATATATCCACAAAGACTGGACGTATTAGTAATAAATGAGACCACTTAAGGGTTGCATGGACTCAACAAAGAAAAAAAAATAAAGATAGAAAGAGAATGGTATATACAACCATTAACCATCTCCATGGTTTTTTTTTCTGTTCAAATAAACAGTCATTTAAATAAAATGGTAACTTGTTTCTTTCTTTGTTCTCTTTTTCTTCTTCGCAAAGGGAATATAAACATTTCTGAGAAAAAGGGGGTTGGAATCAAAAAGAGAAAGTAGTGGGATTCAAAGGCAGCTTAGAGAGAGAGAGAGAGAGAGAGGAGGAGGAGCTGGGGAGGAGCATAGGGATGTGGGGTGCTAATCAAAGACTGGGGGAGCAGAGTTCAAAGTTCAAATGTTTGGGGGGGGAAGGAAGAAAGAAACCTGAAACAAAAGCTGCAATAAGAAATCCTCTGACAATAGATAACAAGGCAAGGCAGAGCATTTAAGATGAAGATAAGTCTGAAAATTCCATTGTTTGGGGATGGGGGTAGTCGGTGGGGGGGTAATCGGTTGGGGGGGGTAAAATTATGAGGTTGAACAGGACTGGAAGGGAACCAAGGTTCGGAAAGGTCAAGAAGCAGGAGTTTTGCCCAACTTAGGAATAAAATAAGACTTGCATGAAATAAGGAAGGATAAATATCAATGAGCTAATTTAAAAAAAAAAATAAAAATAAAAATAAAAGCTAAGATCCATCAAGGTGGGGCAGTGTGATATAGTCACCAGTAAGATTTTGGGGGTGGGGTTTTGGTTATAAATGTCTGGCTGGCAGTAAATTTATGGACAGGGGGTTAAAAATCAAGAAAGGATGAAAAGTAGGTATACAGAGAAAGGTAATAAAATAGTGGAAAAAAAAAAAAAAAAAAAATAAAGGGTGAATATGAGACTGGCTTGGGAAGGGTGGGAGTTAAGTCAAATAAAAAAACAAAAACAAACAAAAAAAAAACAAAAAAAAACACTTATTTCCCAAGCAAAGACAATCTGTCAGCTGCATCTGATTGGTTGCTATACTTTTAGGCGTGTTTGTTCCATATTTCTTTTACTAAATCTTTTAAAAAGGTTCCCATTAATCTGATTGGTTGCATCGACACAAGGCAAAAAATGTAAGGTTTTTGCCTGCTGTTTGGTTTTGTTAAGGGGTGGAATCTGTCTTTAAAAGTCCCTGCCAGTCCATCTGCCTAAAATGGCTGGAACATTTTCACAGACAGACAAAAATGATATGAATTGGTTTTGTTTTCTCCAAAGGTCATCACTTGTCGACTGTTATTGCTTGATCATCAATTCCATGTCAAGTTTTATCTTGCCTAGCGTTTTCTTCACCCGCAAAGCAGTGAGGCGGGCTGCAGGCTGTTGGAGCCAGCACTCACCCATTACTTTGGCCATTTTCCCTAAATACTGAAAAAGAAGAAAATTTTATTTTACTCATCAAGCATTTTGTTAACTCTTTGGAAAAAAGCAGTCTTTGCAGAAGTTTTCCTGTTTTCAATCTCTTTCCCTAACAGCAAATCAAATGGTGGCTCAAAACAATTTGCAAATGATAAAAAAACTGGGCAAACTTGGACCTTCATGCTCCCTCCACAAAGACAATTTCAAAAGGATCGTCTTTCCCTTGATACTGCTATTATTTTAATTACCTTCACTCTTCAGAAATATTATTTTAAAAAGCAATGATTAGAATTTGGATAAATCCTTTTATCAATTAGATTAATCAACTTTTGTTTTCTATATTATACTATAAACAAAAATAAGAATCATATAAAAGACTAGCTTAAAAGCCACCCAATTGTGAGCCATTTAAAGCTAGCTACTAATGAGGGCTCTTGATTGGGCCTTCATCTTGTTCAGTCATTTGAGAGTCTAACTCTTTGCATATTCTCAGCATTGGAAGCTCTCCAGGATGCTGTTTGATCCGAGTTTTCATTTGCATCAGACTTTCTTTTCCTCGTTGCAACTTCGGCTCTTTTGATCGCAATCTGGCCCTTTGTTGGCAGAGATTTCTTTTTGCAAGGCATACTGCTGCCACATGCGATAAGCAACAATAAACTACAGAAGAACTCAAAATTGATCGCTGCAGTTAAATATTCAATTAATATTTAAGCTTACCTTTTAAAAGTTCAATGATAATTCTTCTGCCACCACTTAATTTAAAGACAATTTAATGTCTGTAGGTACTTACTTTCCATACAAACAATTATTTTTATTTCATGAATGACTTTCACAATTAATTTCAATTATTCCCAAGTTTATTTCCAAGTTATAAAAATTGTTATCACTCAAAAAAAAAGTCACAAAAAATGTTTAATAAAAAAAAAAAAAAAAAAAAAAAAAAAACACTGAAAACAATTCAAGTAATGAAAACTTGGGAATCCAAAATTTCTGTAACATGAGCTATTGAAAGTTAGAGAGTTGTGTCCCTTTTATTGAACACTCTGACATTTGCATTTATTACATAGATTGTTCCGTACTTTACGCATTCCCAACCATTCAGAACAAAGATTATCTAATAAATGTAAGCTGGAAAAATACTTACAGGATCACTACTCCAACGATTTGGGACGAGTGGTCTTTTCTTTTCAACACAAACTACTTTTCGCATTTCTTCAAAGCTGGGGTCATAAGGTATATAATCATAATATGGGAGTTGAGCTGTTTCTACAATACCTGTAAATAAAAAGAGCCTTGATTGAAGACTTGGCTTTAAATATTCAGCACAATAGAATTTAAAGTTTTATTGAAGGAAATCTTTGTTTTACTGGTGTATATTTGTGTGATACTGTTGTACCCTTAAAAAAGGTTACAAACAGACAAAGGTGGTACTCAAGTGAAAGGAACAGCAACACGGGCGTAGATGAAAGAGAGGTTTATTGTAAAAGAGAATACACTACTGAAAGACAGGGAATCGGTTAGCAGGCAAGTAATTCCTGAAGCGAGGATATTTACCTTACCTCCTCGTGAGGCAGGATGTGGCAAAACCAAGCCAATAGGCTTGTGCAAAAATTTCCCTTAGATCCCGTATACAAGGGGTCGGATAGCTGTCTACCACCCCAGACGAGACTGCCCTTCAGCATAGCCTTGTCTGGGTTCCTTTCCGCCCAAAAGCAGAGAGTTTGACCAGCTTAGCTGGAGATGAGTCTCCAACTAATTCCTGAAACAAGTTGCCAGGTATCTCCTGCGCACACACCATATATATATATATATATATATATATATATATATATGTACACACACACATGTAGTCAGTCCCCAATAGGCAATAGGGAGAATGGGACATTCCATTACAACAGATACTATGGACACCCATATAGAAAAGGAAACTGTGGTTTTATCCCTAGTGTTTTATGATTTGTTTTGATGACTGATCTCTTAAGTGACATCCACTTTGCCCAAAGGTGAACGATGAAGTAAACGAGTGGATGAGGAATTTTTGGAGACAAAGCGACAACAAACTGCACAATGATTATTTCCTGGTGCTGCTGGTCTATATTAACAATTATGATTGGGATCACAGAGTCAGTTCTGATCCACCCTTGGTAGGAGATGAATTTGTCCATTTAGTAGTTCCAATGCCACCCTTCGGGATGTGTAGAGAGTCAGGTAGTGAGGAGAGCTGATCTACGAGATTTAATGAAAATAATAAAAAAATCTACAAATATTTCAGCCTCCTCTTTTATTAAAACAATCCCATCTATTTGAAACTCAAGTGTAATCAAATTTTGATAAACACAACCATTGAGAAACCATTAAAAAAATTGTCTTTAAAATCTTTCTTTTTCTTTTTTTTTTTTTTTAATATAAGAAATCAAAAAAAAACTTTCATAAACCAAAAGAAAAAGATTAAAATTTAAAAAAAAAAAAAAAAAATGAAAGGGAGGATAAGACAGAGAGTGAAGGGAAAATAAAGAGAGAGAGAGGGAGGAAGGATAGTGAGGGAGGGATGGGGGGAGGAGAGAGAGAGAATAGATAATTCTAACCAAATTTTAATAAACTAAAAATAAATTATTACTGAAAATATTGACTTGCCACTAAAACTCTCCAAGGGAGACAACTCGCTTCATAAACAAAACGATTTAGAACACTGATAATGCAACAAGTAAGTTGATTTAACATTTCAAAAGGAGATTACAGGGTTGAGGAATTGCACTTCACACTAGGGAACACAATAACCTCCCACTCTCATCAGACCAAACTGGGTTCTCAAGCTTTGGATAGCAACCAAATCACAGAGAAGCTCAACACTTGCTTCAAACAGTTCCTTTAGGCAAAATGATGCTAAGATATTCATAAATATATATGGCTGAAGGAATTCTAGTGAACACATGTGTTTTCACTTTACTGCACCTTCACAGACAATCTGTTTTGCTTTATAACACCCCTGGGAGATGACATACAGTAACCCCTTGATTAGTATGGCTAAAGTGCACATTAAAAAGATATGCACCAAGCAAAAGCGCATTATTTGAATATAATAACTTATCAGAAACGATGTAATTTGTACCTCAAATTTAAGTCTCATTCACAATTAATTTCTGTTTGTTGTTGTTTTGTTTGGGTTTTATGGCATATCAACCACTGTGGGTCATTTAATGCCAAATTAAAGTATATATATATATATATATATATATATATACCTATACATATATTAAATATACAGTACTATTAAACATATAGCTGGCAACGTATTTTTTCCAAAAAACATATAGCTGGCAACATTATTTTTTCCAAAAAACATTATCTCAAGCCTTGTTGTTGGACGTAGTTTATCGTCATACCCAGGACGCGGATGTAGTTTATCGTCATACCCAGGATGCAAAACGTATAGCTGGCAACATTTTTTCCAAAAAAACGTATAGCTGGCAACATCATGCTTTCAAAAACACATAGCTGGCAACATCATGCTTTCAAAAGCACATAGCTGGCAACATCATGCTTTCAAAAGCACATAGCTGGCAACATCATGCTTTCAAAAACACATAGCTGGCAACATTATGCTTTCAAAAAAATGTATAGCTGGCAACATCGTTTCAAAAACGCATACCTGGCAACATTATTGTTTCAAAAACGTATAACTGGTAACATTATTTTTCCGAAAACATTATCTGAAGCCTTGTTGTTGGACGTAGTTTATCATCATACCCAGGACACCAATTAATTTCTAATTTACATAATTAAAATATAGGTACATATAAGAAGATACAATAAAAATGTTATGAATTAATGTTTATTAATCTGATTTTTTTATGAAAAACTTATTTAGAGTTGTCTGCCGCATGGACTGGACAACAGGCAGATTTATCTACTACTTCTTTGTTTTTGCCAGAACATTTCAGGGGAGGGGGATATCTGCCAATCAAAACAAGGATTTAAGAACATTCCAAACCATGCAACACTTGAAACAAGTTGAACAACGAAGCTGTCAAAAAAAAAATAAATGAAATAAAAAAAAAAAAAAAAATAAAAAAAGAAAAAAAAAAAAAAAGAAAAAAAAATAAAAAAGAAAAAAGTTAGAGATGAGTGAATGATAATTCCTCATCTAAAAAAAATAAAATAAATACAGACAAGAAGTTTTTTTTTTTTGAACCTGTGAAGAAAGTGCAGGGCATTACCTTTATGGACACATCGACGGGCAATTTCCCATAAGACAAGACCAAAAGCATATACGTCACATTGCTTAAATGAATCAAAATGGTTCCGGTTGATCGTGTCATCCAAGATTTCTGGTGCCATGTAACGTTTAGTGCCTGTTCGAGAATTCGGGGCTATGTCTACTTCATTTGTTTCACTAGAAAAGACAAATAAATATGTTAGTCATTTCCAAATCACTTTATTAATAAAACAATAATTATCACATCAATAATGATCAATACAGTAAGCATCTTAATTCATGATCTTTTCTTGATTGTAGCAGCTGATGTCATACTGTTCAAAGAGTCATCATGAGGTGGGGAGGGAAAATCAACTGTTGGAGATCAGAAGACAAAGCAGGAAGCAGAGAGAGCAATGTCACACCTTCAAGTCCAGCTTTTTCTGCCACACCTACAGAAGAGACTGCTATGCAAAGATTGGACTGGTAATTCACTCCAGACACAAAAGAAATGAATTTTTTTTGCCAGAGTGCTGCCATTATCTAGCAAGATAAATGGATGACTGCAACTATTAAGAGGAATCATGGTTTCTTTTAAAATAGCTGAAATCTAATATACAATCACATCTATTTTCCATCTTTGATAGCTCTTCACAGACAGAAGCACTCAATTTTAAAATACAAAGGAATGCGATCACATTCCAAAATTCTGATTGCAAGGTTACAGCCAATCCATTAGTCGGCCTTTAAGAAAAAAAATATAATACAAACCAAATCCATTTTCAGCAACAATGGTAATAGTAACAACAGCTGTTTCCACACAAGGAAACATTTGGCATTCATCGACCGAGCAGCCAGTACTGCTTTTGGTTGAAATTTATAAATCCTCCTCTTGAAACAATTTTTCAGGAAAACAGGTTCCTTAATTCCAGTAACTGTTATTGCTCTTAACAGTACTGATGGGGTTTCCTTCCTAACGTTTTGTTTGAAATAGTTTGAAACACTGAGCTACAAAGAATAGGAAATTGTGGAGAGCCTTGATCACCCAAATCCCGAAGAAGAATATACTGCATGCTCTCTGCAGTATATGTAAACAGCCTAAATAATGCCACGATGAATATACAAAGGAAGTTGACTAGCAATGGTAATATTAGCTGCTTACTTGTAAGGAAATATTTAGTATTCATTGACTGATCAGCCAGTACTGTTTTCTGTCGAAATTTATAAAATCTTTCTCTTTTTTTTTTTTTTTTTTTTTTTTTTTAGGAAAAGAGCTTTCTGAAGTCCAGTAGCTGTTATTGCTCTTTCCAGCATTGATATTAGCTGTTTCCCTCCAAAGAATCATTTGGCATTCTTTGACTAAGCAGCCAGTAGCTGTTATTTCTCTTTCTAGTATTGATGGGGGTTTCCTTCCTAACCTTTTATTTGAAGTGGTGTGGAATACCAACATCTTGATTACATCATTATTTCTTGTTTGAGTTATATACAACGTCAATTGCCATCCTCAGTCTCCTTCAATTCTGTGATTCTTTATTGTGCTTTTCTCATTCTCTTTCACTACCTGTAACCCCCCTGCATCCTAGTGGCATTATCACCTTGCTTTAGGGTGGGGAAAAAAAAGGGAAGTGCTATTCTCCATTTTAACTAATGCAGTTGTTGAAGGTCCTCAAGTGATGTACGGGTTGTATCCCTAAAAATTCTGGGCACATAAGAAATCTCATTTTTATATATATATATATATATATATATATATATATTAAGGCATTAAAAACAAGAAATTTTATATTATGGACCATGATAGATTTAAAATAAAAACAAACACCAGTCAACCGGTTTCGTCCCCTCTCATCAGAACTGTTAACTGGTGTTTGTTTTTATTTTAAATCTATCATGGTCCATAATATAAAATTTCTTGTTTTTAATGCCTTAATACGCTTCTGTACCGTTTCAAATATATTCAAATAATATATATATATATAAGGTTGGTGCAAAAATAATGACGTAATAATGTCGTTTTTTGGCCTTAAAAAATACGTCAAAAAACGACATTATTACGTCATTATTTTTGCATCAACCTAATATATATATATATATATATATAATTACCTCCACATATTAAACATAGTTTTGTTAAAATAAGAAAGAATTGACTTCTTTTTCTGGAGTACACTAAAGGAGAGGGTGTACTCAATAAAAATCACAGATGCAATGCACTTAATTGAATGCATAAAAAGTGAATGTGCTAAAATTGACAGCAATGTGGAGTTATTGCATCGAGGTCATCTGAATCTTGCAAAGTGCATCAACTTTTGCAGCATAAATGATGGAAATCATATTGAAGATGTTATTTATTCCAATTCAATAAAATTTTGAAAATTTAATTTCTTGAAAATATGCATTTTTGACTAGGGTGTCCAGACTTTAGGGACATGATCTGTAGTTTCTGTTATTTGGTACAGTTCTCAGATAATTGACAGAGAACAGTATTAAAAGAGGGATTAAATTTAAAGAGACAGCATATATCGGATTATATACTTTGCTATTGACGCCGACTTGCTCATCTGATATTGCTCAACACAACGCTTTTTACTTCTGAACAATACGACCCTGATTTATTGCTATTTTTCTATTTTGGTTTTCAGAGTTACCTCCCTTAGATTAACAATATATCCTTCATCATTATTTATTAATGGAGGCTTGCGACTACATCACATTTGATTCAAATACCGGTTCTCATACGATCACTAAAGTTAAGCAACGTCGAGACTTGTCAGTACCTAGATGGGTGACCGCTTAGGAATACCAGATGCTGTAAGTTTGGGTGTGTGTTTGGTATGGATAAATTGTTACGTTCCCTAACCATCAAATATTTTTGCATGATAATGTACCGAAGAAATAAATGATTGCCCAAGTGTGCCACATTGGCCCCTACCATATAAATTTATAAAATCATTCTTTTGAAACAATTTTTCAGGAAAATAGGTTTCATTGGAACAGCGTAAGAAGGTAATGATGGATCCCTAACCATAAGCGAAATTTAGGGAAGGCTTATGTCTAAAAAAAAAAAAAAAAAAAAAAAAAAAAAAAAGTGCGTTTTTAATGGCACAAAGACTCAGTTTTCAGATCTCCAAGAAGATTACATTCCTCACTTTGAGGTCCAAAGTTTCTTCACATTCTCCCCCACATCTATTCTTTCTTATAGAGAAAATTCCTACCTTTATTTATGTACGCATGTACAGAAAGACATTTTCTTGTCACTCTCAAACGAATGTTATTTACATTTTTTCCAAGATAATATGCTCATCTTTATTATCACAACCTTTCGACCGTTGTGCTCTCCAGCCTTCATCAGGTGTTTGTAGATATATTTGTTTGCTTTTTTTTATGTCATATCAACTTAGTCATTTAAATCCAAAATTTTAATTTTCTTGGGAGCTTTGAAGTAATAAATGTCATTCTGCTTTCACAATTGAATACATGGTAGATGATACTCAGCTTTTGTACATATACATGTTTGTAGCGACAAAATTACTAGAGGTGGTGATGTGTTGTATTTTATTGAAGTCATATTTTAGAATACAGTTTGATTTAAGAAGTTTTAGATATGGATTCTTTCAAGTTGGTTGTTTGGTAGTATTTTAAACGGATTTGGGTGAAGTCACTACAATTTGCTAGAATGTTTTACTGCATATACTCCTTGACATGCAGTACAAATCGGAGGTCGTTCTTGCCTTAGAAGATAAAATTGATTGGTTGATTTTGTTTAGGAGCAAATCAACATCTATGAGTCATTTAATGCAGAAATCTGATTTGAACACAATTTTATACCAACAACTACAAATAAAATGTATTGTTGGCCATTTTACTATAGAAATGTATTGTTGGCCATTTTACTATAGAAATGTATTGTTGGCCATTTTACTATAGAAATGTATTGTTGGCCATTTTACTATAGAAATGTATTGTTGACAATTCTACTATAAAATGAATTGCTGGCCAGTATTGTTAATTTTACTATAAATATGTATTGTTAGTAATTTTTTTTTTTTATATAAAAATATATTTCTGGTATTTTTGCTATAAAAATATATTTTTATACTTTCATAGTGTTTTCTTTTTATTTGGGGGTTTAATATTTGCCCACAGCTGGGACCCTAATAGGTGCTTACCAACCCTGGTCAAAAGGACTTGGGAACAACAGCAATTAAGAAGTGGTTCCCTGCTCCTGAAAACATCCAATCTCCCAATCAGAGTCCTTGTTGCCAGATGTAGTTTATCATCATACACAGGACTAGGATTTACTTCTAGTTCATTCACATATATTATTAATTTAAAATATGTATATTTAGTTAGCATATCTTCATTAAAGCATGTTTGACTGAACAATCTAGACATATTCTGTCTATTTTTATTTCAGTCCTCTTCTATTCACGTATCAATTTTTTAGTATCGGTATAAAATTGATGGAGAAAAATGGCATGGCTGCTTTTATTTTATTTTTTTTTAGTTTTCCCAAATCCTTTCAATCTCATCCAAGATCATCTTCAGGAGTGAATTGCTAAGATAAAGAATTAATGTAAGTTATGAATATGCGTGAGCATAAATGCTGTTAAATTCAAACAATTTAACACTATGTAAGTGAGGTAACTTAATTTATGTAAATTCTTACTAAAAATTGTAATTATGTGTTTTAAAATATTGGTTTAATTGTAGTTTTTAACAATTGCAATTAAGATATTTTAAAACTTTGTTGCAATACTAAGAATTGATTTTATTTTTATTTTTTGGCTGTAAATTTTTTTATATCAAGGACTTCCAGAATTTGAAGTTTTTGTTTTTTTATTTTCATGGTGGAGTATATTTGTATTGTTAATTACTATTTCACTAAATTATGAATGTGAACAGAAATGTTTCTTTATATGTTCTGAAATTGAACTATAGTGATTCATATGAAATGTAAGTCTTCTTGATTTATTAATTTAGTAAATGTTTATAAATTTATATATAAAAAAGTTTTCATATTTATTTCTTTATAAATTGGTAAATTATAAATATTCTATTATATTTTAGAATGTTGTAAATATAAAATTATTTTTGTAAATAAACAATCTAATACAGTTTAATATTTTTGTTATAAATTCTCAAGAACTGAAATAAAAATGAATAATTTCACTGGTAGTTGCACACTCCTCAAAACCTCCAATCTTCCAATCAGAGGCTTTGCTTTATCATTATACCCAGGACTAAAATTTTCTTGTTATGCTGTCCATGTCTTGTGGGTGGGGGGAGATATCTTGTCTAGTTCTTATTTAGCACTGCTCTTAAGAATAATTTAAATATTAATTGTGCTAGATCCACCTTCGATAAGTAATTACATCTGCCCTAATTACAATTAATGATAGATCAAGTTGTAACAACTGTTCAGTTATGGTGATACGATTGTGCAATGAGGTTTGAGGTGTACTTGACAAAATATTTTGACGAGGTTGCATTGCTATTTTAGTCAATTAGGCTATAGTGTCAACTATTGTTAGTCAATGAAATACATTTTTGTCAACTCTTTTATTTCAGTTATTGTCTTCCTCTAGAACTATATTCCCATGAAACGGTAGTAAAGCCTGTTTTTTTTTTTTTTTTGTTTTTAAACTGAATTTTTATTACAACACTGAACACATATATTATTGAACTGTGTTTTTGTGAGAACTTATATTTTCATAAACTTCACTAATTGATTAATATTTGTGGTCTTCCTGGTGGCCATTTCTTCAGACAAAAACACAATAACATCATTTTTTTAAAGTCACCATTTTCCAGTGAATAGAAAAATGTCATTGGAAAAAAAATCATGGTCAAAGGTCATAGCTTTGGTTTCTGGTTTGGAAATGTTCAGTTTCATATCTACATTAGGCGATTCAACAAAAACATTTTGACAGTACCTAATAAGCAATTATATTCAACCTAATGTTATATCCTTACACAGCCAAAACTCCTAAACCACACATATTCTATACTTAGTGAACCATCTCTCTTCCCATCTCTCTAATAATATACTATATTAACTCCCTTTCTCTCTTTCAATCTATTATAGTAGTTGCCGACTTCAAGAAGAATTAGGTCAGACAGGCTGGTGACCCGAGTAACATGCCCAGATGAAAGCTAAAAATAGATTCTCACACAAGTGCAGAATCATGTGATCAAGTATGAGCACTGAGCGAGAAAATGTTAGAAGGAATCAGATAGGGAGACAAATCTCAAGGGAGTTGGACCAGCCATGAAGTTGTCATGTGAATGGATTCACCAAACTGAAGAGAAGAAATGTCATTCCCAACTCACACAAACTCCCAGTCCAAAATCAATTGGAATCAGAGTCTTGTGTGAATAACGTCTCTTTTTACTTGTTACTGTCAAGCTAAGGAAATTGTAGAATGAAGACAAGATCCAATTCAACTGATCATACCATGCTTCATATACTAAATGCACAGGTTAATTACTAAGCATGATAATCACCTAAAACAAGTATATGTGATCCATTCAATTGAACACAGGCTACAACTTATACAGCGTTGAATCTTCCTACTTGAATAACATATTCTGCATTGATGTGAATAAGAGAGCGAATGACCAGTTCTTGGGATCAAAACTCATAACATTGAAGAAAGAATAGATCAAAAGATAATCACGGATCTAGTGAAAAGAACTGAACTGAAAGTAAAAAGGACAAAGAGAAATATAAAGCAAAAGAGAAAAGAGAAAATTCTTATTTCAGGCGAATAACCAAAGTTAAATGAATTTTGAGTTTCCAGCTCAGGTATATAATGCATACATCTTTCCATACAGAAATGATTAGTGCACACCTTTCCACACATTACCTTACATTAATGTTTTCATGTAACGACTTGTTATAATTAAATCTTGTTAATTTGTATATTGGTGTTGTTCGTTAATGTTGCTTGTTTCTCCTCATTTTTGTATTTGGACTTGTAAATAATCCTTCCATTATAGAGTGTTAAATTGGTTGTACCCTTTGACAACAAGTTGCTTTTATTTATCTTTTATTTTTAAATTGTGTGCCGGGGTAATTGTCCGTAACACTAATTACAATTAAGTGTAGTCAAAGTAGTAACAACAGTTATGTTGATACAATTGTCTAATAAAGCTTGAGGTGTACTTAAACTATTTTGATAAGATTGCATCACTATTTTAGTTAATTTAGATAATTCCATTTCATACACTGTTTTATTTAAGTCATTGTCTACTTCCAAGACTGTGGTAGTCAAGTTATCTATTTCTTACATTGATGCCTAAGACGTGTTACATTCAAGATACTTTTTCTATAGTGTAAGCCTAGAAGTTGCTTTCTGGGCAGATACTATTGTCCGATTTCACAGAAAGGGACAATAGTATTCGATTCGACATTGGTCAAAGTGTCCCACCCTGTAACAAGAGAGGTAAGAAAACTTGTATCCTATACTTAAGTGTACATTGCGAATCTTTACCAAGTCATTGGATGACCTGAATTAGGCACTTTGACTTGGTGTAATGTTTAGCAAACTTGTCTCAGTAAATCAATTATGATTGAATAGTGTGTTTGATTTAAAGGGTGCTCCCTATAATTTGTACCACATCTAAGTTTATGCTTACAAAGTTTGATATCCTGAATGATTGTTTTCCTATTAAGAAATGAAGAAAATGTCTTATATGTTGTTATTTACTGCTTTATTAAAAAACAGAAACTTGTTCCAAATTTTGAATTGTTTATTGGTCCTGAAGGTAGACAATGGTATGAATAACAATGATATGAAGAAAATAGTCGACTATACAGAACTAATAAATGTTGATTATGGTGGTGAAGAATAAATTCAAAGAAAACCTAAGAAAAACAACTAATAATTTAGATAAGATAATCTTGCTTATCTGCCTTCAATAAGCAATTATATTTAACCAGATTACAATTAACAGTAGATAAAGTAATAACAACAGCTCAATTACGGTGATATGATTGATCAATGAGGTTTTTAACCAATCATAGTCTGTTCAAAATACCCGAATGGTTACCTAAATTGACAGAGATCTGATGAAGGATGGAAGGCAAAATGGCTGAAACGCTGTGATAATAGCAACAAAGATGAAGATAATAGTCCACATGTAAATAATGTCAAAAATTCAAACAAATATTCAATGATATTTTTTGCAGCATCTTTTATGTGCCAAGCACTTTCAGGATGTGAGGTGTGGATGCAATCCTTACACCACATCCGGGCTGTTAACCATTTCACTGTAATGGATAATGGCTCGGAATGAGAAATCTGAGAGCCGAGTTCAAATTCCAATCAGGTTTCTTACATTCACTTATGTGCAAATACCCTTGGTAAAGGTATGAATCCATTTCTACCCCTCCAAATATGGGATAAATAGCAGGACAGACTGAGCATTAATAGCCTTTGACATATTTATGACTCTCCACAACTTCCTAGCTTTAACTTATTAATTATTATCCCACTTTAGACATCCAAGTTTTTTTTTACAGTAATGATAACCTTGTACGAAGCCCACGGACCACTCTTAGTAGAGGATTATGATAAAGGCTAGTTTATGTGGATAGGAGGGGGAAGACTTTAGACAGGTTAAGATTGTAGAGATCAGGGTAACATACTCTCAGGATTCTGTACATAGGGCAATGGTTTGCAGGAAGAAGCTGTTTGAGTGGAACTTGCTGCTGTTTATTTTATGTGCTCTCTCTGTCTCTTCAGGATATAGGCAATCATGAATCTCCACAGCTTCCTGTTTTGTTTCTCTAAGTAATTTTTTACCCTTTACCATCCCTCCCTCTTGTTCCTCCATCTTCATGCTGATTCTTTTATATACAATGTCCCTTCAGGATTAGGGTGATCATGGCTCTCCATAACATCCTGTTTTTTGCATCTTTAATGCTTGACTTTTTTACAATTTCTCTTTGTGTTTGTTCTATGACCCCTTCACATAAACTCATTAAAGTAGGCTATTTCCTGTCTTTCATTTTTCTTCTCTTACATTCAATATGACCTGAGAATGTTATATTCTCTAAGCCCACTTTCCACATTATATGCCCCAGAAATATCAGCTGTCCGTTTTCTTGTCATTGCTATTTTCCTTAAAAATTCCTCATTGCTTACATGTTGTGTCCCTGGCATTCTCCACTTGAATCACATCTCTGTTGTTTCAAGTCTTTTCTTCATCTGCAATAGAGTGATTATCTAACAACCACTGCCATATCGGAGATTAGATATTACATGGCAGTTCAAGTTCTCTTTTCTTTGTTTCTAACAAAATTTTTCTACCTTTTAATACTTTGTTTAGTTTCTGGAAGGAGACCTTTTGGCTATTCCTATACACCTTCAGATTTCTGTACAACATTTCCTGATGTCTGATGACATTAGCTACAACATGAATAGTTTCTTTGTAGACTGACTGAACAGCAAAACATTCTAAATTAAGATGTTAGATGAAAAAATACTTGAGGCCATTTTCAGCTTATGATCCATATCCATTTTGAAACACAGCTTCTTGTATAATCATTGAATTTAAGCAACATTGAGCCTGATCAGTACCTACAGCTTGAAATATCAAGTGTTGTAAGCTTGCATAGCATGGTATAATGTAAATAACCTTGAGCTAGGTATGAATCCACATCTTCCCACCTCCAGCTATGGGTTAATTATTAAGACTTTTCACTTGCTGTGCCATTTACATAGTAGCAAACCACCCACATTCCCTTCGTATTCCATCAGCAAGAAGTAAGTTCCACTCAAACAGCTTCTTCCTGTGAACCACTGCTCTATGGAACAGACTCCCGAGAGGATGTTTCCCCAATCACTACAATCATAACCTGTTCAAGTCTAGAGTTAACCATTATCTTCCTCCCCTATCCATATAAACTACCCATTGTTGAGAAGTAAGTTCCACTCAAACAGCTTCTTCCTGCAAACCACTGCTCTATGGAACAGACTCCCAAGAGGATGTTTCCCCAATCACTACAATCTTAACCTGTCCGAGTCTAGAGTCAACTATTATCTCTTCCCCTTCTATCAATATAAAGCATCCCTTACTGTAATTTTCCACTTCAAGTGGCCCCTGGGCCTTGTAAGGGGTGAACTTTACTGTTAAAAAAAAAAAAAAAAAAAAAAAAAAAGGTAAAATCATTATTATCTCCAAATTCTCATACAATAAAAAAAAATATTTTTCTGGCTTTAAATAACCTGCAAAAGGTTGAGAGTTCATTAAAAAACAAAACAATAAATCAATCACTCTAGGCCTTCTGCATTAGGTTTCCTAGGAATTTTGTCTCTTTCTGATTGTAAGTATAAGTTCTTTGTTCCTATTTTCCTTAAGACTTCCTCATTGTTCACATGTTCTGTCCATGGTATTCTTAGCATTCATTGATAGAACCATGTTTATTTTACTTTAAGTCTCATTTTCATCTGTGAGGAGATTGTCTTGCATTCAATGTTATATATAAGATCATATATTGCATTGCAATTTAACATACTTTTGTTTCTAAGGATATTTTTTTTCTATCTCTTAATACTTTGTTATGGATCAACGTAGATGTATGTTGTTTCCCCTGCTTATTTTGCCTTCAATGTCTTGTGAGTATTAAATTCACTAGGCTGTCTTTCCTCATTATGTGTGCCAGAAATTTCAACTACCTCTAATTTTTCTGTTTTTTTTTTAGACTTGGTTTTGCATAAGAAATGAAAAGATTTAATTTTGAAAATATTTCCTAAGGTAGCTGTCTATACACAGATATTTAATCAAAAGCAAGCACTGATTTTTTTTTTTTTTTATAGCAATAATTTCTGCCCTTTCATATCTAAAATGAAATGATATTACATCATCATCATCATCATAAGAGGGTGGCCTGAAAAAAGTTCATAGGTTGTCTATAAAGGAAAATCATGCAATGATGATGATGACATATCTGCTGGTGATGATTTTGTTTTTTCACCAACAGGATGAAGAGTCCTCTTTGAACAGTAAGATGTTAGTTTACTTGGAAAGAAACAATGCAGTTATTATTTCACAGCTCTAGCATCGCTCCTTCATGGTTAGTCTATGAACTTTTCAGCTCACCTTCATAAACACTGTACAACTTAATCTGAAACAGCAAATATACTTACCTTATATATTTTACACACAAACCAAGGTCTGCAATGCAACAAGTGCAATTTTTCTTTACTAAAATATTTGTACTTTTTATATCTCTGTGTGCTAAGGCTGGTTTGCCTGGAGAAAAAAATAAAACAAAAATAAAATAAAACAGAATCAGGGTAAAATGCATTAAGAATTTGCAAGCAATTTTTTTTTCGTATGCACAAGAAATAAATCTAACAGTCAAGTTGTTTATTTCCATCTGCTCAGAGATTTGAAACAGGATAAAAATGTCCAAAATTTTACAGAATACAAATTTCCATAAACCTTATTCAGTTTTCTTTCTGTCCAATAAACGCCTTCAAGTGGAAATTAACTAATTAATGCTTACTGTTCTATTTTTGTGGGCATTAATGCTTATATTAGCATAGAAAGCAACACTTTCTCAAGCTTTCCACTGACTAGCCAATGATTACCCCTCCCTCTCATTGCATGCTGGGTTGGGTGATTTTGTTTATTGGCATATCAACACCTCTATGGGTTATTTAATGCTGAAATCTAAATATTTTGAATGCAATTATATGCCTTCAACTACAGAAAATGTTTTGTTGGTAAATTTCACTACAAATATGTATTATTGGTAAATTTCACTACAAATATCTATTGTTGGTAATTTTTATTATATATAAAATGTATTGCTGGTATTTATATACTTTCATAGGGTCTTGTTTGGGGGTGAGGTGTTCACTATTTGCACATAGCTGTGTCCCTAACAAGTGCACCCACCCTGGCATGCATGGGAACAGCAATTAAGAGGTGGTTCCACACTCCTCAATACCTCCTGTCTCTTGATCAGAGGCCTTGCTGCTGGATGTAGTTTATTGTCATACCCAGGATTTTGCATGCTGGGATGTATACTCACAAGGTAACATGATGAAAGAAATGCAATGTTGAGAAATAAGAACACAAAACCTATTTCCCATATTATATGTAGATGTTTTATTTGGAGTTTTGGTTGCTTGTCCAGCGGGGATAGGTAGATGATAACTTCTGCTCTTATCCCTACCAACTACTCTTGGTGTGGTGGCTGGCAATATGAAATGAAGGAAATGGAACCAAGGCAGACACATCCATCTCCCACCAAGGGCTGTTAATATAGACCAACATCCAGATATACCCTATTTCTGGTTTTGTTGCTACTTGATCTAAAAAACACTATACTTCCCATTCCCTCTCAGTTAAAGTGAATGTTGATTAGAAGACCAAACTTTGAAAGGAATCATCTAATGGTCTATCAAAGAGAAACACTTGCAATCGGGATAAAACATTCTCTTCTGTTTCTATGTGGATGTCCCTAGTATCACACTTATAATAGGTTATAGGTAGAAATTATAGGTATAATAGGTTATAGGTAGAAATTATAGGTATAATAGGTTATAGGTAGAAATTATAGGTATAATAGGTTATAGGTAGAAATTATAGGTATAATAGGTTATAGGTAGTAATTATAGGTATAATAGGTTATAGGTAGTAATTATAGGTATAATAGGTTATAGGTAGTAATTATAGGTATAATAGGTTATAGGTGGAAATTATAGGTATAATAGGTTATAGGTGGAAATTATAGGTATAATAGGTTATAGGTGGAAATTATAGGTATAATATAGATTTTTTTTTTTTTTTTTTTTTTTTTAGAAACCTATAATTAATACTGGATTTTAAGCATATAATATCAAATTTTTAATTAATTTTTTATAATTGTGGATTTTTAATTTAATTTTTATAATTAATTCTGGATATTACAGTGACCATAAATTAAAAAGAATTTGTCTTTAGATAAGAGAAATTAATGAAATTTTCACTGACTTCTGATAAAAATATATATATTTCTGATGACAGTTTTTATGAAATATTTGAATTTATCAGGTACATTGAATGAGGAAAATCTATAAATACAGAAATTCAAAAAAATGCAAAGATATTTTTTTTTTTTTTTAAATTTTTTAGTGTGGGTGAAAATTTTAAAAAAGATAATTTTAACTCAAAAAATAACTGAAAAAAAAATTGTAAATAAGAATTTTTTAAAAATTTAAAAATATATTTAACTATAAAAATCTTTAAATGAAAGAATTTTTTTAAAATTTTACATTTAGAGATTTTAAAATCAAAAACTTAATTTAAACACTATGGAATTAAAAATTTTTGATAAATGAATTTTTAAAAAATGTAAATAATTTTAGAAATCAAAACTTAAGTGGAAAACATTTTAAGAAATGTAAATTTAAAAATTAATTTAAATTTTTAAAAAAATTTTGAAGTAAAAAAATCAAATTACAAAATTTTTAATTAGAATAATTTTATTAAAAAATATGAAAATTTTAATAAAATGAGTAAAAATTTTAAGACAAAAGATTAAATTCTAATTAAAAATATTCAGAGAAATAATACACATTATGAAACAGGAAAAAAAAAAAGGCAAATTGAGAAGGTGAAATTGACAATTTAGTCATTGTATTGTCTAAAGCAACATACCTTTTGCTCCAAATATTTCTGCATGAAGAAAGGCAATGCCAGAAATAGCAGAGTGAGCCAATCGTAGCATATCAACTGCATTTAAAGTATGGCCTTGAAGGTAATCGTACAATGACCCATTGTCATGATAATCTGTTATCAAAAACAACTGGGTTCCTTTTATATCTGCGGCCAAAAAGCCTGCAAAAAAGAAAACAAATATTTAAAAAAAAAGAAAGAAAATGAATATTTAAGAAAGATGGAAGAATAAAAATATCCTGGCTAACAAATAAAAAAGGAAACGTGAATTTGATGAAGGTGTGTCTTTAATATTTTGAAATATACTCAAATCATCTTCAAAACATTATCTACAAGAATGTCATCCAAATTTCACCCTCTCAAGGCAAGAAAAATGTATAAAACCCTGGATAAGAAACAGGTGATCGATCATTAACTGATCCTAGACATTTTCTATCTACACTCCTATGTACCATGCCCCTTCAAGCGCTCCTGAACTTCCTGTCCTTTGTAGCCCTCCTTAAGAATGTCTGTTATCTCTCCTAATCCCTGTTCTGCCAACCATTTACACAAGCTTCTACTTCTATGTGTCATGTTCCTTCAGGATGTGGGCATCATGGCTCTCTACAATTTCCTGTCCTTTGCAGCTCTTAGCAATGTTTGTCTTATTGCTATCTCTTAATTCCTGCTCTGCCAACCATTTACACAAGCTTGTTAGATAAGTTATTCAATGCTTTCTTGTCTCTCTTGCCTTCAATATGCCCTGTGAGTGTGTTATACTGGAACACACCTATTCTATAGTTAATAGACTCTCCCACCTATAATAAGGAGTAGTAGTAGCAGTCGGGAGTGAGTTGGTCAGTCAGTCGATGTCGGACGGCTGTTAATCGGATATTAAAGTATCAGCGACCACAACTAAATTACTGCGTCATTACCTGTTATATCAAGTTCCTAACGTTTTGTACGTTGAACCTATTTAGGACCGACTTAGTACAAAATACAAGCCTCCACTGTGAAACCACTACATAACACTATCTCATCCTCATTGCCAAAGAGTGTTAAATTCTCCAAGCTCTCTTCCCTCATGATGTGATAAAATAGCATCATGGACAAAATATCACTTATATATATATATATATATATATATATACACACACACAGACAAAAAAAAATTAATTTACAACAAAGCAAAATAATATTTTAGTTATGTTACAGGCCAAGTTTCCTCATTATTTCAAATATAATTTAAAAATTATGGCTGACAAAAGAACATTTTGAGTGCTTGACAAGTGAAATTTCGAGGTCATTCAAGTCTTTCTTTTCACACTCAATTCTTGGCTATATATATATATATATATATATATATATATATATTTGTGTGTGTGTCTATAGTGATGAGAAAAATTTAGCCTACTAGATCACACCTGGAGTGTGAAGTTTCCATATTACAAGCTCTGGGATCTGTCCAAATAACGGATAGAGAGCCATGATAAAAAATAAGTAAGTTGAAAGAGATGGTATATATTGGCTTGTGGTCCCGATGCTTAAGTATAGTATACATTTCAGTGGTTTGCTTTGTACAGGTTGTGGGAACTCCCCTATGTGTAGACAGGCATCACCTAGATACATTATATCTATTAGGTTGGTGCAAAAATAATATTGTTTTTTGATGTTAAAAAATACGTCAAAAAACGATATTATTTTTGCACCAACCTAATATATCTACACCACTTTTGAAATGGACTGATCTGATTGTTATATGTCACCAGTACTCCCTCCAATTCCTACAAAAAAAAAAAAAAAAAAAGGGAGGGTCGTCTTTTCTTATGTATCATATACCTAATGAAAGCTGAATAAAAGATTGGTTGAACTATGTTCAGTTTTACAGCCAATCTATCATAATGTACATTAAGGTTATGGCATTTTTGTAAGCCTATGTTCCTCCTGTGTCATAAATCAATGAACTTTGGTTTAAAAGTAATGAAAAAGGCATTAATTTGTTTTAGTTCCCAAAGAAGATTACTTCAAATAGAAAATTCGATTTTGCCATATACGCAATAAGAGTTAAAAAAATTTCAGAAGTTTTATTTTTTAATTTGCTAATGGCATAATTGGACATTACTTTAATGTTTTAATGAATTTAACAGTTTATAGCAATAGCATAACATACAAACTTACAAATAAACAAAAACAAGTTCTAGAAGGCTCTAGGAAGTCATAGTACTACTATACTTATATGCAATTTTAGAAATTTTGTGTTGGGGTGACTTTTTTTTTTTTTTTTTGTAAATAAACCGATTTAAACCCATTTTATTTTTTTAACAAAAGTTCATTGAATTATGAGACAGGAAATCAAATATTTTATAAGAATTCATAACCCTAATGTACATCTGCGCTACTATGAAAATAATGTCATGGAATTTTTTTTTTTTTTTGAGAAATTACCAAAATTATTAAAAGATCAGAACATTAAAATTTATTTTCTAGGACTGAATGAGGTTATTAAAAGGATGATAAATTATTATGTTGAAGAAAAATAATATATTAAAGCAATAGGAGCAGGAATATTAAAAGGCCATTGATAACAAAAAAGAAACAATTCATAAAAGAAACAATATATAATTGAAAAGTTCAACAAATCCTTAAAAATAACTGTCTTTTTTAAGTCATGCTTAACATGAGAAAAAACAGAATTTGTTTGTATTTACCTTAAACCCTAAAGAAAAAAATTATGAAATCAAATTAAAAATGTTTTACAATGGCAAATATTTGCAATATGAAACATGATAAAAAAGAAATTAAAATTTAAAGCCCTACATTTTTGTTTTTGCACAGGAAAAAATTTGATTTGAAAATATAAGAGAAATTAACAAAACAAAACAAATGATCCTCCTTGAGCAGCATACAGCAGAAATGTAGAACTGAAGGATTTTGCATCTTTTCATGGTCTACTACTGCCACCTGCTCAAATGTATAAAGGCAAAACTATTACATGTCATGATTAAATCGAAAAGAAAAAGGCCAAGAAGTGTCAATTTACATTACAATGACAAATGGTCATTTAATACTAGCAGTAGGTTGCTTCCAATCTCAGTGTCTGTTGATTCAGGCTAACTTGAGCAACCATAGACAACTAATTAAAAATTAGTTGCAGAATCCAGAAATGTGTACTGATTTGAGTCTACTTTCTGCTTTAAAATGAAGGAATCAAGCGACAGGCTTTAATTCATTTGGTAGGCATACATGAACCAAAATGAACCACAAGCAAATGGGAACACAGCCTTGTATAGGAATATATTTTAAGAAAAATAAACCAGAATTTCAAGTGATGATCACTCTTTAGTTTCATCAGTTCAGACTTTTACAGCTAGGATTCACCATGCTACATCCACAGTGTCAAATCAGCCACATTTCCTCTATATTCCATTTGTAGGGAAGAAATTCCACTCAGGCAGCTCACCCACTCCAACAATTTCTACTTCATGGAGCAAACATTCACATGAATGATTCCCTGAACACTACAATCCTCTTCAAGCCAAGGGTCTATCACTATCTATTCTTCTTTTCATATTCTCCTATCTTATATGTTCATATCACATACCTCATTCAGTAACCTATTAGGTTGGTGCAAAAATAATGACGTAATAATGACGTTTTTGACGTATTTTTAACGTCAAAAAACAACATTATTACGTCATTATTTTTGCACCAACCTAATACTATGAGTGGTTATTGAGCCTTGATTTTAGTATTAATATCCACTGAGCTATTGTCCCATGGGATAATTGTGAACGGAAAATTTAGCCTTAAACTGCTGATGAATGCTTTTGCTGAAGCCTTGCTGTCACATCTTTATTAATGCCTTTGATATCAGATTTCTATTCCAGGCCTAAGGAGGTCTTCATAATCTAGCATATGAAGCAATTCTTTCAGACATCTGACTCTCCAGTGCAGTGTTCCTCTGTCCAGTATTTTTACTTCATTCCACAAGAGTTGATGGCTACTCTTTTCCCTCTATACATAATCAGCCATTCCTGACTGCATTGTTTCATGCCTAATTATGTTTTTTGAGGCAGCTAGTTTCACCTTTATATTCTTTGCCATAACTGCAAGGAATGGAGTATAAACTTGATTAAAGCATTGATTTGTGAATTTACCAATATAGTAATTGTGAGTTCAATCCCTGGGCTGGTTAGTGTGTACTTGGACTCAGTGGAAATGAGGCAAGTAATACTTGATGAGCAGTACTAAATAAGAACTAGACAAGGTATCCCTGAACATGGCCAGAGGAATGAGAGCAATCTACCACCATGGGTTAAATCAGGGCTCAGTACAAAATTCCCTGAAGGTTACATGGGTTGACAAGCACCTGATAAAAGGCAGGGGATATAACAGTCAAAACATTGTAACAACAACAAAGATGTAAATAAGCTAAGTTGAGTAGATATAAAAAGTTGCAAATGGCTGCATCAATAGCAGATTAAAAAAATGGAACCAGTGACTAGATTTCAAACTCTGGCTAAGCCAAGTTTACCTTCACTAATATCCTTGGAAAAGGTATGAATCCATACCTTCCTCCAACTAAAGGTAAATAGTGGGGTATATGAAGTTCTTTAGACTTAGTTGTTAATTTCATGGACAATATATACTTTCTCTATATAAATGGAGATATGTTTTTGAAACAACTTCCAATTTAAATATAGAAACTTTTTTTTTTGTCTAAATAAAGAATATTATCACCTCTGATAATAATTATGGGAAAAGTAGAAATAATCCAGATCAGGAGAAGTAAAGTGAAGTGAAAGAACGAAACAAAACAAGGTGGGACAGCAAATGTTAAGTGACAAGGTGTGAGCATGTGGGACAACCCTAAAAAAAAGGCATGTCAAAAATATCGAAGAATTAGAAATCCAAGAGAGAATGATAACTATCAAGTCAAAAGCATTGGCAAAATAAATAATATTGAGGAGAATGCTGCAATAGTAAAGAAACATGCTGTCACTTGATCTTCACTGAAAGCCACGAGTCAATACAAGTGTGAAACATCAATGAGTACAAATAATAAAGAATACTGAGGAAGGTGCTGGAGAAGTTAAAAAAAAAAAAAAAAAAATGTCACTTGACCTCAAATTAAAGCCACCAGTCTGTACAAACCTCAATGAATACAAATAATAAAGACTACTGAGGAAGGTGCTGGAGAAGTGAGAAGACTTGCTGTCACTTTGTTGAAAGCCACCAGTCAGTACGAGTGCGAAACCTCAATGAGTACAAATAATAAAGAATACTGAGGAAGGTGCTGGAGAAGTTAGGAAACTTGCTATTACTTGACCGCCAATGAGAACCATGAGTTAAGAAAAACTCAAAAATAATAATGAATAAATAGGTTTTTAGAGTATTAAAGAGACATGGTGTCACTTGGCCCCTGAACCACCAGTGAGAGCCACCAGTTTACACAACTGGAGTGAAATTCCTAATAATAAATGCCCATTATAAAAGCACTCCAAATTAAATGCTTATCAGCTTCTTGTTAGCTGCTTGAATTGCCTTAACATGTGCTTCTGGTGTGGGGGAGGGCCACCTTTGTTGAGTATGTGTCAACATATTGACAAATGGCTTTTTTTGTTCAACCTCACAACTAAGCATACCTGAAGTAAAGAATATTGGATGACCTGGACTACCTTCCTCCACCCACTCATTTATACACACCTAAATTTCCATGAGCAAATCTATTTCAAACAGTTA
Organism: Acanthosepion lycidas; assembly: GCA_963932145.1. Lineage (NCBI taxonomy): Eukaryota > Metazoa > Mollusca > Cephalopoda > Sepiida > Sepiidae > Acanthosepion > Acanthosepion lycidas. The sequence continues at coordinate 49,874,049 of OZ010612.1, forward strand.
CATTGGAGAGTGAAAAAAAAAAAAAAAAAAAGGACAAACAGCAAAATAATTTACCGTAAGTGAAACTCAAACATTCATTTTGCATTATTTACATTACTTTGAACTGAACCCTTTGTTTCATACACCCAGGTGTCCTAGTTCCACGTGCCATGCCTCTTCTGGATGTCTCAGTTATTTCCCTTTAACTCAACTCTCCAAGTTTTGGTTCACCACTGCTGTGGCCTGGTATTGAACTCACAACTCTTTAGGTCTAGTCACTGGATGTAACCAACGCCTTTATCCACTGGCCTTGAATTCTAGTCACCTGAAGAAGGTCAGAGCATATAGCGGCTGAAACGGTGTGAATATGGCAAAGATGATGAGGGTAACAGTCTGAGTAATGTAAATAATGCAAGTAATCATGATACCTCATCTCAGAGATATAGACAGATATCGAACATGCATCCATGTGTTTTCAGGACACAGATAATCATGGCCCTTCACAAACTCTTTATTATCTGTGAATTTCAAGGATTTCTTGGAAAGAGAGTGGGGTGCTCTCCTATTGCTTTCTGCATGATATTTTTGGTCATCACCATAAGATGCAACAAAAACAAACACTGATGTCCCCAAGAGCACATGGCCAGTGGATAAAAGCGTTGGTTGAAGTAATCCAGTCACTTGACCCAAAGACTTGTGAGTTCAATAACAAAAACTTGGAATGTTGAACTAAAAACAGAATTAACTAAAACTGAGAGATCCAAAAAGGCATGGCATGTGGAACTAGAATAATCTACCACTATGGACGAAATAAAGTGTTTTGTTCAAAATTCCAACATATGTCACCTGAAGAAGGCTGGAGTGTACAACAGCTGAAACACTGTA
>OZ010612.1:49879912-49912412 GCA_963932145.1 Acanthosepion lycidas
TTGCCAAAAAAAAAAAAAAAAAAAAAAAAAATCACACACACACACACACAACAAATACCAGAAAATGCCTCAGCTGTATTTATTAAGAAACAGTGGGATTAGAGACCTGGAAATAAGTGGGAAGGCGGAGATTGTGAAATCTTTATTCAGTTGAGATAATCCAGGGTCAATCAAGATTATCAACCATATAGGCCAATATATTACTTGGTGTCATGTCATAGCAAAACACAAGAGTAGATCCAGCTCTATCCAGTGAGAAAGACAAAGTCAGGCCCCTCCCCCCAACCACCACGTTGCTACCATCCTTCCTCTTCCTGACCTGTCTTTCTAGTTATCTGACTAGTCATAGTGGAATTGCTTTATTGCTGCCAGAACCAAGAGAGTTCGTTAAATGAAAGAGAATATATCTAGACAAAGTGGACAATGGTCCCAATTGGAATCAAGAAAATTGGTTAATTCATTCAGCTGTCTACAGCGTGCTGCTTTATTTCAATTTACACTAGAACCACATTAACGTCCCTGTGCTTTTTCTAGAAATATATTGGCAGTCTTTAACCTTTGTGTCAGAAAAAAAAAAAAAATTTTTAAAGATAAAATTATTATTGTAAATAAACAATCTAATAAATAAATAGTTTAATTATTTTGCTGTAAATTCTCACATACAAAGAAAATGTATAAATTCACTTTCATATGTTCAAATTTTATTAGAATACTATTAATCACTTTTTAAAACAAACATTTCCGAGGAGTGAAGGTAGTTAAAATAATAGCCATGTTAAAGGAGAAATCATCCTTATGACACACCATTTTTTTTTTTTTTTTGCAGGCAAAAGATAAAAGGTTGCCAGTATTTTCATGGTAATCGTCCTGACGAGCTTCCCTCTTTGGTACATAGACTTTATGAATTTAAGCATACTACTAGATTGGTCACTCAGTCACATCATTAAAAAGTTGAAATGGCTAAATGTAACCACATGTTCTATGCTTACATTTTCTTCTCTCACACTTTTTGATGAACTTCTGGTCTCTTGCTCTCCGGCTAAATCTAATCATAAAAAATTTAAATGTGATGTCAATCACCATCTGTCTTAATTCCTATTCTTTTATCATTCTCTCTCTTTAATAATGTTTCTTTTTTTTTTTTCCTCATATTCTCTAATCACTTGCATCTTAGTGGCTTTATTGCCTTGCTTTGGATGAAACGATTAGAAATAAACATAAAACATCAGATTAAAGGAAATGGTCAGTGGAAAGAAAAGAACAAGTGAGACATTGATCATTACTCTTATTTAATGAACTTTTGTTTCTGAAAAATTAAAAGACCTATTTCCTTTTAGGACTTAAAAACATTGGGATGGAAAAGAGCCGAGATACAAATCATGGTAATCAAAGACTGAATTAAGGTATTCACTTTTATGGCACATCGACTGCCTTCTAATAGTCACTTGTTGGGCTGATAAAATACCAAGCACTTACCAGTCCTCCCCCCCTTGTACAAAAAATTGGGAAATTTTTTGAGGGGAGAATAACATTTGCAGATTAGTATACATTAGACTTTCAAGCTACAACATCTTTAAGATTCAAAAATATTTTTAGCACAGTGAAAGAGGGTCCTGTTCATAATATATATATATATATATATATATATATATATATATATATATATATATATATATACACACACACACACACACAGTGCTAAATCAATCTCTGATTTCTTAGAGTTATCTGGACTTTGTCTTTATTTACAAGTATCAAGTTTGTGGTAATGTCATTGATAAATGTGTACTATTATGAACTTGGGAAGGGGAGGAAACATCATTAGTAGTTATCAATGACATTAGCACAGTTTCAAAGTACAGATAACTAAAAAATTTTCCCATACCACTTCATATGGACAGAAATGTAATGATGTATAAAACAAAAATAAGAATAATTTGTATAATTCATAAACTGGGTCTATTGAACAGGAGTAGAGGTTTATCCATTGTTTGGGTTTCCGATTCCCTCTAAAGTTTTCTCTTTCACTATCAGTAGCTCCTTGCATCTTAGTGGCATTATTACCTTGCTTGGGGTGAATTCAAAAACACACACACACAAAAAAAAAAAAAAAAACAAAAAAAACAACTCAACACCAACCCCAAGTTGAAGTTATACATATGATACATTGCTAAAGATGCTGGAAAAATGGTCAGTTCACTGTACTGACTCCTTCTGCTATCCTCTAGCTTTACAAGTGCCAGACCAGGCTAAAAATGGAGTACTGCTACCATATATTGGCAGGAGCTGCCCAGTCTTCACTTTCCAGTCACGTTAGAGCCAAAAAGCCTCTTTGCATCCTTGTGGGTGATGAATTATTTTATGGCAGATCAATTTGATACTGTATTAGGAACAGCCCCCCCCCCCCCGAAAAAAAAAACAGGGATCAATTTAATATTGTATTATGAACAGTCTCCTACCACAGAATGAAAAAAAAAAAAAAAATCAGTATTTTTCGATTTTGACAAATGCTGTGGGTAGGGGAGTCTAAGCTTGATGGAACCTACACTCAGGTGCTGGGAGCTATATTTAACATCACTTGGAGACAACATCCAACTAAATAACTGCTTTATGGACTCATCGCAGATATTTCTACAATCTTATGCGAACACAGGATACATTAAGCATAACATTGCCGGCAAGCAAAACAAGAACTTGCGAGTGGGGTCTACTTGCTCTGGACACCTAATCATGCCATAAGATGGGTTTGGTCATCCAGCAACCACCTTATATTGACCAACCATATAAAGACACCAAGATCCTACCCTAATGATCTTCTGACCTTGATGCTAAGCTTTGTCAATATGGATACATCACTGTAGTTAGCAAGCTAGAGTAAAAGGCCGTGATTATTATAGCAAGTTCTCTTCACTTTGGGTGTCCGATATCTCTGGCCTTGTGCCAGACTAAGCTTAATATTCATCAAGCTAATACATGTAGACAGCAATTGTTTTAACAGATATGTTCTCCCAAGATGAATATTAGCGGTCCGAGAATTGATCTAATGGAGATATGTCAATCAGTAGAAAAAAAGAAACAAGTTGTGGATGAAATAATGAAAGCATTATTATTGTAATGAATTTGATCCTCACTAGGTGCTCCACATGTTTGGCCTTGTGCTCAACTAGTGGTTCTAAACTTTTTTTTTTGACGATATGCTCTTCTCCCCATATTTCTGATGGCCATTTGGCTTTCTCTTTACTTCTAAGATTGCCTAAGATACTGTTTTCAAACTGCTTTCCCAGACAAACCCTTTTCATCATATCATATCATATCAAAACATTAGTTTGGGTAGAAACACCAAAGTTAAGCAACATTGAGCTTGGTTAGTACCTAAATGGGTGACTGCTTAGGGATAGCAGATGATGTAAGCTTAGATGCAGGGTGGTGGATGACAACTTTGAATTGCAAAGCCGAGTACCAATTCCAATTTGTTATATTCACTCACAAGCAAACACCCTTGGGAAAGGTATGAATCCAGCTTTTCTCCCCTCCATGAGTTAATTATTAAGACTTGTACCAGTAAATCATTATTATTGCAAAAGAAGACATTCTTACAATCTAAAACTATTTTCTGGCTTTAAATAACATGAAAAAAGTTGATAAACTGTAAAAAAAAAAAAAAAAATCAATCTAATTTTTACCACTCTACAAACTTTTTAACTCATATGGTAGGTACTATGCAGTTTGAACAAAAATCAAAATTCTAACAGTCTGAATCACTCCTAGAAAAATTCCCACCACTATACTAAAAGCTTCTTCAAAGGTAAGTACTTGCAATATTCACCTGAAAAAGGCTGGAGAGCGGACAGGCTGAAAGTTAGTAACTAAAGCAGTTTAATAGTTTCTTCTATTGAACTTCTTGCTTATGGAACTCTCAGCTTCTTGCATCCCAGTCAAATTTGATCATCAAAAATTTAAATGCAATGTCAATTGTTATCTTCTGTTTTCTTAAATTCTGTTCTTTTATTGTTTCTCTCCATAATATAGTTTTTTTATTCCCTAATATTCTCTCACATCTTAGTGACTTTATTGTCTTGCTTGGAGTGAAATGATTTAAAAGAAATTAATAATTTTAGGAAAATCTATGACAAAGTGTTGATGGATTAGTATGAAATGGCTAGATATAAATGCAAGTTCTATGCTATCAGTTTCTTCTTTCTCATTTCTGGAACTCTTCTGGCTTCTTGCTTCCTATTCAAGTTTAATTTTCAAAAATTTAAATGCAATGTAAATTGTTATCTTCTTAATCCCTGTTATTTTATCATCTCTCTCCTTGATAGCGTTTTTTTCCTCATATTCTGTATATTCAGTAACCTTGCACCTTAGTGGTTTTATTGCCTTGCTTAGGGTGAAATGCAAAAAAAGGGCCAGAAATTGCACTGGACAAAACAATTGAAAGATGAGGTTACCATTTCAAATAATTCATAAAATAAAGTTTTTTTTAAATTTTGAGGTTGAGTTAAGGTTTGTAGATCCAGTGAAAAAGATAAACTGGAAAGTTCCCATGATTTCCCCTCAAACGTTCTTATCTGCTTGAAGTGTATCTTAATGTAAACAAGTGATGTCACACACTATAAAATGGAGTAAATCCAACAATTATTTTTAATATATTTTATTGTTATATGTTATTTATATAGACACATATATTTAAGTAAATGCTATGTTTATAATAAACATTATCGTAGGACACATAATCAAAGATGTATTATGCACAGATTCCCTGGTATTAACAAGTGAAATAAAACTTCTGTGAAAACAAAAAAAAAAAAAAAAAAAAAAAAAAAAAAACAAGAAACTTACCAAGAATATTGTCATGCCTGAGTAAAACAGTTTGGTAAAGCTCAGTTTCTCTGAACCAACTGTCTTCTTCTGTCGTAAGGAAAATCTTCACAGCTACATTCTCGCCTCTCCATTTTCCTTTCCATACTTCTGCGTACTTGCCTTTCCCTATCGACTTTATAAGGTGTATCTGTTTGGCTATCGTTCGCTGGACCTAGAAAACCAAAGAAAGAACACAATTCAAGAATAGTCATTTTGCAGATGAAAAGGAGAATAAAAAGGAACCTGGTGTTACTATGAATACCAACTACCTTGACTGTGATTTGAACATTGTTCCAATTTTTAGGTTAGTCTAACCGGAACACATTTGTTACAACTGGCAAAGTTTCCCCAGATAGCTAACAAACTTTTTCTCGTCCCCTAATATAATCCTTTTCTTAAGCTTCTACCTCTGTGAAAAGCCATACTTTAAGTGAGTGCTTCAGCTGAGGTAGTTGTGATTGACTCACATCATATCCTAACCATACAAAACTGATTTGAATAATAAAATCTGATATGTTTTCTATTTAAGTGCTTAAAGTGTAAAGTAAATTGAAAGCTATTGAGGTGTCTTAAAATAATAAATGACCAATGTCATTCTGCATAAAAAATATCAACTACTAGCAGTAGAGCCCGACATTGCCCGGGGATGTAACAATAAGAAATAGATCAAGTATCGACCATCATAAAGACTGAAAAATAAAATTGACAAAGATTATTGTTTAAGGTTGACGGACATGCATGTCTTAATTAGTTTTTTTTTTTTTTTACGAATTGGTCAAACCCAAACAAAATATTGTTTTCAATCGTTATGAGTCTACCGATTGAATAGAATTTTATTATAAACAATTGTCTTGTAAATGGAATTTTTAAAGCATTCTGAATGTAAAAATAAAGAAATAAGTGTGCAAGACAATAAGAAACACTACCTGCCAAAAAAAAAGTGAAGTTTTGTTGAAATCGGTTGAAAAATGTAGGAAATCCAATCCCATATATAAACGAACACACACACACAAACAAATTGGGTTTTATAAGTATAATTCGATACAAGTTGTCCCCCTTTCATTCTCGCGATGCCTCTTAAGTGTTTTCAAATTGATTTTGTGCAAAAACAATTGTGTTTTTCCAATTTTTGGCTCTGTCAGATCCACTGCAAGGTAATTTTACGTAGTCCTGTGAAGTTTTGTTGAAATCGGTTGAAAAATGTAGGAAATCCAATCCAATATATAAACGTACAGACACACACACAAAACACACACACACAACTTGGGTTTTATAATAAGTATGATTATCAACTGATTGAATGATATTATACTATCAAAAGTTAGGGACCAGGTGTCAAGTTTATAACAATGACCATTTAGGTCTGTCACTTAATCAACAATGATTCAATTCCTTGTTAAAATCAAAAACATTTTTTCTTGTTCAATTATCATTAAAATTGCAGGCCATCATAGAATTAGCATTAAAATAGCAGGTTGTCCAATTAAAGAAGAAAAAAAAAGCATGGATTTTATATTGCTTACAATAATTTGTACAGGTGTCAATCATAGCTGACCTCTTACTGCAATACTGTTGTTCACATGTTTATCTCACAAGCGTTTGATAGTGAATTTGTTCCAAAAACCCTAACCCTGTCAAAAATATCCAGACTACACTAAAAAGATGTCTCATTTCAACAAATAACCACAGGGCCCACCAAATTGGTCCAAATCTAATCTGCTACTAATTTGTCTTTATAATTAGCAAATCAATAAAAAAAAAAAAATTAAAAAAGAAATTTATTAATAATAAAAATTCTGTTGAAAGTTATTCATTTAAATGTTATTAGGTTGGTGCAAAAATAATATCGTTTTTTGACGTATTTTTAACGTCAAAAACGATATTATTTTTGCACCAACCTAATACTATTTGACCCGCAAAAATGTTTCAAATATACAATGTTTGAAGATGGCTTATTTAGTCTGTTGGTACCATGCTTCAGTTGTGGGGATCTGACTATGACCAGAGAATTCTCCTTACAGACTTTGTTAAATTCAAAGTTGGATTGTTAAGTGATATCAGTGAAGAATTTGGGATTTCCTCTCGAGAAACACTTGACAAGAAACCATTCCGTCTCCAGTGAATTAATAACCTTTATGAGCTTACCATACAGAACTATTTTGGGCATCTGTCATAATTCATCACATGAATTCAAATAAACTTTCATCTAATGACAGTTGGAGATTCAAGATCAAAACACCAGGAGTTATAAAACAGTTCTTAAAAAAAAAAAAAAAAAAAAAAAAGAAAAAAAAAAAAAAAGATGGTGCCTGAAAATGTAGCGAGGGTGGGTTGGGGTTAGCCCTCTTGTATTCTAGCAACCCCACATCTCAGGAAAATAAGGTAGAGTTATGTCCTGATTGAGAAGGGCAGGACACAGGGATAAGAGAAACCCTCAACCATAACATTAGTGACATCTGTGTGTAGGGTTCATAATTTTATATAAAAGATACCTGTAAAGCATATATATATATATATATATATATGAGAGAGTAGGAGGAAGATTTGGAGAAGGGAAAGAGAAGACAAATTTATAAATTGTGGGGAGTACTTAGCAACAAGATTTTCCAACACCCTACATGCATACACTATGTGTGTGTTTAGACATAGAAATCAACACTGCATGGTGACTGGCAGTTTCATGTCCAAAGTTAGAATTAGATTTCTCATGCTAATGTTAAAAAGGTATAAAACTGCCAATCACCATTCAGTGTTGATTTCTATGTCCACACTTTGTATAACTGGAAAATCACTATCCTCAATATTGATCATCCTTTCTCCATAAATATAGCAAATTTTAAACATTTATATACAGGGTGATTGAAAAGTAATTCCCTATTTCATGTATGAGTAGGCAGACTTAACACCCTGTGATGGGTTGGTTAAAGGAGCAAGTCTAATATACCAAACCAAAGACTGTGGGAGAAATTGAACAGTGAATACCACAAGAGTTCTTGGTGAAATCACTTGATGCAATTCTTGGGCTGCTCAAGAAGCTGATAGTAAAATCTGGTGCTCACATTGAATTTTAAATAAAACCTTATGCTAAACACTTTCCTCTCATATCTATTTCTTGTAAAAATTATAGTTAATAAATAAATTATAAGTATTTTAAAATGGGGCTTTACTTTTCAATCACCCTCTATGTGATGATGGTCTCATTGATTTTGACATATGAGGAACTGATAAACGCAGTTTTTTTGTTTGTATTGTATTTGCCACTTCAGACCTGCTAGTGATATTGTGCAACATTGAAGATCTCGAGACATAGCAAAAAGAATATTTGCTGATGCTTTTCGACGTTGTTGTGGCTATTAGCCAATTTTGATTTCAAAATTTCTGATACCACTCTGGCACAAATATTTCCAATTATTTATATCCAGGGAAACTTGCTCTAATACCCGAGTCCAACAGTCCTTTGTCCACTGTCAAGCTGGTTATACACAAGGAGTTTAGGTATTCTGTTGTCACTCATCCTTGTAACATGACAAGCCCAGTGATATTATAACTGCATCAGGAAAGACTCAATTCCACTAATGTTGCATTTTATGAGATCAGCATTGGACACTATATTGTCAAAAGTACAGCTACAGATTGCACAAACCTTGTGATGAGTGGACAAAACGATTACGAAAAGGTTTATCTATGAAGCTCCAAAGTTGAGGTGGTGAATATAACATCAATCAGCTAAGAGACAAATTTTATTTGTATTAATCATTATATAAATAAATGGTAACAGTAATAATAGCTATTTCCTTATAAGGAAACATTTGGTATTCAATGACCAAGCAGCCAGTATTACTTCCAGTTGAAATTTATAAAACTTAAAACAATTTTTCAGGAAAATAGGTTTCACAAGTCTAGTAATTATGATTATTTCCAGTATTGATTGGTTTGAGGGGGGGGGGGTCTGAACCCCCTATTTGAAGTGGTTTGGAATATCAACATCTTGATTAAATCATTTTCTCTTCCAGTTACATGTGCTATGCATTTTAGTTGTTGCTGCTGTTGATAGTCCTCAAGTGATGTGATTTCTCTTATCTGCTACAGTTCTTTGTGATTCTATAGCACCAGCTCACAATGTTCAAAGGAGCATAGTCTTTGCAAAGACTCCTGGCTTCAATTGCTCAAAGCCAGTCTTAACCATTGATCTTAGAAAGCAGTTGAATACAATTGAAAGAGCAGGAGCATATAGAATGGAGGTTAGCTCTGAGAAATCCAAAGTATTGGTCAATAGCACAAACAGTAACACACCTGTGTCAAAATTACCATGAACAGGAATTCACTGGAGAAAGTGTGTCCAGTTTTAAATACTTAGCAGCAATCTTGTCTAAAGATGGTACCTGCAACACAGAAATCAGCACACGGATTGCCGCAGCAATGTAACCTAACCTGTAACAGCATTCACCCAGGGTGGGTTGAGCCGGCTCCAATATCGGAGTTTCATGGGAATTTGGAATTCACAAGCGGTCCCCAACCCACATGTATAGCACATGAGATTTGATTGTAGTGGTGAAGGTTTTGTGCAGGACCATCCACATTTTTTGAAGGGCCGATTACAGAGACCTATGCACTACATGCTACAAGGTCCCCAAATGACCCTCCGCAGGTTTTGAATTCAGAGTTTTCCTTCTCCTAGACCAGTTGCCATCCAAGGCTATAGAACCCAGTCTGTCCTGTTATTTACCCATAGCTGGAGGGAGAAGAGGATTCACACCTTTCCCAATGGCATTAGCACGTAAGTGAATGTAATGGATTCGACTGGAATTCGAACTCAGCTCTCCGATTCCTCAATCCAAGCCGCTATACATTACTCCACCAAGGCAGCAATGGCCAAATTGACAAAAATATGAAGAAAGAAAATCAGCTTTCAAATGAAGTACAGACTGTGTAAATTGCTGGTAGTTTCCATTCTCTTATATGGATGTGAAACGTGGACACTGTTAGCAGAAAGAGTGAGAAGGATCAAAGCATTTGAGAACAAATGCATGTGAAAACTCCTTGGCATCGTCTATTGGGAATATAAAACCAATGGGAAAAGAGTTCAAAGTTTTGTGAGCCATCAGGAACTGCTTCTCACCACTGTCAAACATAGAAAAATGACATGGTTTGGACACATTACAAGGTACGACCATCATGCAAGGCACCGTTGAAGGTAGATGTAGGAGACACCAACACAAAAAACTGATTGGACAATGTCAAACAACGGACAAGTATGACAACCAAAATTGCTAATGGCTGCTGTGGATAGGCTGTTGTGTAGGGGGATTCAGTGTGGCTTTTGCATTTGGATCCTCCCTTATGATTACAAAAGTCAAGGGGATGGGGGGGATGATGATGATGATGTATATAACTGACAGTTGAGATATTTCTGAACCAGTTTAGTGCCATGCATGGCATCCATATGAAAATCTCGATCTGATGAGGCTATTTAAGAAAACAACTTTAGTTTTCAGGTTAATTTTTTGGTTTTGTAGCAATTTGTGGTATTGGGAGAAACTATCTCTAGTACAGCCCATTCTATATTCAATTTCCTTTTCTCCTATACTAAATTTGTTATAACTGATCCATACACTAAGTTATTTGAAAAAATATTATATATCTCCAAATGTAAAGAGACTGAAACAAATATAAATTCAAATGTTCATAGCATTAATTTAAAAGAGAGCAATAATTATTTATTATAAGTTATTACATTCGAACATTTAAGTTACCACTAAAAAAATGCATATAGTTATCTTTGATCACTATCTGATGAGTTGTCTGAATTGGGAATCAAAATGAATATGCATTTTTGTAGTGGTAACTTAAAAGTTCAAATGTAATAACTTATATATGTATGTCTGTTTCCTAACAACTCCTCTTAGGAGCATATGACCACAGCCTCATCATGCCAGGTTTTGCAATAGTGCTTACCATATCAAGTAGGATCTTATGGAATTGCCAGCCTTATGCCCAACTGGTTTTGAATTAAGCATTATCCTTCTCCTAGACTGGTTGCCAACCAAGGCTAGAGAGCCCACTCTCCTGTCCTATTTAACCCACAACTGGGAAAAAGAGATTCATACCTTTCCAAAAGTGAATGTAATAATCTGCCAGAATTTTAACATTGTTTGACTGTTACACTACCTGCACATCCTCTCTCTCTCTCTCTTATATATATATATATGTGTGTGTGTGTGTGTGTGTGTGTGTGTATGTATGTATGTATGTAAGTAAGTAAGTTTCATAAAAGATGACCAACAAGGTATTGTGTTTAAGCATTTTTTTTCATTTTCTTGTGTTCATATAAGCGTTTTCTTTTCTGGACATAAACTGTGTAAAAACTGTCCGAATGTTTTATATACAAGTGCTTTCAACTACTCTATTAACCATTATCAAGGACATTTTTTGTTTGCCGTATTTTATTTTTTGAACTAAATGTAGATTTTTATATGCATATCTATAGTAATGGGAATGTTTCTTATTTTGTAAACATGGTCAGCACATTGTGGCCATGTTCATAGTTGATATAAGTGAGTGTTGGCTTTTTCTTTTTTCTCATTAATTCTTCCATTTTTTTTTTTTTTTAACATGTGAATGAGGCTAATATAGTTGTATTTTCTATGAGTATGTTGTGGACAAAGTTTGGTAAGTTTGAGTGTGTTTAAATGGGTCCTAATTGAGCTTTGATCAGAGAGATGTAATGAAAGACTTGATGGACATCCCCACTACATGCTTAATGTTATTCATGAATTTGTTTTGATCAGGAACACACTACCTTAAGGGACAGCATGTAAATTCATAAATAATATTGATCCTCTGTAATTTGGATCTTGCAGGTGAGAAGTTCTTGTTGATAATGAGATTAGCTGTTTTAAATTTTTTTTTACAGTGGATAATTTAATTTTCTTGTTCTGGTTGATTGGGTAGAGGGAAACAAGACATTCCTATCACTATAAACACACCTACATAAAAATCTACATATTCAGATAAAAAGAAAAATTCTTGATAATGGCTTCTAGAATAGCTGAAAGAGCTCAGATAAGATACAGACAATATTTACATACATTATGTCCAGAAAACGAAACACTTATACAAACAAGACAAATCGAATAGAATGCTTAATTACAGTAATTTGTCAGTCATGTTTAATGAAACGTATGTGTGTGTGTATATATATATATATATATATATATATGGGCAGCAAAGTTTAATTAAAGATGATTGACAAGGTACTTTAATTAAGTTTTAAATCAATAGGGGGATAGGTACCTAAATACACAATATCATATATATATATATATATTATTTACATCATTCGGACTATTGTCCTCATCTTTGTCGCCATATTTATTATGTTTCAGCCTTTCAGTATCTGTCTATATTTCTGAGATGAAATATTATGTCACTATTTATATTATTCAGACTATTGTCCTCATCTTTGTCGCCATATTTATTACAACATTTGGGCCTTTCAGTATCTGTCTATATTTCTGAGATGAGGTATTACGTACATTATTTACATTATTCGGACTATTGTCCTCTTTCTTTGTCACCATATTTATCGCAACGTTTTGGCCATTGTACACTCCGGCCTTCTTCAGGTGGTTGGAATTTCAAACTGAACCCTAACCAACACCTTTATCCACTGTGCCATGTGGCCTTGATTCCAACCACCTGAAGAAGGCCGGAGCGTACAATGGCCGAAACGTTATGATAAATATGGCAACGAAGATGAGGACAATAGTCCGAATAGTGTAAATAATGTACATAATACCTCATCTCAGAAATATAGACAGATATATATATATATATATATATATATATATATATTTGGTTGGATTGATGTGAGTTTGTGACCCTGGGTTTCACATTCACATATATATATATATACATATATATATATATATATATATATATATATTAGTACATATATGTATACTTATATTTTGGTGTGCAACTAATATTAGGGGAGAAGTGAAGTATAAACCGGGTGATAAGGGAATCTATCTATTACTAAAGTCAGTTAGTGCTCCTACACCATCATTCACTGGTAACATTTTACTTCTTTTCTGGAGTAACAAACATACCACAACACTTCACATTCAAGAGTGTGCTGTAGGTCAAGATGCTACATTCTAAAATGGAACAGTAGTAATTACTATTTATTAATTATTATAGTAATTATTATCCCTTTCCCTACTTACCATCAGAGTGTCACTTTATACAATCAGTAGACGGACTGAAAGTTTTAATGGATTTATATAATCCATCCTAACACTGAGATTGGAATTTAAACAGGCACTTAATATATTACTACACATGAGCCCAGGTTGAGTATCCTTCATCAGAAATTCCAAACCCCTAAAATTTTCCAAGTGCTGACATGACTTACCACAAATGGAACATTTCAGAAGGTTAGGTATTTGTTAGCGATTGTCACAGCAACACATTCGTTCATGAATTACTTACCAGGTGTTTTTTGCCCAGTAAAGATATTATTCAAAATTTCAAAAACTCCTGCATTTATATATTTTTTGTAAGTAGTGATTGTTTTTTGAACACTGTGCAAAATACTATTTTTATGTGAAATCTTAATTTCATCACTTAAGAATCTCTGTGAGCATTACATGACTAGTGGAATCTACACAAAATTTATTAAATTTTATATAAAATTACTTTCAGGGTATATGTATAAATTATGAAGTGTAAATTTATAAATTGAGTGACAGTCTTAAGCTAATTCCATTTTATATATAGAAAGTAAATAGCCTGTATTCTTAAATTTGAAAAAAATCTGAAAACTGAAGCACTTCTGGTCCAAAGTTTTGCAAGCTATTTAAAACTAAAAAATAATTTTAGATTCTAAAATTTTTTTTTTTTTTTTTTTTTTTTTGAGATATTTTTTTTACTGATTGCTGGGGGAAGAAGAGGATCCATACATTTCCCAAGGGTAAGTGCACATAAGTGAATATAATAAACCAGACCGGAGTTGGAAATCGGCTCTACAATTTTCAATTCCAAGCCATATCCCATTACTTCAGCTACATATTCAAGTTTACACCACCTGGTATTCCAAAGCAGTCACCCATGTAGGTATTTACCAGGCTTGACATTGCTTAACTTATGTGGTCATATAAGAACTGGTGTTTCAACATGATATGCTCATAAGCCATACCATTTGCACATCCAAGCTAACAGTACCTGGTATTTCACCCATCTAGCTACTGACCAGGTTTGATGTTGCTTAATTTTTTTGATTTTACAGGAACTGATGTATGTGGCCATGAGCCAAAGGAGACATGGTAGAGTAATAAATAGACGCTCGGATTGAGGAATTGAAAAGCCAAGTTTGAATTCCAGTTGCGTTCGTTATATTCCCTTACATGCTAATACCCTTGGAAAAAGGGTATGAATTCCTATCATCTTTCCACTCCAGCTATAAGTAAATAGCAAGACAGACTGTGTCCTGTAGTAACCAGTCCAGGAGAAGGAAAACTATGAATTCAAATTCAGCCTGGAGACGGTTGGTCCCCATCTTGCTCAGGAGACACCACTGCTACTGCAGTACACTTGATGCCCCTAATGAGTTATAGGTCCCATGATTGTGTATTTCTAACAAACAAAAATATATGCTGAATTTTTACCATGCTTCTCATCCCAAAATGTAACATTTTAACTTCAGTTGATTTAAGCCCTTTCCCACCAATTAGTTTGGAAAAAACATTTCATTTTCAAACAAATTTTTTTTTTTAATATAGTAACTAAGAAACTGAGGCACCTTGAAGTATATGAGCAGAGGCTAACAGATCTACCAGACATATGAATTGACAACTGGAACAATTGGACTTGTTTCAAGCTCAGAAGAAAAAAAAAAAAAAAAAAAAAAAATCAAGATCAGTGTACAAACACGTCTGTAGCTGGTTTTTGAATGCTGTTTTGGACAGGTTTATTTGTCCATGTCTGAAAAAGACACTTCCGGTAAAAATGTATATACATATCAAGGCTGGGAAAAGGGTTAAAGACATAATTTATTAATTTGATTTGTTTGGAGTCTTTAGTCTCTCTTAAAGTTAGTTTTATTATTTTATGTTTAATTTTTGACAGAATTTTTTTTCCTAAGACTTTTCTTCAATATGGTTTTTACATTGCAAAATTTATTTAAAAATGCTATTGTTACACAAATTTAATATTTTTCTGTGTGATGTAATTATTTATAATAAATATATTGATTATTTACACTATTTACATTGTTTGGTCTGTAGTCCTCATTATTAGTGTCATATTCACAGTGTTCATATGGCCCAGTGGATAAAAGCATTGGTTAAAGTAATCCAGTGACTTGACACAAAGAATTGTAAGTTCAATACCTGGCCACTGCAGAGGTGAACAAAAACTTGGAGAGTTATTAAAGGGAAATAACTGAAACTGAGATATCCAGAATAAACTACCCCGGTTCAAAATTCCAGTGTATATCACCTGAAGAAGGCCAGATGAAGAAGTCGAGATGTTGTGAATATGACAAGACAAGGATTACAGTCAGAACAATGTAAGTAGTGTAAATAGATACAATACCTCATCTCAGAAATATAGACAAATATATTGATAAAATTTGTAAAGAGCAATTTCTGTTTTTTCTATTTAAAAGAAAAAAAGTATGAAATTTAGTTTGCTGCTTAAAAACACAACGTGAGCAAACATAATATTTTTGACTACATAATACGAAGAATTAAAGAACCTTGCTAAGTCATAATTCAAAAAATTAAATCCGATATTTTTAGATATTGTAAATGAGGTGTACAAAACATTAACATTGCTAAACCACGCATTTTAAAAGTCAATTTTTTCTACATCTGTAATCATAAAAAAGTCTATTTATGACAAAATTATTCAGCATAACAATAGTCACTTTATTTCTAAACAATAAATTAAAACATTACTTTTGTTTTTATTTTGTTTCTTGTCATATTTTTGTTCCAGAATTCATAGTTCTGATATAGTTTTTGTTTCATTAGAACAGTTTTAACAATGGACAATCAGTTCAAAGATTAAAATGCATACATTTTGTACACCCTTACTAATAGAGTGGGAAGTGATGGATCTGAAGCTCTACCAAATTATAAATTAATTGTAATAAGACCTAAGTAAAATAATATATATATATATATATATATATATATATATATATATATATATATACACACACACACCAAGAGAAAGAGGATTAAATTTTAGAGCCAAATTAATTGTGCTCTTAATCATTACTTTTTTTCTTTGAATTTCTTAAGCCAACTAAAGCAGCAAACTAAAACTAAAAATCTTTACTCCCAATGGAATGATGACATCTGAGATAGGCCTCCAGTTCTGGACAAGAAATGCAGTGTGAATTGGCCTTTAGTATAGTAAGAAATGGATTTATATCTTTTTCAAGAGTATTTGTGCAAATGTGAATGCAACAAGCTCAGTCAGAATTTAAATTTGGCAGGCCTATCATACTTTTGTACCAATAATTGCTATGCTATATATATATATATATATATATATATATATATATATATATATATAGAGAGAGAGAGAGAGAGAGAGAGAGAGACATATACACAAACACATCTTTCATTTTCCTTAACTTCCAACGATGTCTTTATCTGTTATTTAGACCTCATCTTAGAAAAGAGTAAGGCAATCTCTCTTTCAAGTATGGTTTAGCATACCAAACGCTTTCTGCCTTTACATTTACCATTACTTTGACAAACAAACCAGAAAACAATTGAAAGAGAAGAGAAAGATATTAGGTTGGTGCAAAAATAATGATGTAATAATGTCGTTTTTGACGTACTTTTTAACGGCAAAAAACAACATTATTACGTCATTATTTTTGCACCAACCTAATAGAAAAGATCAAGGAGTGAGTCTAAAGTAAAAAAAAAAAAAAAAAAAAAAAAAAAAAATGAAAAGAACAAATATTCATGACGCTCTACACATGTGCAAACACAGATTATGCAGACAAAGAACTTACAATAAAAAGTACATATAAAAAAAAATTTGAGAAGTATAAGCAATCAATTGCTGATACTCCTGAGGAGTGGATAGTGTAATCCCCAGAGAGTCCATCTACAAAACTCTGGAGTTGGGATGCTGAAAGTAACATCAATCAGCTAAGTAACAAACCTTTTACTTATAATTTTGCTTTCTCTATTATATATTGAGTAATTTAGTATATGAGTTTAATTGCCAGTGTGCTGCTGGTTATGTAGGGCATACAACCATGCATTTGGAAACTAGAATCAATCAGCATGTACCTTCCAAAATACGACTTGGTAAGATAGATAAAATATGCTATCTTCCCCCCATGAATATGGAATCGGCTTAGTTGAGAATATAGCCCGCGCCAAGTCGTACAAAAAAAGAGTGGTTTAAAATTATTCATACAGCCGATTCCAACAATCATTTGAAGATTTTGGAATCGGTCTGTATAGGATTAAGGAAACCTTCTCTCTGCCGGCAGAAGGAATTTGTAAAGTCTCTTAATCTGTTGGGGGATACTTTATTTTAACTGTCCCTCGCTTATTTATTTACACGTCATTTCCCCTTCCCTCGTTACAAGTATATACACTTGTTTGTTATTTTAGCGTGTTCCCCTTTTTGCTCTTTATTGCCGTTACTATTCTTTTCGTTAATTAATTATTCAACGATTACCTCCTGATGAGATGTTGGTTGAAAGGGCCTTAGAGATTTTTAAAATTAAAATCAATACATTCCTTGTTTTTAAAATTATATATAAATTTTGTACCTCTAAACATTTGTTTATATATATATATATATATATATATATATATATATATATATATATATATATATATATATATATATATATATATATAATATGCTTAACCAATAAATAATACTTTTGTTGTAAATTCCCAAAAGCAAAAAAAATGTCCAGATCAGTAAGCACATGATGAAAACCGCAGTGCACAACAGCTGAAATAGTGTGAAAATAAACAATGAGGACAATAGTCTGCACGTAAATAATTTAAAAATTCGAAATGAAAATTTTCCAGACTGACCATGTACACTGATATCTGAAGCAATGACTTACATGACAATCACTTGAATTTGTCACATTTTGCCATTACGAGGTCACAACTAAATATAACCTTTTCTTCTCTTCTGACCAGCATATATACCCTATTATCGTTTAGATTTTCTTTTTCTGTTCCTCAAGGCAAAAAAATCAAAGAGATTTTGTCTCCTGTCTTCCCTTACTTGAAAAGGGAAGAATGCCAAGACAAAGAGCAAATTGATAAGAGCTTTTGACCATCTCTTTGCCTGCCATATGAGGTTGACATTAGCGGGTCACAGGAAATGTTTTCACTTCTTATCTTTAGAACAGCAATTTTACATATAGACACTCTTCAGCTAAAATAATCCGAAAAGTCATTTTTACTTACTGTCAATCAAGGACAGTTTTTTGCCCTAGGGACAATGAAACAAATTCAAAAGTTTTTCTCATATGTACTTCCCAACTTTTCGATCAAATCAACATTCGAGGAAAATAAAATGAAGAAAATCAATTAAAAATACTAGCATATAATTTTATTTTTTTTAGAAGGTAGTGGGGGAGATAATCACCTTGCATCAAAAATAAACTAAGACACCTTATATAATAAGCTAATATTTCACTTTAACTAGAAATTTGTTTTTGAATATTATACACTGAAATGTGTACTTGACAGAAAGAAATCAAAATGGCAACATCATAGTGTCTTCATATGTATTCATTACAATCAAGACTGTCACTCCCATGTGGGCCAGTACAGCCATAACAGATATTGCACTGCTATTAGCAGCTAAGGCATAATTCTCTGGGTGCAGATCCATGGTTTCTTGAGACCAACAGATGCCACATTGTGTGTGTGTGTGTGTGTGTGTGTGTGTGTGTGTGTGTGTGTATGTGTATAAAAATTTATTTTATACTCACTGGTTATATAAAATACATACACATATACATCGATAAACATAATATATAATGGATTCCTTGGAAGGTTATGTGACTATCCAACATTTGTTGTTACAATTAAAAAACGCATAAAAAATACTAAATGATGGAAACTCAAAATTAAAATTCAAGAAATAACACCAGTTAAGGCAATTGGTTCAGTATTAAAACTTGTAATTTATGTAATTTAATATTCATTATTTAGTTACATTTTTTGTAATACCGGTTTGTAGGAGAGAATTTGTAAATCACAGATACAATAATAGTAACACCTTCAAACAATACTCAGTCAGACACCACTAATTCCCATATATATATATATATATATATATATATATATATATATATATATATATATTTCTTTTAGCTGTCACATGATCTAATTGTTTCAAGATAAGGTCAACCATGCTTGCTCTCTGGCAATCTGTGTTCAAACCCAAGTGTCGACAGTGACACTTTATTCCAATATGAGAATATTATTGTTTATTATTCATTAAAGCTATCAATAAATCTGTCAACAGCTCAATTTGTCAATATAGGAAATTTTAGCAATTTGCCTCCCAAAAGGTAAAATAAAAGCTTCAAGAAAGTTTTTTTTTTTTAGGTATTCCTTATTTTTGGAGATTATATATATATATATATATATATATATATGGGAATAAAAAGAGATGATGAAAAACTATTTTGGGCTAAGAATAGTTTTTCCTCCTGTCTCTTTATTCATTTTGTTTCTTTACAGACACACTACACTACATGCATGCATGCATGCATGCATGCATACATACATACATACATACATTACCCCCAATGGTTATATAAAATTCATACACATATACATCTAGAAACATGATTAAAAAAAACAGGGCATTCACAAGAGTCAAAAGGCCTGTCCTTGAGACAAACAGTGAATTCAGAAAGAAAATTTTTTTTTTTTTTGAAAAGAATAAATTGATACACAAACAAATCATTCTTGCCAATTTGGTAAGACATTTTCTTTTCCTTATTTTTTTTCTCCCTCTTAGTGAGAAAAGCCGTCCAACTGCACCTATTTGACCCACACACGTCACCAAAGGAAAGAAATAAACCAAACTTGTATTACAAGTGTCAAACTTGAGAATTTTGCACTTTACAAGTAAAAATAATTCTTTGCTCAGAGCTAAAAACATTTCACAATAGTTAACAATATTTCCAATGTATAAAGGAAATCTTATGATTGTGTACCTAAATTTTCATCTAGGTGTTCTAATTTTCCACTAGTAGGTGTTAATAACCTTGATTAAAGAGACTCCATGTAGATGATGAATTATTTTCACACAAACACAAAAGCAAAATAAGACAGCTAACAGTATTCCTGCTGCACTGGGATACAATACATTCTCCAATACTGTTTGTGGTCTTTTGTGTAATTCTAGCGCTGGTCTCAAAAGCCATGCCCATCATAGGCATGCAGATAATAGTTAGTGATTGTCGGAACCTCGTATGTCAAACTTGACAGGAGAGTCCATCATATATATATATTGTTGGATTGAAAAATCGGAGAGCCAATTTCAAATTCCGGTAAAATTCATTATATTCACTTATGTGCAAATAGCCTTGGCTAAACAGCAGAACAGGCTGAGTCCTGTAGCCTTGTGTGGCAACTGGTCTAGAACAACAACCCGAGGAGATTGTTTGGAGACTTTGTGGCACACTATATGTACCAGTTCTTTGTATCTGGTTCTTCCAAAATGTGGTTGGTTTTGCACAAGCCTCAACCACGAGAATATGTGTGTGAGTAGTCTGGCTGTTCCCTTCTAAGAACTGAGTTGTTGCACCCTAATACATTAAAAACTTTGGGAGAGACTAGTGTGTGTGTGTCAATATAAACTAAATAATGGGATATTAGTAACTGATAGTTTGCATATGCAGATAAGCAAATAAAATATTTAATTTTCAAAAACAGTGCTCAATGGAGTGAAACAGAGCTATGAAGTATATATTAATAAATACACATATACCTATGTTTGTAGTTGAACTTGAAATTTCATGGTTTCCCAAATTGTCAGGCACATATGGCAAATGAGCCACTTATTACATTTATTTATTTTTTTTTTTTAAATACTTGGTCTCATGAGAAGAATGCTAAATTATATGCAGTTTCAGAGCTCAAAATGAATATAGACCCAATATGTTATTAGAGTGTAAATTCAAAATATAGAGTATATGGAGGGAGATATTTGGAAAAACAGACTAGATAGGGAAGGTAAAAGTGAGAAAAAAAAATTTAAAGAAAAGAGGAACACCATGTAATCCATCACATATTAATAGATGCTTAAATGGTTAAGGGGGAGTAATAAGTATTTAACCTAAAATATATAATGGGCAGTTGAAGTTGGGCAAAAAGATTTATCTAGAATCAAAATTCTTTAGGAGAGAGTTTTTTTTTTTTTTTTTATGAGTGCAAGCTATCATGAGCTCATTACATTTGTTTAGCACATTGAGGTCATTAATATTTTTGAGAATGAATCATATATATATATATATATATATATATATATATATATATATATAGAGATGTGTGTGTGTGTGTGTGTGTGCGCAACATATTTTCATTCAAACAGGTTTGATTAAATAATTAATACCACAAAAAAACTCAATTTATCTAAGATATGCAGATGACATTCACATAGATGAAATACATGAACTACAACTTTAAAAAAAAAGCTATAAAGTTCACATATGAATTTAACAAGGACAAAAAAATCTTGTTCCTTGATGTATTGATAGACAGTACGAATAATAATACATTTACTCTCTTTATAGAAAAAAAAACTAGTATAAACAACAGCATCCTCAGCTATAAAAGTGAATGTCCTATTACAAAATAGCTATCATACATAACTTGATAAACTGTGCAAAATCAAATTCTTCAAAAAGATTTTCTACACTGAATTACAATATATTAAACAAACCCTAATTAATAATGACTTCCCTAATTATATTGTTGATGAACAAATTAGACAAGCTATTATAAATACTAACATACATATATAAAAATGAATACAGTACATTAGAAAATAATTCTAAACATATCAAATTACTATATTGTAATCATATGCATTCCAACTACAAACAGAAGGAAAAAAAACAAACTCATAAACACTAATATATCCCCCACTGATCTAAGCAAAAAAAAATAAAATTAATTATAGATTATACTAAATTTAATACAACCAAGCTAGTTGTCCAAAACAATTCTTCTCTGCCAACAAGCATCTTGAAAAGGCCAATATTGTATACCAATTTAAAATGTCCTTTAGGAGATTGCATCTGATAACAATATCAATACATGTTAGCTTTACTACAATGATTCTAACAAAATGTCTTGCATCTCATTTGGTTGAGCATAGTTCAATAACTCAGCATTTAAAGGAACACTCATGCCCACACTCACGGATTAGACAGATATTGGTTGAAAATACATCTATATGATATAAAAACAATAAGCCAAAACTAAAAATCCTTGAAGCCCTTTATATAAGAGAATTAAAAATGTTCAGGTTCTACTGGATCATGTGAACTCAATAAGACCTTCAATACAGTTCACGATGGAGAAAGAGTAACAGCTCACTCCCATTCCTGGATGTTCTAATATCTCAAACAGAGCATGGGTTCAAGACATCCGTATACCACAAACTGACCTTCACTGGACAGTACTTCAATTTCAACTCCCACATTCCATACAGCATAAAGAAAGGGATCGTCTGCTGCTTACAACACCAAGCAAAAGCCATAAGTGGCGACCCAGAGTCATTAGATAGAGAATTGGTCAGTATAAGTAGTACCCTACAATGTAACAACTACCCTGGGTACATGGCAGTAGCCCCAATAAACTGGGATAGGTGGGTGCAAGAGGAGGACAACAACACTCAGAAAACAGTCTCCCTGCCTTATATGTGAAGGGGTTATCAGAGAAAATACAAAGGATCTGCGGTCCATATAACATCAGGACAACCTTCAAAAGCTGGACAACACTTCACAGATATCTCTCCCAATTAAGGCCCCCCCCCCATAGAGGAGAACATGACTAAAGACTGTGTACGCCATCCAGAGCAGCTGCAGAAAGAAATATAAAGGGAAGACAGTCCAGCCCCTTAAGGTAAGGCTTCAAGAACAGCAGAAAGCTGTAATACAAGGGGAAGTGGAAAAATCAGACATGGCTGACCACATATGGAGAGAAAAGGGAGATCACCACCCTCTGTGGGATCAGGTTGAAATCATAGACAATGAACATCATTGGAAAATTTGTAAACTTAAGGAATCAGCACATATGCTAGGCCACAAAAATCCCATGCATCAACCAAGCATAGAAATGTATACAATATGGGAACCAGTAATAAAGAGTGCCAGAGAAAAGCAATAATAACAACAAAAATTGCAATATGAACACTGGTAAAAAATTGTTGCTGAAAACAGATTTATAATACCCAGAAATTTATACACAGATGTCCTCAAGAACACATGGCACAGTGGATAAAGACAGTAGTTAGGCCCAGTGACAGGACCCAAAGTGTGCGAGTTCAATACCTGGCTAAGGCGGTGAAGAGGGGAATTATACATATGTGTGTGTGTGTGTGTGTGTAAGAGAGAGATAACGGATAATTTAGAACTAGAACAGTCTACCCCACCGAGCAAAATGAAGGGTTCAGTTTGACATTCCAACCACCTGAAGAATGGCCAAAATGTTGTGATAAATATGTCAACACAAAGATGAGGACAATAGTCTGAATAATGCAAATAGTGTACATAATACCTCATCTCAGAAATATAGACAGATACTGAAAGGCCGAAACGTTGTAATAAATATGGCAACAAAGATGAGGACAATAGTCCGAATAATGTAAATAGCGTACATAATATAGAAATATATAATAATATAGACAGATACTGAAGAGAATTAAACCCTAAAATAATAAAGTGAGCTATAAGTATAGCAACAAATTCCTCAAATGCTTATAAAAAAAAAAAATAAAAAAACCTATATACATACTCACCGAAAACTTAACCCCCCCTGAAGATGGTTTCAGATGAGATTGAAAGTACTTGTGAAAATAAAAACTTTTTGAAAGAAAATTTTGGTATTTTTCTTAATCAATTTTCTAAGGATACCAAGAAATTAATCAAATGGATCACAATGAAAACTAATCGACATGATATGTCTAAATTATTTAACCAAACCTGTTTGAATATATATATATATATATATATATATATATATATAGAGAGAGAGAGAGAGATCTATATATATATATATATATATAGAGAGAGAGAGAGAGAGAGATCTATATATATATATATATAGAGAGAGAGATATATATATATATATATATATATATATATATATATATAGAGAGAGAGAGAGAGAGAGAGACATAATATATATACTTTTATATATCAAGAAACAATATTGAGGAAATTGTAACACAAAAAGGAAAAAAATTATTTGTGATGCATTTTATCTGTTAGGACTTCATTGGACTGGTTTTGTTGACATTGTTATAACTATATATGTGTACTAATGAGAGACACTGGTAGTTTCAAAATTTTAAAAGAATTTTTGGAAATAATTTTTTGCAATCTAGCCAAATTCATCTATATTCAATTCTTAGTCTTTCCATCACATTTTTGTTTTTAACTATCTCACATTATGATAGCAGAAAATCTGCCAAGAATATGTGGTATGTTCTAAGAACCTGGATAATAATTTGTTGTGGCTGATTAAAGCACTTCTAGATATTTTCATCTTTGTTAATTATTTTCTCTCTTAATTAGAGTGTCATTTTTTAGATCAAAATTGTGATCAGTTTTGTTATGGTGAACAACCATGTTTTGCATGTCATTTTTAAAATATCTCTTTTGTGTTCATATAGTCTTTTTTATAAATTTCTTGATGTTTCTCCAGTATATTCTTTCTGGCAATCATTGTAGTTAATAGAGTAAATTCCTCCTTCAAATTTTGGCTTGTCGTTTTGTATTGATTAAGTTTTCATTATTTTAGATATAGTTATGAGAAATCTTATGTTGAGTTTAGATAAATTCTTTTTGGTTGTAATTGTGATAGAGTTAGTCGGTAGAATAATATATTAATTATCTATTACAAAAAAATTTGAAGCAGCTAACCTTACTGTCAATAACTCGCCTGCAAGATCCAAATTACTGGGGCCAAAGATTAGTTATAAGTTTACATGCTACTTAGGAACTGTGTTCCTAATAAAAGCAAATCCATGAATAATTATGATATACCACTATATAGCTAACTAAAAAAAAAAAAAACATTACACCTCTCTGACCATAGCTCAATTAGGACCCATTTAAACACACAGAGAAACCTACCAAACTATACACAACATACTCATAGAAAATATGACTATAATAGCCTTATCCACATGTAAAATAAGCCTAAAAATAATGGAAGTATTAATAATAAAAGAAAAAGCCAAAACTTAATATCAAATATGGAAATATCCACAATGTGCTGAGCATGTTTGGGAAAAAAAATACAGATACACATAAATATTTTACATATTCTGTTAAAAAAAAAAAAAAAAATCCTTAATGGCTAATAGAATAGCCATAAATGCTTCAATATATCGAACATTCAGACAGTTTTTACACGCTTTATTTCCAGAAAAGAAATCACATGAAAAATTGAGTAAAAAGCTTAAATGCAGTAACTTGTCACTTATGTTTAATAAAAGTTGTGTATGTGTATATAAATAAAATGTAAATAAAATTATATATATAAAATATAAATAAAATGCAAATAAAATGTAAATAAAATGTAAAACTTCAGATAAGTATATCTGTAAAAGAACAATATGAAAAAAGACGAAAGGAAAACTTAGCCGACACATTTTGCCCCTTGAGAGACTTTATCAAGGCAAATGCAAGGATTTTATTTTATAACAAGTATTTATATACAAAAGCAAAAATTATATTGGTTTTTCAATATATTTAAATTTAAGAATGCTCATAAATATTCATCAGGCTAGCCAAAAAGTCTAGGTAATCTATGGATGACAAGTTAATATCTAATAAGTGAATGTGTGTAAATGAGGTTCAAGAATTTTTTTTTTTTTTTTTTTTCAATGCAAATTAGTATTTAAATTATTTTAGTTTGGGATTAATTAATGTGTTATATATTTTGAATAACAGGAGGTTATAAATTTAACTGTTTTCTTTTAATTTTCATAGTCATGTATGTTGGATTAGGGAAGTGGTAATTCTTTCTTGAAAGGAGATATTGGGGAAAATCCGGGGTGCAAATTTATATTTTGATAAGATCCAATAATGGCAGTCACAAGAATTTTCCATTTCACACAGATGAGAGAGAGAGAGAGAGAGAGAGAGAGATTGGGAGCAAGGTAGACAGCAGAGAGAGAGAGAGAGGCAGAAAAAAAAAAAAAGATATTTGTGAAGAGAGATTTTTTTTGTGTTTAAATCAACCAAGATTCATACTGAGCCTTAGATTTTTGGCAACACTGTTTTTGTCATTTAACTAGAAAAGAGGGTAAGCAATAAAGTCTATAGCCATGCCCACCCCCACTCAATGAACCCCACCCCACCACTCACAATCACCCATCCTAGTTTCTCCACTGGAAAGAGGCATCCTAACCCCTAAATCAACCAACAGTGCTGCCTTCCAAAGGAGAACTCCTCACCCAATTATATTTCTATTAAAAAAATAAAGGAAAAAAAAAAAAAAAGAAATAAAGAAAAAAAAAAGGCAAAGAAGAAGGGGAAAAAAAAATCATTTTACCAGCAAGATTCTTTGGCATTGCCCAAATTCAAATAACCAATATGTAAATCATTTAACATTTTCTTATAAACTTTACACAACTCGGTTGTTATACTTTTGTTTTGATGATTCTACCCTCTGGCTATCTTCAGGTGTCTGTCTTCTTGTCCAAGTTACAGATGGACTAGTGGGTTAAAGAGTTGGTTTAAAATATAACTGATTTCCTGGAAGTTCTGGGTTCAATTCTTAGGTCTGGTAGTGCTTATATATACAAAATCTGCTTCAGAAAAAGAAATGTACAAGAGACACAGTGAGTATTAATCGATAGGAGTTATCTTCCCTTAGCATGAAATATGGAATGAGAACAATCTACCTCCACTCCTGCAGATTGAATAAAAGGTTTGGTTCAAGGTTACCAAATATGAGGTCAGAAGTCATAACAATTAAGGTTGCCAATGTCTCTGGTGAGTATTAATTGATATGAAATATCCACTAAGAATGGTAATTACCAGTTTCCTTATAAGGAAACATTCAGCATTCATTGATTGAACAGTGTTGCTGTCAGTTGAAATTTATAAAATCTTTCTCTTAAAACAATATTTCATAAAAATAGGTTGCTCAAGTCCAGTAGCTGTTATCATTCTTTTCAGTATTGATGGAGGTTTCCTTCCTAATCTTTTATTGAAGTAGTGTAGAATGTCAACATCTTGATTATGTCATTATTTTTTCTTTGAGCTACATGTGACATCTATTTTAGCTGCTGGTGCATGTCTTCAAGTGATGTGCAGAATGCAGACCATCTCCCTCTGTGGATAGAATAAAGGGTTCAGACCAAAATTCCAAGGGAGTGGTAGAACTGAAAAGTCACATACTCTGGACCAATAGAAGAAATGACACAAAGGTAAACAAGGCTGGTATGTATTAAATGATATGAGTTATCTCCCTTAAGAATGAAAAGCAGAATAAGAACAATCTGACCTTTGTGGATTGAATGAAGGGTTTGATTGAAATCAGGACAATTACTGAGTACTTGTGGCGAATAAAGAAAACAGCAACCATCGAGTAAATTCAAGCTCTCCCAGCTGGTATTTCAACCTTGAGTCGTTCCTTCTTGAGTTCTGTCTCAAAATCGCACTAACAGACTGTACTTGCTGCCAACCGTGAACATCACTCCAACAACTGCCCACACTGGGGAAAAAGTAGTTGCTTTTATATTTGTCCATATACCCATAATCCCTGCTTCTTCCTGTGATCCCATAATTCATTGCGTCCCTGTCCCATAATGCATTGCATCTTTATTGCATAAAAATTCAATGCAAGTCCCCCCCTCATTCTTTTACGATATCTGGCCAAGGACGGATTACGGCAGAGCGGTAAGTGCTTTTTTTCTCCTTCATTTCAACTGCAGTAGCTTTACATGCTAAGCAAATACGGGCTCTTTTTTGGCGGGGACAAGGCAAGTCGCGACCAGTTGTGCTCGTCCCAGGTTCTGTCTTATGTCTGCCACAGTACTACAGACCCCTGAAGAAGACCAAGGGAATTATCTGGTAGTGCTGAAAAGTTATATACTCTGATTCAATGGAAAAATGAACAAGCATCACAAATCTGAATAAAGCTGGTGAATATTAAATGATGAGTTATCTCCCTTAAGAATGAAAAGCAGAATAAGAACAATCTTGTGGATTTAATAAAGGGCTCAGTTCTAAATTCCATGGAAGAATCAACATAAATATATTTATAGAAAAAGAAAAGGCACAAGGAAGCTACATTACAACAGTGGGAAAGTGACTGAAATGCCACGTTAGGACTGATAATATTGCAGATTGTTTGAATTTATCAAGCATCTCTAGATACATAGTTGATGCACCAGAGACACTCATCTGATGAAATGGCCAACTTATTGAGTGAAGAGGGCATGCTGCAAACAGTAGAAATGAAGTCTAGTTTCAGAATGGGGTCTCTATGTCTTACAGTCATATCACATTGATCACCAAAGTTAAGCAATTTTGAGCCTGATTATTACATAGATGGGTGACCAATTTCGAATTCCAAATCTTGGGGTGGGGATGTAAAGCATAAAATACAGTTAAACATCTTATTCAATTGCTCTTTTCAACAAAGAATGCCATGTCACACACTCAGAGCCAGATAATTGTTGCAAAGCATGGGTAGCAACTAGGATATTTGAGAGGTAAGATGTTTGAAGTTGGATTATAAATTATGAAGTGATAAATGAAAACTAATGATTATCTGAATAAATTAGGTATCAAAGAGATATTAGGTTGGTGCAAAAATAATGTCGTTTTTTGACGTTAAAAACGATGTTATTTTTGCACCAACCTAATACCACCAAAATTAAGCAACACCAAGCCTGGTCAGTACCTAGGTGGGCAACTGCTTAAGAATGGGCTTCAAAGACAGTCAGCTTATTGTGCGAACTTTTAACCAATTAAAAAATTTCAGAGGAAGTTTTGCATTGACAAGCTGCATTTAGAATGGTGCCTTTATGTCTTACAGCCATATAATGTTCATCACCACAGTTAAGCAAAGTTGAGCCTGGCCAGTACATAGATGGGTGACCACTTGGAAAGTTGTCAGTCTAACTTTTTGTACTTTCTCGGGAATTTGCAATTTAATGTAAGTCATTCATTTATCTTTCAAGATGATGATAGCATCTGTTTTTGTCCAAAATTTGGTCCTTTGGTGTGAATGGAGTACCTCTCCAGAGTGCAGGCCTAGCTGATGGCGAGTGTGTGCTATGTGGACCACATGACCCCAATTTTGGTCATACTGATAAGATCCAAAGGAATACAAGGTATCACATTTAAAGTCGATATAACTGGAAGAGTTGCCTGATAATTGTCAGTATTGACAACTAACTGCTTTTGGGGCTCCACTCCCAATTTTTTGTATGGATTTACTTCCATAGCTTTTTCTGTATTTGGATATGACTGTAAAGCAATGAAAGTTTAAAAGGGCTTTTTTTCCTCTACATAAACTTCCTTCCCAGGCTCATTAATTTTATATTGATTTTTGTTTATATTATTTACAATAAAAACATGTTATTGAACATTGCACAAACCTGAAATCAAGGTATTTACAATAGGAAAACAAATGGACTTTCATAATAATTTTGATCTGTTTTAAGTGAATCTGATTATTTTGTTGTAATTTGTCATTTTATTTTTGAAAAAATTTGACTTTTAAAGTGAATGAATTGTCTTGCATGTGGCAGTTCAATTTACAGTGTATGCATAATGCAAAAGGGCATCTTTGTGATAGGTTTGCAAAATGAGGGAAATTCTGATGTTTCTATAGACAATGACATCAGCCGAGTAACGTCACATAAACATACATTTTGTCTCATTCTCATCTGCAATTTAGGCATGCAGAACATTTTAATGGACATCAGGATTATGCATACAAACCTTAGGATCAATACACAAAATTTGCACACTGTGCTTTGATACAATTTGCATATAGAAAAAATGTGTATTGCATAGAGAGAAAAAAAAAAACAACAAATGAACAAAAAGTCAAGATTCAGCAAATAGTGTAAAATATACAGACTACCATATATGGATGCTGAAAGGTTTGCAACCCACTGTTCTAACCGACAATACAGAATTAACTGCAGATTATGTGGATTGGTATATACCTGAGAAAGGCCAGAGGGCACAAAGACTAAAACATTGTGATAAAAACAACAAAAATAAAGACAATAATTTGAATGTAAATAGTGCAAATAATGTCAAACCTTGTTGGGTTACTTAAGATGAAAATATTTTGTATAGGGTACCCAGTTAGGATCAAACTCACTACTCAATACTAACCATCAACTAAACTAACCATACTAACTACCGCCCATGATTTGCTGATTTGTTTTTTTTATTATTGTTTATCGACCCATTACAGGTTATTTAAAGCCAGAAAATATTTAGATTGTAAGGTATTTTTTGTAGATTATAATGGGTTAATGATACAAGTCTAACTAATTAACTCAAAGAGAAGTGATGTATTCATACCTTTTCTAAGTGTATGTGAATATAATGAACTCGATGGGAATTGGAACTCAGCTCTCTTAACAATCCCAAGCCATTATCCATTATACTACTTGCATATCCAAGCTTACAGCATTTGGTATTCCCAAGTAGTCACCCATCTGGGTACTGATCAGATTCGACATTGCTTAAGTTTCAATGTGATATGACCATTATCACATCCAAGCTTACTGCACCTGGTATTCCTGAGTGGTAACCCATTTCAGTGCTGACCAGGCTCAAAGTTGCTTAACTTCAGTGACTGTACAAAGTGGTAACCAGTCACTGCCCAAGGATTTTAGAACAGAGTAAAATGTAAATATCAAATACTCTGCCTGGGAAAAGTTTTTGGTTAAGAGATTTTTTTTTTTTTTTTATGAGCTATGCATTTTTGGTTTTTGATTTTTTGGGTTTTTTGTTTTTTTTTAAAAAAAAAAAAAAAAGAAAGAAAAAAGAAAAGAAAAGATAAAATGCATGAGTCAGAAATAAATAAATATACAAAAGAATTTTCTTTTCCTCCCACTCAATTGTCTTTTCAAATTGCAGTCACGATCCTAGTTGAAAGGTCAAGACAAAGGTTTGATGGAGGTGTTGTAACCACCACCCTGGGTAATATTCAAAGAGATCCATACAAGTAGGCAGCAGCAGAGACATGTTTATTCAGGTGTTAAACAGCAAAGGAGACCGGAGAAAGAAAACCTGGATACATTACCAAACTTCCAAAGTACCCACCTCAGAGCAGGTGTGTTGACAAACAAGGACATCTCAAACAATTTAAAACAGCCTACTTTTTCTAAAAGCAGCAACTCCAACATAATACGAATAAACTTTTTTCTTTCTTTTCTTAATTATGAGACTGACCGCTAAAATGAAAAGGGCTCAGTTTCCTTTGATTTAAAAATCAAAATATCCGAGTTTTCAATGTTACATTCTAGCAAAGATTTCAATTAATCAACTTTAGAATAATATTGAAATAAAACTTCTGAAATCTTTATTTTCAATCCTTTCCCTTGGAAAAGGCATGAACCCATCTCTTTTTCCCTCCCGATACCACTTTTTAGTGGAAACCAGTCTAAGAGAAAGAAAACGAAATTAAAAACTGTAAAGGCGGCAAGAAGAAACGACACCACTATCTTTCCCAACAAAGCATGGCAATTCAAACAAAGAAAAGGAATCTGTGGAGAGTCACCATCTAAGTTTTTAAGGGACATGTCACACACATGCAACAGAATTTTTTTCAGAAAGTAGTAATGTTTTTAAAGAAGGATATGAGCTCTACGACAGAGAGCACATTTTTCTTTAATAAAATTTCAAAGCTATAGACAAAAATAAAGATATGGTTTGATAAATAAATGAAGTATATGAGTATCCATTAAAAATAATGTTTAAAGTGATAAAATCTGTCAAGATTAATAAATAAAAATTCACTACTTCTTTAGAAAATTGCTTAGTTTACACATGGATATGAAACTGAGCAGATATAAAAATTTTGAGTGTTTATGTTGAGAAGGATTTTGCTTAAAGGCATGATTCAACCTTGCCCGATCAGCAAGAGTTCTCTGTAGCTCAGTCAGTCAGAGCCTGTCAGATCTAACACCCCCACCCCTGCTCAGAGGGGCACAGATTTGAATCCTGTTGGAGAGGGCATATTTTTCTTTGATATTCAGGCCCATATACAAAAAATAAAGAGCATGTACTCAAATATGGATATCCACTAAAAATAGCATTTAAAGTGATTATATATATTAAGACATTTTTATGTTTATACATTCTTTTTATAGATACAAATATTAAGTAAAT
>OZ010612.1:49917412-50004912 GCA_963932145.1 Acanthosepion lycidas
GGAAGGGAGAGGGAGAGAGGGACAGAGAGAGGGAGACGGGACAGAGAGAGGGAGACGGGGCAGAGAGAGGGAGACGGGGCAGAGAGAGAGTGAGACGGGGCAGAGAGAGAGTGAGACGTGGCAGAGAGAGAGTGAGACGGGGCAGAGAGAGAGTGAGACGGGGCAGAGAGAGAGTGAGACGGGGCAAACAACCCAGAGATGAATGTTGGTGGAGGGGGGGGGTTGCAAACAACCCAGAGATGAATGTCGGGGGGTGGGGTGGTTGCAAACAACCTAGAGACGTATGGGGGGGGTCGAAGTACAGACAATACAGAGATACAGGGGGGGGGGAGTACAAACAACCCAGATGTAGAAGTCAAGTGACTTACCTGCCAACATGGCTGCCTTCTTCTGTTTCCTTTTAAAGCAAGCCAGCTGATTTTACCTCATTTTATAGTAGAGTGCCTAATACACCAGTTCGGTTGGTCCATTTTGCTAGAATGGACCTGCCCAATACATTTACATTCACCCATATATTTCTCCATGAAATGACTCAAGTCAGTTTTTACCTTTGGCTACATTTGCCTACCTGTGTGTTAGACCACTGGCAAGCTAACCAATATTCTACATGGTGCTGCGAACAGGATCCGATGGTTGGCAAGAGCTACTTATCAAAATTGGCATTCCCACCGACTCTGCCAGGACCTATGCTGAATCTTTTGTGAAAGAAAGCATTACTAAGGATAGCCTCTCTATGATAGACCGGGAAATCCTTAAAGAACTAGGTGTCACAACCATGGGACATGCCCTAGCTATCCTCAAACTATCAAAGGAGCAACCTTTGACATCAGACAGTTACACAAAGGCCCCTGCAGTCAAACTCCCCCAGCTCCATTCAGAGATGACATCACAGCAATTCTGAAAGTTCACAATTGACTGGGAGGTATTTGTACAAATGACAAACATGCCCCCTACACAGACCAACATCCAGTTATACAACTGTGCTGATGAGACTGTCCAAACATCAATTATAAATACATACCCCAAATTTTTCTCTGAAAAACCAAACAGACTCCTGAACATGTTGGAGGCATTAGTTACACAAAAATCGAACCCTATGGTTCATAGATTGTCTTTTGCTTCAATTTCTCAAGGACCAGGTGAATCAATCCAGCAATTTGTTGTCCGCCTCAGAGGTACAGTGCAAGATTGTGACTTCACATGTCCCATTTGCAGTCATGACCTATCTGACATCTATATCAAAGACCAGCTGGTCAGAGGCACAGCAAATGATGCTCTCCAAGCAGATTTACTAGCAAAGGCCAGCTCATTAAAGACCCTCGAACAAAACATCAACCATGCTGAGGCATTCGAGGCAGCACTGTGTGACCAAGCACAAATGGCAGGGACACTTGAAATGTCAGCATTGCGTGCCTCAACCTATCGCAAAGAAAAAACAACACGTGAAAAAAAATCCCCCTCAATTTGGGTGCCCCAAAAAACTGATTATAAAACAAAACAATTTCCATTGTAGTGGATGTGGTAGCCACAAGCATGGCATCCCAGGAACCAGCACCCGCCAACAGGCATGTCCTGCATGGAATCAGACCTGTGACTCGTGTGGCATACAAGGTAATTTTTCAAATGTTTGCCAATCCAGATCAAGAAGTCACTCTAGTGAAGTGAGAGGCCTTCAAGACAATGAAGCTAACATGGACAGTTTGATTGCACATGTAGAGTTTGACCAAGAGACAGGCTCATATGTGTCATCTAACAAAAATAGTGTTGTGGAGATAGAAGCAACACTGGTCCCATTTTCTCCAAGGCCAGACCCCAGAAATCCTGAAGATATTCCAGGTAATCAAAGCACTCGTTTGAAGATCTTCCCAGACAGTGGGGCCACCATCTGCCTTGGAGGACCCAAGCACCTACATTGCATGGGTCTCAAGGAAAGTAACTTGATCCCATCAAAGAAAGTTATTCGTGCAGTGGGTGGCTCAACCCTTATAAGCCAGGGATGGTTGCCTATTCAATTTAGTTTTGGAGAAATGTCGACAAAGCAAGCATCGTACATCTGCAATAACATCGATAAGATATATTTTAGCAAGGCCGCCTGTATTGATGTTGGCATACTGTCTCCTCACTTTCCCACGCCTATGACTATGACTATGACAACCCACAGCAAATTAGATTGGATGACCAACGATCACACAGCAGCTGTCGAGCAAAAGCAATCCAGAAAATTTCAGCTACCAGATTGCCCTGAAGAAACCCACTTTCCAGCAAATGAAGGAAATGTGGAGAACCTCAAAAAATGGTTACTGAAACAATTTGCTGATTCAGCGTTCAATACTGATGGGCAATTCCCAGCCATGTGTGGTAAACCAGCACATATCCACCTGAAGGAAGGGGCATCCCTAAGGCAAGACACAGACTGATACCAGTGCCATACCATTTAAAAGAACCAGTGAGGCAAGCCCTTATACAAGATATAGAAAGGGGCATATTAGAACAAGTGCCCATTGGTACTCCAACAGATTGGTGTAGCACGATGGTCATTACGACAAAAAAGGATGGTCGACCGAGGCATACCATCGATTATCAATATTTAAATTCGCAATGCAAGCAAGAAACCCACCACACTGCCTCACCTTTCCAGCTGGCAATGCAGGTGCCACCCAATACCAAGAAAACAGTGCTGAATGCTGTCAATGGCTACCATTCTATTATATTAGATGAGGAGTCCCAACCACTCACAACTTTTATCACAGAGTTGGGGAGATTTATGTACCTTAGGATGCCTCAAGGCTACTTAGCATCTGGTGATGCATACACCCATAGATATGATGAAGTCATAAAAGATATTCCCAGGAAAATCAAATGGGTTGATGATACTTTGCTCTACGACACCGGCATCAAAGAGGCATTCTATCATACCTTTGATTTTCTAATGAGATGTGCACAAAATGGGATTGTACTCAGCAAAGACAAATTCCAGTTTTGTAAGGACACTGTTCAGTTTGGTGGACTTCAAATAACTTCATCGGGAGTATCTCCTTCTGAATCTATGCTTAATACTATTTTAAATTTCCCTGTTCCGAAAACCATCACCGATCCAAGGTCTTGGTTTGGTCCGGTAAACCAACTTGCCTGGGCATATTCATTAAGTCCCATTATGCTACTTTTTCGGGACCTTGTCAAAAAAAACTCAAAATTCACCTGGAACCAGACCCTTGAGAAAGCATTTCAGGAATCAAAGCGGGTCATTGTTAAACTAGTAAAGCGGGGCATCTCAACATTTGACATCAACAGAATTACCTGCTTAGCTCCTGACTGGGGTAAAGACGGCATGGGATTTTTACTTCTTCAGAAACACTGCACATGTGCAATCGAACGAGCCACAGTCTGTTGCCCTGAAGGCTGGCACCTTGTGTTTGCTGGAAGCAGATTCTGTACTGACACTGAGCAAAGATATGCACCAATAGAAGGTGAAGCAGCAGCTATCAGCTGGGCACTTGAAAAGTGCCGCATGTTCATACTAGGTTGCCCAAACGTTATAGTCGTGACTGACCATGAGCCACTCAAAGGAGTTTTTGGTGATCGAGATCTCAGCAAAATTCACAACCCTCGCCTATTCTGACTTAAAGAAAAAAGCTTGAGATAGCGTTTCACCATGCAACACTGCCCTGGAAAATGGCACAGGGCCTCTGATGCTATTTCCCGCAATCCAGTCACAACAGTGCAAAGCCTACTTGATACATTCTCCATAGAACCCGCCCCTATTGATGAATCGGATGAGACTTGTGCAACAATGAGATTGACAGCCATCACATCAATATCTCAATTAGATGATAACCCTGCCATAACTTCCCCTGACCACATTCGTTTTGCTGATCAAAAAGACACAATACACCCTATTACGGAAAACCATAGACAATGGTTTTCCAAACAGTCGTCAAGCAACGCCGCCTACAATCCGGGAATACAGGGAAGTTCGTAACCGCCTCAGCAATGAAAATGGCCTAATACTACTTGACAGGAGGGTAGTGATACCAACCTCCCAGCGCAAGAACATATTAAAGTGCCTACATTCGGCTCATCAAGGAGTAGTTGGCATGAAAGCGCGTGCCAATGACTCAGTTTACTGGCCTGGAATGAATGCCTCAATTCGCAATTACAGGTATAATTGCATTACATGTTCAAGGAATGCCCCAAGTCTACCACATGAACCAATCCACATGACGCCTACACCTGAATGGCCATTTCAACAAATTGTAATGGATTTGTTCTATGCTGGATCCTTCACGTATCCTGCTTGTGCAGACAGGTTCACTGGATGGCTCATTCTGTACCGCATCAAGCCAGGGCAAGCAGTTGCTTCCAGGTTGATATCCATCTGCAGAGAAATATTCCAAACATATGGTGCACCTGAAGAACTTAGTACAGATGGTGGACCGCCATTCTCAGCTTACTCATTCCAACAATTCCTAAAAACCTGGGCTGTTAAACAAAGAATTTCATCAGTGGCCTATCCCCAGTCTAACGGACGTGCAGAATTAGCAGTCAACACTGCAAAAAGACTCATAAAAGACTGCACAGGACACCAGGGTTCCTTGGACAATGACATGGCAGCACAAGCAATCTGGCAATATAGAAACACCCCTATCCAAGGCATTGGCTTATCACCAGCGCAACTCCTGCTTCATAGACGTCTTCGAGATTTTATCCCATCATACCGACAGTTATATAAACCACACCCTGAATGGATAGCCACAGTGCAAAAACATGAACAGAAATTATCCAAACGCAATGCAGACCTCATCGAGAGGTACAACCGTACTGCACATGCCCTATCCCCACTTCATAAGGGTGACACAGTCTCCATTCAAAACCCAAATAGCCGTCAATGGGACATAGCTGGGCGAATAGTAGAGACACTTCCCAACCGTCAATATAGAATTAGAGTTGTAGGATCAGGCAGAATAACCCTGCAAAACCGTAGGTTCCTAAGGAAACTTGAAGCACCCATAATCAAGACACCCATACCAAGCGCCATGCCTGTGTCACCTGAGCCGACAATTAAAGATACATGTAGACCACATAAATCTGCCAAGAGTCGGGAAATGGTGACATTACATTGCAAAATGACCCAGCGTCCCAGGGCCCTACTCAATCACAGCCATCAAGAATGAGGATTCCCAGGGCGCTATCCCGACTACTCCTGTACAATCAGCCAGGTAATAGGGAACTAATTCCTCCCCAACGGCCAATATGCTTCCGCAATGGGGAGAGGAGGGAGATGTAGAAGTCAAGTGACTTACCTGCCAACATGGCTGCCTTCTTCTGTTTCCTTTTAAAGCAAGCCAGCTGATTTTACCTCATTTTATAGGAGAGTGCCTAATACACCAGTTCGGTTGGTCCATTTTTTTTTTTACATGAGTCGTCTTTATTCACCCATATATTTCTCCATGAAATGACTCAAGTCAGTTTTTACCTTTGGCTACATTTGCCTACTTGTGTGTTAGACCACTGGCAAGCTGACCAATATTCTACACCAGAGACATATCAGTGGGGAGGAGAGTGCAAACAACCCAGAGACGCGGGGAGAGGTGCAAACAACCCAGAGACGCGGGGAGAGGTGCAAACAACCCAGAGACGCGGGGAGAGGTGCAAACAACCCAGAGACGCGGGGAGAGGTGCAAACAACCCAGAGACGCGGGGAGAGGTGCAAACAACCCAGAGACGCGGGGAGAGGCGCAAACAACCCAGAGACGCGGGGAGAGGCGCAAACAACCCAGAGACGCGGGGAGAGGCGCAAACAACCCAGAGACGCGGGGAGAGGCGCAAACAACCCAGAGACGCGGGGAGAGGCGCAAACAACCCAGAGACGCGGGGAGAGGCGCAAACAACCCAGAGACGCGGGGAGAGGCGCAAACAACCCAGAGACGCGGGGAGAGGTGCAAACAAC
Source organism: Acanthosepion lycidas (assembly GCA_963932145.1). Taxonomy (NCBI): domain Eukaryota; kingdom Metazoa; phylum Mollusca; class Cephalopoda; order Sepiida; family Sepiidae; genus Acanthosepion; species Acanthosepion lycidas. The sequence goes on from OZ010612.1 coordinate 49,923,360, forward strand.
CCAGAGACGCGGGGAGAGGTGCAAACAACCCAGAGACGCGGGGAGAGGTGCAAACAACCCAGAGACGCGGGGAGAGGTGCAAACAACCCAGAGACGCGGGGAGAGGTGCAAACAACCCAGAGACGCGGGGAGAGGTGCAAACAACCCAGAGACGTGGGGGGTAGGGAGAGGTGCAAACAACCCAGAGACGTGGGGGGTAGGGAGAGGTGCAAACAACCCAGAGACGTGGGGGGTAGGGAGAGGTGCAAACCACCCAGAGACGTGGGGGGTAGGGAGAGGTGCAAACAACCCAGAAACATGGGGGGAGGGGGAGGTGCAAACAACCCAGAGACACCAAAAATGTAGGCTGCACAACAAGAGAAGCAGTGTATAAATAGCAAGAGAAGTTCAGAAGATTTAAATTCAGGATTACCACAAAATAACTTGAAATATTCAATAGTACTTTTGTTATTCAATACTTGCATCAAGATATTATTTTATAATTTTATAAATTCTAGAACAAAACTTGAACTACCAAGTTTGTTTTTTTTTTTTTTTTTTTTTTTTTTTTTTTTAATCAATGGCATTATTAACAGGACAATATTTATTAACAGGACAATATTAACTGAACTGTTTAATAGTGTTGCCTACTTTTCCAAAGCAGCCAATAAAGTAAGCACTTACCAATAGTGGCAATCCAGATCCACTACCTGAACTGTGGTTTATCAAATCTTTTATGCACTCTTCAGTATTATAAGGATGGATTTGGTCTTCTTCATGAATATATTGTGGCCTCATTGTCCCACCACGGCAATATCTAAAAAAATAAAAATATACCAGACATAAATAATAAAAAAAAAATTTCATTTGTTCCACAATGCCCCAGATCAGTCAATTTCTATTTTCTACTACAAACTCATTAACTGCTACCCAGGCATTTTACGAATGGACATACCTAAATAGTTTTTGTAATAAATTCTAATCACTTTTTAATCATTATATGCCTTGCTATTCAACCTAACTTGATTCTGATATTCATAATATTTATAACAGTCTTAAGATTTTTGGTATTTGAACAAAATCCTTTATTCACTCCACAAAATTGATTGTTTTCATTCTGCCTTGAGCTATCTTGGATCAGTTAAGAGTGTCTAGTCTTATTCATACTTATGTTGCTTGTTTGTTTCTTGCAGTGAACCTTTGCAACATGACCACAATTCGCAGCAATAAAAGAACCAAAATTGATTTAACCAATGTATGGTCCCCCATTAACAGAGCACAGTTTCACCACTTGAGTACAAATATTAAACTTGAGTTTCTAAAATAACTTTGCAGGAATATCCAAGATACACCTGGTCTAGTTGAAAATATATCTGGGCCCTGATATTTATGAATTATATCCCTGAGTTTGGCAGTAATGAAAAAGTCATATATTTTGCTTCAATGAATATAGAGAGTTACAAAAAAGAAAAGAAAGGTCAACAAAAAAAAAAAAGAAAGAGAAGAATAATATAAAGAGAGCAGCGGAAAAAAGAGGAAAAGAGTAAAAACAGAGAAGAGTAATAAAAAAAAAAAAAAAGTAATAAAAAAAAAGAGTAATAAAAAAGAGAATAAAAAAAGAAGAGTAATAAAAAAAAGAAGAGTAATAAAAAAAGAAGAGAAATAAAAAAAGAAGAGAAGAGTAATAACAAAAACAAGGTGAAGTTAAACAAAGAAGAAAAAGAGGAAAGAAAATTTGGAGAAAAGAAAGAAAAAAGAGCACTCATAGAACGCAAAATGGATAAAGTGTTCAATTCAATTTACAGTGTATGATGACAGATCCAATTAATGATAATTCCTCATTATATAAAGGAATGTTCAATCAGAAATGCAAACTCATGTGAGCATTAATCTATATCAAGTAAATATTGAAGGAAAGAGGATAAAAAAGAAAGTTGTGTTATCAATCAGTATTTTTCTATACTGTCCATTGCAAGACATTTACGCCAACATTCCTGTCCATATTCACAGTATAGAAAAATAATGATGGATAACACAACTATCCTACATCAAGAAAATAACAAATTCAAATTACAGATCCTCAAAGCAATCTACATTAAAAAACTGAAGCTGACACTGAATAGAATCAACTACGAATACTGTAATAATGTTCTAAAAAGCATATAAAAAAAGAACAGTTTTCATGCTTTAATGTGCACCTGACCATGACATTCCAGCATAAAAAACAAAACAAATATTCCATAGTGGATAATTTTTTCATGTTCTAATGAACGTTAAAGCATAACTGCCAGCTATTGCATTTAAATGCAAAAAGAAAAAATTTGGTAATGGCTAGATACACATAGTTTTTTGCCTTACCAGTTGCACCTCTGATGTTCTCAGAAAGATATGAAAAGTACTTGGGAAATAAAAGCGATTCTCAGTTACAGTGCATCATTTGATTGTACTACATTGAAAATATCCGTAAATATGAAAGAAACAAAAAAGAAAAATAGGGAGACATAATGTTTGTAATTTATTCAATCAGACATGCATAAAAGATATATATATATATATATATATATATATATATGTGAAAATATTGTAGAAAATAGGAAAGAAACTGGTTTGGTAAATAATCCAAAGTTCCTTAGTATTTTTGTAATTATTTTTAAAAAATAGTGCTCGATACGAAAGTAGAGCATAAATATAATTATTTATTTAAAAATATGATTCCAACACGCTACATAAGAGGTCTCATGTTTCAAAACAAGAGCCGAAAACTTCAAAATAATATTTGAATTAACTTGAGTTGAAGTAGGCTCTGTTCCATCTTCAAGCGAAATTTTATATATATATATATATATATATAAAATGGTTTGGAAAATGGCAGAATGCATTCTTTTAAAGGGATCTTTTTTGTCCTTATTTGCACCAATTTGTTTGCTTTTAGTAATAAATTTATTTTATTTTAGTTCCTTACAAAATACAAAATTTATATAAAATTTATACACACACACAGATAAAATGTAAAAAACTCACAAAGCATATAACTTGTTTAACATTTTGTTAAATTACCACACAATCTCATTTTTCTTAGGAAATGACATTGTCTAGTATGTAAAATACATATCCATTAACATCCACTCCTATTTAATGTCTGTGCTGCCATGGACTGCTAATCTATGGGTCATGACCCATTTATGAAAATAATTTTTGCTTCTTCCCCAAGTTTAAATTTAGTGTAGGTCATATTCGATTGGTTGATCTGAGTAAAGCCCACAAACATTATAACACCCACCCCTTTTATTTTTTTGAGGTTATTTTACTAAATCTAAATAAATCATTCACTCACCAGTAATTTACAATCGCCTGATGAGATGCACTTGATACACATCGAAACACGACTGCAACTGTGTAGCGATTTTGACATATTTTAATGTAATACATATGTGTGTGTGATGGCCTGAAGATTGCTTTCAAGTATGAAACAGGCTATCACTCCTTGGTGTTGACCTCAGTGTCTACTTTTATACTTATATATGTTATCCTAGATACTGAGCACTTTTACCCAAAATGTAACATGCCTTACGAAAAAAGAAAATACCCAAAACTTAAGTTTTATCAAAATCTTTAAAATTATTAAGAGGAAAGATCAAAGGAGTTTTGGATGTAAAAATTGCATTTTTGAAAAGTTTTAGAACCTTCTAAATTTTGGTTAAAAATCTTGTTTTTATGGCATCAACTTGGGACCATAAATTTGTATGGGAAATTTGAGTATTTGGAAATTCTTGCAGAAATGAAATAATTGTCAGATTTTAGTGAAACTTTCAAGACTTATTTACAAATTAATAAAATTATTTGTGAAACATTTCTTTTAAAGAAAATCTTGGTAATTTGTTGTTTTTTTTTTTTGTTTTTTTTTTTTACATCTGTTACCCCCCCCCCCCACCCATCATGCATACACTTATTCATGACGTTTTGAGAAATTCTTTTTTGTGGGGTTTAATTATTTGTTATAAAGAAAAGTCCTCAGAGAATTTAAATCAAGTGTTGGTCAATTGATCTAAAAAGTGACTTGGTCCAAAGAGCTACGAGTTCAATCTCTGGCATCAGTGGAGAGAACAAAAACTTGGAGAGTTATCAAGGCGAATTAACTCAAAGTAATATATCCAAAGGCATTGTACGTGTATGTGGAATTTCGGTTTGAAATTCAAAAAATAATCCTGAAGAAAGCTGGAACCTACAATGGTCAAACCATTATGAATGTGACAGAAATGAGGATAACAGTCTGTACAATGTAAAAAGGGTAAATAGTTACAATACCTCATTCCAGACATATAGATAAACATTTTTTAGAAGGAGGCGGAGTAAATTGGGCCCACAGTTACAGAAAATCTGCTCTGAATCATAGAATAAAAAATTAAATAAAACTAAGACTTTATTTAATTAGAAAAGGTTTTAATTGCTTTCACAAATTAAATATTATCAACACTATTGTCTTACAAAAAAAAATCCTTTTTAGATGAATAATGAATTTTTACAAGAGTTTCTTTTTTTTTTTTAATTTCATTAGAATAATATATAAACTTTTAAATTTTCAAATTCTTTATTAATTTGTAGCAGTAGAGTGATATTGTTATTAAATAAAACCTATATTTACTAATCATAAATGGAAAAGATTACTACAATTCACTGATCCCCAGTATTTTAAAAATAATTTTGAATTTTGTTTTTAATGTATAAAAATGCTGAATACATGCATGAAAAAAAAAAAAAATTCAAAATTATTTTTAAAATACTGGGGATCAGTGAATTGATGTAAGCTTTTCCATGTATGATTAGTAAATACACAACCTTATGAAAAAAAATAGTAACTGTAGTAAATTTAAAATTTATTGATAATTTTCTAACATTCCCTCAACAACTGTCTTTATAAGTAAGACTGTAAATCCAAAGTACCTAAAAGTCAATAAAATATTAAAATGCTTAAAATATTGTAAATTTTTAAAATTACTGGGAAGTTAAAAAAATAATATGTAAAAAGGTATTTATATTGTATTAATCATATAATTTTATTATAATTATTATTTTCTGCTTACATAAATTTTACAAATATCAAGTCATCGATAAATGTATCAAAACCTCATAAAAAAAAACACGCATATCTGTGTAAAGAATGGTATGTAAATATAAAAGTGGACATTGAGGTCAACACTCAGCAACAATGTCCACTTTTATATAGCCCTCACAAGTGGATGGAGTGATTGCTGGAGGGAAACTCTTGCTATAAAACTTTTCAGTCAGGATGCTGAAGGTAACACCAATCAACTAAGTGACAAACTTATATATATATATATTTTATTATTAAAAAAAACTAGCAATGTTGAATAACTTTAAAAAAATTTTTTTTTTTTTTTTTTTTAAGTTATTCAACATCGTTTGAAAATGAAACAAACTTCAAATTTTAAGCTTAATTTAAGAATTAGGTTTTGGTTTCAAAACATGGTAATTTCTGTGTTGCAATGAATACATATTTTTAAATAATAATTATAATATTATGCACTCTCTACTGTGTATCATGCACCGTTTTTAAAAATAAATGATAAAGAACTCTAGATTATAAATCCGACTGTTCTTCTCGAGATGCATGTGCATGTGTACAGAGATTAATATATAGACATGACTAAATGTATATACATTTGCACAGCCTGAATACACACACACCCGAATAAAAAGTGAAATTATTACAAAGGCTACAAAAATGCTCTATAGAGAAAATAAAATTTGTTAAAACATGTTTTTATATATTTATATGTAATATTTATAATACATGTATGTTTACAGGGAGTTATTAAAATTTTAAACCATTTTTTGTGAAAACCCTCATGTAAGTACAACAATTTTAATAATTCTCTGTAAACATACATCATAAATATATAAAAACATTAGGTGTTTTTCCAAATCTTATTCTGTCTTTATATATATATATATATATATATATATATATATATATATGTGTGTGTGTGTGTGAAAACTTCCTTATACATATTGAATACCTATTTATGTAAACATATGCATACATACACAATTATTTGCAGGAATATACTATATATATATATATATATATATATATATATAGATAATATAAATAACACAAGCAGATACATGAACAAATATTTGCACACATTAAATACTCACACACAAATACATATGCAAGCCTAAACTCACAAGCGCACACAGAGAAACCCATCCAGCCATACATACACATATAAATCAAAGAAAATCTCATGTAGATAATTGAATTTGAGTATCCACTGTACCAAAGCGAAAGAAAAAAAATATATATAATAATATGGCCACCCGCCGCAGGAGATAATTTGAACTGGAAATCTTTTTAGGAGAAATAAATAAAAACTCAATAGAAACATCAAAAGAGGCCTCTTGGGCTTGGAAGGGTAGAAACCAGGTCAGGCACCAATAGAGAAATCATTCTTGTAATCATGCCTTTTTGGATATCACTAGATTCTACAACCACAGCAAAGATAAGCAGGGGGAGTGGAGGGGGATGTGTCAGTGATAAAAAAAAAAAAAAAAAATAATAATTGAGATATAAATAAATAAAACAAGTTTTGAGAAAGTAAATTAAAAAACATATCTAAAAAGTAAATTAATAATAAACAAGCTTTTATGGTAAATTGATTCCTATATATTGGTCAGGTTTTTCTTTTTCTGTAGTTCCTTAAGGTTTTTTTTTTTTTTTTTTTTTTTTTTACCAGGTCTAGGATTCTGATTTTAATTATATTATTTTATGGCACATAGACTCCAATATATTGGTCACACTATATCTACATTATTTACATGTCTATCTTCCTTGTTATCACAACATTTTGACTGTTGTACCTTTAGGCCAGTGGTTCCCAAACTTTTTTTTCTCTGGACCGTGTTATCGGAATTAAAATTTACTTGCACCTCACCAAATTTTATGATAAAAAGTATATTTAAAAAAGAAAAAAAAAAAACCCAAAAAACAGAGAAAGTTAAAGGGACATAACTGCGGATTTAAACTCAAAACATTATCATTGATAACTTTCTCCTCCAATTTGCAGACCCAAGTTACTATATTCTTAATACTTGATATAATGCAAAAATATTAGAATGATAAAATCGGTCAATAATTATTTATACTGGGACTCATGCATGTAATTTCAAAAAAAATCTTTATTTTAAATTCTGAAATCATATTTATTTTTGGCATATGAATTTTTGGAGATTGTTTTTAAATCTTTGATTCTCTTTCAGTTATTCTTCTTCACCTGCTATCCTCTTCCATCACACAAGGCATGCAGCACCATTTGGGAATCACCTTTCTGGGGATTTCAAACTAAACCCTTTATTTAATCTATCAAATTGTTATTGTTCTGCTGTCCATATCCTTCTTTTCAATACTGCTCAGTTATTGTTCATCCTGCATTCACTGAGTTTGTACTTTTTTTGTAATCATTTCACCTCAAGCAAGGCGATAATGCCACTAAGACAGGGAAACCATCTCATTCTTACTTCTATAGCATCCTTCTGGAAGTGTCTTATGAAAATTGACTTTCCAGACACCATAGCTCAAGACTCAGAGTAGGACATTGGGAATCTGGGAACAGCAATGCAAGATCGAACAAGACTTTCAATGGAGTTTTTAACAACTATAGAGAGGTTGAAGGATGATAATAATGGAGACACAAGGAGCTACTGGGAACAAAAGAGAATGAAAAGACTTTAGAAGGAACTGGAAATTATATCCAAAACAGGGAATATGGGATAAACCTCTACTCCTGTTCAAAAGACCAAGGAGGCAAATCTATTTACACATATTGAGGAGAAAAAAATAATTAATAAATAAAATGTCAGAGTTCAGATGTAGATATTAGAAGTAGAGTTGAAGTAAAATTTAGAAGGAATACCCAGACCAGGAATTGAACTCACAATTGTTATGCCACAGATTTCATGAACTAACACCTAGGCTATTGTTTTTTGTTCTATAATGTAAATAATGGTAAAATCAGGTTCCAGAAATCCAAACAGAAAACATTATCCTACAAACTCGTCAAGTACCATTCCAGCTTGGTTGGTGAATTTTCATTTATTTCTTGTATTCACGAGATATTGAACTTTTTTATATCCATCTATATTTCTGAGATGAGGTATTATGTACACTATTTACATTATTCAGACTATTGTCCTCATCTTTGTCGCCATATTTATTAAAACATTTCGGCCTTTCAGTATCTGTCCATATTTCTAGGATGAGGTATTATTTACATTATTCGGACTATTGTCTTCATCTTTGTCACCATATTTATTATGTTTTGGCCTTGTACACTCTGGCCTTCTTCAGGTGGTTGGAATGTCAAACTGAACCCTTTATTTCGCTCACTGGGGTAGACAGTTCTAGTTCCACGTGCCATGTTTAATGGATGCCAGTTATCAGTCATCTCCTGTTAATTTTTTCTCTGTAAGTTCTCCACTGCCTTAACCAAGTATTGAACTCACACTCTTTAGGTCCTGTCACTGGATCTAACCAATGCCTTTATCCACTGTGCCATGTGTCCTCAAGTAGATAACAATGGATAAAGCGTACAACAGCCGAAACATTGTAATAAATATGGCGACAAAGATGAGGACAATAGTCCAAATAATGTAAATAATGTTTTTTTATACTCCTTCCAATTTAAAGCACAAGAGCCACTAAAAGTAGGGGTTACTGAATGAAGCTATTGCATTAAGAGGAGCAGAAATGTTGATTTCAATCCTATGAGGAATGACTGCAAAATACTGTCCTCTTACAGGCTAAAGCACACAAATGCATGCTGAGATGTTTTTCTAGCCAATAGGCCAGTTCACAGTTTCATCTGATTCAGTTACAATCTTGTCTTGAAGTCAGAATTCTATGTTTGCTTGTCCAAACTTGCTTTTATGTGTCAGCCCCAATTCCGAGTTTGTGAAATTTTTGCCATATTACCGTAGATTCGTCTTGCATATATTTTTTGCTTGCTTTATATTATTTTTTGCACTGTTCTTTTCTTTTTCTTGTTATTGCTTATTAAAAACTATCAATTGTGTTTGTTGGACATTTATTTATTTTGCATTTGATCATGGCTACTCACTCCATAAGATGCAAATGATGAGGATATGTAGGAAAGATTACGGTTAACCGTAGACTTGAAATAGTTAAGATTATAGTGATTGGGGAAATATCCTCGTGGAAGTCTGTTGCATGAAGTACAGGTTCTTGGGAAGAAGTAGATCAAATGGATCTTTTTTCTTACTAATGGAATACAAAAGGATTGGGGATGGTTTGTCCCAGTGTATGGGACATGGCGGGTCTTAGCTGTGAAGGTTTAAACTAGTAGAACTAATAGCTTGACAGAACATTTGCCATAGAAATAGATTACCGAGTGGCTTGCAATGTGTCGTCAAGCAGAAAATAAGTCAACATCAAATTCAATAAAATTTTAATCATAGTCTTGCATACTAATTAAAAACCAAAACTTGAAAGCTTTGCTTTTTAATTAATGTGTCACTATGATTAGAACACCCATATACAGTGTGCGATGGATAAATCGTCATCTAAATTACACAATAAATGAAAAGAACACCGACCTATGTCATTTTAATGGATATATTTACCAAAATTACTAGAAAATATCTTGAAATACTAAGTCAATTTATTCAATAAAATCTCCATTGGCTTCAAACAGGGAGGGTCTCCAGACGACTTCTGAATCTCCTGCATCTCTTCTGGACAGTCTCCGTGTTTAAGTTTGTGAATGCTACCATAATCCTTGCCTTCAGTTCATCATTGGTGTTTCAAGGAGTTTTGCTGGTCTCTCGCTCAACTGCAACCCACATATCAAGAGGGATTCAGTCTGGGGAGTTAGGTGGCCAGATGTAATAGGTGATGTGGTTGCAGAAATTGTCTGAGAGCCAAGACTGGGTTCTCCTGCTTGTGTGGAATGGTGAAGAGTCCTATTGTCAGACATAGGATCTTCCAGCAGCCACTCTCTTGACCCAGGGCAGCACTATCTCCTCAAGGCACTTGATGTAGGCCTCCGTGTCGAGTCTGAAGGCCAATGGTAAGATGAATGAAAGCATAACATCACCATCACTAGTGGTCACTTCAAACATCTTCATAATCACCATTAGACTCCTGCAACTTTTCCATAATCTTCTGTACTGTTCTCAGATTGACACCCAAACACTCTGAAATCTTCATATTCAAGCTTACAGTGCAAATGCCAAGCATTACAGAATGCCGTTTCCAAATTCCTGGTGGAGTGAATTGTATCATAGTGCTCTTTTTCTCACAGATGGTACCCATAGAAATTAATAAAACTGCTTCTTATTTTATTCCATTTTGGATAGGATAAATCAACAATAAGATAGGTGTTTTATAAAAATCCAAGTTAACTTTTGAAAAGCAGAGGTTTTTGTAAATTCATAGCATCATTATTCAGTCACCAAAGTATTTTGCCTGGTTTTCCATGGACCAACACCACTTTTAAACTAAGTCAACACAAAAGAACAATTCCAGATTTAAACTGAGGAAACAGAACAAAACATGTGATAGTCTCAAAGTGATAGATCTAAAAGAGAGAGAGAAAAAAAAAAAAGGAAAGAAAAAGAAAAACTTTCCACTCCCAGCTCTATAATTATATGCTACATTAACAACTTGAAGATAAACTTATATAGAAAAATCACTGGATTCCTTATCCAGAAAAATATCTTAGAAATCATTCAAATGAACCAGTTGTTCAGAGTAGCATTCGGAATTAACAGTTTGTTCAGGTCATAGCAATTTGTAAAAAAGAATTCTTTTTGAAATTTAAATTTCAAAAAGACACAGAATTTTTTTTGCTAGTTTAAGTTCAGATGCTAAAAATGCATTGATCGAATTTTTTTCTTTTTAAAGGAAAATGATTAATTGCTTCATTCCCACAAGCTCATGTTGCCTAGCTTCTGAATTTTCCTCCTAACTTGTAAAGGACAGACTGCAGTTGACTGTGGTTACACAAGAAATAAAGTGCAGAGAAAACATTAAAGACACTTGTATGATATTGTACCAAAGTTGAAACTAGCAACTTAATATTCTTTATATAACTTATGTATAAACATACATTGCTGATTATTACAGTGGCAGCAAAGAATAAATTCAAAGAAAACCTAAGAATAATAACTAATAATTTAAATAAGATAATCTCACCTGTAATTGTGTAAGATTTACCTTCAATAAACGATTATATTCACTCTAATTATAACTAATAGTAGATCAAGTGGTAACAGCAGCTCAAGTATGGTGATCTGTCTGTTTAATGAAGTGTATTTGTCAAAATATTGTGACAAGATTGCATCACTATTTTAGTCAATGAAGATTATTCCATTTAGTCAACTATTATTCAAGTTATTGTCTAACTCCAGAACTGTGGAGCCTAAAGAGAGAAAAAAAGCAGAACACAAAATATTTAATTTTCTACTTTCCAGATACATCAATCTGAAAACCATCAAATTCCTCACTTTGAAATCCCTAGTTTTCTCATATTTTCCCCATCTATTCTTTCTTATACAGAAAATTCATGCCTTTATTTGTGTATGCATGTACAGAAAGACATTTTCTACTTTACTGTCCAATGAACTTTATTTATATTATTTACATCCAGATTAATATCCTCATCTTTATTGTTATTATCAAAACCTTTCAACCATTGTGCCCTCCATTCTTGTCAATCAAAGTCATCTTAAGGGAATTTCAAACTAAACCTTTTATTCAATCTAAGGGGGTAAATTTTTCTTGTTATGCTGTCCATACCTTGTGGGGGGGGAGATATCTTGTCTAGTTCTTATTTAGCACTGCTCTTAAGAATAATTTAAATATTAATTGTGCTAGATCCACCTTCGATAAGTAATTACATCTGCCCTAATTACAATTAATGATAGATCAAGTTGTAACAACTGTTCAGTTATGGTGATACGATTGTGCAACGAGGTTTGAGGTGTACGTGACAAAATATTGTGACAAGGTTGCATTGCTATTTTAGTCAATTAGGCTATAGTGTCAACTATTGTTAGTCAATGAAATACATTTTTGTCAACTCTTATTTCAGTTATTGTCTTCCTCTAGAACTATATTCCCATGAAACGGTAGTCAAGCCTGTTTTTTTTTTTTTTTTGTTTTTAAACTGAATTTTTATTACAACACTGAACACAGATATATTATTAAACTGTGTTTTTGTGAGGATTTATACTTTAATAAATATCACCAATTGGCTAATATTTATGGTCCACCTGGTGGCCATTGCTTCGGACTAAAACGCAATAACATTAATTTTAAAGTCACCATTTTCCAGTGAATAGAAAAATGTCATTGGAAAAAAAATCATGGTCAAAGGTCATAGCTTTGGTTTCTGGTTTGGAAATGTTCAGTTTCATATCTACATTATGCAATTCAACAAAAACATTTTGACAGTACATAATAAGCAATTATATTCAACTTAATGTTATATCCTTACACAGCCAAAACTCCTAAACCACACCTATTCTATACTTAGTGAACCATCTTAAAGGTATACTTGTCAAAATATTATGATGAGATTGCATCGCTATTTTAGTCAATTAAGCTATTCTGTCAACTGCTGTTAGTCAATGAAATACATTCTGTCAAGTCTTTTATTCCAGTTATTGTCTACCTCTAGAACCATGTTCCCAACAAATGATAGTCAAACCTTTTTTAAACTGAATTTTTATTACAACACTGAACACGGATACATTATTGAAGTGTGTTTTTGGCAGGATTTATACTTTAATAAACATCAACAATTGGTTAACGTTTATGGTCCCCCTGGTGGCCATTGCTCAGACTAAAACGCAATAACATCATTTTTAAAGTCTCCATTTTCCAGTGAATAGAAAAAAATGTCATTGGAAAAAAAAATCATGGGCAAAGGTCATAGCTTTGATTTCTAGTTTGGAAATGTTCAGTTTGATATCCACATTATGTGATTCAACAAAAACATTTTGACAGTATCTGATAAACACACGTACAGTGCTGATAATTACGGCTACAAAGAAAGAATTCAAAGAAAACATTAGAATAAAAATTAATAATTTAAATAGGATAACATCGCCTATAAATTGTGGCTAGATCCCCTTCAGTTATATTCAACCTAATTACAATTAACAGTAGATAAAATAACAGCAACAGTTCAGTTATGGTGTTTGATGTGGCTTGAGGTGTACTTGTGAAAATATTGTGATGAGATTGCATCACTATTTTAGTCAATTAGTCTTATTTCATTTTCTTTATTAAGACTCTTGAATGCACATGCAGGTAGATGTAATTTTGCCCTGTTTAAAAAGCAGGAATTTTCCAATCAAACATCTATCTACTAAATATAAAATTTAAAATACTAAGAAATATACAGGGAATAAGCAAAATAAGGCTCCCACTGCTTTTTCCTCAAGCTGATAGGATGACGTGGAGCAATTGAGTGTCTGTCACCAGACTTTCTCTTGCGGGGTTTACTGAAAGATCTTCTTTACAGGTTTATAGGCTGACCTTGTATATGCAGTATACATATTACATAAACAGATATGGCATGCAAACAAGACTATCGATGTCTTGCAAATAGGCCTGACTGAAGTAATGCCCATCTCCTTTCAGACTCCTCAGAAAACGTTCAATGAAGAAATGCTTCAGTGACTACCAATGGCACTAATTTCAACACAAGCACCAATAACGAAATAGAAATACGAATAACATTAACAGATTTGAAGAGGAAAAATACAAATTGGCAGTATTATTTTCCTTGTGAATGATATGAAATAAATTAATTTACATTTGACGTTGTCCCCCAGAATAAAATTTCAATATCTTATTAATCATATTAGTCATGGCGTAGGAGGCAAATATATATATATATATATATAATTTTGTAAGTGTACTCAAATCCATATTTTCTCTGCACATTCTCCAAGCACTTCATCTAGAGCCATTTCCCTGACTCCCGTACTCCATCCTACCATTGCCTAAGAGGAATGGATGGGGGAAGGACATAAACTCTGTGGTAATCATTATGTGCAAGAAAATACTGCAAAATTATCCTGTATTCAAAGCAACTGAAGGGACGATTGTCAGATAATATCCACTGAATAAAAGCATATATAACAAAAACACACACACACACACACACGTTGTATTTAACATGCACACGAACATATAAATGTACAAAAGCTATATACATACACAAGTGTGTAAAAGATTATGTGTGTGTGTGTGGGGGGGGGGCATGCATGCATGCATGCTTGCCCACAATGAACATGTACACAGTGCGTATGAGAAAAATCTATCCCTATGGATTGAATAAAGTGTGTTGGCTCAAAATTGTTCTAGTTCCACATGCCATGCATCTTCCAGATGTCTTGTGGAACTAGAACATTCTACTCCAGTGTATAAAATAAAAGCTTCAGTTCAAAATTCCAATTGCCTGAAGAAGGCCAGACTATACAATCACCAAAATGTTGTGAATATGAGGACAACAGAACAATGTAAATAGTGTAAATAATTACAATACTTCTCAGAAATACAGACAGATACTATAAGATCATTGTCTATGATTTGCCCAATATATTTTTCAGCATCCATTTTGATTACATTATTTATTCAGAATAATATCCTCATCTTTGTTTTTAGTATCACAAAGTTTCAACTGTTGTGCAATCTGGCCTTCTTCAGGTGTCTGTCAATCTAGATAACCTTCAAGAAATTTTGAACAGAACCTTTTACTTAATCTCCAACGATATATTGTTCTCATTCTGTCTAGGGATATCTCACCTTGTTCAGGACAATAGCCTGGTGGATTAGACTGTTAGTTTCTGAACAACCCCTGGGCCAATAGTACAGACTCAGTGGAAGCAGGGTAAGCGATAACTGAACAGTAGTAAAAAGAATGAAGTGAGCTGCCTCTAGACATGGACAATGGAACAAGAACAATTTATTCTGGTAGGTGATATAAAGTTTCAGTTTGAAATTCCTTGAAGGTTACCCATGTCAATAGACATCTGGAGACGGATGAAGAAATCTTATCTATATTTACCATATATACTCGCATATCATACAACATTTGAAGAAATAATTTTGAAGCTAATTTTAAGGGGATTGAATCATACACAAGATATAAAATTAGTGTAGTACTGCTGGCACTGGCTATGCCATTGGCCAAACTATCCATTTACTGTAGTCAAATTAGCTTCAAAATTAGGTCTTCAAAGGTTGCATGATACACTAGTATATATGATAGTTCTTTTCCCAGAAGCACCTTGGGAGTATCAAATACTCCTGAAACTAATGCACAAGTATTTTTTTTAATTTTTCATCCCTATCAGAAACTCCTAGAAAATAAAGACATCATCACTATGTCCCATTAGGAGGTGTGGCCATAAGGTTGCTGTGCCTTTGACCAGTTCCCTCCACATATCTAGGTTTAAGGCTGGAGAGGTATTAATACATACCATGTCTAGGGCAACTAGACCTGGTAGAGTTGATCTCACTCCAGATCAAACTACAGCTAATGTCCTCCAAGTTAAAGGAAGCTGCAGAACTCCATCAGGTAAACCCTCCATCTGATATACATAGCTATGGAGCTCAGTGTCCTCCATTGAGTTAGATGGGTGTTGACCAGACAAGACAGTTAATCTGCCACTTGAGGTCCTGTTTTTAAATCCTGTTAGGTGTCTAGTCACCTTCCTCACCAGAAAAGCCTGGTGGGGGAACTGGTTTAATTGCCAATGACCCAACTATGCAACAGGTAGTACTAGGTTACATTGTAAAAGTAGCACTTGTAAAGTGATCTGACAAAGTCATCAATAAAAAATAAAAACGAAGTATAAAAAGTATACATATTGTGAGGGCAAAATGATTCTTGGTTTGTTTTAAATCACAGACTATAAGAATTTACTAAAAACAAAAATAAAATCCTACCCCAAATAGATATATCTTGCCCCCACTAAACTGTGTGGAAAATATTTTTCTGTACTTGTTTTTTCCTATTAATCATTTAGAAATGAAAAGTAAGGTACATAGAAAAAATAACAAAG
Organism: Acanthosepion lycidas; assembly: GCA_963932145.1. NCBI lineage: Eukaryota > Metazoa > Mollusca > Cephalopoda > Sepiida > Sepiidae > Acanthosepion > Acanthosepion lycidas. The sequence goes on from OZ010612.1 coordinate 49,939,458, forward strand.
AAACAAAAGGTGTGCTTTATATATATATATATATATATATAAATAAATAAACAAACAAACTTGTGGGAGGATGAACATACATGCATCTGTTACATTTGTGTATTGGAAGTATACTCCAGTGAAGAATTTGCATTTATGAACAAACTGATGGAATTGTAAGCAAATGTCAGCATGCCATGTAATAAGGAAAAAAAGAGTCATAAGGAGAAAAAAAAAAAAAAAAAAAAAAAAAAAAAAAAAATGACATATAAAAAAACCTTTAAAAAAAGGAAAAACCCTTGAAAAGTAGACATGAAACTGCATAGTTGGGAGCATAATAATTCAAATATGGATATATTAATTTACATTAAATTTTTAATTTATATATATATATATATATATATATATATATATATATATATATATAGTATGTGTGTACAACTAGCTTTCATTTTCTGACTGCTGAATATTAGATTTTCTCCAATCTTCTACCAACTCTTCTCTAGCTCCCAGCTGTCATTACACTTTTCAGTTTGAATAAAAAATTACATAGCAAGAGAGATTCACTGTTAATCAAATCATTCCATTTGTATGTGCGTGTCCGTGGGGGTGGGGGGTTGCAGTCAATAACCGAGGCTAAAACAATAATCAATCATCTTCATTCACTTTGCACTTGGTTAAACCTTCGATCCAACAATAGCGGAACAATTTTTGGAAAATTTCAGATACAAGAAATAGTCATCATTCAAGATTATTAACATGTAGAAATAATGGAAAAAAGTCTTTTTAATACAGTTAAAAAACAAAAACAAAGCACAGAAATTTTCTCGCTTTAAATAACCTTCAAAGGGTTGATAAGCCATAAAAAACAAATCTATCACAACTACTATGCTACCAAATTCCCAAGCCAACACTTTAATCCACTAGGCTATTATCATAGGACAAATTCAGTGGAAAAGTTGAGCAATAACCGAGAAAAAAAAAAAAGTATTTGACTAGTATTTATTTCATCTTATTTCTCTTGTTTTCACATTTAGTAGTAATAGCCATCCCAGCTATGGATTTTTAAATAGCAAGGTAGACCAGCCTCTCTAGCTTTGGTTGGTAACCATCTAAAAGAATGAAAACTGAATTCTCAACTGTGGAGAAAACAATGGCAAACCACTAACCTTTCCAAGAATGCATCGAAATTCAAAAGAAACATCTGTGGGGAGCCATCATTGCCTACCTACTGATAGGATATTGCATTATAAAAGAATAGAAAATAACTGGATAGAATGTTGCATGGTTATAGTCCCAAAGTAACAGGCTTAAGAAATCACTCTGCATAGGGGGGGGGAAAGGAGGTGGGGGGTAAACAATGGTGTACTTTTTTTTTTAATACCAATTTTCAGCAAATACTACCAACTTGGAAGATTGGTACATTAAAATCTTTATAATTCCTTGGTTCTTCCCATTTGGCTTTCAATCATACAAAGTTAGATGAAGTCAAATTCAGTCCACAACATAACCAGCTATTTTGGGTATCTCAAACACAGGATGCATGGCCTTGATGTTATTTGGCAAACCAGAGTGTGGGGTCTTTACTTCCATGGGGTTGCTCAATGTGATATTAATGAGTGAGCCTAAATACTGTGTCATTGTTATAATGACCAAGTGAATAAACTCTTCACAAGCCATCAAATTAACCCACCACCTAGAGTTTAAAACCCTCCACCAAGATTCCAAATTTAGTTCCCTCTACCTTACCAAAGCTAAAATTCTCTGCTGAATGAGATTATAAACTCAGCAAAACAACTGATGCCAATCCTAAAAGATGATGGCAAACAGTTTTGAAAATTGGAAGAGATCCTAGGATAAGTGTCTCAGGCCCCCCAAGGTAAAGGGATATGTTAAAGGGACAAAGGTGTCACTACCTGAGGTAGGTTGTTTGTTTTTATTAATATTTGGTGGCTTGTATCTTTAATTACTTTTATCAAAATGAAGAGAATTTAATGTTCAGTAGTTTCTCACCATATTAAAACCTGTTAAAACCTTTTATGTTCAGGTATATTTCATCATCATCCTTTGATCTCCTTATGGTTAGTTGGAACTCCATTGACAATCCCTATCCACACAGTTCAGTTCTGCATTGCTGTCCCCAGATCTCTGATGTCCAACCCTGAGTCCTGAGCTATGGTGTCTGGGAAAGTCAATTTTCATGAGATGACACTTCCAGAAGGATTCCATAGGAATAAGGATAAGATGATTTCCGCGTCTTTTCAGCAGCAGTGGCTAGCAAGCTGTAATCATTTTTGTTTCAACTTAAGATTGATTGGCTCTCAGTTCTCTGTAAATTGTGTTAAGTGATGCATGGGATTTCCAACTGATGTTCTGGACTTTTATAGGCAGATTTCTATATGTTCGATAAGGTCATCTTTCAAGATGAGCAGATAATGTCAAAGTTTCTGATCCATGCAGTAGGACTGGTGCAATCAATGTTCAAAAGGTTTCAACTTTTAAGGAGGATTGAAGGTTTGAGCACCAAATCTTGTGAAGTTTGTTACACACTTCCCCGTTTATATTTACCCAGCCTCCCCACTAAGACACAGTCTGACACAAGGTTGTTTTTAGGTGGGGAGCACCATACATGTATATATCCATATAGGCTAAGAACAAAAATTGTCAGTCTCTGCAATCACTGTCATGACGGTGTCAATATTACACTGATACCCCACCCCCACCTCTCTTAGTGAAACAAGGAAGGTTCTGCCACAGGGTTGGAATCCCCAGGACTGGGTTCCCTCTCCCATCTAAAATAAGAACAGTTTACTCCCCTTTCAGACAAAAGCAAACTCCCAATGTACAGTCCTTTGAAAGGATAAAAAAATATTGCAACAATGATTCATTATATATTGTTCTTGAGTGGATGTAAGGAGACATTCAAATATTAACAAAATAACCAATAATTTGCTAGTCTTGTTTACCTCCAGTAATCTTTGAATCTTCTAGATCATGGCTCTCCACAACCACCTATCCTTTGTAGCTCTTAGCAACATTTGTCTGTTTTACTATCTCTACCATTCATTTACACAAACTCATCATTTAATCATTATCATCAGTCTCTCAACTGCTTCAATTGTTGGGGAAAACGAGGGGAGAAGAAATGGACAAGTTCCTCCAGGATGATCTTCTGGTGACTCTCAAGAGTCACCAGAAGATCATCCAGCATCCTGTCTTCCTGACCAGCTCTTGCATTGCCATCTCCATCTACCTTCAACAGTGCCTTGCATGATGGTCTTGCAGAGGCTGTCATGACATGTAGTGTAGCCAAACCATACCATCTTTTGATGCTTAATAATGGCAAGGAGATATTCCTGTTGGCTCACAAGACTTTTGACCTTACTCTATACATAGTCATTGGTTTTGTGCTCCCAATAGAATATACATTAGGTAGGTTTTTTGCATTAAATAGGAATTTTCTGGTTGTATTCAAACTAGTATTGTGTATTAACATGGATTATATATTTGTTGTGCTCACGAATTGTTTTAGTTTTGGTTGAACAACACATCAACCTCTAATGGGTTATTTAATGCAATTTTATCCCTTCAACTACAGATATTTGGTACATAATTTTATACGTTCAGAGCAGATATGTTTTTTAGATATATAATTTATAGATGACAAAATATTTACAAGTAATCTAAAAAATACACTGCTGTCATTTTGCTGTAAAAACATGTGGTCGGACATTTTGCTGTAAAAACATGTGGTCGGACATTTTGCTGTAAAAACATGTGGTCGGACATTTTGCTGTAAAAACATGTGGTCGGACATTTTGCTGTAAAAACATGTGGTCGGACATTTTGCTGTAAAAACATGTGGTCGGACATTTTGCTGTAAAAACATGTGGCCGGACATTTTGCTGTAAAAACATGTGGCCGGACATTTTGCTGTAAAAACATGTGGCCGGACATTTTGCTATAAAATGTATTGGTTCACTATTTGCTGATAGATAGGACCCTAAAAGGTGCTACCAACCTGGTCAGGGTGGACATGGGATCAGTTAAGAGGTGGTTCAATGTTCCTCAAAACCTCCAATCTCCCGATTAGGGGCTCTGCTGCTAAATGTAGTTTATCGCCATACTCAGGACTAGCTAACAGATTGAAGTACCATTGTGTTGTATTAATAAACAAGCTGTCTCGTTAAAGATTTAAATGTTTCTCTGACACTTAGAACATAAGTAAAATTTACCAAAAAAGCTGTGATAGTTATCAGTCTGAAATTATCTTTATTTTTTGTATTGATAATTAATATTTTCTCCAGAATCTATCTTACATATCTATAAGTCTACCATTCATCCATGTTTAGACTATTGCTGCCATATATGGTTTGATGATCCAACTATTTACCTTGAGCTACTTGATAAAATTCAAAGAATCATCAATATTATTAGGCTTGATCTGTCGGCTCAGCTTCCATCACTTTCCCACTGCTGTAAGGTATCTTTCTTTGCTTTTTCTATAAATACTTTCATGGTAATTGTTCGTAGTAATTTTAACTCTTTGCTATGGTACTTGAGTTTTTGAATTTAAATGCAATGCTAAACTGGAATCAAGATCTCATCAATTTACAGTTGAGCTGGTGAGATGTAGCCGTAAGTTCTATGCTCAGTTTTTTTTCTTGCACTTTTTGCTTGTGGAACTCCCTTCATACTTTCCAGCCAACTTTAATCTGCAAAATTTTAATGCAATGTCAATCGCTATCTACTGTCCTCCTAGTCACTCTTTTCTCTTCCCACTCATTATTAATGTTTCTAATTCTTCCACACCCTGTAATTACTTGTGTCTTAGTGGCTTTACTGCCTTGCATGGGGTGATACTGATTAAAAAAAATATTTCATGTCCCTTCAAAGTGTGGGTGACCTTGGCTCACCACAACTTTCTATCCTTTGTTGCTCTTAGTAACATTTGTCTTTAACTATTATTCCTTGCTCTGTCATTCATTAGCAAGCTCATTTGGTAAGTTACTGTTTCCCTCTCTCACTTCCCATCTGTCCTGTGAGTGTCAAATTTTCTAACCCTTCTTTCCTTACTACGTCTACACAATATAAATCTTTTAATCAGAGTTGCTGCTATCCTTTCTAACAACCAATAAGGTGAGAGAAAATGAGAGGAGCAATATTAACCGAATTTAAATCAGAAATGTTCAAGCATTATGATTGTTGGAAAAATGACATCTTAAGTGCTTTATTATACATGAAGCTTCAAAAAGCATGCTTCAAAATATGAGACTAGTTAAAAAAAAAAAAAAAAAATCCAAGGAAATGTTTCTTATAAAATTGATAGAGGGAAAGAAAAAAAACTCAAACCAACAAACAAAATAGCTGATGAAGAGGAAGGAGTGACTGTCGGCATTAACAGTGGAGGTGTGGTTAAACAGAAGTAATTGTGTGGGGGAGGGATAGTGGTTGGTTAGAGTAATGTTAAATTCCAAGCGGAAATAGTAACCAAAAGAGCCACTTCATTATAAATATATCAACAAGCATTACCTACATGTTCCTTCCTCCTGACTATTAATTTTGGTCATACCCACTTTAAACTTGGCCACAATGTTCCATAGCTTCTGCAGTAGAACCAGACTCTGCAAGAAAAATGGCTACAGAAACAGGGTGTCATAGCCTACCTGGCAAACAGTTTGGTTTCTAGAGACACTCACCAAGTTTCCTTTTATTTTTTAAAACTTATTAAATGAAGGTTAAGAAAGAAAGTGTTGAAGGGCATCTTGAGTATCAAACAACAAATAAATACTGGGAATATCAAACTCAAAACCATATCTAATTTTTTTTTTATTACACGAAACATTATCAGTTTAATTTTTGACTAATATATATTTTCATTTGGATTTATAAGATGAAGCCATTATCAACTATTATTATTAATTTTGGACTAGTATTTAATTTCATCTTTTTTTCTTTCTTTGTTTTTCAACTTTCCTCGGGTTGATTATTCTATGGTAGAGAGCAGAGATTGCAAGATTGGAAATAAATTCTAAGCCCATTGTGAGATCAAAACTTACTCTTCTGCTCCAAGGGAGCCTGCTAAACACCAAACTGCTTTAACTACTTGAAAAAAATAAAATAAATAAATTGTAGTCAGTTCAGTAACTTCCATTATAAAATAAATTTATTTTTCAAATAGTGAAATTGGCTGATCCAGCCAACAAGCCTTGTAGTGGATTTTATAGTTAATCTATTAAAGAGTTAGGTTCTTGTAGCATACCTATGGATAATGGGCATGCCCTCATTCACATAAATACAGTATTAATTACTGTATGTTGGTCTGCAGTGGGAGATTTGTCTCCAGCTGTGCTGGTTGGGCTCTCTGCCTCTGAGCAGGGAGGATCCCCAGATGGGGCTGGGTCAAAGAGCAGAGTCATCTCAGGAAACAGCTGCCCGACCCCATTTTATATGGGGGTCTACGGGGAATTTTTGGCCAAGCCTACGGGCTTGGATACCCAATGTTAAATTCAGCCTAGTGCCACATCTAACCATGTGGGGCAGTTGGTAGATATCCTGCAGTTGGAGATTTGTCTCCAGCTGTGCTGGTCAAACTCTCTGGGCAGAGAGGATCCCCAGATGAGGCTATATCGAAGGGCAGAGTCTCATCTTGGGAAACAGCTACCCGACCCTGTTTTATACAGAGTCTACGGGGAACAGACTTCAACAATTGATGGTTAGTACTTTCTTCCTGCTTTCTTTTACTACCTTGCCTTGGAGTTTCTGTTTTTTCTCTGCCTGCCATGAACATAGTGTCATCTGCTTGGCTCATAATACATCCTAGTAGGACTTCTAGTTCACTTAGGATTGCCTTGCTGTATAGATTGAATAAATCTGGAAAGAAGACTTTAAAAAAAAAAAGAAAAAAAAAAAAAAAAAGAAAAGATCACTTCACCCCCAAGCAAGGGGCTACTTGGAGTGAAAGAGAAAGAAAAAGACCTTAGAAGGAACTGGAAACCCAATCAGAAAACAAGAGATAAACCTCTACCAAAAGACCAGGGAGGAGTGTGAACTGGGCTAGAGACAAACCTATCTACTCACAATGAGAGGGAAAAAAAGAATAGTAAATAAAATTTCAGAGTTTAGGCAGATATGTTAGAAGTATAGAGTTGAAGTAAACTTTAGAAGGAACCAGAAACCCAATCTTAAAGAGGAAATAAGGGATTAACTTCTACTCCTGTCCAAAATCTTATTTTCCTTTCTGTTCCTGTGTACAGAATTCATTCTCTTTCCACATGCAGGCTGCTTGTTCCCAGTAAATCTTCTGGATTATTCTATATTTTTCGAATAAATAGAATTTTCTTAACAGTTCAAATATTCTTCTTTTCAGCCTGTGAAGGTCCATCGATGAATGTACACTGTTCCCAGATTAACCTACCATGCTGGCCCAATGAATGCTGGTAGGTGCACTTATGACACACTTCAATGATCATTCTTTTCGATTCATGATCACCTAAGGATATTTGTGCCTAAGTGAATGAAACAAATCCAACTGGAATTCGAACAGGGGTCTCTGATTTCTCATTACAAGCCATTATCCATTACACCACCTTCACACATTCAAACTTACAATACCTGTTTTTTTTCAAGTGGTCACTCATCTAGGTACTGACCAGTCTTCATGTTGCTTAACTGGTGATTGCATGAGAACTGATGTTTCAATGTAATATGGTCGTAAGCACATTCAAATATTACTAAACCAAAATAGTCAAACAGTAAACCTCTGTACTCCTAGATATGCCAGGAGAAAAACATGCCATTAAAAATGACAATAAGCAGAAAGTGGAATGAAATTGGGCACTATTTAAGCAGACTGGTCCCCTCATAGATAGCAAATGTAGAGTGATTTCATTGAATCAACTACTAGGTGTGCAGCTAAGAAGGTTGATTCACTGTGTTGGGCCAAACAATTTTCTCCCCAGAATCCATCTTGTACATTTATAAATCTACCACGCGAGCGCACATTGAATATTTTTTTAATAATTTCAACCTAAGCTAGGTAATAAAGTCACTAAGACGCAAGGGGTTACTGAGTGTGTTAAGAATATGAAGAAAAAAAGATAATTAAGGAGAGAGAACAATAAAAGAACAGGAATTAAAACTGTAAATAATGATTGACATTACATTTAAATTTTTTAAGATCAAAATTGACTGAAAAGCAAGAATTTGGAAGAGAGTTCCACACACCAGAAGTTTCTTGTTGAGGATTGTTTTTTTGGTTTCTTCTAAAGTCTTCTCATTTTCATTCACCTCCAATAATTTCAATGCATCTTAGTGGCATTATCACCTTGTTTGGGGTAAAATGAGATTATATAAGAGGAAATCACTAAAATTGATTTGTTTAAAAGGTATATCAACTCCTTATGGATCATTTAATTTTCTTGGAAGTTTGGAAGTAATAAAAATATATGTTATTCTACTTTCACAATTGAATACATGGTAGATAATACTCAGTTTTTGAGCATATTCATATTTGTGTGGACATTACTAGTGTGTTTCATGTTCTAGTTTTAGTGAAGTTATATTTTAGAATACAGTTTGATTTCTTTTAAAAAAAAAAAAAAAAAAAAAAAATGTAGGATATTATATGGATTAATGTCAGAAAAGTTCTTTCATGTTGGTTGTTTGGTAGTATTTTAAGTGTATTTAGGTGACGTCACTACAGTTTGTTAGTATCTGCATATTGTTGGTAATTTTACTCTAAATATGACAGATGCTACTACCCTGTGCGAGGGTGGACTTGGGAACAATAGCAATCAAGAGGTGGTTCCATGCTCAAACACTTCAAAACCTCCAATCTCTCAATAAGAGGCCTTGCTACCAGATGTAGTTTATCATCATACCCAGGACTAGAAATCACCAAGATGCAAGTGGTTACTGAGTGTGAGAAAAAGGGAAACATTAGAGAAAGAGATCAATAAAAGAAAAGGAATTAATAAAGCAGAAGATAATGATTGATATTGCCTTTACATTTTTGAAGATATCAGAAGAGTTAAATCTTTACCACAAGACAGCTTGTTTATCATTACAACACAAGAGTATTTCAGTCTGTTAACACAAACATGATACAAGTAATCTGTGTTGTCAATACAGAATGCAAGTTTGAGTAGAATCAGAAAGTCCTATTTGACACAGAAACCTTAGAAATGTTATCTATTTGGTATGGGTTTTAAAAAATGGTAAGTACTTACAGAGAGAACAGCAAAGCCAATTTTTTGGAGCAAATCTCTTTTCAAACCATAACAATGACTATCAAACAAAAAACAAACAAAAACAAAATAGCTATGTTCATTTCCAGGCTACATTTATTGTTTACATTTTGTTGTTTCAATAAGAAATTTTCAAGTCAGGTTTTTATCCAAAATGTTAGATTTTTTTCTTTCGCTTTTTTTCACCTCTTTGTGAAGTGCAAAAAGGAGACAGCAGCAAAGCGAGGTGCAAAACAAAGAGATGGCCACAGAGCAAGACGCAAAACAAGGAGACAGACGCAAAACAAGGAGACAGACGCAAAACAAGGAGACAGACGCAAAACAAGGAGACAGACGCAAAACAAGGAGACAGACGCAAAACAAGGAGACAGACGCAAAACAAGGAGACAGACGCAAAACAAGGAGACAGACGCAAAACAAGGAGACAGACGCAAAACAAGGAGACAGACGCAATGAGAGGTGTAAAAAAGAAAAGAAAAAGAAAGGAAGGATAGCTACAATGCAAAGTGTAAAAAAAGGGGTGACGACTGCAAAGTGAGGTGCAAATAAAAAAGGGGAGCCACAAAGTGATGAGCAAAAAAATAAACAGTAAAAATACAATCTTGAAGCAAGGCTCACAAAAAAAATAGAGACTGTTGCAAAAAGAAATACAAGGCTATCACACACAACAGGCGAAGAAGGACAACAGAGAAAGACATAGAAATACTGAAGGAGAATGAGAAACTATATGGGGGAGATGAAGTGAAATAAGAGGAAAAGAGATTAGGAAAGAGGAGGAAAGAAAAGAGAGAGAGAGAGAAAAATGATAAATTAAAATTTTCTGTTACAAGTGGAACTTAAATGAAAGTAATCATATTCATGAAAAATAGGACAGAATTTGTATAACTTTTCATAAAAACATGAAGTGATCCAGACTGACCATTAATAGGCTATGTAAGCTGATATACAACTTATCAACTCTAATATGTACATAAAATTCATCAGTAAACTAGTATACACAGAAATAGATTTGAAATGTGTTTTGATACATTTGGGTAAAAACAGGCAAAAACGACTATTTTCTGAAAACAAGTTTCATATTTTTCTATATTCCATGTTCCTTCAGGACGTGGGTGATCATGGCTCTCCACAGTTTTCTGTCCTTATTAAAGTTTGTCTTTTTGCTATATCTCCTAAATCTGTCGCCAAACATTTACTCAAGCTTGTCAGGTAGTTTATGTGCTGCTTTACTCTGTTCCTCTTGCCTTCAATGTGTCCTGTGAGTGCCACATTTTCCAAGCCCTCTTTCCTCATTATGTGCCCTAGAAAGTTTAACTCTTTTTGATGCTACATATAAGTGTCATTTTTGTTTCCATTTTCTCTAAAACTGTCATTTCCAAAGTGCTGGAGACTGAAAATTAGTTTCTAAGAGTAACTTAACATTTACCCAACTGGAGGCAAAAATTGTCACCATAAGATTCTCTCCTTTTGCCTGCTGTAGGTGCATTCTGTTGCCCCCTAGAGTGTTGCTATAAATAAACACTTGTCAACTGTTATTTCCAGAAATTAACATTTTGGGGAGGGAGGGTTTGAACATCAAATCACTAGAGGTCAATATAGGTTAATTTATCAAAACTGCTATTTATAGCCAAACTGAAAAAGAGATTGATTTGTTTTTATGGCTTATGAACTTTTTGCAGGTTATTTAAAGCCAGAAAACATTTTTAGATTGTAAGAATATTTTGGAGCTCATAATGATTTACTGATACACACCCTACTAATTAAACCATGGCTGGAAGGAGATAAGGTGGATTCATACCATTCACAAGGCTATTTGCATGTAAGTGAATATAACAAGGCAGACTGGAATTGGAACTTGGTTCTCCCATTTCCAATTCCGAGCCATACACCACTCTCACATCCAAGTTTAAAGCACCTTATATTTCCAAGTGGTCACCCATCTAGGTACTGACCAGGCTCAATATTGCTTAAGTTCAGTGATCGATGAGAATTGGGTTTTCACTGTGATACAGTTGTAAAGCCTGCAAAAAAGTAACATCTTTTTACAAGATAATTCTTAAACGGAAAGTGCTCTAATTGCAGGTGTCTATATAAACATTTAATTATATAGGGAAAAAATAACAAGGACGGTCCTGGTTGTCAAGCAGTTAGCAGCTCGCAAAAATAGAATTGGCATGAATTCAAACTCTGACCAACATAATCTGTTCATTTGACATTAATGCACTTGAGAAAATATTAAACATGAATAAATTGTGTAATTGGCCTTGAAAAATGTTCTTGATTAAAAAGAATTCACATACAGTCATTATGTAAATTAAAGCAGAAATATTTTTTTTTTTTTTTTTCCAAATCATTTCACCTCATATAAAGCCACTAAGACACAAGGGGTTACTAAAACATGGAAAAGAATAAGAAAATGAGAAACATTATTAAAGAGTGAGAACAAAAGAAGACTAATCAAGATGGAAGTAGATAGCGATTAACACTGCATTAAAATTTTTGAAGATCAAATTTAGCTGGAAAGCACGGAGCTGAGAGAGGGTTCTATAAGTGAGAAAAGAAACTGTTAGAATAGTACTTAAGGTTGCATCAAGCGAACTCAACTGTAAATTGATGAGACCTTCTTGCCAATCTAGTAATATGCATAGATTCATTAAGTCTTAGTACCAAAGTGGAGAGAGTTAATCCAAATAAGTACTATGAAAGTATTTATAGAAAAGGCACAGGGAAGCAACTTTATGGTGGTGGGAAAGTGATTGAGGCTGAGACACCAGGTCAGGACCTGTAATATTGCTGATTCCTCTTTAGATTAGTCAATCATTATCTATCTTGCTTATTCTTATGATCTTCACTTCCAACCATCTCCTCTTTCATTCATATCACACATTCATCATTTTTTTTTTTTTTAAATCATTTAAACTCAAGGAAGGCAATAAAGCCACTATGATGCAAGGGGTTGGTGATGGTGAGAGAATATGAGAAAAATAAGCATTATTAAGGAGACAATAAAAAAAATAATTAAGACAGAAGATAATGATTGACATTGCATTTGAATTTTTGAAGATCAAAGTTGACTGGAAAGAGATTTCTACAAGCAAGAAGTACGGTAGAAGAAACTGTTAGCATACAACTTAGTTACATCAATCCCTTTCAACTGTAAAATGATGAAACCATGCCACCAATCTAGTATTGTGCTTAAATTCATAAAGTCTAGATACCATAGAGCAATGCTCATCAGAACAATTACCACAAAAGTATTTATAGAAAATTTACAGGGAAGCTACATTACAGCAGTGGGAAAGTGACTGAAGCCAAGATGCCAGGTCAGGACCAATAACATTGCAGATTTAACTTTGTATTTTATCAATCTCTAAATACATGGTAGAAGCACCAGACAAGATGCGACAACAATGTTCAAAGCATAGACAAATGGTAAACTTATATGCAAGATAAATTCTGGAAAGATACACTGTCTAGCACAACTTTCCTAGTAGCAGACCTAGCAATTGATTCAATATAATCTGTCCATTTCATGCAAGCAGAAAACTTTAGCACAAAAAGGTGCAATGAGTCATTCTCTTAGAGGTTATGAGACACACTGATAGAAGGTAAAACAGGTTCTCTCAGATGATTAAAATAGAGCAGTTTCATTTTGGAGGTTTTAAAATTAACAAGCTTTTCCTCCAGTTAACAGATTATAGGTCATTTTTGAGATTAGCTGCCAATTTCACCTTATCAAACCAACCAGATTTAATATTAAAAACATGAATAAACTCTAAATATCACATTATCATTGAAGTTAAGCAATGTTGAGCCATGTATTAGGTAAATAATAGTATTAACAAAAAATCTTTAGATAGTAAATTATACATATACATTGGTATTTTTCAAAATGTATGTAAATCATGATATAGATTAAGAGCACTGCTCAGAGAATAACAATGTTTTGGGCTTGCAAGCCATTGATAGTGACTACCTCTCACTAGGTTTTCTCTATGTTCATGTCACAAGACCCATAGCCCATTCTGGTTATAGGTGCATGTATGCTGCACCTGTAGCAGTAGTGGATATATCAAGGACAAGATAACTTAACAATGCCTATCTTCAGGCTCATTTAGACTCCTAGACTGATTGCCACTTAAGGCTAAAGAATTGCGCTGCTGTTTAACTCATAGCAGGAAAAGATGGATATTCCAAGTTTCATTGTCATGAGGATGCTAGCCTCATAGTAAGGGTATTAGGATGGAATCTAGAAGGTAGATGGCTCAATAAACAATTTCTGAATATGGTAAAAAAGAACACCTCTTGACAGGAAGACATTTTACAGAGAAAATACTTCAAAGGATCCATCTGTTTAACAACTTTAATTTTCTTAGGAGATTTGAAGTAATAAAAATATGATAAATGTTATTCTGCTGTCACAATTGAATACATGGTAAATGATACTCAGCTTTTGTGCATATATGTTTGCATGAGTTGGGGAGACATTTGTTTACATTTCAGCTGCAAAACAGAAGCTAGAAGATAAAGATTCATAGAAATCCCCATGAGAAATGTATATTCCTTAAATAGGTAATTCAAGCTGTGCTATATCAATGCGTCCACTGTAGTCGAATTAGTAAAGGCACGTTTCATCTATAGAAATGATTTCCCTGATCAAAAGCTTTTAAGCTAAGATTAATGAAAAAAATAAAAGCAAAATACTTGACTGTGTGTGTGTATATATATATATATATATATATATATAAAACACTGTGACATTTAGCACAAACACACACAAAAATAGGAAAAACAAATCAACCAATAACATCATCCCAACTAGCTTGCAAATTAATTACATCAAAGCTAATGAAAAATGATTAAAAAGCCATTCAATTGCTTCAACCACCTGAAGAGTTGACTGAACAATGGCAAAAAAGTTTCTTTGCAAAACACTAAAGTGAACCTGGGTAAGACAAACTATATCCACATCCTGGGTTAGATATTAAACTACATCCAACAGCAAGGCCTTTGATCAGGAGGTTTTGAGGAGCCAGGAACCACCTCTTAATTTCTGGTGTTCCCAGGTCCCCCTGACCTAGGGTAGCAGTACTTATCAGGGTCCCAGTTATAGGCAAATAGTTAACCCCTACAAGGAGTTAAAATGCTATGAAAGTATAAAAATAGGTTTTAATACCAGCAATACATTATTACTATCAGGAAAATATAACCAGCAATACATTTTTGAAAAAATATTACCGGCAATAAAAATCTTGTTGGCACTAACCCACTGAGGTTGATATACCATAAAACAAAACAAACGTGAAGGTGCTGAATATAAGATCATTTAGCTAGGTGTCAAATTTTCTTTGTATTAATCCTATATATATATATATATATATATATATATATATATATATATATATATATAGTGTAACCCGGATATAAGAAAGTTATTGGGGCCGGAGAAGAAGTCTCTTATATCCGGGTTTGGTCTATTTCGTTTAGGTAAGTATCGCTCTAATTTGGGACCAGAGAAAATCTCTTATATCCGGGTTACACTGTGTGTGTGTGTGTATATATATATATATATATATATATATATATATATATATATATATATATGTGAATGAAGACAAAAGTAAAACTTAGTTCATCCTGATGGCTAATATAAGTTTTCCTTCTGTCTTTATTCAAATTGCCCAATTACAGACAGTTATATTTGAAATTTTACACACACAGACAATTGAAAGCTTGAAGAAAAAATAACAAAAGTAGAGAAATTTATTTACAGAATTTTTAAATTCTGTATATCTATGACAATCACTTTCAGAAAATTCTGTCACTGTATTTACAATACACATGCTTTCTTCAAGTGCTGGCAAAATTTTACACTAACTGATGCCACGAGGATGTGTCAGTCTTCTTTGTCAGGTTGAGAACTTTTCAAAATCTAATCTTAGATTTGTCTAGCAAAAATGACGCCAAAATGACCAAGATACAGAAAATTATGTCACCCAAAACCTAATGAAATTTTTTTTTTTTTTTTCAAAGGTACAAATACCAGTGACAATGAGAAACACACAACTATTTTGACCATCGAACAGGTTTAATGTCATATATTCATAAATTCTCAATTCAGTTTTATAATGATGGAAAAATAAATAAATCACCAATTGATCCTTCACTTTGCATCCAATCAACTATTGGATGTTAATTTATTGGGCACTTGTTTTATACAAGTGACATTTGTTTACATTCAAAGTTCTGGCGCCAAATCAGAGAAGGAAGAGAATGGGACAAAGAACAATGGCCAATTGATTAAACCTAAAGAGGAACCACTGCATTTTCTTAAATCACTTCTTTGTAGAAGTCTAATGACAACAAGTGTCATAGAGTTAAAGAGAACATTTGCATAGAACGAGGAAAGAAGAGAGAGGGAGAGGTCAAATGGATAATTTTAAGTTCAATCACACCAAGTTGTAAGTTATTCAGTTGGTTTGGTGCAGACACTTTGTCTACACTGAATCCAACCTTTGCAGACTGACCTTTGGCCTTTGGTCAGCTGAAATAACTTTGATGAATGACAATCAGATAAGTCTTATAGTCTCCAGTTTCTTATCTCTCCTCCATCTCTCGTTTTTATTGCTGGAATTATTTCTAGCTTTATGTATCAGAACCAAGCTTTGTCTGTTTAAATACTTGGAGAGACTCCTTTAAGCAGGTCAGTGACACTTGGTTTCAAGACAAAGAAATCCAGTTAGAATAGTCAATCTAAGTGGGGGAAAAAAAAAAAAAAGATATTTTTCTAAACTATTTAAATTAAAATATAAGGATAAACATGCATTTATTTTGCAATGTAATGGTCAGTTGGTTCAGATATATGAGTTGGTGATGCTCTTTACTATTCAGCTGCAGGAGAAAAATGTTACTGCAAAGAACAGGAGTAACTTGTCTTTTATTTGTAAAAAATTGTCTAAGTTTACACTTTGGTAGAATAGCACAATTTAGTCAGTAAATGTGTTATTAACAATATTTGTTGATTTTTACCACCAGCAACAACGAGGTATACCAAAGAGAAACAAGGCCTGCTCAGTGGGTGACATTTGCCACCAGTATCAATGGCCTGACATACTAAAAAGTAGGTACCTCCAATAATTCGCTAAGAAATCAGTATAGCATAATCATAAAAGGTATGAAACTTAATAAAAACGAAGTTTCATCATTAGAATTTTTATGTTATTATTAAGAGGAAAGAACAAAGTATTTTTTTAAATATTTAAAAAAAAATTTTTCCTTCTTTCTAACACGTTCTAAATTTGGGTGAAAAATCTTTTTTTTTTTTTTGCTAACTTTGTAATACTCAAGGTAAGTGTAGCAGTTTCAGGGGGGGGGGGACCCATTAATTTGGAAATTCTTGCAAAAATCAAATAATTGCCTAATTTTAATGAGCCTTTCAGAACTTATTCAAAAATGAATGAATTTATTTTTGAAATTTTTATTTTTAGAAAATTTTTGTAAAAATATATTTTTTTTTTTTTACATCTGTTACCCCCATCATAAATTAATTTTATGAAACGTTCTAGAATTTCCAAGAGTATGCAAATTGTTTTATATTACTTATAAGCAGGTCTCCTTGGAGAAATTAAATCATCATTTTTTTTTTTTTTTTTTTTACAACTACTGACAGCTTCTTAAAAACCTGCTCCAAATCCTAAAATAAAAACTGCAATAAACTATCTAATTATCAAATTAAATAGGCTTTTATTTGCTTTTATAAATAATATACATTACGGACATTATTTTCTGAAGAAAAAAATTTTTTCAATGTATAAAAAATTTTTACAAGAATTGTTTGCATTTTTCTTTTAGTTTTTTTTTTCATTTTTCTTTAATTTTAAAAAATGTTTTACAATTCTTTCAAGCAGAGTGTGGGGTCAGTTATTAAGTTTTTAAGTAAAGACTATATTTACTAAGCAGAAATTAAAAGCTTTATACAAATAATGCTACCAAAACATTTTACCATAATTTTTTTTTTTTTTTTGTGTCAAAATGTTATATATTTTTTTAGTATAATATCTCATAAGTGACATTATGGTTAAAAGGTCACGTGTTTCAAAGTTTGTCTCCTTGTGGAAAGCCCCTCGACATGTAAAGGTCTTATCTCATTCTCAGTTATTAAATTGATAATTAAATTGAGATAATAAAATTATCTGATTTATCAATTTAAACAATAACTGAGTGAAATATTTTAATTGTTAATTTTATTAGTTATTATCTCAGTTATTAAATTGAAAATGTAATAACTTAATGTAATATTAATAATTAATAAAATTATTTATTATCTTAGCTATTAAATAATGAAAGAGATAGAGGTAACTCAATAATGTAAGAAATGTTTATAGTATTTTAAATTATTATGAGAAACAAAAAAAAAACCTTTGTCACTTTTGAGGCACTGTACTAAACCTGTCAACACATTCAGCCATCAAATTATCGATGGAGACGTGAAAATAACAAGACCCTGAGGTCAAGAAATGTTTGTCTAGAAAATTTTATGCTATAAGTGATTTTTTGTTTCAGAACAGATTAATTTAACTTCAAATTTGCTAATTTTTACAAAAGTAACATTTCAGAAATGTATATCTTACTTTAGTGGGATTTTCAAAATCGAAAAATATTAGGTTGGTGCAAAAATAATGACGTTTTTTGTCGTATTTTTTTAACGTAAAAAACGTCATTAATTTTGCACCAACCTAATAAGTTCGTTTGCATTTCTCTGAAAAAAGTTAAAAATTAGCAATTGCGATTGTTTTTTCGGAAGCATCAACTAGAAATCATTCAAATTTCTATTTGAAATACTTCACAGTATTTTTTTCTGGAACTAGAAGATTTACTCCTTTAGCTTTCAATTGAAGCAGTTGGAAAGCTTTGGAAAGGATTTTTCCTTTATGAAAAATACATTTCAACCATAAATGTACAAATTTTTGGAGGTACCTCCTAAAAAGAGAATTAAAGCCAGCTTGGTGCTTGATGATTGCCACCAGTGCCAATGGCCAAGTATACCAAAGAGAAATAAGGCCAACTCAGTAGATGACATTTGCCACCAGTGCCAATGGTCAAATATACTAGAGAAAATTAAAGCCTTCTTGGTGCTTGTCATTAGTGCCAGTGGCCAAATATACCAGAGGGAATTAAGGCCTGCTTAACACCAGTACCAGCAACCAAGTATAATAGAGAGAATTAAGGCCTGCTTGGTGCTTGTCATCAGCCAAGTAAACCAGACAGAAATAAGGCCTACTTGCCACCAGTGCCAGTGGCCAAGTAAACCAGACAGAAATAAGGCCTACTTGCCACCAGTGCCAGTGGCCAAGTAAACTAGACAGAAATAAGGCCTACTTGCCACCAGTGCCAGTGGCCAAGTAAACTAGACAGAAATAAGGCCTACTTGCCACCAGTGCCAGTGGCCAAGTAAACTAGACAGAAATAAGGCCTGCTTGGTGCTTGCCAACAGATGAAGAGATAAAACCTACTAAAGCCAGGTATTGCAAAATACAACAAAGTTACCTTCTTTAAAGTTGAGACTTGTATTCTGAGATAATCGTTTCGTGATAGAAGTCTTACTAATTAACCCATAGAGTGGAGGGGGTAGATGGATTCATATCAAAATACAACAAAGTTATCTTCTTTGATGCCAAGTTTTGTACTTGTGATATTTTTGTTTTAAAAGTTTTGTTGTTTGATCGATTTGCTTTTTAAGGCTTGGGAATTGGAACTCAGCTCTCTGATTAACAAATTCCAAACTTGTATTCATTTCCTGAACATGCAAGTTTACAGCAACTGGTATTTCCAAATGGATACTGCACAGCTTCTGTGATCATATAGGAACCAGTGTTTCAACATGATGTGGCCATAAGCTCATTATACCACCGACACACACAAGATTACAGCATTTGGTATATCTTAGCAGTCACCAATCTAGGTACTGATCAGGTTCAATGTTGCTTAACTTCAGTGATCAGACAGGGAAGATTACAGCACTTGATATTCCCAAATGGTCACCCATCTAGATACTGACGAGGCTCAACATTGCTCAACTTTGGTGATCATATGGGAACTAGTGTTTCAACACAATGTGGATGTAAGCCTTTAAAAGTTGTTTCATTAGAATAATGTAATGTACTGAGGAAGTATGCTGTTAACAATATTTTGTTTGTGAAATTAAAATCATTTCCAGGCATGTTCAATATACTTAATCACTTATTTGATCTCATTGATAAAATTATTTAAAAAGTCTAATTTTTGAAAGCTGAATCAGATAGTTCTCCCTTTCAGTTAGATACAAATTATCTTTTTCTTCAGGTCAAGAATTCTTCTCAGATTCGCCTGACTCATTCCTTCCAACTATCTGTCAGACATTGCTGCCAGCAGGTCCTCCAGAGTCATCTACAAGTTGGTCAATGTTGGTGTGATGAGATCTTTCAACCGATCTTTTGCCACGCAATGGGTTCCATAGGAGGGTGTCACTCGCAAGTTCTGACTGACTTCTCCAGGAGTGACCAGCTAGCAGAAGCCTTCTCTCTCTCTCAGCAAAACTGAGATAGGAGGAAGGTCTCCATATAGGCATTTCTTTTTCTGCTTCTTCCAGTTAATGTCCAATGCAACTTGTGTATGTTCCATCAAGTGTTGCTTGTTAGTGTTTTGTCACTGTTAATTTTGGTGAGTCGTAGAGCAAAACAGATTCTACTGTGGCCTTAAAAAAGTCCCTCTTAAGTTTGTCAGAGAAGGAGGACTTCCGGGTGATGCTCAGACCATTATCTTATTAACAGAATAAAAAAATAAATTCACTATTGCTTGGGCATTTAAATCCCATAATAACCACTAAGCAAAGAAGAGATTTGAGCAAGTGATCAATGTTAGATATGCTAATGACTCTTCTCAAAGTTAGAGAGTTAATGAGGAGTTAGAAGCCATTGCCAAAATGCAAGATGAATAACACGTACAGAATTAATAAAGTTTGCAATGAAAAATAAAAATGGTGAAAAGGATGAAACAGTAACAATCAATCAAGCAAGCAAACAAACAATATAGTTAAAGCAAAATCAAACGGGTAAGAAGGCAAAAGAATTCACAAACTATGAGTTGGTGTCTGTACACAAAAGCAAAATCGGACAAGCGAACGTGGTAGGTCCGCTTAGTAGTTAAGGCAGCTCTGAACTGAGTCATGTCAAAATGCAAGCCATCATTTTATTGCTTAAGAAAAATATCCCAGCATACATTTTTTGTGTCCTTCCGACTATAAGAGGGGGAGGGGGAAAACTTTTGCAATTATTTCCAGCAAATTGGGAAATCAACAGTTAGCAACATCAACAAGTCAAAGAGATTTGAGTGTTCAAAGTCAAATATGTCAATGGCTTGAAGTGAATGTGAAATAATAACTTCTCTCACCCACTCCCTTCAAATTCAGAGGATTAAGAAAGGAGGAAAGGAATTCACAAGCTTATGTAAAATTTTCTTTGGAGCAATGAAAACCTTGCCTTCACAGAAATTGACTGGTCAGCCAAGAAGAAGAAAAGAAAGTAGCAAGTCTATGCAAAATTCTTTTTGATATAAAATGAGGGGGAAAATTAAATTAAGAGATGAGTGAAGTCATCTGAAGGGTTTTTCATTTCAGTTCCTTGCGACTAGCATTGAAGTTCTTGCCAGTGTTAAATTACTCACCAATTATATTATTGGGCTCTAACCAAGCATGCAGTGCTTCAAAAAATTTTTACTCAACAATCAAAGAATGCTAAGTATTTCAAACTATCTTTGTCTACTTTTAAAACTGTGCAAACCATATATCCCCTTGGTGAGCAAGGAACTCTGTTACCTTGGTCTTAAAGATTTCTGAACATTATTTTGTGTCAGAGCACTTAATCTGCTGTACAAACATTCTTCTTCACAACAATTCTTTAAAACTACGCACTTTAAGAATTCTGATTTATTTTCCTGAAACAAGCTAATGACAACTTCATGTTTGTAAAACTATAAATAAATTCCTTATCTTCAATATTTGTCTATATTTCTGAGATGAGGTATTGTAATTATTTACACTATTTACATTGTTTTGACAGTTGTCATCTTTGTTGCCATATTCACAACTTTTCAATGGTTGTACGTTCTGGCTGTCTTCAATATCTGTCTATATTTCTGAGATGAAGTATTGTAATTATTTACACTATTTACATTGTTCAGACAGTTATCCTCATCTTTGCTGCCATAAGGCTGGAGCATACGAAACATTGTGAAAATGGCAACAAAGATAATAACGACAGTCTGAACGATATAAATAGTGTAAATAAATTCCTTATCTTGTTTTGTTAAAATTACCAGTCTGTTTCCTTGTCATTATCATCCTTCAGTAATCTTCTTGGTGTAAGTGAATCAACTGTTCATTCTAACCCCTAAACCACGATAGACTCTTTTCAGTTCATAGTACTAGCAACAACACAGATACTAAGAGATTTCAGCAACTGATCAATGTTGGGTATGCTAATGACTCTTGCCTAAGTTATAAACTAAAAAAAGAAAAAAGCCAGAAAGAATGCAGTTATTTAGAATATCTTGAGATATTGTTGTGTAACCAAAATGCAACTTAGCATCCAATTAAAAACAATCTTACTGCACATGGTAACACTCTCATTAAGGTTAGTCAGTCAGCTGTGAGACACCACTGAATGAGCTTGGGTACTGTGTAGCTGTTATTGACAATAACAATTCTTCATATCTTGAGCAGGGGTTTTGGCAAAATATCACATCACACTGCTGCCAAATTGGCTTCTTTTCTCAGTTTGAAATTTTTCAATGCAGTTTTATATGGGATAGGGAGAAATGCAACATTAATTAAAATCCCCCCCCCACCGAGATATTCAATACAAGGTCCAAGATTCACTCAAGATAGAATGTTACTGAATGAGGTTTTTGAAAGTAGATAATAGTTAACTCTAGACTTGAAGAGGTTAAGATTGTAACGATTAGGGAAGCAACCTCTCAAGAGTGTGTTCCACAAAATAGCACTTCTTGAGATGTCCAAATGGAATTTTTTACCTTTTTTTCTTTTTTGTTAATGGAATACAAAGGGAATGACTAGACACACACACACACACATATATATATATATATATATATATATATATACACACACACACACAGTGTAACCCGGATATAAGAGAGATTTTCTCTGGTCCCAAATTAGAGCCATACTTACCTAAACAAAGTAGACTTCTCCGGTCCCGACAACTCTCTTATATCAGGGTTACACTGTGTGTGTGTGTGTGTATATATATATATAAAACGCATATCTCATTGAATAATTTAGACAAGTTTTGTCTACTTATTTTCAATAGAATCCTCTCATATTCATGGAAAAGCTTTGTCGTTGAATTACTGCGCCAATATCCAACAATGGATTTCTGTAGGTTTAACATCCTCTGCCCACAAAAAGTTCACTATGGGGCAATTGCTGAGTGGAGTGTTCACAAAATTTGACTTGCTGGTCTCTGCTGCTCAATAATGGAATGCTACACACCGCTAGCTAGCTAGCTAGCCAACCAGCCAGCCATCATCCTATATGAACATGTGATGTCACACATATTACCTCATTGTTGTTTTTAATGCATAATTTCAAAATTGCCTTCACTTGTAATTTA
Organism: Acanthosepion lycidas; assembly: GCA_963932145.1. Classification (NCBI taxonomy): domain Eukaryota; kingdom Metazoa; phylum Mollusca; class Cephalopoda; order Sepiida; family Sepiidae; genus Acanthosepion; species Acanthosepion lycidas. The sequence continues at coordinate 49,962,355 of OZ010612.1, forward strand.
CCTTCACATAGAGACACACCCACACATACAAACATACATTTTATTTATATATATATATATATTAGCAGTGTAGGCACAGAGTTTAAATTCCATATGATCTGAAAACTGCCTAGAAGCACAAAACATACTGCCACCATTTGGTGTTGAACTGTCTAAATAAAATAAATATAACTTAAAACTAGATATCATTATTATATATTAATCATTTCAACCCAAGCAAGGAAGGGATGTCACTAGTGCACAATGGGTTACAGGGAGTGAAAGAGAAAACTGAGAATAGGGAGGATTGAGAAAATGACAAAAGATGAGCAGAATTCAAGAAGACAGAAGATGGAAATTGATGTTGAATTTAAATTTTTGAAAATTGTATTTATCAGGGAAGTGAGGAAACAAAAGGGAGATCCACAGGTGTGAAGTGTGAGAGAAGAAACTATTGGAGTAGAAGTGGCAGTTGCATTTAGCCATTTCAACATTAAAAAGGGGGACCTAAATGCCAATCTAGTAGCACACTTAAATACATGTATTCAGGGCACCTGGGAACAGTATTCAATGCTTGGATGAATGGTAGATTTGTAAATGCAGATTCTGACGAGAAAAACCTTCTGGCATGACACAGTGACCCAAATTTCCTTGCAGTAGATGCAGCTATTAATTTGATGTAGTTGTTCCACTTACAGTTAGCTGAAAATGTGAGGCCAACAAGGCACAGTGTGTTGCTCTCTATGAATCTAGCATCAGCCATGCTGATGGAGGGTAGGAAAGATTAAATGAGAGGAGTTTTGTTTTGGAGGCATTAAAATTTATGAGCCATTTCCTACCCCAGTTAACCACAGATTGGAGATCCTTTTCAAGAGCAGCGGCCAGGTTAATTTTGTCAGCATTGGGAGATTTGCTATTGAGACAGTAGTAAATGGTCGTATCATGAAAATAAATGCCTACTTGGGAATTGATGAAGATCAGAAGAAGCATAAGACCCAAGATAGAGCCTTGGGGACACCCGTGTTTGCAGGAAACGATCTGGAAGCAAGCCCATTCAGAATGGGAACATTCAGATTTGATGGGAACAATTGGATTAAATCAAACAATAGTCCAATAATACAGTAGTCTTGGAGCTTACATAGAAGACCGGCATGCCAAACCCTGTCAAATGCTTTGAGATATCTAGAGTCACAGCTTGAGCTTCACCATTATTATCAAGAACTTGATATACATATTCAGTGATGGCTGTTAGCCCATCAGCAGTAGACCTGTCAAAACAGAAGCAATATTGTTTGTCAGAGAGTAGTTAGTGAGAGATAAGGTGCTTAACCATTTCAGCATTTATTATAGCCACAAATACTTTGCCAGAAAGTAGTAGGTGACTAATAGAGTAATAGGATTGTCAGAAGGTTCTCCAGAATTCTTAAAAACAGGAACTACAGAAGAGGACTTCCAACAAGGTGGAAAGCAGGAAGCAGTGAGGCAATAGTTGAAGAGTTTAGAGAAAACCAGTACCAGCTTGGGAGCACATTCTTTTTTAGGATAATGGCTGGGATCCCATCACCTCTACTTGCCTTATGAGAGTAATTTAGAAATGATGTCAGACCAGTGATGGGGTAATGCGCATATCACTCGGGAGAACGTCTGTCCTATTGAGAAAATCAGGTGTGGGTACTCCAAATGAGACGACTGTGGAATTGGAAAAGAATTTACGAGCAAAGCATTCAACATTATCTGCTGTAGATGTCAGGAATTTGAATTCATTGAATAGAGGAAGGATTGAGGAGTTGCTGTTGTTCAGCACACTCTTGCAGAGCTGCCAATAATCTCTAGAACTGAACTTGTGAGATGCTATACATTGGTTTATTCCATAAGCAAATATTATGGTAAATAACGTGTAGAATTATAAAAAAAAGTATATTTTAGAAATTTAGACAATATGAAATGCATGGATTAATGAAAATCCTGCATACCCCACCACCAGATGCAGATGACGTCAATCTGCTAACATTCTTTTGAAGTATAAATAGAATCAAGAGAAGGGATAAAAAGCTACTTACCTTTGATAAGCAAATGCCATTGCAATTATGGTCAATATTACACAGAAAGATAATGAGACACACAGGACGATTTTACTAGTATGGTCAAAATTTGTGGATGTTTGGTGACCTGAAAAAAAATGATATTCAATAAATAAATGACTAATTATGATATTTACAAGTTGCATCACATACCTTAATATAAGATTTGTAGCAAACATAAAAGAATTAGCAATGTGGATATACTGAAGAGAAATAAAGATGGGAGATGCTTGCAACCAGTGCTAATGCCCAAGTATAGAAAAGAGAAAATAGGCCTGCCTGGTGGGTCATGCTCACTACCAATGCTAATGGCCAGGTATAGAAAAGAGAAATAAGGTCTGATTAGTGGGTGATGCTTACCACTAGTGTTAATGGTCAAGTGAAATGTGAAATTTTCAAAGCAAGCTGGTACATTAACTAAAGAAAATTTTTGGACCCTAACTGACTTGTTCCAGACTACACTAAGAATTTCTCTATTTTCTGTGCCCCAAGGCCAATTTACAGTGTTTGGTATTAATTTACTCTAAATATTTAAGTGATGTTAACAAAATGGTAGAAAAGTCTTTTGCCTCAATCTGTTGTTTTGTTTTGTTGAGTAACAAATTGAATTAATCACTGAATTTGTATTAATTGCAATAATTGTTGCAGCAGTTGATACGAGTCAAGAGAGAAAAGAGGGAGGTAAGGAAAAAAAAGGAAATTAAAAGAATAGAAGAAATAGGTGAAGACTGGAAAAGGAGGAGAGGAAGAAGAAAGAGGGAAACAGGTGGGAAAGTAGGAAAGAGATGAGAAGAGTAAGGAAAAGAGAGACTGTAGTGAAGAAAATGGCAAATTACCTTTTGTCAAACCAAGCGACAGTTTGTCGCATGTATTCTACATCAGAAAATGTGGCAAAAAAGAAAGTTACTTACCGAGAAAAAGGGCATGTATTCTGCCTGATATTCCGAAGACGGAATATCCAAAATAGGAACATGCCAGTTGCAGGTGTTGCCATAAATGTATCTCGGATATGCTAATATTGTCTCCTCTCCCACTTGTCGACCAATGAAAAAAATTGTTTCATCAATAACAGCAGTCGGTGTTCTCAAATTGGGGAGAAAAAAAATTTTTTTTTTTATTTTTTTATTTGGCTACCTCATTCATTGGCTGGTGTGTTAGATTTCTGACTGTTTACATGTATTGGGATTTGTAACAAAGGGACTTCAAAACGAGATTTCACAATTTTTTTCTGCCCCTGGATTTTTGAGTTTGGACTTGCGATTTGTTTACTTCGTTGTGGAAATAATCTGCCACAGCAAGTTCTGAATAGGAATTTTATTCCAAGCACGACAAAACTGACTACAGAGACTAAAGGGAAAGAAAAGTGGAGGGGACAGAGAAACAGGACGGAGAAAAAAAGCAAAAAAGGAAATCTCAATCTAGGTATGATGCCTGACCCCTTTTGATCAGGAACCAACCATAATCCAAATTCTAGTAGTTTGAAAAAAAGAGAGCATGTACCTACCTGGGATAGGAGTGGTACTCCGTTCAATAAAGATGGGTCGTAGATCTCGATTGCAATGATCTTCCCAATCACAACAAGCTATCGTTTGGGGTGTACTGTGGGGAACAAGATCCCCTTGGCACTGTAAAGTGAAAAAAAAAAAAAAATACATTTTAATTTCCATTAAAAAATGACTTTCCTGGTGGAGTAAAATAAAGAAAAAGAATGAAGAAAAAAATGAGGTAAAATATTTTTTTACAAATGAAGAAGAAAATGAGGTAAATAAAAACTGAAATACACTATTTACATTATTCGGACTGTTGTCCTCATCTTTGTTGCCATATTTATGACAACGTTTTGGCCGTTGTACACTGTGGCCTTCTTCTGGTGATTGGAATGTCAAACTGAACCCTTTATTTTGCTCATAATGGATGTCAGTTATCAGTTATATCACACTCTTTGGGTCATGTCACTGGCTCTAACTGACACCTTTATCAACTGTGCCATGTGTCCTTCCAACCATTTGACGAAGGCCGGAGCATACAACGGCTGAAACGTTGTAATAGATATGGCGACAAAGATGAGGACAACAGTCCAAATAATGTAAATAGTATACATAATACCTCATCTCAGAAATATAGACAGATACTGAAAGCTAAAATATGTCCCAGTTTTCATTTTTTTTTTTTTTTGTTTGACAAAAAAAAAAAAAAAAAATTTTTTTTTTTCCAACATAACTTATTCCCTTAAAACCCAACCATTCTAAAAAATGCTCTCAATCCAAAATGAGACTGTTTAAAAAAGGTTTTTTTTTTATTTGGGGGGGGGGGAATAAACAGTGACATCAAGAAATATAAACACTTTGACCATCTGTGTGACATGCTGTACTTACTGGCTGAGAAATGGTAATAGTACAGAGCAATTAGTAAGCTGGTAATATAGATAGGAAACTGGTCCTGATGAGTCACTATATATAAAGCTTTATTAAAAACAACTGACCTGATACTGTGGCTAACTTTTTTTTTTAATTTTTCTTGTGTTCTTATAATTTTCTTCTGGAAATAAGTTATGTAGAAATGTGCTGACAGTGTTTGGAAAATAGAACATTCCTATAACTCTAGACACATAGATAAAATAATCCATACATTCAGTTAAAAGTAAAAATAAAATCCTCCTTGATAATGGCTAAAAGTTCAGCCAAAAACAGTCAGACATAGAGAACATTCTGACAATTACTACAATTTTATATCCAAAAAAGAAAATAAGAGCACAAGAAGAATTAAATAAAAAAAACTTAACTGCAGTACCTCGAGAGCTGTTTTTAATCAAACTTGTATAAAAGAGATTGCTGCCCAAATACAAAATTATATATATATAAGGTGTGAATCCACTTCTCCCTCCAGCTATGGGTAAATAGCAGGACTGACTAGATTCTATAGCCTTGGATGGCAACTGGTCTGGGAGAAGGACAACTCTGAATTCAAAACCTGCAGAGGGTCGTTTGGGGACTTTGTGGCATACTGTGCACCACTTCTCTGTATTTGGCCCTTGAAAAAGTGTTGATGGTTCTGCACGAAACCTTCACCACTATAATCAATTCTCATGTGCTGTTGTCGGGCTGTCGGTTCCTAAGAACTGATCTGCTTGACCCTCATACATCGAATTCGACAGGAGAGTTGAGTGTGTGTGTGTGTGTGTATATATATATATATATATATATATATATATATATATATATATGAAATGGACTAAGCCTGAATATATATTCTGTTTATACATTGTGTTTGTATGTGTGTATATATATATATATATAAAATTGGTATATAATCCTGACAGAGTTCTAAGTTATTGACATTTTGAGAAAGACCAAGGGAACACAAGTAAATTTTTTTTTCTATTTTATACTTTTTGGAACCTTTCATTTTGTTTTTAGTGGTTTATATATATATATATATATATATATATATATATATATATATATGTGTGTGTGTGTGTGTGTGTGCGCGCACACACACACACACACACACACACACACACACACACACACACAGTCATATCTAAAACACCTTGGACTGGCCACTTTCTGGAATTAATTTTTCCTGATTTCCGAAATCATACAGGCACCATTGGGCAAATAATTAACACTATAACAAACAGGTTATTTCGGAATTGTGAAAAGCATAGACGGAGGGTTGGTTTTTTTTTTCATTTTTGGGGAGGGGCCGCCAACTTTAAAATGCCATACAGCTCAAAATAACAGTTTAAATTGTTTGAAAATTTGCAGGATTATTCTTTTGCCTTTTATTTTAAATTTTAATTTGGCATGGAACTAGTGGCGACATCATGTAAACATAGAACATGACACTCTCCTAAGCTTTCCAACAACTGGCCAAGGATTACCCCCATGATCTCATCAGTATGCACTGAAAGCTGGGGAAGGGCCTGCTGCACACAAGGTACGAAACAGAATGCAAACAGTTTTCCATAATATCTGTATATGTCTTGGGTGGTTAGGTAGGTGATACTTTGGACAAATTCTATGTTGATCTCATAGATCAGCTCTTCCCCCTACCAACTCCTTGCCCATCTATAAATCTGGCTGGCAATATGAATGGAGTAGTATCGAAACTATATGATGGACAAGTCTGTCTCCCACCAAGGGCGGACTAGAACTAATTCTTCAATCACTAGCTTGATTGTTAATATAGATCAGCACCCGAAAATAATCAATATCTGTTTTGTTGTCATTAGGTCTCCAAAAACCTCTTCATTCACTCCTTTACTTCCCCATTCCCCTTCAGTCACAGTGAATGCCACTTAAAAGACAGGCTCGAAAAAGAGCCGTCTGCTTAAGATTAAGATAAAACCACATCTTCCTTTTCTATGTGGGTCCCTATAATATCACAATCAAATGTAAAAGTTTGAAGTAAGCAAACCAAATGTTTCAATGCAATTGCTTCAATTAAAATGCAAAGAATTCATGCTGAACGGACTTTGAAACATTTATGTACTGAAGACAGAACATACCAATATTGGAAGGTTAAAGTAAGACTATATGTAATTTTCTAAAATTACAAAAATCCTCATGTAAGCAAAAATATGCTGACATCAGCAATTATGAAACAAAAGGAGTTCTTATTATATCCACAATTGCTTCTTAGAATAACAAAATTGTTTCAAGAGTCTATTTTTAGTAACATATCTGGCATTTCAAATTAATACATCAACTACAAAAGCAGTAATATCAATTAAAAGGTGTGCAGACAGGCAAAAAAGCTCTGCCTTTGTTCAGTATAGGGTTAAATGAATAACTTATTGTGAGATTACACATTTTTCTAGAACTTTTCATTCCAACAAATCTTTTGAATTAAAATGCTTAAATACTCTAATTCATTTTTCTTTGGTGGTTTGGTGAAATCCTACAATATTGTTTAATGTGCTGTTTTTTCTTTCGTTGGAAGCGACTATAACCACAACAATAACCCAGACTGGATGTTTTCTCCTGAAAATGTCCCAGATGTCAGCTATTGAATTTGTGAAGTACTGGTCACTTTGGCAGTTTGAAATGGCATCCACTGAATATTTTCATTGGGTCTGGGACTAGTGATGTCATCAGTTTGAAAATAAATAAACCAAATGCTTCATGTAATCGCTTCATTTACAATGCAAAGAATTCATGCTGAATGCAATTTGAAATATTTGTGTCCAGAAGTCATAAGTCCCCATATTATAAGACTATATGTAATTTTAATAAAATTACAAAAATCCCCATGTAAGCAAAAATATGATGATGTCAGCAATTGGGAAACAAAAAGAAGTTTTCATTTTATTCACAGTTATTAGGTTGGTGCAAAAATAATGTCGTTTTCTCACACAGTAACATATGCGAGAAAACGACATTATTTTTGCACCAACCTAATACTTTGCAGAATAATTCCGTGGAGCGAGTAGACATGGTCAAATACAAATAACAAAACTTGTCGAACAAACAGTTTGCAATAAAAAGAAAAAAGAACAGGGCAAAAATGAAATATCAAGCAAGCAAACAACATATGCAAGATAAATTAACAGTGAGAAGGCAAGAAGTTAATAAACTAAGAATTGTCATCAACACACAAAAGCAAGTTTGAATAAATGAATGTAGCATCGTCTTCTAGACAAGGCCGATCGGGAGTGAATTATGTTAAATTGCAAACTAGCCTATTTTATTGGCTATGAAAATAATCCCAGCATACATTTGTGTGCTTTTGCCTATAAAAGGGGAGGTGCAAGTGTTCTGAAGTCATTCTTTATTGGATTGAAATCAATAAACCCCAAAATATTGTTTTTCTTACAGTTTATTTTTTAGTAAGATATCTGAAGTTTCAAATCAATTATTCAACCATAAAAGGAGCACTATCAACTGAAGAGTTTTGTGGACAAAAAAAAAAATAAATAAATAAATAAAAAAATAAAAAGCCTCCACATACTTGGTTTAAAAATTGTCAAGAGATGACAACTGTAACAAACATTGTAAATATTCACACTGAATAGGGTAAATTAAAACAAATGATATTAGAGTTTAGTTGTAAGGTTGTAAATGAGATCAAAATAGATCATAATCACTTATATGCTTTCTTGTCTTCAGTGGGACATTATTAAAAATAAGGTAACCTTGGTTCTGAGGATTCCAGTCCTAGGATAGCACCTCCCCAATGAACTATCAGATGAAGATTGAAGTATACTGATGCTTTCATGACATTTGTTGTGGAAACCTGAGTAACTTCCTTTGACCCCCCCCCAACTCCCATATTATACTATGTGCAACATTCTACCTATCACAGGATGTAGTTACACACACATATATATATATATATATATATATATAAAATTATTTATTTAAAAATATGATTCCAACATGCTACATAAGAGGTCACATGTTTAATTTCGCTTGAAGATGGAACAGAGCTTACTTTAATTCAAATAATTATATTGAAGTTTTCGGCTCTTGTTTTGAAACATGAGAACTCTTATGTAGCATGTTGGAATCATATTTCTAAATAAATAATTATATTTATGCTCTACTTTTGTATTGAGCACTATTTTTTAAAAATAATAACAAAAATACTAAAGAATTTTGGATTATTTACCTAACCAGTTCTTTCCTATTATATATATATATATATATATATATATATATATATATATATATAAAATGATGTTATTAGGTTGGTGCAAAAATAATTTCGTTTTCTCACATAGAAACATATGTTAGAAAACGAAATTATTTTCGCACCAACCTAATATATTATTTTATTACCCACTCCACCAAAAAAAAAAATAAAATAAAATAAAATAAATAAATGAACTGCTTTACTATCATTACAGTATAAAAATCAATATTTAAATTATGCAACTGTCAGTTTTCAATCAGCACCTGATGATTGCATTTTGCATAAAACTTCAGAGTTGTGCTACTGGTAAAAAAAAAAAAAAATTATATATATATATATATATATATATATATATATATATATATATATATATATATACACACACACACACACACACACAGTGCTGTGAAAAAGTTATTGAACCCTTAATATTTTTTTTAATTGTTCCCCCCCCCCAGATAATCTTAATTAAACAATATATTAATTAAGAAAAAACTTTATTACATCAATTACAGCCACTTTCAAAATTATTTATCAAAATGGAATAAAAAATATTTAAAAATTAAGACATGCAAAAGTGAATTAACCCTTACATTTAATATTTGGTGACTGTTCCATTTGTGGTTAAAATCTAAACCTTTTTCTATAATTTTTAAGAAGTTTCTGGTAGTAGTGACTGCTGATTTTGAGTATTATTCTTGGCAATACTCTCACAATTGCTCAATATTAGCCGATTTTCTTGCATGCACTGTCTTCTTTCACTTGAATCACAGATTTTTCAGTTGGGTTTAGATCAGGACTTTGATTTGGTTTTTCCAAGATTTGACAATTCTTTTTACAAATTCATTCTTTTGTGGATTTGTTTTGATCCTTCAAATCATTGTCCTGTTGATAGTTTCAGCTCTGGCCTAAAGCCAACTTTTAACACATACCACAGAAAGAAATGGCAACCTACTGTGGGGAAAAAATCTGCCTCGTCAGTCATCTATAGATAAATACATGATAAGCATGTATCACTCATGGCACATAACTGACTGAGGGGTTCACTTACTTTTGCACAGTATGATATATACTTATTGACACACTTGTCAGCCATCAATATCCCTCATAACACCCTCAAGTGCTTATCCTGGGAGTGGTTAAAAATGGAGATCAATGTGTTTTAGCGGACTCAGCAGTTTTCAATCAGATTGTCTTAACATCTTCAAGAAGCAAGAGCAAGATCTAAAAAGTCAGCCAATCTAATATTGATCTCATCCCACAATCCTTACTCTTGCTCCATATGTGGCCTCCTTTGTAAATCGCTAGCAGGTCTTAAGTTCCACTTAAGATTAACACAGAAAATTTCATAACAGAATCAATTAAGTTGTCAGCTCCTTATATGTCGAAACCGACATTACACAAACACATTTGTTTTTACGGCCTATCAACCCATTAGATTGTAAGAATATTTGGGAAATAATACATGATACAAATCCTACTAATTAACCCATAGCTGGGGGAAAAGAAGAGGTGTATTCATACCTTTCCCAAGAATGCATGTAAGTGAATATAACAAACACAACTGGAATTCAAACTTGGTTCTCCAATTAACAATTCCAAGCCATTATCCATTATACCACTTGCATATTCAAATTTACAGCACCTAGTATTTCTTAGTAGTAACCCATCTAGGTACTGACCAGGTTTGATATTGCTTAACTTTAGTGATTGTATGAGAGCCAGTATTTCAATGTGATATGGCCGTAAGCTGAAATGAATTGGAATGGTAGTTAAACAATCCTATAGTAAGCAGTCATGAAAAGATAGCAGTTAGCTTACTTAATTGCAATGTTCACAAGATTAAAGGGAGTTTTCATTGGTCACTTGAGAAATCTCTTTATTTCATGGCCATGTAATTAGTTCTTTATAAAGACTCTAATCACATCAACCAATAACAACAGGTTGAAAGGTAAACTATTATCAGAATAATGACAAGGTTGCTTTAAACTTGCTGACAAATAATGAACCTCCAAACAAAAAACAAAACACTATAAAAGTATAAAAATACATTATAAATTATAAACAATACCTATTTATAGTAGAATGACCGACAATACATTTCGTATCAAAATGACCGACAATACATTTCGTATCAAAATGACCGACAATACATTTCGTATCAAAATGACCGACAATACATTTCGTATCAAAATGACCGACAATACATTTCGTATCAAAATGACCGACAATACATTTCGTATCAAAATGACCGACAATACATTTCGTATCAAAATGACCGACAATACATTTCGTATCAAAATGACCAACAATACATTTTATCTGTAGTTGAAGACATGCAATTGTGTTCAAAATATTTAGATTTCAGCATTAAATAAGTCAGAAGTTATGCTGCTAAACAAAATCAACCAAACCACTAACACAAAAGAACTCCTTCATGACATCCTACAATTTCTTAAAAAAAATCAAACTGTATTCCAAAATATAACTTCAACAATATAAAATACCTCTAGTAATTATGTCCACACAAATATGCATATGCACAAAAGGTTGAGTATCATCTACCATGTATTCAATTGTGAAAGCAGAATAACATACAGTGCCATACAGAAGTTTACAAACACATTACAAAAAATGTTGTTTGTGTTTTTTTTTGTAGGTATTTCTAATAGTCAGATTAATTAAACTTTTACCGTTCATATATATATTTAGATATTCAGTCAAACAATCAGATTCTTTTTTTTAAATTTCCGAAAAGTATCCGAGGAAGAAGAACCAATATTTAGTAACTCAAAAGTTTACTTCACATTTTTTTTTTTTTATTTATAACAGCATTTTTTATAAAAGTGTTCAAATTTTACTAGAATGTTCCAAATTAGGATGTGGTAGTTTTTTTAGAATGTTCCAGATTAATTTCATGATTACTTTTAGAAATGATTAAAAGTATTGTGTCATTCCTTTTCTGTCAACCATCCTTTAAACATTGACAAAATGGGGAAAAGCAAAATAATTGATCAAGACATCTGTAAACATTGTTGACATTCATACAAATGGACTTGGTTATAGGAAGATATCTAGTAAGTTAAATGTGTCATTGAGTTCAGGTGGTAAGACTGGAAGACATTTCATCCCCCACGCCCCCCCCCACGCTCTGGTTGTCCTACAAAGGTAATGGAACGTATGGCTAGATTATTGACAAGAAAAATTAGCAATAACCCCCGAGTTACACTTAAAGTAGTTCAGGGAGGAGTAGAAGTAAGTGGAGTAAAAGTGAGTATGAATACAATTAGTCGTTCACATCATTGATATGACATCTTTTCAAGTACTCCAAGGAAAAAGTACTTCTTAAATGAAAACACCTTGCTGGACTGGATTTTGCAAATAAGCATTGTATCAAACCTGCAACATTTTGGAAAGATGTACTTTTTGACAGAAATACAGCAGCAAAGGTCTGGAGAAAGAAGGGTACTGAAAATTCACCAAAGAATACTATCCCAACATTAAAATTTGAAGGCAGATCAATCATGATCTGGAGTTGCTTTACTGCCCAAGGTTTAGGGAACATTGAAATAATAGAAGGGAGGATGAATGGAGCATGTTATAGGGATATTTTGGAGAGAAATTTACGTCATATTTACTGGGCTTGAAACCTGGCTACATCTTTCAGCAAGATAACAATCCTAAACATACTGCAAAGCTTATGAAATCATGGTCAAGTTAAAACAGAATAGACGTTCTAAAATGACCATGTCAATCTTCACATCTCAATCCGATTGAAAATTTATGTAGAGAGCTGAAAGTGAACATTCAAAGAAGTAATCCACAAAACCTGCATGAACTAAAGAAATTTTATTGTAAAGAATGGAAAAATATTAGGCAAAAACCATGCAAGAAATTAGCAGGGGACTACTCTAAACGCCTACATGATGTAATTAGCAATAACGGTTAGACTACAAAATATTAATAAAGGAGTTAATAAATTGTAAACTTTTGCGTTATTAAATATTGTTTTTTCTTTGGATGATATTTTTATTGATTATTTTTTTATAATCTGATTGTTTGACTAAGGCGTAACCATATGTATTATTAGCAGTAAAAGTTTCATTAACCTGTGTTAGAAATACATAAAGAAACATTATTTGTAATGTGTTGTAAACTTTTGCATGGCACTGTGTATCATATTTTTATTACTTCAAAGCTCTCAAGAAAATTCAATTTTGGTATTAAATTTTGATTTCTTTAAGAAATTCCATGATCAACTAGAAGCGTGGGTGGTACCATTCAAATACATAAAACCTTGTGTAATAATTAAACATAAGTAGATAGCATGAAAACTTTTGGCAGACTGACTCAGTGGGTTGGGTACCAATGAGTGATACAATCATTGAGAAGGTACAAATAGAGTAATTGATAGATTCATTCATTCATTTTATATGGTTTATCAAAATTTGGCAAACTATACTGATACAAGTCTTACTAATTAATTAATCTATAGCAGGAGGAAGAAAAGGTGGATTCATACCTTATCAGAATTCAACAAACAAGAAATTATAATGTAGATATAAAGTGAGGTATCAATTCTACATTACAAGCAATATATAAACTGGTCCCTCACTTTGTGGCCACAATACTTTGTATACATCTATATTCCAGAGAATGTAAATAAATCTAAAAGACATTGCTATGTAGCTAATTAGTGGTTGATTGATAGAGTTTATCGACCCTTTGCAGGTTATTTAAAGCAAAAAATATTTTGAGATTGTAAAAATATAATGGGTTAGTGATACAAGTCTTATTAATTAATCCAAAGCTGGGGAGTGAAGTGGAGTTTTACCTTTCCTAAGTGTATTTGTGCATAAATGAATATAACAAATAGAACTGGAATTGGATCTCAGTTCTCTGATTATCAATTCTAAGGCATTATCCACTATACCACCTAGACATGCAAGCTTACAGCACCTGGTATTCCTAAGAGGTCACCCATCGAGATACTGATCAGGTACGATGTTGGTTAATTTTGGTGATCATATGGAAACTGGTGATGTGGCTGTTGGCCTGAATAAATTAATGTTTATCAGCACAGAAAATGAATCAGCATGCAGAGTTCAATTTCTGCTTCATTCTGTTACATTCAGCTTGTGCTAAAGCCCTTGGAAAAGGTGTGAATCTATCTTCTTGCAAGCATTGGTTTAAATTGTAAGGCAGACTGGGCTCTCTCTTTTCTTGAAATAGAGCATACCACATACAATTCAAGAACTTTCTCATACCACTTAAAATAATAGAGATAAAGCAGAGAGGGATTAATTCAAATTATATATTGCCCTCATATATAATATATTATATATATATAAATTAATTGATTTAAAATATGGTTTTTCCGCTACACAGTTCTAACCATGTTTCAAAAATGGAAGGTCCGAATTTAATTTTGTAATTAAATTAAAGACATTAGTTCCATTTCATCCTCAAGCGAATATAAGAACACCAGATTATATATCTTACTGTTCTTTCTTTTTATATATATATATATATATATATATATATTCCCAAAAGGATATAATCCAGTTAGAACTCAATGTCCAGGACAGAGTAAGAATATAATATAAAAGGCTCAAACACTAATATTCCATGGTTATAATTTATTACGTTGGAATCATAATCACAGTCCAATTTATCAGACCTAGAAATTCAAAAAGCTTTTTGAATTTGTAGGTCTGATGAATTGGATCTCGATTACAATTCCAATGTAATAAATTATAACCATGGAATATTAGTGTTTGAGCCTTTTATTTATATATATATATATATATATATATATATATATAGATAGATATATATATATAAATTTTTGTTTTCAGCTTTGTTATATTTACAGGTAAAAATGCTCAATATCAGGAATAGATCATGTATAAATATGAAATGGCACTGAGGTTCACACCAAGTGGCAACAGTGTTTCATGCTTGAACACAACCTTTTGAAGATTGTGGTCAAGCATGAACTCAGTGTGTATAAAAATTCAGATATAAATAAAATATATACAGTGGAAGGAAACAAATATTCATATACACACAAATTTTTAAATTATTGTATTTACAAATAATGAATAAATATGCTTTTCATATAATTAACTGTACACAGATGCATAATAACTAAATATGCATTGAAAACAGAAAAATATATTGTTTTAATAGAAATAAATCCATTTTAATGGGTGTAAAAACTATTCATACAATGCAAATTTCAAATTTTAAAACTTTTAAATTGCTTTAATACTTAAGATTATTCAAGTGAAATATTCTAGAATGTTCCAGTGATATTATCAGTAGCTATTTTTAGCCTAAAAAAAGCAAACAGAACATTCTGTAACTGATATTCGTGCAAGAAGGTTATCATCTTGGAAAGAGGTAAAGAATTGACAAATTTGCAAAAAGAACTGATTGTTAAGCTCTTGAAGGTGAAAGTTACCAGAAAATCTCTGGCAACCTGAATATTCTATTTACTACCATTAGTTCATTCATTGCAAGGTATATAAAAAAAAAAAAAAAAAAAAAAAATTCAAAACTGTTGAAAACCAAAGAACAGTTAGTCCATGAAAGATTTCTTCAATCATGGATCTTCATCACTAAACAGACAATAAGCTATGAAACTCAGAGGAACAATATAAAATCATGCTCCCTCAGAAAACTTCACTGCTATTGAAAACACAGAGATGACAGGTTGAAATTCATTTGTGAACATAAAGATAAGGAAAAAAACATATTGGGAAAGATTATTTATGGACAGACAAAACCAATATCAAGTTGTTTGGACATAATTCTAGAAATTATGTACGGAGGAAAGATGGTGATGCCTTCAAATAAAAGAACACAGTTCCAACAGTGAAATTTGATGGTGGCAGCATCATATTTTGGGGATATTTTTCTGTAAAAGGTACTGGCAACATATCAGTAATAGATGGTAGAATGAATGCTGCAGCCTATCAAAATATTTTGGAAGCAAATTTAATGATTTTGGCTGAAAATCCTGAACTTCCTCCTGACTGAATTTTCCAACAAAATAATGATCCTAAGCACACTCCAAAATCTATGAAGAAATGGCTTGCTGAAAATAACGTAAATATTCTGAAATGGTCAAGTCAGTCCCCAGATTTAAACCCGATTGAGAATCTGTGGCATTATTTGAAAATTCAAATCCAATCGAGAGTTCCAACAAACATCCCAGATCTGAAGACTATATGTGAAGAAGAATGGAACAAAATACCAAGTAAAATTTGCAAATCATTGAGAACTACAAGAAGAGGTTGGTTGCAGTAGAAGTGAATAATGGCTATTCTACAAAGTATTAAATCAAGATTATGTATTCATTTTTGTATTGTACAAATACTTTTTTTCACCCATTAAAATGGATAAATGGGATTTATTTCTATTAAATCAAAATCTTTTCTGTTTTCAATGCATATTTAGTTATTATTCATCTGTGTACAGTTAATTATATGAAAAGTATGTTTATTCATTAGTCGGAAATACAATATATTAAAAATTTGTATGTGTACGACTATTTTTTTCCACAGATATATATATATATATATATATATATATATATATGTGTGTGTGTGTGTGTGAGATCAAAAATTATGATATAAATAAAATATATCTGTAAAAGAGAATAGGAAAACCTTTTATACCAATGCATTTTCTTACCTTGTGAATGGCATAACAAGGTTTTCCTATTCTCTTTTATTGATATATATATATATATATATATATATATATAAATGAATAAAATCATGTAAACTTTGTTTTGTCGGCTTTTATAAGTCTGTAGCAAATATAGAAATGGATTCTGACTCACTTTTGCCTTAGGTATAAAAAAAGATTTTATATATATAAATGTCAAAAAAATCTCTAAGTTATTTACTAATCAAGAGCAAAAAGACTTCTTCAGGAACCACTTAATCCACATTGTAGACCCATTATGTAAATGAGGGTTTATGAATATTCATAAGATTAGGGAGGGTAAAAGGTTGCATAATGAAGAGGTCATCTGAACAGATGACATCTGTGACTTGATGGACAGAAAGTAGGGATAGAAACGGAGACATTTGTTATGACCGATTCATTCTGAGATAATCCCACCAGCCTCACAGACAATGAAACTAGCAACAAACATGTTCAACATTGTAAGAGAGTCAGCAAGTATGCTAACAGTTCAAAGATAAACAATAGCATTCACAATGGAGCCAATCTAAGCAATTTAAGCCACTTAGGATGGCTTTGTTTAATGTGAAACCAAAGACATGAACTTACAGAATAGTTCAACCATTCTGCAGAAGAATATCTGGGGAAAATGAAAACTAAGATGAAGTTAGTTATTGACCAAATTATATTGAAAGTCTTAAAACATCATCTTTACAGTAAGCCTTGCTAAAGAGAGAGAGAGAGAGAGAAAGAAGCCTTGCTAGAGAGAGAGAGAGAGAAAAAGAAGCCTTGCTAGAGAGAGAGAAAATAGCCTTGAGAGAGAGAGAGAGAGAAAATAGCCTTGAGAGAGAGAGAGAGAGAAAATAGCCTTGAGAGAGAGAGAGAGAGAAAATAGCCTTGAGAGAGAGAGAGAGAGAAAATAGCCTTGAGAGAGAGAGAGAGAGAGAGAGAGAGAGAAAATAGCCTTGAGAGAGAGAGAGAGAGAGAGAGAGAGAGAGAGAGAGAGAGAGAGAAAATAGCCTTGAGAGAGAGAGAGAGAAAATAGCCTTGAGAGAGAGAGAGAGAGAGAAAATAGCCTTGAGAGAGAGAGAGAGAGAGAAAATAGCCTTGAGAGAGAGAGAAAATAGCCTTGAGAGAGAGAGAGAGAAAATAGCCTAGAGAGAGAGAGAGAGAAAATAGCCTAGAGAGAGAGAGAGAGAAAATAGCCTAGAGAGAGAGAGAGAGAGAAAATAGCCTTGAGAGAGAGAGAGAGAGAAAATAGCCTTGAGAGAGAGAGAGAGAGAGAAAATAGCCTTGAGAGAGAGAGAGAGAGAGAAAATAGCCTTGAGAGAGAGAGAGAGAGAGAAAATAGCCTTGAGAGAGAGAGAGAAAATAGCCTAGAGAGAGAGAGAGAAAATAGCCTAGAGAGAGAGAGAGAAAATAGCCTAGAGAGAGAGAGAAAATAGCCTAGAGAGAGAGAGAGAGAAAATAGCCTAGAGAGAGAGAGAGAGAAAATAGCCTAGAGAGAGAGAGAGAGAAAATAGCCTTGAGAGAGAGAGAGAGAGAGAGAGAGAAAATAGCCTTGAGAGAGAGAGAGAGAAAATAGCCTTGAGAGAGAGAGAGAGAAAATAGCCTTGAGAGAGAGAGAGAGAAAATAGCCTTGAGAGAGAGAGAGAGAGAGAAAATAGCCTTGAGAGAGAGAGAGAGAAAATAGCCTTGAGAGAGAGAGAGACAATAGCCTTGAGAGAGAGAGAGAAAATAGCCTTGAGAGAGAGAGAGAAAATAGCCTTGAGAGAGAGAGAGAGAAAATAGCATTGAGAGAGAGAGAGAGAAAATAGCATTGAGAGAGAGAGAGAGAAAATAGCATTGAGAGAGAGAGAGAAAATAGCATTGAGAGAGAGAAAATAGCATTGAGAGAGAGAGAGAGAAAATAGCCTAGAGAGAGAGAGAGAGAAAATAGCCTTGAGAGAGAGAGAGAGAGAGAGAGAAAATAGCCTTGAGAGAGAGGGAGAGAAAATAGCCTTGAGAGAGAGAGAGAGAAAATAGCCTTGAGAGAGAGAGAGACAATAGCCTTGAGAGAGAGAGAGAGAGAGAGAAAATAGCCTTGAGAGAGAGAGAGAAAATAGCCTTGAGAGAGAGAGAGAGAAAATAGCATTGAGAGAGAGAGAGAAAATAGCATTGAGAGAGAGAAAATAGCATTGAGAGAGAGAGAGAGAGAGAAAATAGCCTTGAGAGAGAGAGAGAGAGAGAAAATAGCCTTGAGAGAGAGAGAGAGAGAGAAAATAGCCTTGAGAGAGAGAGAGAGAGAGAAAATAGCCTTGAGAGAGAGAGAGAGAGAGAGAAAATAGCCTTGAGAGAGAGAGAGAGAGAGAGAAAATAGCCTTGAGAGAGAGAGAGAGAGAGAGAAAATAGCCTTGAGAGAGAGAGAGAGAGAGAAAATAGCCTTGAGAGAGAGAGAGAGAGAAAATAGCCTTGAGAGAGAGAGAGAGAGAAAATAGCCTTGAGAGAGAGAGAGAGAGAGAAAATAGCCTTGAGAGAGAGAGAGAGAGAGAAAATAGCCTTGAGAGAGAGAGAGAGAGAGAAAATAGCCTTGAGAGAGAGAGAGAGAGAGAAAATAGCCTTGAGAGAGAGAGAGAGAGAAAATAGCCTTGAGAGAGAGAGAGAGAAAATAGCCTTGAGAGAGAGAGAGAGAAAATAGCCTTGAGAGAGAGAGAGAGAAAATAGCCTTGAGAGAGAGAGAGAGAAAAAATAGCCTTGAGAGAGAGAGAGAGAAAAAATAGCCTTGAGAGAGAGAGAGAGAAAAATAGCCTTGAGAGAGAGAGAGAGAAAAAATAGCCTTGAGAGAGAGAGAGAAAAAATAGCCTTGAGAGAGAGAGAGAAAATAGCCTTGAGAGAGAGAGAGAAAATAGCCTTGAGAGAGAGAGAGAAAATAGCCTTGAGAGAGAGAGAGAAAATAGCCTTGAGAGAGAGAGAGAAAATAGCCTTGAGAGAGAGAGAGAAAATAGCCTTGAGAGAGAGAGAGAAAATAGCCTTGAGAGAGAGAGAGAAAATAGCCTTGAGAGAGAGAGAGAAAATAGCCTTGAGAGAGAGAGAGAGAGAAAATAGCCTTGAGAGAGAGAGAGAGAGAAAATAGCCTTGAGAGAGAGAGAGAGAGAAAATAGCCTTGAGAGAGAGAGAGAGAGAAAATAGCCTTGAGAGAGAGAGAGAGAGAAAATAGCCTTGAGAGAGAGAGAGAGAGAAAATAGCCTTGAGAGAGAGAGAGAGAGAAAATAGCCTTGAGAGAGAGAGAGAGAGAAAATAGCCTTGAGAGAGAGAGAGAGAGAAAATAGCCTTGAGAGAGAGAGAGAGAGAAAATAGCCTTGAGAGAGAGAGAGAGAGAAAATAGCCTTGAGAGAGAGAGAGAGAGAAAATAGCCTTGAGAGAGAGAGAGAGAGAAAATAGCCTTGAGAGAGAGAGAGAGAGAAAATAGCCTTGAGAGAGAGAGAGAGAGAAAATAGCCTTGAGAGAGAGAGAGAGAGAAAATAGCCTTGAGAGAGAGAGAGAGAGAAAATAGCCTTGAGAGAGAGAGAGAGAGAAAATAGCCTTGAGAGAGAGAGAGAGAGAAAATAGCCTTGAGAGAGAGAGAGAGAGAAAATAGCCTTGAGAGAGAGAGAGAGAAAATAGCCTTGAGAGAGAGAGAGAGAGAAAATAGCCTTGAGAGAGAGAGAGAGAGAAAATAGCCTTGAGAGAGAGAGAGAGAGAGAAAATAGCCTTGAGAGAGAGAGAGAGAGAGAAAATAGCCTTGAGAGAGAGAGAGAGAGAGAAAATAGCCTTGAGAGAGAGAGAGAGAGAGAAAATAGCCTTGAGAGAGAGAGAGAGAGAAAATAGCCTTGAGAGAGAGAGAGAGAGAGAAAATAGCCTTGAGAGAGAGAGAGAGAGAGAAAATAGCCTTGAGAGAGAGAGAGAGAGAGAAAATAGCCTTGAGAGAGAGAGAGAGAGAGAGAAAATAGCCTTGAGAGAGAGAGAGAGAGAGAAAATAGCCTTGAGAGAGAGAGAGAGAGAAAATAGCCTTGAGAGAGAGAGAGAGAGAAAATAGCCTTGAGAGAGAGAGAGAGAGAAAATAGCCTTGAGAGAGAGAGAGAGAGAAAATAGCCTTGAGAGAGAGAGAGAGAGAAAATAGCCTTGAGAGAGAGAGAGAGAGAAAATAGCCTTGAGAGAGAGAGAGAGAGAAAATAGCCTTGAGAGAGAGAGAGAGAAAATAGCCTTGAGAGAGAGAGAGAGAAAATAGCCTTGAGAGAGAGAGAGAGAAAATAGCCTTGAGAGAGAGAGAGAGAAAATAGCCTTGAGAGAGAGAGGGAGAAAATAGCCTTGAGAGAGAGAGAGAGAGAGAGAAAATAGCCTTGAGAGAGAGAGAGAGAAAATAGCCTTGAGAGAGAGAGAGAGAAAATAGCCTTGAGAGAGAGAGAGAGAGAAAATAGCCTTGAGAGAGAGAGAGAAAATAGCCTTGAGAGAGAGAGAGAAAATAGCCTTGAGAGAGAGAGAGAAAATAGCCTTGAGAGAGAGAGAGAAAATAGCCTTGAGAGAGAGAGAGAAAATAGCCTTGAGAGAGAGAGAGAAAATAGCCTTGAGAGAGAGAGAGAAAATAGCCTTGAGAGAGAGAGAGAAAATAGCCTTGAGAGAGAGAGAGAAAATAGCCTTGAGAGAGAGAGAGAAAATAGCCTTGAGAGAGAGAGAGAAAATAGCCTTGAGAGAGAGAGAGAAAATAGCCTTGAGAGAGAGAGAGAAAATAGCCTTGAGAGAGAGAGAGAAAATAGCCTTGAGAGAGAGAGAGAAAATAGCCTTGAGAGAGAGAGAGAAAATAGCCTTGAGAGAGAGAGAGAAAATAGCCTTGAGAGAGAGAGAGAAAATAGCCTTGAGAGAGAGAGAGAAAATAGCCTTGAGAGAGAGAGAGAAAATAGCCTTGAGAGAGAGAGAGAAAATAGCCTTGAGAGAGAGAGAGAAAATAGCCTTGAGAGAGAGAGAGAAAATAGCCTTGAGAGAGAGAGAGAAAATAGCCTTGAGAGAGAGAGAGAAAATAGCCTGGAGAGTGAGAGAGAAAATAGCCTTGAGAGAGAGAGAGAAAATAGCCTTGAGAGAGAGAGAGAAAATAGCCTTGAGAGAGAGAGAGAGAAAATAGCCTTGAGAGAGAGAGAGAGAGAAAATAGCCTTGAGAGAGAGAAAATAGCCTTGAGAGAGAGAAAATAGCCTTGAGAGAGAGAAAATAGCCTTGAGAGAGAGAAAATAGCCTTGAGAGAGAGAAAATAGCCTTGAGAGAGAGAAAATAGCCTTGAGAGAGAGAGAGAGAGAAAATAGCCTTGAGAGAGAGAGAGAGAGAAAATAGCCTTGAGAGAGAGAGAGAGAGAAAATAGCCTTGAGAGAGAGAGAGAGAGAGAAAATAGCCTTGAGAGAGAGAGAGAGAAAATAGCCTTGAGAGAGAGAAAGAAGCCTTGCTAGAGAGAGAAATATATTTGCTAGCTCTGATTCTTCTTAAACCGGGAATCTTCAAGTTACAAGTTGCTTGTTGTATCCTTTCATCAGAACTAATTCTTTAACTCAAACGAATGTGCTCACTTCAGCATCCACAGCTCATATGACTAAAATGGACCTTAATTTCATCCAGTTCCATGCACCCAATACTGTTCAAAATATCATGGGCATAAAACATTTTTTCCGACCAATCAGAAAGGCCCACATAGTTGCTTAGAAACGGCTACTGTAAAAACTAATTCACTATAAAACCAACACTGATCTTCCCCACAAAATCAGATCCGACCTGATATTTGAGATGGACCCTATGATTCAGGGGACTATATGACTACCCAGGCCATCAGCAATGAGACCAAGCCACTTACATCAACAGCAATGACAGCAGCAGCAGCAACAACAGAGACTAACCCTCATACTACAATATGATAATTTGTGGAATATTTCTTCCAAGACTCTATTTCACTCGACTATATATACGTGTTGATTTTTCTCCACATACCATTTTGACTACTACCTTGTGTTATACCCCAACCAAGCTCTCAGTCTCCCATGACTGATATACGATAACCCGGAACTAGCAAACAAAACTCATAAATCACAAGAAATAAAAACTCTTCCACTTATCTCAATTTGTTATTTTGTCACTTCCATGACTTTTTTTCTTGTTAATGTTAAGGCTGCCAATACACACTAAACACTGGAAAAGTCATTTATACACAACTCTTGTTAAAACTACTTCAGATACAAGGAAGAAAAATTTACAAGACGCAGCAATAATTATTGTGTGTGTGCATTAAAGATGGTAGGTTAATGATAAAAGAAGCATTTTATTTTTGATATTTATCAATGCAGTGAGCAATTCTCTATTAACTACTCATATTGGATATTATAGAGAGAATATTTCAAATCAAAGTGCAGGTAATAACTAAATGCCAAGGTATGGACTTAATGATCCACTCATGCATGTGAGAAAAATACTTTCATATTGTAAGATTTTTTTTTTAAATGGTTTCATGATATTACTAATTAACCCATAGCTAGAGGGACAAGAGGTGGATATCATTTTTTTTTTCAAAGGGTAGTTGCGCATAAGTAAATATAATAAAGCCAACAGGAGTTGGAACTCAGCTCTCCAATTAACAATTTCAAGCCATTATTCATTGTGTAATGGACACATATCCAAGTTTACAGTACCTGGTATTCCCAAGTGGCCACCCATCTAAGTACTGACCAAACTTAACATTGCTTAACTTTAGCGATTGTACGGAAACCATGTTTCAATGTGATGTGACCATAAACCAAAGAATGATGACATTGGGAATGTCGTCGATGAAAATTAGAAACTATATAGATCCAAGGACAGAGCCCTGGGGAGCGCTCACATTAAAGCCCTGAAAGACACCCACAAACCTTCTCTAGAGGCTGTCCCATAAGTCTGGACACAGGCAAAAATGTATATTCTCAAGATGTGAAAATGTCAACAAAATATTACAGAATAGGAATTCCACATTGCCATCAATTTTAGCCCATTCACTCTTTATGCATTCAATCAAGTGTGTTGCATCTGTGATTTTCATTGAGTACACCTTCTCCTTTAGCAGACCCCAGAAAAAGAAGTCAATTCTTTCTTCTTTTGACAAAATCATGTTTAATTTGTGGAGGCGAAAAAAAAAAGATAAATAAAAATAAATAGTTAATGAGATTTCGTACGTGTCCAGACTTTAAGAACACCTTGTAGATTATTTAAGAGACAAATGTCTTGCTTATTTTTAAGCATCTTCAAGTTGTTCTGCATGAGCAGAAATGGGCGTTCATTGCTTTAAAGAGAAATGCAACAAATCTTGCATCTCTGTAACAAGATAGTTTTTCAGTTTAGAATAAATGAATCTGTATGAGGAAAAACAGCATTCAATGTCAGAAGACAAGGCCACTGCTGAAAGAAACTGTTTTATGGCAGAAAATCTATCATTGTTCAACACATTTGCATGTGAATTCCACTATCCAATACCTGAAAAAGTTATTGCTTATGGTGTCTGCAAGTTTACTTGCAACTTGAGAGTAATGGAAACAAGTTGAGGGATATTTCTCATTGATATATATTGCAATATTTACTTCCTTGTTTAATGCTTTCCCATGGAGATAAGGATGATTTGTGTTAGCAACAAACAAACTCTGCTGATTATGTTCCCACCATTTGTTGTTTTTATCAAAATTCTCGATGCTTCCGAAATATCAACTTCTTCAATGAATGCTGCTTGTTAAGGCATGTCAATTTTGGAACTGTGGTATTACACTCGATTTGAATGTTGGATTTTCATATCATAAATAACGACACAAAGTATTTTTTTCCAAATCTTTACTGTTTTTTGAGAAAATGAGTTTACATTAAGTTTAGGTCCAAAATCAGTTTACATTAAGTTTAGGTCCAAAATCAGTTTACATTAAGTTTAGGTCCAAAATCAGTTTACATTAAGTTTAGGTCCAAAATCAGTTTACATTAAGTTTAGGTCCAAAATCAGTTTACATTAAGTTTAGGTCCAAAATCAGTTTACATTAAGTTTAGGTCCAAAATCAGTTTACATTAAGTTTAGGTCCAAAATCAGTTTACATTAAGTTTAGGTCCAAAATCAGTTTACATTAAGTTTAGGTCCAAAATCAGTTTACATTAAGTTTAGGTCCAAAATCAGTTTACATTAAGTTTAGGTCCAAAATCAGTTTACATTAAGTTTAGGTCCAAAATCAGTTTACATTAAGTTTAGGTCCAAAATCAGTTTACATTAAGTTTAGGTCCAAAATCAGTTTACATTAAGTTTAGGTCCAAAATCAGTTTACATTAAGTTTAGGTCCAAAATCAGTTTACATTAAGTTTAGGTCCAAAATCAGTTTACATTAAGTTTAGGTCCAAAATCAGTTTACATTAAGTTCAAAATAGTAAATTTAGAATTTCATTTCAGTGATCAGTGAAAGCTTTATAAAATTTATAATTAGCTGAACCGTTACAAATTGTATATCGACAAAATGCATAACACAAGCATATTATTACTAAATCATTGTGCCATCAAATAAGACCTTCATTTACTTCAAAGAGAAATTATACTGAACAATTTACTTATATTATAATGTGTTATACAGTGAAGCATTTTTAGTGCAATTTTCAATAAACAATGCAAATTTAAAATATTTTGTCATAATTTGTAACCAGCAGTATTATCATGTTGTATACATTTTTATCTATTTTTTGTTTTTATTAATTATGATCTCACAAATCTTATTCATTGAGTAGGTTTTTTTTTTTGTAATCTTTTATAATTTTTTTTTTTTTTTTTTTACAGTTTTTACTTGTTGAATACAGTAAAAAAAAAAAAAAAAAAAAATTGCATATTTTGCTTGTGATGATTAATAATGAGAATTCTGGTCTGAATATATTTTCCATTTAATGTATCTAGAAGATATTAACTTTATTTGGATTTATTCTTGAAAAAGTAAAATTTGATGTTAGTTTGTAAGCAAAAGCCTATGGAAATTAAGTATTTCTGTACATTTTTTTTGGATGGTCTTTAAAACTAAATGCTCCAAAATTGATGGAAAAAAATCAACCTGCCCTAATGTTTGTGTCCCCTCTAGCTTATCCAGGGGTTCAGCTGTTGGCTGTAGTTGATGAAGTAGTTCCTCCACTGGGCCCTCAAGACGGTAGTTCCTCCACCTGGTCCTTGAACATGAGATCGAGTCCTTTATTTCTTCCTTCAAGAAATATTTGCTCCCTGTTTATATCACAAATTTGAAGAATGATCAAGTTTTTAATATAGATCAGACAGTCTGACATTGTTTTCTATGAAGCATCTTGGGGCGTCACAAGACATTGACAACCGTTTTAATGTTATCTAGCTGAGATACAACAAATGTTTCCAAAGTACTTGACCAAGTGTACAACCACATGTTCTTTTATATTAGAAACTCTTCTAAATCATAAGTCAACATTTGCAATTCACTTTCTTTTAATGATTTTTTTCATCCTGCTGATATTGGATGCATTATATGTCACCAGACTATTGATGTGACATCCAAAATCTTGCTCTTATTTCATTATTGACAATATTGCAATTTCCTGACAGTAAACGGCAGTGTGGGGTCAGCCTGATATATCTATTGTCTTAACTCAATAGATATAAGCAATTGATATTGCCAGAGTGACACATAATACGGTTATTATGAACGTTGGACCACCTATTTTATATTCTCTTTCCATATTTAACTATAGTAGCCACTCGACTACCTATTTTCACTATCTTGTATCTATAAACACACACATATATATATATATATATATATATATATATATATATATATTCAAAATTATAATATATGCATGTTATAACATCACTAAAAAATAGCCATTTTGTCTTATCAAGTGATGTTGTTCCAGAAGTGTTGAAACAAAATGGCTATTTTGTAGTGATGTTATAACATGCATATATTATAATTTTGAATAAATATTATTTGCTCTACTCTGTATTGAGCACTCTTTCAAGATAGTATTTTTGGTTATCAGAATTTTATTCCATCTGTACCAACCCTGTACTGTATATAATCAATTTCACCCCAAGCAAGACAATAAAACCAGTAAGACACAAGGGATTACTGTGGAAGAATTAGAAACAGAAACTAATGAGTGAGAAGAATAAAAGAGTAACCAGGAGAACAGTAGATAACAATTATTATTATTATTATTTTGAATTCTTAAAAGGAAATGGAACACTAAATGCACATTTATATGCCCACCAGCTGCAACCTGTCCATAAAATATTGGATGAAAAGCACCCCGAGAAAAAAAAAAAAAAAAAAAAAAACCAAGAAACATTGTTCTCTTCAATGACAACACATGGCCACATATAGAATGAATAATAAATTTGGAACTGTTGATGTGTTCTACCCACCATTTTCATGACGCCTTGCACCAACTGATTACTGAATTAATGAAATTACTGATTAATGAAAACCAGATTCAAAAGTCCAACAAAAAATTTTTGTAAAAAAACCTGCAGAATTTTACTTGAAACATATTGAAGAGCTGCCTGATAAGTCGCAACAAATCATTGCAAATAATGGTAAACATATCATTCAAGCATAATTAATATGCCTATTCCTTCAAGAAGAGTGAGTGAAGATCCTGGAATTGGATCTGGCACTCTTTTATTGGTCCTAGAAAGAATGTCATTAAATCAAATAAATTGTAGTTTATTTTTTCAAAAACAGAACTTAAACTAAAACAGAAATTTCTTACAACTCAACCTAATATATATGTATGCACATATACATACACAGAGAACACATAAGAATGTGCTGAAAAGTTCTCAGCCCAAATAAAAAAAAAAAATCCTTCAAAAAGATAAAATATCTATCATTTAGTCAGGTCTGGGGGAAGGGGGTCACTTTTCAGCACCCCCATCCCAGAACATACACATAGTATCACAAAAGTTACAAAAACTATTAAACTTTTGCTAATTTTTCCCCACACTCATTATAATTGCCGAAACAGAAAAATTTTAATTATTAAAAGCGGATTCTGTTTACGAAAAAGAATAAAAATAAAAAAGCAGCATATTTTCATTTTAAAAAAATGATTCCTGGGCTTTTGGGAAAACTGAAATAGAATGCATCTTTAAAATAGACAAATTGTGTGTAATTATGAAAACTCTAGTGAATCTACTCCTACCAAAACCCAGAATCAAACTTGTCAGACTGGCTCTTGGGGAGTTGGCAGCTTCCATCTACGTAAATATAAATTTATCGCTTCTTAACCTAAAAATACATCCTGGTAAATGGAATCAGTGTGATTGCATCTCTTCTTCTCTCAAGATATGAGTAAGATAGCTGGAGTGACTGGGTTCTCTAACCTTGATTGGCAACCACTCTTGGAGAAGGATAATTCTGAATTCAAAATGAAATCCAAATGCACAGGCATTCCAAAAAGCTAAGCAAAGTATTAAAAAACAGAAAGATTTCATTAGAAACAAAGAAAAACATGTTGGATTGCTATATGATATCCATCCACATATATGGCAGTGGATGCTGGACAATCTCCCTATGGATGTGAAAACTGGAGACAACAGAAATGTGCTTCTACAGAAGGATGATGAAAATTCCATGGATGAAGTGAGTAAGCAACAAGAAAGTCTTAAAGAAAATGGCAACAGGATCAGGAAAAGAGAGCTGAAATTTCTTGGACACATTATGATGAAGTAGGGCTTGAAAAACTTTACCCCCAGAGAGCATATTGAAAGAGATAGGAGGAAAGCACAGGGACACTTAGCTGACAAGCTTGTGTAAATGGATGGTGGAATGAGAAGCAGGAAGCTTAACAAAGTGAGGAAAACTTAAGGGCCACAAGGGATAGAAAGTTGTGGAGGCCCTTATGTCTTGGAAGAGATGCGACACATAGAAAAAAAGAGAGAAAGCAACAAGAAATCACTCCACTTTCCCCTCAGAATAATTATAGCAAATCATTTTCCAGAAAAAGGAAGATGAGAAGAGTCATAATCCTGTTCAATCTGAAGAAACATGGTATTTAACCTATATATTGTTTTGATTTTTGTTTTTTTACCTTCCCTTTGCTTGCCCATTTTGACCTTATTTTTGCTGGTTTAATAATAATGAATTATCCTACTGACCTTAGTTTAAACTGACACTGTCTTAAACTCTCCCCTCTCACTACCATGTTCTATGGCTATTTTGCTTAAATTTGGTCTTTTCTTGATTTCGTATTAACCTTTATCACTCCTTATATGACTTCATTTACTGTACAAAAAGTTTATCCTGCCACTGAAGGTGACTCTGATCCCTGAATAATAGTGTGTTTAAATTTCATAATTGTGTTGTCATATCCTGCTATGGCAATAGAAAACAACTTTGAATGAAATTAACAATACTGCAATTGAGAGGCTTTGAAAAAAAGAATGCAGTAGAAAGAAAAGTAATATTAATAATGCAGTGTGCTAAAACTTGCAAATTTCCATTTTCCAGAAATACAGTTTATAATTAGATAAGTGGAAATAAAGGTGTCAGTATAAACTAACATTGGGAGGGTGCAGGCTTAAGAAAATGAAGCTGGAGAGATATGCCCACCTACATCCTGAAAGAACACTGTATTAAAAAAAACAAAAAAAAAAAACAATGTGGGGTGTGATAGTTCTGAGGTGAAGAATTTTCATCATTTCATACATTATTCATAACATCAGCTTTATTCTTGATATTTGGTCGAGATGTTCTTCAACCTTTGTTAGGGGTATATTGCATCTGGTGGTCTTTAGATGCTTGTCTTATCTTTCATTTCTTTATTCATATCACAATGGCGGAATATTATTTAGATTAGTAAGTTCAGTTTTATCCTTGATATTTGGTTGAAATGTTCTTCAGCTTTTGTTAGGGTATATTGCATCTGGTGGTCTTTAGATGATACCTAAGACTTTTTCCTCTCTTACACTTCTTCACACAGAACATAATGTCTAAGCAAAACCACATGTTGACAAATTTCTCTAAATCAAAAAGAGATAAAATTTCTTTGGTATTGACAGATTGGACTTTGACATAACATTTTTTTTCTTTTTCATTATAATTAACCAAAAAAAGCTTAAGAAAAAAAAAAAAAAAAAAAAAAAAAAAGGATTTTATATATTTTTTCTGTTTATATGTTATTTTTATACATACAATTATTTTAAGTAAATGCCCTGTTTATAATAAACAGTATTAAACAATATTTACCAGCCTGAATGGTCCAAGAACTTTCATAGAAAATATGAGCATATAAAAATATGAGCATATAAAAATATGAGCATATGAGCATTTATGAGCATATTATGAAAATATGAGCATATTAAAATATTTGTATTATAAAAATAACATGTAAACAGAAAATATATGAAAATAATTGTCGAACTTAGTCCATTTCATTATATATATATATATATATATATAAATGGGTTTATTAGAGATATAGAGTGTGGCGGATAAATTGTCATCTAAATTACACAAAAATGAAAGTAACACTAACATCCCATTTTAATAGATATCTTTCATGTAATTTTGATAAATATATCTTTAAATACGAAAAAGAAAATTTATTCAATAAAGTTACCATTGGCTTCAACCATGGCCTCCAGATGACTTTGGAGTCTCCTACAACTCTTCTGGATGGTCTACTTGTTTAAGTTCTTGAACACTGCCATAATCATTGCCTTCAGTGTTACAAAGAATTTTGTTGGTTTTTCACATTCAACTGCACCCCATACATA
The DNA here is from genome assembly GCA_963932145.1 of Acanthosepion lycidas. Lineage (NCBI taxonomy): Eukaryota > Metazoa > Mollusca > Cephalopoda > Sepiida > Sepiidae > Acanthosepion > Acanthosepion lycidas. The sequence continues at coordinate 49,992,521 of OZ010612.1, forward strand.
ATAATCAAGGAGGTTGCATTCTGGGGAGTTAGGTGGCAAGATGTAAGGGGTAATGTGGTTGAGGAAATAGTCCGACAGCCATGATTGGGTTCCCCTGCTTTTGTGGCATGGTGCAGAGTCCTGTTGCCAGATATAGGGTCTTCAAGCAGCTACACTCAGAGCAGCACTACCTCCTCAAGACACTTTATGTAGGCCACAGTGTTGAGTCTGAGGCCCTGTGGAAAGATGAATGGAGGTATAACATTGCCATCATTGAATGATCAGAGTGAATTTTGTACCTTCATAATCACCATTAGACTCAGCCAACTCTTCCCAAATCCTCTGCACTGTTCTCAGATTGACACCTAAACACCCTGAAATGTTTGTATTGGAGATTCCAGCACAAATGGCAAGCAATACAGTATGTAATTTCCAAATTTCTAGCAGAGTGAATTGCATCATGATGCTCTTTTTCCCCACCACAGATGGTACCCAACTGATCCTGTGCAGTTAAACAAAAAAAACAAAAAACAAAAAAAAGTGCATGCATAAAATTAAAAATATAAAATGGCGACAATTTACCCATCGCACGTACTCTGTGTGTGTGTGTGTGTGTGTGTATATATATATATATATATATATATATATATATATATATATATATATATTATTATTATTATTCAGGCAGCATATCTTCATTCAAACAGGTTTCATTAAATAATATAGACATATTATGTCTATTTTTATAATAATCATTCCTTGTTCTCTAATAAGTTTCTTGATGCTAAGATGAATCTTATCAAGGAAGGTGCCATGGTTTTTTTCTTACCCAAGTATTTTAAATCTCCTCCGAGATCATCCTCAGGATTGAATTACAAAGACAGACTGATTGTAATTGTGATCATTGTGAAGGTGATTTTGTAAAACACTTGTGAACATGCTCTGTTATAATTATTTAAAAAATTTAAATTTATTCATAACTATGGAATTTTTTGCAAAACAAGAGTCTCTATATAAGGGATCTAACCAGAAATCGGTAGAAAATGTAAAATGTCATTAAACGTTGGTTAAATACACTTCAACACATTTCTGCTACATTTGTAATTTATATATATATATATATATATATATATATAGATAGATAAGTTTCTTTATGAAACTTTGACAATAAGAAATTAAAGTACAATTAGTATACTAAAAAAAACTATTACCATAAATACCATATATACTTGGATATAGTGCAGCTTTTTATGATTAGTCATTTACACAAAAAAGTAGTCGGTCGCACTATACACAGGTAATTTTTTTCTGAAGGGGTTAAATTCATGCATAAAATTCAGGAGTCGGCTTATATACAAGTATATACATTAAAAGTTTGAGAATCTTCTTTTATCGCACACCAACTCCTATATAGTAGTCACAATTCTCAATGATTTTGTCAAACCATGAAAATGGTCTATTTTATATATTGAGGAGGCATGGTGGAGTAATGGATTGTGGTTCGGATTGAAGAATCGAAGAGCTGAGTTTGAATTCCAGTTGAGTTCATTACATTCCATTTACAGGTTTTATATTTTTTTGATTTTTTTATCATCTTTAGTCACATATTCAAGGTTATAAAAATACATCTATGGCACAATGACTGCTGTATAATGGTCAGATTGTGCAAACCAGTTTTACTGAATAATTAATCTCATTTCTCTAGCTCTGATTATGAAAGTGGTTTTATGGCTGATCAAGTCTTCCTTAATGGCCATGCAAAGTGAAAGAGGAATTTTTCTCAAATGGATTCTCAGTTTTAAATGTTGTAAATATCTTTATCAACTCAAAATAAATTCTCTGAATTCTTTATATAAAACACAGGTGTGTGCATGTGTGTGCGTGTGTATGTATATATATATAAAAACATATTCAAAATACAAATATGCAGGCAATTACAAATGCACATCAACACACAAGGCAAGCATAAAAACTGAAATACACGCACACACAAATTTACACACAAAAATTCATAAATGTACACACACAAAAGCACACAAATATAAAAACAAAAACTTATAAATGCACACCCACAATGAAAAAAATTACTCAGATACACTCACACAGTCAAATGCACGCACGCACACACACACACACACACAATCATAAATGTGCACGTGCACACAAGCACACATTCTCCAACAGACACTATGGGAGACATAGCAACAGCCTTGATGAAATTTTTGGCTTGAACTAAGAGAAAAATAAAAAAAAATTGGCTCCTCTGTGTGATGTTGGCAAAGAAAAAAAGAAAAAAAAAATGAAAAGAAAAAAATGAATTATTTTTCTTCTCAGCAGCCGAGGGCAGATAAAGAGCAGAATTGAGCAAGGAAATTTTCCGAAAACCATCCAGTCAGTCCGTAGACAAAATGTCTGCAGATGGAGAAATTCTGTCGGCAAAAAGATTTGCAACTTTCTCCCAATTAATATTTCACCGTTGGAATTGGAAAAGACGACGTCCAGAAGAGTGGAAAGAGCAAAGACCACAAACGCAAAATTAAGAATGTATAAATGTGCCAAGCCCAGAAATGCAAGTTAGTCTGGATTTCTTTGCTTAGTTTTTGTTAAGAATTACAAGAAAATGACATCAATAGACAGATTTCTTTCTTCTTTTTTTTCTTTTAATCATTTCACTGCATGTAAGGCAGTAAAGCCACTAAGACACAAGGTGTTATTGAATGTGAAATAATAAGAAAAGAGAGAAACATTAACCTTTAGCACTCTGCATTATTAATATTACTTCCCTTTCCACTGCATTCTTTTTCAAGGCCTCTTAATTGCAATAACCTTATTGTTAATTTAATTCAAAGTTGTTTTCTGTTGCCATAGAAGGATATGACAACACAACTATAAAATTCAAATACACTATTGTTCATTGATCAGAGTTTCCTTCAGTGGAAAGATAAACTTTTTGCACAGTAAATGAAGTCACATACAGAGTTATAAGGGTTAAGAAAGGAGAACAATAGAAATGTATTTATAGAAAAGGCACAGGGAAGCTATATTATGGCAGCAGAAAAGTGACTGAAGCCAAGATGCCAGGTCAGGACCAATAATATTACCGATTCTTTAGATTTTATATGATTAGATTATTATAATAGATTATAACAGATTATTATTATAAGTTATAATAGATTATAAGAGAATATATTTCTAACAAAAATTTATCTGAATTTCTATTTTCAAGTACGTATGATGTAATTAACTGTCGGACTGAGAAATCAGAGAGATGAGTTTGAATTTTAGTCAAGTTCATTACATTCACTTACATGCAGATACTTTTGGGAAAGTTACGAATGCATCTCTTCTCCCTGCTATGGGTTAAATAGTAAGTCACCAAGTTCTATAGCCATTGTTGTGGCAATCATTCTAGATGGTGACTTGATAAAAATCAGCAATCTCCCAGCAAGTCTTGGGGAAAGTTATGAACCTGTCAGTTCCTACCAACTATGGGTTAAATAATAGGACTTGTTTACATTTTATATTCAGACTATTATCTTCATCTTTATTTTTTTTATCACAGTATTTCAGCTGAAACATTATCCCTAGCCATGAACAGTGGAATGAGAATTGCCTACCCTATAGATTAAATAAAGGTTGCAGTTCGTAATTCCCTCTAGGTTACCTAGATCAATATACACCTGTGGAAGGCCAGAGAGCACAATAGCTGAAATGTGGTAACAACAACAAAGATGAGGACAATAGTCTTAATATAAATAGTGTAAATAATGATAACTCTTCATCCCAGAAATTCAGAGTAGGACTTGTATCTAGAAAAATCTATATTTTCAAAAAATTAATTGCAATAATTAGTCTTAGAATCCAAAATATGTTTAAATTCAAAATTAATTGAAATTCCCTGAATGTTAATCTGGCATAACAAGTACCTAATGAAAGCCAGAAGTTACAACTGCCGAAATATTGTGATAATGAAGTGAGCATCTAAGTAAAAACCAATTTATTTATATGAAATATAACATAATTCGAAGTATTTACTTCCAAATTACATGCGGCATTATAGATTGCAGTTTGGAATGAGAAATCAGAGATCAGAGTTTGAATTCAAGCCGAGTTCATTATATTCACTTACACACAAATACTCTTGCGGAAAAATATGAATCCATCTTTTCCCCCTCCCAGCTATGGGTTAAATAGCAATACAGGCTGGCTTCTGTAGCCCTGTTGACAACCATTCTAGAGATGGAGACTGAATAAAATCACCCATCTCCCTACAAGACTGGGTCACTTGTAGAGATGCACTGGCCCATGAAAATGCACAGCAACAGATATTCTTCAGTTGTGTATTCTGCCGCAGGGGGAGAAATCATTTTAAAAATCTCAAAATTACAACACATATAGGTTACATCTTTACAATAATAAATAGGAGCAAGAGTTAAAGAGCAAGATAGGTTGGGTTCTGTAGCCTTGGTTGGCAACCATTCTTGAGATAATGATTTCCTCATCTCCCAATAAGTTTGGGCCACCCATGAGAATGCATTGGTCCATAAAAATGCATAGTGAATGAAATTTCTTAGTCCTACAAGTTGTGCATTCTGCTGCAAGTGGAGAAAGCATTTACTTTTTTTTTTTTTTTTTAAATGTGTTTTCACATATGCCTATCTGCTTGGGTAGCTAACCGATTCCTATTGAAGATGCCTGCTCAGACACATATTTAATGCCATAGAGCTATTATATGGTATATACTGCAACTATGGTGAGCAGGTCTTACATTTCCTGGGCACACAACCTGGTATGATCAGTAGTTGAATAAAGCCAGTTGATTTCACCCCTCAGTCATGTACAACTCAAATTTGGCATGCATACTATACGCTGGAGAAGCTTTTGAAATTAAAAAAAAATAAACTTGTTCATGTGGAAAGAAGGTGTTTACCTACTTTCGGTTTATATGAGTTTATTTTTAACAATAACAATTATCATTTGTAACTTTTGTGTAAGGCTACAATTTCTTTCTTATTAGTAATATATCCAGATAAAATTCTGATACTTTGATTAAAGCACTAACAAAGTGTTTTTCCTCAAAAATATAATTTTCTATTTTTCATAGCATTTCTTCACATTTATTTTTTCTCTTTCTTTTTTAAGTAATGTCCCTTCAGAACATAATCATAGCTCTCTACAACAATCGCTTTTTTTTTTCTTTCCTTTTTTTAAATTATCTAGACTACCAAGACATCTTGGGATAGTGGAGTATTGCCTTGTTGCCTTTTCTACAGTTTGGAATTCAAATTTTTTTTTTTTTTCCTAGACTAGATGCAACCCAAGGCTAGAACCCAGTCGAGCCAACTATTTAACTGATAGATAGGGGAAGAGAGAGCAAATTTGGATTAAACAGATTAGACAAAATTAGTCCAAATGTAGATGAAACAGACTAGGTCAAAATTTTAACCTGCCTTGCCAGGTCCATTCTCTGTTCCAATAACTGTTATGCCACCTGCACATCTCTTACTTGACTTGATCTTATACACAATTATTTTACTTGATCTACCATGACTAGTATGGATGAAAATGAACATTGATATTGGAGGCCACAGAAATGTCATTCTACAGAAGCATGTGTGAACAATGACGAAATTTTAAAGAAAATGGAAACAAAAAGGACACTTACAATCATAATATAAGAGTTGAAATTTCTAGAGCATTTCTATGGTGCCTGTTAGTTTCATACCTAATGTGATCTTCAAAGTCTCAAGATTGCATTGAGACATAATACTGCCATTCCCCATGTTAATTCTTATGTTCATTATATATATATATATAATATATATAACAAATTAAAATTACAGGCAAAGTTCACTTTCTCCAGAGACAGTCATTCCCCACTGTAGTTCATTACTAACAAGCAGGAATTTTTATTTTTTTTTTTTTATTTTTATTTATCCTTATGATGGCCATGCTGGCTGAAACTAGTCAAGGAACATAATTTAAATAAAACAAAAATTTTAATATACAACCCAGTGTCTGAAATTTAATTTTTTTTATTGCTCAAGACACTATATATATATATATATATATATATATATATATATATATATATATATATAGATGTGTGTGTGTGTGTCATACAAAGTAAATTAATCAAACTTTCCTACTAAGCTCAAACCGCACTAATTTTCCATCTAGTCGCTGTTAATTTCATTTACCTTTCATTTTTTGGTGGGGGAGGGGGTGATCTATCAAACTCCCCATTCAACAACTTTTTTTTTATTTTTATTTTTTTAACTCTCCTCTTGTCCTACAATCTAAATTAAGGTGATCACAGAATTAAGCTAATCTTTCTTGGGCAATTTAGATGTTTTTAACAGGTAGCAGATCACCTTCAAATTGTTACAGTATAGCTCCCCAAATATACAATTGATAACTGCAAAGCAAGCAATCCAAAAATAAAAAATACTTATTTAACACCATTTAAATGAAAACCTTCATTTAATATATCAAAAAAAGTTTTAAAACATTTCAAAACATGCTTATCATTTTAAAAACACGTGGGACTGATTATTCAGTTAATTAAAATGAACCTCTTAGTTGATATAGATGTTATTATAGACAACATTTCAACCAAGTACCTTTTGTTCATCATCAGCTGTCCATTGAATGGCTAGTATAGGATATGTTGTGATATTTTGTGCCTGATGTCAGTTATTGTTCATTCCTGCTCGATTGGTGCCTGATCCAAGGATTGAACTCTTGACCACTAGATGACCATAACACATGTATAACTCTTATATCCACTACTTTAAGAACATTAGTGATGTTTTTGGAGCCTTTTATATTCAGTGTCAGATGGTTTTGACATTTGGTTATCATAGTACGTTCATATCACTTTTTGATAATTTACTATTTCATTTACGAGATGAGTAATTGTCAATATTCTTGCATTATTTTGAACTCTTGTTGCCATCTTGGTTGATAGTGATGTTATTATCAGTCAATCCTCATGATGATGACAATCAGAGGGTACATGGTTGAAACGTTGTGTTCATAATATCATCTATGTCAATGAAGATGAGAACAATAGTTCAAAATAGTTCCTTTACACCTGCCATCAAATAATAATCATCAGATATTCTATACTACCCAATCAATAGACATCTGATATGACCAGAGGGTACTTAGTTAAAATGTTGAACCTATAATAACATTCTTGATTTGAAAATTTACAATGGGAAATAATTCTATAATAGCAGAGCTACTTGTCATTGCCTGGAAAAAAAAATCTGATGTTAAATTACAAGTTGTGTGGCAGAGTGGTTGCATTCTGATCATGAGAGACAGGTTCAAATCTTAACAGGGTTGATTTGAAAGATGACTTCTTGAATACTATCAGCCTGGATAGATGAGCAAGCAGCTTGGGGCCTGATAGAAAGTCACTGAAGGACACTTCTGCAGACAAGTTATCCAGGGAGGAAGCTGCAATCATATCACTACAAAAGAGCATATGGCATAACAGACCAAAACCAGATTACCACATATGTGATAATGAGATGGTGGGAGGTGTAGTGGAAACAAAATGCAGACGAAACAGCCAATTATTACAAATAATGGTACCCACCCCCATCAAACCAAAAAGATTACGTTTAATGTGGTGTGTCTGACAGAACAGCCAGTACAAACCCCCAGAACTTCTGGTTATGAAGAAAAAGTGTTTACCAGCTTCTCATAAGGACAGTGTTAGCTATGCAAATGATTCTTTTCCTAGCCAACAACTAAAATTTTAGGCAGGTACATTTTCTGAGAAGAGGCAATGTGCCATATTGACCGTACAACAGGATTGGTGTGTCTTACCAAGGATTCCTGTTCATGTTACCCAGTGTCATTTCAAATTTGTCCATCCTTGTTTGAATTTCCAAGGTCTTGGCTGTGTACAACCTGTCCTGTGAGGAAGATTTGTCCATGCCCTGCTCATTGTGATCCCGTGTTTGATTCTGGTGCTGCCGAGTTTTCCATCCCTCTTTGTTGGCAGACACCCAAACTAATAAAAAGAAAATCCCTTTATGCAGTATCATTTGGGAAGTACCTGAAAAGCATGTCATTGACTGACCCAAGCCTTGCGAATAAAAGTGAGTAGACAAAACAGTTTGGAAGCCATTGATGGTTGTGTGAGTGCAAAGTCAGCAGATCTCACCTAATGGGCAAATAGGTTCTCTTCAGCCTTGGTTGTCAATTTATCTATGATTTGGCATCTTGATAAAAGCACCCATCCCCGACCAGCCTGGCCAGACACAATATTGTGATAGGATTAAGTTGTGCGTGTTCACAATCTGCGACAGGCAGAAAATAGAATAATATGAAATGTCCACATATTCCAGCTGGTGCCAAACAGTGTTTATCTTAGAATCAAAAAAAAAAAAAAAAAAAAAAAATAATAATTTATGTTCCTTTGTAACAAAGATAATCATGACTTCAGATTCCTTTTCTTTATTATCTATAAATTACTATGAATTCTTGGTAAAGGTAGTGGAGTAGTTTCCTGTTGCTTTCAGTACAGTTTGGAATTTAGTGTTTTCCTTTTCTCAGACTGGTTGCCATCTAAGGCTGGAGAGACTAGTCTACCCTAATTAATTAATCAATAGCTGTGGTGAGGGGGGAATATTCATGCTTTTTCCAAGGGCATCAGTATGAAAATAAATCAAATTGAACTTAATTTTAAGCCCAATTGAAACACCAGGATCCCAAATGATTTTTTTTAAAGCAAGTAAACTTTATTCAGTTTGGGAGCACATAATCTTCTCATTTGATCTTGTTCTAGGCTAAGCTTAATAAATATTCATATTAAATTTCTAATTTAAAAAATAAAAATAGAGAAAGTTATTCCTTAATTTCTTATTCTTAAATGGAATTATGTTTGATCAAACATTTACTTAGCTATGTGAGAACCATGGTTAACAAACTTCTCTTATGGAATGTATGTGTTTTATATATATATATATATATATATATATATATATATATATATATATATATATATATATATATATAATTAAAATGAAAGATGGTCCACATGTGCTTTTTATAATATGAGGACCTCAGATATGTGCTTTTAGCTTCTTCATTTAACAGCTGACAAGAAAGAAGCAGATTGGAGTTAAAACATAATTTTCAAAATAAAATTACACATTAATGATTTTAATGTTATTCTGCTTTCACAATTGAATACATGGTAGATGATACTCAGCTTTTATGCATATACATGTTTATGTGGACATAATTACTAGAGGCGGTGATATGTGTGTTTTATGTTGAAGTTGTATTGAAGTTGTATTATAGAATAAAGTTTGATTTCTTTAAGAAATTGTATGCAATTATATGGATTAATGTCATGAAAGTTGTTTTTTATGTTGGTTGTTTGGTAGTATTTTAAACAGATTTGGGTAAAGTCATTACAATTTGTTACTATGTGTGTATTGTTAAGTTATATAAAAAAATTATTGCTGATATTTTTACTATAAAGATGTATTTTTACACTTTCATAGTGTTTGGTTTTTGTTTGGGAGGTTCACTATTTTCCTATAGCCTGGGACCCCCCCTAACAGGTGCTCCCACCCTGGGTTAGGGTGGACCTGGGAACAACAGCAATTAAGAAGTGATTCCACAATCCTCAAACCTTCCATTCTCCTGATCAAAGGACTTGCTGCCAGATGTAATTTATCATCATACCCAGGACTATTACAGTTGGTAATCTTCAGGTAGCATAATGGTTATCAGTATTTGGAATGTAATCAAAAAGCCAAGTTCAAATTCAGGCCAATGCTGTTTTACTGACTTTCACGTGAATGCCCTTTGGAAAGGTTGTAACCCATCTCTTTCCCATGCCCCTTATCTCTGGGTTAAATAACAGTGAAAAAACTGGGCTCTCTAGAGAAAGCAATAGGTAACCACTCCACTACCTTTCCCAGAAAATTGTGGCAGCTCACAGATAATAAAAGAAAGAAGAGTTATTATAACTTATGTCCAAAAAGAACAAGGCATTAAAAAGATAAAAATAATTCTGGGAATTTTGAATTTTACCCTTTATTCAATCCACAAGGACAAACTATTTTAATTATGCAGTCAATGCTGAAGGATATCATGTATTAGGTTGGTGCAAAAATAATGTCGGTTTTTGACATTAAAAAATACTTCAAAAGCCGACATTATTTTTGCACCAACCTAATATTAAGTAATGCTTCCAAGTTAGTTTTTTGTGATGTTACTTGTTTTTTTTCCAAGGAACCAGAGAACATGGCTTTCGGCACTACCCAACCCAGGCATCAGTGAATCAGCATAAAATAATGATAATTCCTCATCTCAAAATTTCAAACAAAAACTACCTGTATTCATCCAAACCATATATGCCTGAACAGCTTATCTCCAATTACAGAGGTTTTTTCAAACGTTCATCAAAACATCTCTTCTAATTGGAAAATTTTACAAGGGCCTCAAGCATTTTGCTTGGCGGGGGGGAAAAGGTGGCTTTTATAAATGTATTTATGTTGTATTACATCTCGATTATCCTGATATTTGATTTCCATTCAATATTTTTTTTTTTTTTTTTTATATATTCTCTGACAATTTGCCAACACAGCAGATCTTTAAAAACCCAGAATATCTCAAATTTCATATATGTATACACTTACAAATACACACACACAATACACAAGTTAAATTAAAAGATGACTGACAAGCTACTGTGATTGGGCTTTTCATTAAAAATTTTCTTGTGTTCGCATTAAGTGACTTCTATTCTGGACATAAAGTGTACTGTCCTGGGTATGATGATAAACTACATCTGACAGCAAGGCCTCCCATCAGGAGGTTTTGAGGAGCATGGAACCACCTCTTAATTGCTGGTGTTCCCAGGTCCACTCTGACCCAGGGTGGTAGCACCTGTTAGGGTCCCAGCTATGTGCAAATAGTTAACCCCCAAACTGGGGTCAAAACATGTAAAAATTTTAATAACAGCAAAACATTTTTGTAAAAAATATTACCAACAATACATTTTTGGCAAAAATATTACTAAAAATACTTTTTGAAAAAAAATATTACCAGTAATAAAAATCTTATCTGCATGAAATAACCCATTATGGTTGATATGCCATAGAACAAAACAAACCAAACCATAAAGTGTGCAAAAACTGTCCAAAGTTTATATATATATATATATATATATATCTCAGCACTTTCTGTTATTCTATTAGACATTATCAAGGATGCTCTTTTATTTTTAACTGAGTTTGTAGATTTTTATATATGTGTATCTATAGTCATGGGAATATTCTTTTTTGTTTTTTTTGTTTTTTAAACAGTCAGCACGTTGTGACAGTGTTCATAGTTGATATTGAGTGTTGGCTTTTTCTTTTCTTTTTTTTTATTATTAATGCTTCCATTATTTTTAACCCCCGCTTTTTGTTTTTACATGGATGGAGTTATTATAGTGGTATTTTATATGAATATTTTGCTGACAGTGTTTATTTTATTTATATATATTTGTCATAAAATAATTGAAACACCAATCTTTCTGCTGCCATGGTTTCTACCAATCAGGTATCATCAAGCAATAAAATTTTAATACAGGATGATACCTGATTGGTTAAATTTCTTTTCTGATCTACTAAAAATGTATTTCCAAATATCTAGCTATATATATATATATATATATATATATATATATATATATAGAGAGAGAGAGAGAGAGAGAGAGAGAGGCTCTGTATCAATTTTTCAACTGCTATCTTTGTTAAATATTAAATTTTAAATCTCTAGTTCTGACAGTGAATACAGTCCGTTTTGAGTTGAATAAGGCCAACGCATTTAGTCGAAATAGTCTATACACATGATTTGGGATTTCTCTGTTATGTAATTTATATGCTCTGTTATAATACATTGAGCTCCTTTTGTGCAGTTTTAATATTTTATATCCACTTGGATTATATACTAATGGATTTATTACCTGTACTATATATGGAAAATCTCTGACAAAGTAAAATTTTTTGTTTTGTTTTTTAGAACTGTTAATCAAGTTGCTCCCCTTGCGTTCTTTCCTAGCTAGGAAGAGACCAGCTTTCCTGGAAGTCCTGGGCAGCCATTATTATAGGGTACACACATGGAGAACAAATTAGTTCAAATAAAGTATTCTCTTTCCACCAGGTGTTCAAGTTCCTTTAATTTAAATTTACATTGGGTACAAATTATATGTAAAACTGACAATTTCTGTCTCTATGGTGTGGTACATTCATCAACACAAATTTTGGATAAGAGACTTTGCACGGAGATGTCTATTTTCAGTCAAACATTTTCCAAATTCTTTTATTTCCCATTCCAACAGATTCACATCCACACAAAATTATATACAGAATTGTCGCCATTTTATATTTTTA
>OZ010612.1:50009912-50059912 GCA_963932145.1 Acanthosepion lycidas
GTTTATGCATTAGTTTTTAAAATGTAGTGTGACATTCTGTATGTGTTTTGCACTAAAATGCATTCAAGAAATGCACAATACTCATGACCAACATATACACAATATTGATCTCTTAGATGCATATATACAGACTTTCAATATGTATAATACTTTATTTACCTGCATATTTATTTTATTGCATCTATAGATGCAATAAAATTAAAACATATGCACATACACAAGTTTATTAAGTCTTATCTCAATATTACGTAAAATATTTCATTTTTGACAAGAACTGTTTTCTTTTCCTAAAAAGAAAATCCTTAATCTTGGGTTAGCCTGTGAGTTAAGGCGAGATGAACTCATTTATCAAAATCAAGAATAAAACATGTCAATTCTATCATGAAAGATATTTGGAGATAGATTTTATTAGAAATTATTATATTAGTTTAGCTCACCTAGTTATCTGGCAGTTGTGAGTTCAAGCCCTGAATTGAGCAATGCAAAAGAAAAATAGTTATATACTTAGATTCACTGGAAGAGACAGTAGAAAGATGAATTAACTCGTAAGACAAATCATCTGATATGAACAGCACAGCAATTGATTGGCTGGTTGGTTGGTTATTTTACTGGCCTATCAAAAACTATAGGCTATTAATGCCAAAATGATTGGTTGGTCAATTTTGTTCAGCAGCATGACAACCTCTACCAAATGCTGAAATCCAAATATTTTGTATGCAACTTTATAGCTTCAACTACAGATGTTTTGTACACAACTTTATACTTTCAGGGTAAGTTTTTTTTTTTAGATATGTAGTTTATAGATAATAAAATGTGCTTCCTTCTATAAGTGCTGGAAGCAGCCTCATTCTTTCAGGTAGCCTATTAGTTGAGAAACATATTTTTAAAAAGCATACTAAGGTTTTGTACATCATGATATTTTTCACATTTTCTTGCATTCTTTGCAGTCTATTAGGTTGTGCTTAACAGTGAGCAATTAATCACAAGAGGTCCAAGAGTAAGTATTTGTGTGTAAGATGTGCTTGTCCATTTTGGACTCTGCTTAGCACTACATCCCGTCTTTGATCAGGTAATAGTTCTTGGTTTTCCAGCCTGACTGTTGTCTGGTGTTCATACAGTTTGTTGTATGGAAACATATCCCAAACTGTTTGCCATTTTCTTTTAATGTATTATAAGATCTTATTTTTGTAATCATACTTATTATAAAAACCAGGTTGTGTGTGCGTGCGTGTCTGTTCATTTATATATTGGATCAGATTTCCTACATTTTTCAACTGATTTCAACAAAACTTTACAGGACTACATAAAATTACCTTGCAGTGGTTCTGAGAGCACCAAAAATTGGAAAAAATTATTTTTGCATGAAATCAATTTGAAAACACAAGAGGCATCGCTGTTGCAAGAATGAAAGGGGGACAACTCATATCGAGTTATACTTATTATAAAACCCAGGTTGTGTGTGTGTGTGTGTGTGCGTGTTCGTTTATATATGGGATCGGATTTCCTACATTTTTCAACAGATTTCAACAAAACTTCACTTTTTTTTTTGGCAGGTAGTGTTTCTTATTGTCTTGCACACTTTTTTCTTTATTTTTACTTTCAGAATGCTTCAAAAATTCCATTTACAAGACAATTGTTTATAATAAAATTCTATTCAATCGGTAGACTCATAACGATTGAAAACAATGTTTTTGTTTGAGTTTGACCAATTCATAAAAAAAAAAAAAAAAAAAAAAAAAACTAATTAAGACATGCGTGTCCGTTGACTTTAAACAATAATCTTTGTCAATTTTATTTTTCAGTCTTTATGATGGTCGATACTTAATCTATCTCTTACTGTTACATCCCCGGGCAACGCCGGGCTCTACTGCTAGTCTGTATATAAGAGTTTATCTCTCAGTACCCCATATTTGTTTTGACTTATGTAGTTGTTAGTTGTGTTTTTCTGTTGTGTCAGTGCTAGGTCAGAGATTACCCATGGAGCTAATTTATTTATGGACAGCACTAGAACAATTTACTCCAGTGGATTAAATAAGTTTCAGTTAGAAAATCCTTGAAGATTACAAACTATGACAGGCTAGAATGTACAAAATTCAAAACATTGTGACTATAGTAATCAAGATGAGAACAGTAGTCCAAATAAATCAATGTATAGCAAGTTCACGAGTTGAGATGATTGGAGCCCACACATCTCTCTTCACCAAAATGGCCTGAGGACAACCCTTCAATGAAACATATCCTGTAAAGCCATGGTTTGGGTAGGTTTATGGGTAACCGGTAACAGTACCCACCAGAATGGCCTGGAGGCAACCTGAAAGTGAAACCTATCTTGTATATTATATCATGGAAAATGTCCATATCCAACTGCCAAGCTCCAATCTGACTATGAAAGGAAGGGAGAGTTCTCAAAGATATAAACTTATGTAAAAATAACACATTCCACATTGGAAATTGATATTATCCTTGTTAATACAGGGTTTAATCAGTAGAGTATAAATTTCAGAAACAATTTTGATTGGATAAATCTTGAAACATGTACTGAAATCTTAACTTCTTCTAATTCTTCAGCACAATATAAATATGAACTTCTAGTGCATGGCCATGGGGTCTGCAGAGAGCAAATTCTTGTTCTGCCTATTTACCTGGTCACTTTCAAGAAATTGGGTATCTCCAAATTGCTGTGGTTTATGGCTATTGATTACTGCTGCTGCTTAGCCAGGACAGATACTTTAGGGAGAGCTCAAATTGACATTCACTGTTTTCACACTAATGAAACATTTTATTAAGATTCATGTCTTTCTCAAAAGTATATATATATATATATATATAAAAACATGGACATTGAGGTCAACACCCAGTGATGACAATCTGTTTCATCCTTAAAGGCAATTATCAGGCCCAAGATTGTGTTTAAGCATAAAACAGAGACTGTCACTGCTGAGTGTTGGCCTAAATGTCCAACCTCATAAATAACAGATTATTCTGCATTTTGATCGCTGGTAAAAGACAGTATTTGGTTTCAGTGAGAAAATGAAAGAAGAAAGGTAAGATAAAAGTGGAGGGAGAAAGAGAGAGTGAGTGAGTGAATCAGATTAAGCTGATGAGAACAGATACTACACTTTGATCTCATTCAAACGGCCAAGAAATTATGCCAACCGTGATAAAACCATTTTTCAGATGCACAATATCGAATCAAAAATCCAATTACAAGAAATTAAATAAAATAACATTGTCTGCTGAATTATCTTTAGATTTACTGTTAAGGAGAAATGTTCTTAAGACAGGAATTTGGCTAGAAAGAAAGAAATAAGGGAAGATAAGTGTTTAATGTCTTTTGCCAATACTGCATAGATAATGGACTATTCTGTTTTGATACTTGATTTCAGTGAGAAAATGAAAGCGTTTAACGCCATTTTGGTGAAATGGAAGAACTTGTCAATTTCAAATCTTTTCATTTCTACCCACTTCTTAAAATAATGACCAACATTAATATTTATGAGTGTTATTACAATATTTTGTTAAAGTTGTTAAGCTCAAATATTTAACGATGCGATAGGGGAATTTCTACAGATATTTTAATGTCATAGAACTTGCCATGAGCTTATTCAATCATTAACTTGAGAATTAAAAATTAAGATTTATCAGAAACTTTAAATAGGAAAACTGGGAAAATTTCATAGGTCTTTCTTGTACATTAGCTTTATTAAATGAAGTTTTGTCAACTGACTGATTGTGATTAGTATTTACTTACATCTTAATTTTTTTCTTATTAGTTGCTTTTTATTGCAACTTTACTCAGGCAATCCTGTGACACAAGGAGTTCCCCATTCACTTGGTTAGGACAACCATAGCATCAAATGAATTGTAAATGATTTTATCTGGACCTGGAGCCATCACAGTAAAATCAAGATGTGAGAGCTTCAAAACAATAAGTAGTAGTGAAAGAGAAATAAAATAAGAGTTTTACCATAATAGGAGTAGATAGATTTGCTAATCACTTGGGTTCACACTCCTTTCCAGTCTTTTGAACAGGAGGAGAGATTTACACCTTGTTTCAGGTTTAGTATTGGGTTTCTGGTTTCTTCTAAAGTCTTCTCTTTCACTCTTAGTAACCACTTGCATCTTAGTGGCATTAAGAAAAAAAAAAAAAAAAAAAAAAAAAAAGCCTTTAGGAATTAAATGGTACTCTCCCAGAAGGTAGAGAATTCCAGTCATCAGCTTATATAGGTACTATCTATATAATGTTAATGCCAGTGTGAGACATTTTTTCAATTAAAGGAACACAATTCTCTTTCAATAGCTCATGTTACAAAAATTTTGAATTCCCACATTTTTATTACTGTTATTATTTTACAAGATTTTTTTTGTTGTGACAAATTTTTTTGTATGATAATTTTTATAACTTGGATATAAAATTTGGAATAATCAAAGTCAATTGCAAAATACAGTGCAAGTAAAAAAAATTGTATGGAAAGTAAGGACCTATGCACATAAAATTGAAATAAAGATTGAACAATGTCATTTTAAATTTAAGTGAAAAAGAAAATTTGAAGAAAAAAAATAAATGAATAAAAATGGTAAAAAAAAAAAAAATTAACCTACACTTCCTGGAACCATTGAATTTCTGAGAACTAAATTTGGCCAGTATTATTACTTACCAAGATTCACGCAGACAGACTGTCCGTCCCAAGATTCACGAAAACAGAGTTTCATTCTCAAGATTAATACAAAGAAATTTTGCATTTTCTGAAATATTATCCACTATTCCAGAAAAAAATATTCTGAATTCTAAATCATGTATATCAGGTCACATTATTTAGGTCAGCTGATTCCCCATGTCAAATAGGCTATGGAAAATTTGAAAAAAACCACCTACCTAAACATTCTTAAAGCTTATGATCTTGCTTTCCAAAAAACCAACTTCAAAATTATGTAAATATTAGTACTCCAAGTATGATTCTGTTACTTTCTACATTAAGATTTGAACTACATAGACAAAATATGATTCTTTAAGGGTTTCTTTCTCTCTATAGAGGTTAGTACTGCTTAAGTACTCACAAAAGTTGAGAAATTCATATTTATGTTTATTTTATTTATTTAAACTTCAACTTTGTATATAACTAAAGATGAAATTTCATAATTTTTTGCTTAATCACTATAAACACTGAGGTATAACATCAAAGATTTTTTTCATAGTTTTCACCCCCTATACAAGGGGCAACAGCCTCTCAAGGTAGAGATTACTGAAGGTAGTTCTTGCATGAGCAGTAAGAGTATGGGTCTGCAATTTCTGCAGATACGTGGCAAATTAATTCTAGACTTTAAGAGGTTAGGATTGTAGTGGCCAAGAAAACATCCTCCTGGGATTCTGTTCTACAAAGTAAGAATTCTTGGGAAGAAGCCATGTGAGTGGACATTACTACTTGCTAAAAGAATACAAAGGGAATCTAGGAGGTTCACCTCAATGTACATGGAATTTCTCTCCCTCTCCTTTCCCCACCTCGCCTTTTAAATCAAACAACCCTGGACATAAGTGGAGAAATTATTGTTAAGCTTAGCTCTTTTAAACACACACATGATATCACTTAATGTGAAATGTTAAAAATAATAACTGCTAGTATATTGCCAATAAAACCCTCTTCACCAGGCAGACCACCCAGTTCTTAAAAAACGAACCAGTAAATTTAGAATTCAGTAATAAAGTAGAGTTCAAATTGATGTCTATAAATCATGATCAAAACAGAGGAATCAAGTAATGTTACATCTTCATTAGCTGAGAACATTCCAACAATATGTAGAAGGAAAACGATACATGCATGGGATGACAATACCAAGTTGAGAAAGAAAAGAGAGAAAAAAGAAAAAAGAGAGAAAAAAGAAAAAAGAGAGAAAAAAGAAAAAAGAGAGAAGAAAACAAAGAAAGAAAGAAAACAAAGAAAGAAAGAAAACAAAGAAAGAAAGAAAAAAAGAAAGAAAGAAAGAAAGAAAAGAAAGAAAGAAAAGAAGAAAGAAAAGAAAGAAAGAAAAGAAAAAGAAAAGAAAGAAAGAAAAGAAAGAAAGAAAAGAAAGAAAGAAAAGAAAGAAAGAAAAGAAAGAAAGAAAAGAAAGAAAGAAAGAAAAGAAAGAAAGAAAAGAAAGAAAGAAAAGAAAGAAAGAAAAGAAAGAAAGAAAAGAAAGAAAGAAAGAAAAGAAAGAAAGAAAAGAAAGAAAGAAAAGAAAGAAAGAAAAGAAAGAAAGAAAAGAAAGAAAGAAAAGAAAGAAAGAAAAGAAAGAAAGAAAAGAAAGAAAAGAAAGAAAGAAAAGAAAGAAAAGAAAGAAAAAAAAAGAAAAAAAAGAAAACAAACAGAAGAGGTACAAAACTGAAAGGAAAAATACTAAATTAACAAAGAAAATAAAAAAAAATTAATTCCTTGAGAAACCAGTATCTCTGAAAACTTCTAAGTTAATTTAATGAAGCCAAGCAGCACAATGTCAAAATATGGTGAAAAGCAACAAATTACAATATCTTACCATCAAAACCACCACAGAAGAAATGTCCTGGTCTCAAAAACTACTTTTATATCACATTTCAACACTGACCACATGAAAATGAAAATGCTCACAGAAATAGAACGTATACCAATATACATTCAGTCATTACAAACTGTCTCCCAAAAAAACAATGCACTTAGTGATGAGAAAATTAAAAATGCAGCCCACAAAACCCTCACATATACAGAGGCATCTCAATTGGATCCATCATGGTGATAAAGTATTAATGAACATTATATTAATTAGACTGTCATCGTTTTCTGAAAGAAAGGAAATTGTATACCTGATTTGTCAACCTCACTGCAATGCATTGATAGAGACTTCCGTTTCTGCTACATTAGAAACTGCCTTCCAAATTCCAAACCCACAGAATGCATCAATCTAATAGAGGAATTGTATCAGTCTACAAAATCTTACATGTCTGGTGAGGACCCCAATATAAAAACATTTCAAAGTTCATTAGGAGTACAAGATAGAAATGAGAGCCTATTCATTTAATCTTTTCCTAGACTAAGCCCTGCACATTTACAGGCATAGATGTGAAGAGGCACTGAGCATTTAAACATTCTATACTACATCCCAAACAAATCAACCAATAGAAATCAACAATCTTGCTTTCTCTTTTGAGGCTAATGTACTGATGGTTTTGGTTTGGTTTAGTTTGGTTTGTTTTACGGCATATCAACCTCATTGGGTCATTTAATGCCAACAACTTTTTTTTTTTTTCTGGTAATATTTTTGTTTTCTCAAAAATCTATTTCTGTTAATATTTTTTTCCTCAAAAATGTATAACTGGTAATATTATTTTTTCAAAAATGTATAGCTAGTAATATATTTTTTTCTTCAAAAATTTATTTTGGGTAATAATTTTTTTTTACAAACTATTTCTGGTATTTAAACTTATTTTTACACTTTTATAATGCTTTTTACCTCAGTTTCAGGGTTAACTAGTTGCCCATAGCTGGGACCCTAACAGGTGCTACCACCCCGGATCAGTATGGACCTGGGAATACCAGCAATTAAGAGGTCGTTCCACGTAATGTACTGATGATGGGGGTGCTGATGACATAGTTATTCATAGTTGGGGTAAGAATGATTTTGAACAAAAAACAAAAAAAAAAAAAAAAAAAAAAAAAAAGAAAACATCCTGTACCAAGTGTTCAAAGAAATAAAACTCCAGGTAAAACTTTTCAAAATAGAAACTATGATATGATTGCAATGAAAGCAGTGATGGTACCTATTTTGAATGCATCATAAAAATTCAGGATGTGAGTTTAGTAAACATTAAACACTTCAAATATTTTGGCATATGATCAATTATAACTGATTTAGTATAGATGAATATTGAATTATATTGAATACAGAATAGGTTGTGCTAGTGGTAGTTTCTCCCAGTACCACAGATTGCTACAAAACCGAAACATTAACCGGAAAAGTAAAGTTATGTTCTTAAATAGTCTCATCAGATCAAGATTTTCTTATGAATGCAATGAATGACACCAAACCTAGGCAGAAATATCTAAACTGTCAGCTGTATACAATCACTTTCTAAAATCAATGGGTAAAAATGGCTTTGAGTGAGTGAAGCTTGTAGGTCCCAATGAAGTCCACAATTCTTTGAACCCTGTGGATTGGTGCTACTAAATCACAAATGAAGAATTGTACCAAATAAGTGAAACCACATCACTTGCAGACTTTCAACAATGGCAACAACAAAAATGGATAGCACATGTAACTTGAAAAGAAAATAACAGCATCATAAAAATGTTGAAATTCCACACTTCAAATAAAAAGGTTGGTAAGAAAACCCTCATCAATACCGAAAAGAGTGATAAAAGTTACCAGACTTGAGAAACTTATTTTCCTAAAAAATTGTTTTAAGAGAAAGACTTTATAAATTTCAACCAAAAGAAGTACTGGCTATGTGGTCAATGAATGCTGAATGTTTCCTTATAAGGGAATGGCTAATATTACCATTAAATGGCAGGCAGCATTAATTGAGGTCTTATTGGAGATTGGTGGATGTCATCAATTGATTTAAACTTTTTCTATTCATTCATGATGAATTTAAATGATTAGTTATCAACTCTACAATTCACTAGGATAAATTAATTTATTGGTATTTATATAAAGATGGAAGAACAAGACAAAGACAAGTGCTATGTATAAATGCTTACTTTTCCCCAGAGAGGAAAGAGGTGAAAAGCTTTGACAACATGGTGCAAAGAATGCATAACACCATTGTGCCTGTAATGCTTCAAGAGTATCAATGTGAAAAAATTTCCTTCCATCATCATTTTTTAATTTTAAGAGTTGAAATTGAAATAAAAATCAAAAGTACAATAATTTAAATATCTGGGAAGTGTTTTTAACAGAGGAAACAAAGTGCAACACTGATATCTAAAAAGTCCATTGAGATAGCAAAAGATGCCTTCCAAAAAGCTAAGCAAAGTATTAAGAAACAGAAAAATTAGAAACAAAAAAAAAAAGAAAAAAAAAAGACTACTGAACTGCCATGTAATGCCAGTTTTTCTATATCACTGTGAATGCTGGATAATATCCTCAGAGAGGAGATGTGAAGTAACAAAAATGTGGTTCTACAGAAGGATGCTGAGAATACCATCGATTGAATATGTGAGCAATGACAGTTTTAGAGAAAACAGAAACAAAAGGACTCTTATACTTAATATCAGAAAGAGACAGCTGAAATTTCTAAGGCACATAATGAGGAAAGAGGGCTTGGAAAATTGGGCACTCACAGAAAAGTTTGAAGAGGGACAGAAAAACCGCACATTAATTTTTTTTATAATTACCGATCTACAAATTAGCTAGAGTAATCCAGGGATTCCTGTAAAATAAACCCAAATGGAATTGGAACTCAGCTTCTGAATCTACAATTCCGAGCTGTTATGATTTACACTACCCACACCTCCAAGCTTACAGCACCTGATATTTCCAAGTGGTCACTCATCTAGGTACTGACCAGGCTCAATATTGCTTAACATCAGTGATTGTATGAGAACTGGTGTTTCAACATGTTATGGCCATCAGCCTATATGGATCTTAATAAAAAGGATATGAATTTTGTATTTAATTCTTATGTTTGAGCAAAGTAATTGTGAGTTCAATCTCTGAGCTGGGTGATGTGTACTTGGACTCGGTGAAAACGGGATGAGCAATAGCTGAACAGTACTAAATAAGAACTAGACAGGGTCAGTGGAATGAGAACAATCTACCACCACAGATAAAATAAAGTGTTTAGACTGAAATTCACTGATGGTTACCTAGAATGACAAGGTCAGGAGTTGAAAAGTTGTGACAAAGATGAGTAGAATAGTTCACATGGAAATGATAACTCCATGTGGTTGAAGAACTGAAGAAAAAAAAAAAAAAAAAAAAAGATTTACCACCAGTACAAAGACTGTAAGTGAATTGAATATAAAGAAGTCTAGAAAAAAATGGCCAGTCATGAGGCGAATATTTAACAATGTTACAATCTTGGAAATGCAAGATTTTGTTAGTAACATGTAAATTTCTGACCATCAGAAAGAATATAAAAATTACATTACTGAGCGGGAAACAGGGAATTGTTTTAGATCCTATGATCATCGCATAGTTGAGTATGGGTTTCTGCAGTGGCCAAATGGTAAAAGCACTAATGATGACGACAAATGAAGATGTTTATTGTGGCCAAAGCAAACATCAAAGAACAAATAAGAAATACAATGAAATTGATTCTCTCACATGTAAACACAAACTACACTCTGCATCCTAGAAATTAAGAAAAAAATTATTTGCTCCAAGCATAAATTTTAATATTAATTCTTAAATATTAGGGGACTGAGGAAAAAGAAAGAGAGGAAAAAGAAAGAGAGGAAAAAGAAAGAGAGGAAAAAGAAAGAGAGGAAAAAGAAAGAGAGGAAAAAGAAAGAGAGGAAAAAGAAAGAGAGGAAAAAGAAAGAGAGGAAAAAGAAAGAGAGGAAAAAGAAAGAGAGGAAAAAGAAAGAGAGGAAAAAGAAAGAGAGGAAAAAGAAAGAGAGGAAAAAGAAAGAGAGGAAAAAGAAAGAGAGGAAAAAGAAAGAGAGGAAAAAGAAAGAGAGGAAAAAGAAAGAGAGGAAAAAGAAAGAGAGGATGTAGGAAAAGAGGATGTAGGAAAAGAGGATGTAGGAAAAGAGGAAAAAGAAAAAAAAGAAAAAAGAAAAAGAGGAAAAAGAAAAAGAGGAGAAAAAAAACTGAAAAGAAAAAAAAGAAAAAAAGAAAAAAGAAAAAAAGAAGAAACTATGGATGCCATCAACAATGGTAATACATTGAAAACCACCCGATATTTCATCAATAACACACTGCAAATATTACCATATATTGGTGACATGACATTTCAGCTTGTAATGTGTCTCGAGATACCAGTGACCATTATATTTTAAGTTGCTTTGCCAAATGTAGGAGATATTTATGTGTACATGTACATCTATAATTCGCAAAATGAGTGAGTGTGTGTGTGTGATCGGATGTTGTTCATGCATTTCCAGTGAAATTTTTTTTTTGCTTGATAGATAATTCTTCAGTGCCAGTTTTCAGTCCAAATTATTAGCGAAAATTGCTTCCCGTTCATTATAACTCTCAGCAACGTTTTACTATTTACTGTTCTGGGATATATATCTTTCATAAAAACTTTTATTAAAGTAAATAGTTTAAATTATCACAATAATATTATTATTAAACAGTTCCCTTTTCAGGGTCACCCCCATTCAAACCGTTAACCCCCCCCATTTGGAGTTGTGCCTAAGTTGCACCCAAATGTTGTTACTAATATTGATTTTCAAGTGAGCTGACTCTAAAGTTAAACTGCTCCAAGTGAACAAAAATCCCCAGTAATGAAAGACCTGGTCAAAGACGGGTTATACTGATAGTATTTCCATATAAAGCAATGCCTATGGCTTCCTGCAAAATCATGGTAAAATGTGTATAGCACTCTGCTTCTATTGATTTTTTTTACTTCAATGCCTTATAAATGTATTGTAGGTTTTAAAAAAAAAAAAAAAAAAAAAAAAAACCCTCAAGGAATTTATTGATTGAAGTCCAATATTAGTAATGCTGGTGGAATTAGTTTTCTTACCAATATAGAGTGACATGGATGTCACCAAAATAAACAGCAACTTCTATCTGTCAACCATGTGTCTGAAACCCCCCTTTAGCATGAGTCACACTTACTCTAGACATATACCTTTTTGAAATCAGGATGACCCAAGGATTGAAAATCTGCCTTTCATCTGATGCAGGAAAATCCATCATTGGATTTGTGTCCAGATGAGAAGGGAAGTTAAAAATTCAAATTTTAAATAATTGAGAAAAAAAAAAAAAAAAAAAAAAATTTAAAAAAAAAGTGATTTTAAAATGTTTTAATTTATACCGAGCTTAAAGTAACACAAAAACTTTGTGAATTTTTGCTTTAAATTCAGTTTCAAATATCTCCAAAACTTTGTGAATTGAGGAAATCAATTTTATTTCTTCAAAATGCCAAGAAATCAGAGTTTAAGTGAGAGGTTTCATGACACAAGGTTTTGAAGAACTAAACTGAATTGTAGTTTCACAGAGTTTTTGATTTGAAGAGCTAAATTTTCGACGAAAATTGAAATTTTAATCCAAATTGGTCTTATGGCCCAAATCAGAGTTAAAGTGAGGTTTCATGGAATGAACTGAAGAATTCAAAGTTATTTCTTCAAAATTATCATTGCTGTTTTTTAAGCTGGACTAGAGGTCCCTTTAGTTTTGGGCTGGAGGCCCAATTAATCCTCTGCAGGAGCTAGCTTAATTAGTTCACAAGGAATGCAGCATTTAAGCTAGTTATAAAATAAATGTAAATTGCATTTATAGCACATAATGCTTCTTTATTTGCCATGAAGCATCTAATTGTTAGAAAATAATGTATATGCAGTAAGACCCAGAGATACGACAGTCCCAACCTACAATGGTTCGTAGTTAAAACACAATCTCCATTAATCTTGTTTTGACTTATGCCGCTTGCATCATGCATATATTGCAAACAGTGCAGTGAAAGAATACAAATTAAGTATTTTTTTTCATTTCATTATATGTACAGTGTAACCCAGATATAAGAGAGATTTTCTCTGGTCCCAAATTAGAGCCTGTTTTAATGTATATAAATTAGATAAACCCTGATATAATAGAAGCCCTGATATAATAGAAGCCCTGATATAAGAGAAGCCCTGATATAAGAGAAACCCTGATATAAGAGAAGCCCTGATATAAGAGAAACCCTGGATATAAGAGAAACCCTGATATAAGAGAGATTTTATCTGGTCCCAAATTAGAGCCTGTGTTAATGTATATAAATTAGACCAAACCCGGATATAAGAGACTTCTTCTCCGGTCCCAACAACTCTCTTATATCCCGGTTAAACAGTATTATGTCTTCCATGTGTTTTTTTTAGTCCTAATTATGTTAACATGTGACATAGAAATGTGTTATGTCCTAGATTATTAGATTTTACTATTGCATTAGCATAGGTGAGTAACAAATGCTTATTCACAGAAAATCATGGCTAAGTTCTGAGTTACATGGAAAATCACATTATGAGGCATCAGAGGAATAGACCCGTTACAAGTCAAGGAACTCATTTCAGAAATCTGTAAAAAAATATAATGCCCAAAAGAAAATTGCCATCAACACTAGTTCCCGACATGGCTTCAGAGTAAAGGAAAAAAATTGTCAAACGTTTCTCCTAAAAATATTAGCAAAGAGAGCAATAGGAGTAGATAGGTTCATTTATCATCCGGTTCACACTCCTCCCCAGTTTTTGGAACATGTTTATCCCTTGTTTCCCCCCAATTAGGATTGGGTTTCTGGTTTCTTCTGAAGTTATTCTCTTTCACTCCCAATAGTCCCTTGCATCATAGTAGTATTATCACCTTGCTTGGGACAAATTGATTAAAAAAAAAAAAAAAAAAAAATATCCAGGTAAAATATTTCCTAAATTGTATTATTTCCCATTCTAACAAATTGACTTCTACATTTTACTCTCTTATACACACAAAATTTGTGTGTGTGTGTGTGTGTGTGTGTGTGTGTGTGTATATATATATATATATATATATATATATATATATACACAAGGTGTCCATAAAGTTCGTGTGCACTTTAAAAAATTTATAACTTTATTTGTATTTGTGAAAGAAATAATTTGTAAAAAGGATTAGAAAGAAGTAAATCTATATTTTTTAAGGTTTTATTGAAATTTTATTTAAGTGTCCACATGTCATCCATCATTAGCAATACAAAGGGTAATACGATTTTGCAGTTCATGGAAAACATTTGCCAACTGATTTACAGTAACGCATCAAATCAGTTATTTTAGCTATACTTAAAACTAGGTACGCTAAACTTTTACAGATTATTTCTATTGCAAATACAAATACTTAGAATTATTTTTATTTTTTTTTAAACTGCACACGAACTTTATGGACACCATATATCAACCGACCTTATGTGTTTTGCCTAACAAAATTCATGTTTATACTTCTGTGATAAGGTATTGTAATTATTTACACTATTTACATTGTTTGTACTGTTGTCCACATCTTTGTTACCATATTCACAACATTTCACCTGTTATATGCTCTGGCCTTCTTCAGGTGATTGGAATTTCAAACTCTTTATTTCATCCTCAAAGACGCATTGCGTAGTGGATAAAACATTGGTTGGATCCAGAGACTTGACCCAAAGTGTTGTGAGATCAATACCTGTCTACAGCAGTGGTGAACAAAATCTTAGAGAGTTGTGTTAAAGGGAGATAACTGAGACCTCCAGAAGAGGCATGACACGTGGAACTAGAACAATCTATACTGAGGGATGAAATAAAGGGTTTGTTTCAAAATTCCAAACACCTGAAGGTGGCCTGAAAAGGTTATGAATATGGCAACAAAGATGATGACAACAGTCTGAACAATGTCAATAGTGTAAATAATAACAAAAGGGTTCCTTCTAAAGCCCACTTCCACACTGTAATTCTAACGTTTCTGGCTGAACACTGAAATGTTTTTTTACTCAATCTTTTTTCTCTCCTCCACCAATAAGAGTGGCTATGTTCGCCTGTAATTCAGTTCACACTCCTTGCCAGTTTTTTTGAACAGGAGCAGACGTTTATCCCTTGTTTCCTGTTTAGAATTGGGTTTCCAATCCCTTCTAAAGTCTACTTCCACACTATATTTCTAACCTCTCCAATTGAACCTTGAAATGTTATTCACTAATTAAATCTTGACCACTTCAAGTCTAGAGTTAGCAATTATCTTTCCCGCATAGCCCCAAAAACTTCACTTCTTGTTCTTTCTTATGTCAATACAAGACTACACAGTAACCCTCTACCTTGAGTGGCTCTTGGGCCTTGTATTAGATGAACATTAATGTGTTTGGAATTTAACTGTGTAGCAGAAAAAACATATTTTAAATCAATTAATTTATAATATTAATGCTCTGTAAATTTACATTGAGCACTATTTTGTAAAAATAAAAATATCTATAAGAACACCGGATTATATATCTTACTGTTCTTTCTTTTTATTTATATATACATATATATATTGTGTATATTTAGGCAGCAATTTTTCATTAATGCACGTTTCATTAAATAATATAAACATGTTTTGTCTATTTATTTAAAGTAAGTTCCTTTCATATTGTCTGATAAGCTTAATAACATTATCATTGAAAGACGAAAGGAAATCACCATATTGATACATGTTTTAATCCTATCTAAGCTTTCGGCTTACAGAAGCCATTATCAAAGATGACAATTTCAATAGATGAAACAACACACGGATGAAACAACAATGATAGTCCGCCCTTGCTGCATGAAAATTTCCAAGCAACAACAAACTCGTATATATGAGGCGCGGAATTTAATGAAACATGTTTCATATATTCAAATATATTGTAAACGAATGTTAGATAACAATGAAAGTTTTTATATATAATATATATATATATATATATATATATATATATATATATATATATATATATATTATATGAAAGTTTTTATATATATATATATATATATATATATATATATTATATGAAAGTTTTTATATATAATATATATATATATATATATATATATATATATATTATATGAAAGTTTTTATATATATATATATATATATATATTATATGAAAGTTTTTATATATATATATATATATATATATATATATTATATGAAAGTTTTTATATATATATATATATATATATATATATATGAAAGTTTTTATATATATATATATTATATGAAAGTTTTTATATATATATATATATATTATATGAAAGTTTTTATATATATATATATATATATATTATATGAAAGTTTTTATATATATATATATATATATTATATGAAAGTTTTTATATATATATATATTATATGAAAGTTTTTATATATAATATATATATATATATTATATGAAAGTTTTTATATATAATATATATATATATATATATATATATATATATATATATATATATATTATGAAAGTTTTTATATATATATATATATATATATTATATATAAAAACTTTCATTGTTATCTAACATTCGTTTACAATATATTTGTTAAAAAATAGTTGTGCGGTGCCATATGACCCTATACTGATTTTGGGTTGGCAGTCAACAATATTTTGAAAGCAAAGACAGCCACTTACCTGTAAAACTGTACTTTCTGGTGGTAAACATCCATAACTCCAAACCTCAATTTGTAAATCATTTTCAGCTTTGGTCATAATGGCAGCAAAACACTTGCTGCCTTCCTTGGCTAAACATGAATTGTTTGATATTGTGTCTTGACATGGATCACAAAAGCACCATAAAGAATCCACTGAAAAGAAAAGAGAATTTATTTTTAAAAAATTGTTTATGACAACCAAAAATCAGGAAGAGTGATTGCACAAAATCAACTACTCTCCAGGCTTGAATAAAAAGGATGTTCAGAATGGTGGTGTGTGTGTGTGTGTGTGTGTGTGTGCAGGCTTCAATACCTAATAGGTGTAACAGGTGAACCTGAGGATGGGGTAGGATTAATTTATTATGTGGTTTATTCAAATGAAGGAATGTTATCTACATTATTTACATCATTCAGACTGTTTTCCTCATCTTTATCTTGGGATCAACTATCAAATCCCCCCCCCAATAGAAAACATTAGCAGTCTTAAGGATTGGTTCCTAGAGCATTTTGCCAAGACAGCATTCAAAATGATAGAGTATTCCTGTCAATGTCTGGCCCCGTCATCCACATTTACCTTAAAGAGGGAGCAATCCCTAATGCCAGGCACAACCCAATTCCTGTACCTTACCACTTCAAAGAACCGGTAAGGCCATTGTAAGAGCCAACTCAACTTACAATACAGTCAAGTACTGGTCTGTTTGTCCAATTAAATCCTACAGACATATTCACAACATTTCAGCCGTTGTATGCTCTTGCATTCTTCAGGTGACATACATTGGAATTTCAAACTGAACCCTTTATTTTGTCCATGGATATATATTGTTCTAATTCCACATGTCATGCTTCAAGGACACATGGCCCAGTGGATCAAAGCATTAGCTGAGTGATCTAAAAAGTGATATGACCCAAACAGTTGTGAGTTCAATACCTGGCCACAGCAGAAGGAACAAGAAATTAACTGAAATCAAGATATCAAGAAAAGAAAAAAAAAAAAAAGCATATGTACATGTGAAATTAGAACAAATCTATCCCATGGACTAAAAGGGTTTTGTCCGAAATTCCAACATATATCAACTGAAGAAGGCCGGAACATACAATGACTGAAACATTGTGAATATGGCAATAAAGATGAGGATAACAGCCCAAACAATGTAAACCATGTAAGTAGTTACAGTACCAGAAATATAGACAGATGCTGTTATCTAAACATACAGAGAATTATTTAATGAGAATTAAAACAGTTTTCTTTCCTATAAATATTTTTCCTCCAAATAAATATAAATTTTACAATACAGGTTTCTAATGTCATTTGTTATTTTTTTCTTCAAGTATCATCAGATATAGCCTGATAATGTTCTTTTCTCAGCTATATCTTTTAAAATATTTCTAAAATAACAAGAAAAGATGGCTCATTATACGACTAAAGTATTATTTGGATTTGTTATGATTTGATATTAACACAAACACCTGGCAAGATACAGCCGCTGACTGCAACAGTCGGAACAGTGTGCTCTGGAAAACCTCAGGTTGAAGGTGGGGGAGATCTAGAGCCTAGATGAGGAAAAGAAAGCAAGGCAGAAAGTGGACTTTTTCATAGACAACCCTATGATCATTTAAATTTTCCAAGATGAAAGTTGACAGAGAAGCAAGAAGCCAAAAGAGAGTTCCACAAGTGCGAAATGCGAGAGAAGAAACTGTTAGCATAGAACTTATAGTTATAGCTAACCCTTTCAACTGTAAAATGAGACCTAGCTGCCAATCTAGTACTATGCTTAAATTTGTAAAGTCTAGGTACCATAGAGGAAAGATCATTTGAGCAATTACCATGATGAAAGTATTTATAGAAAAGACACAATGAAACTACATTAAGGCAGTGAGAAAGATGAAAGCTGACAGAGAAGCAAGAAGCCAGAAGAGAATTCTGCTAGCAAGAAGTGCAAGAGAAGAAACTGTTAGCATAGAACTTAGTTACATCTAGCCATTCCAACTCTAAAAATGAAAAGACCTTGCCACCAATCTAGTAGTACACTCAAATTCTTAACATCTAGGTACCAAAAAGGAAAGAACAATTTTTTTTTTTTCCTATGAAAGTATTTAAAGAAAATTGGGAAGCTATGTTATGGAGGTGGAAAAGCGACTGAAGCCATGATGTCAGGTCAGGACCAATAACATTATACTGCCATTTTCTCAGATCAATGATTAAAAAATTACTTCAGTTCAAGCAAATGAAACCTAGAGGTCTTAAAGAAGAAATATTCATTGGGGTTTTCATTTTTAGAAGTTGTTATTTTTTTTAATTCCCTTCCCCATAGACAAAAATTGTACATATGGAGATTCTGAGGTATAATGGTAGGTAAGAATACATTGTTTTGGTGTAAGTAATATCGTTGTATATTTGGGTCAGTCATAATTAAACTTAGCTAGTTACAATAAGACAGAAGAAAACCATCCTTTCCCACCACCCCATTCTGGCCTTTAGCCACATTTCTGTATATTTTACAGATTAAATATCACTATTTAATATGGTATCTAGACACTGAATTTAAGTGCGACAAGGTCTCATCAATTTACAGTTGAGTTGACTAGATGTAATGATAAATTCTATGCTGACAGTTTCTTTTTTCATACTTCTCACTTGTGGAACTCCCTTCCAGCTCCATGTTTTCCAGCCAACTTTATACTACAAAAACCTATATGCAATTTCAATCACAATCTGCTGCCCTCCTGAGTACTCTATTCTCATTACTTAGCAACGTTCACGTTTCTAATTCTTCTACACCTAGTAACCCCATGCGTGTCTGTCGCTTTACTGACTTGTTTGGGATGAACCTGATTAAAAAAAAAAAAAAAGATTTTATACATTTCAACTGAGAAGAGTTCAGTCAATGAATGCTGATGTTTCCTGATAAGAAAACAGCTAATTTCACCATTACTGTGATAGATTAGAACACATACTACACTTTTATCCCAGCCTGATGAGCCAAAAGTGTAAGTGGGGGGGGGGGGTTAAAAAATCATACCTCGAGTCACACTGGTTGATTAGTCGACGAACGCCAAATGTTTCTTTATAGGGAAACCACTAATATTACCATTAGAGAGATACTACCTTTTGATCCCAGCCTCATTGGCTAGGGAGTGACGAAAAGCTTAGCTTAAGTAGCACTGGATACTTAGTCAATAAATATTGAAAGTTTCCTTATAAGGAAACAGTTAATCTTACCATAACAGAAGTAAAGAACAGACATGATCAACAAGTTGTAAATAGAAACAATTTAAGTATGCATTTTTTTGTCCTTTATCTTTTGTGACCTTGAGTTTCAACAGCCATCTTTGATTGACAAACTAATCAAGTAAAACTTTTTAGGTTGCAACCAATTGTCTTTATTTTAGTTTTCAAACAGAAAGGGAAAAATAAAATGACACAAAGACTCCCCCACCCCCAAAATGGTAGTGTGAATCTGTACTCATTTTTATCCCCCAAAGCAGTAATTAATGAAATTCTGGAAATCTGGGTCAGCAGACTATTGAAAATCTCTACCTAAATAACAATTTCAAAAAAGTTTGAAGCAGGCAGGCAAAACGAGAGAGGGTGCTGGTTAAATGGCAAGGTGGGAGTACCAACAACAATAAATGGCAGGGAGTTCAACACTCATTACTATTACAGTATAGTCTTTACACTTTTTAATAATAATTTTAATAATAATAATAAAAAGAAAGACCTGCCTTTCCATATTTTTTGTAACAACCAGCATGACGACCATGGTTAACACAACAAGTGTACAGCCTCTGCCCCCTCAGTTTTATTTATAAAATAAAATTTTACAGTTGAAAGGGATAGAGAAAGAAAAGAAAATGATGATTACATTTGTTTTTTTTATGGGGGGGGTAACCTGCTGTGTGACTTTGTGCATATTTATTCTATTCTCATTCACCCCCACCATCAGTGCTATTCTGCCACCCCCCCACCTTGCCATCAGTCTCCTGCCCCACTTACTGCCTTTCTATCCACATTGGATAACATAGCAGCATTTTCAATCAGAGGGAAGGAGTCACTTTAATTAAAACCCATTAATGCTGTTTTTTTATTTAAAAAAAAAAAAAAAAAAAAAAAAAATGTACATTTATAAAATGAAATTTATTTTTTGGGGTGGAAGGAGGATACATACCCCCACCCACCCCGACATATGCATGCATGCATGCACACACACACACACACACACACACACACACACACACACCACATCCAGAGTGCAGACCTGCTTAGAGATAATGATTGTTTTGCGCCCCTCCTCCCACCCGGCCACAGGTGTAAAAGGTTTGAGAGTTCAAACCCAGTTAAAAAGCTAATACTTCAAACGCTAATTGAAAGGTTATATTGCACCAAACTTTCAGTCCCCAATTTTGCAATTTTGAGCTTTGTTTGGTCAATGAGTAAATAAAACATCAAATAACTTAGCATTTCCATCTAAAGTTAAATTAGTAAATCCACAAAATATATACAGTGTAACCCAGATATAAGAGAGTTGTCGGGACCGGATAAGAAGTCTCTTATATCCGGGTTTTGTCTATTTTGTTTAGGTAAGTATGGCTCTAATTTGGGACCAGATAAAATCTCTCTTATATCCGGGTTACACTGTACCAGCAAATCTTGGGTGTGCCAGGTTCCTTTGGCTCTTCCTAATTTCCTATCTCTTGTAGCTCTTAATAACGTTTTTCCCACCCACCCCTTACTATCCCTCCTAATTCCTGTTCCGCCATCCAAACACATTGGGTAGGTTACAAGGTGTTTCCCTCTCTCCTTAAATATCAAATGTGAATGTCAAATTTTCCAAGCACTCTATTCTTCATAATGACTCAGATATTTCAACTGTCTCTTTCTGATTCTGTGTAGATGTGTCATACTTGCAAATAGACTTGGCTTTACATCACTTGGACCCATTAATCCATATTGGGTTCCTTGTCTAAGAGGACCTTGAGCAAGGGTAATCTACTGGCTAAATACACCCAATAAAGTGTTATTGCAACATGCATACCTCCAACAAACCTGCCCGCACAACATTCATACATAATACATCCAATAATCTGCCCCAACATATAATAACCAACAACTCATTTTAGGTTTTATAGAGAACAGAAAATTTTCTTATTAATTCTTAAAGTGAGCGGTGTTTGTTTCTACTGTTTATATTTTAAGTTTCTTTTTTATTGGGAGCTCTACTTGAATTAAAATAAAATGCCAAAACATTAAGGACATGTAACTTCTACATTTACTGAATACTGGAAGCGACATCACATAATATAAAATCTACAAGGTGATGGATTTGTATGAAATAGCTAGATGTAACAGCAAGTTCTATGCTGATGGTTTCTTCTATCACACTTCTCACTTGTAAAACTCCCTTCCTTCTTCGTTTCCCTGTCAACTTTGATCTTGAAAAATTTAAATGCAATGTAAATCATTATCTTCTGTCTTCTTAATTCCTGTTCTTTTTATTGTCTTCACTCTCCTTAATGTTTTTGTTTTTCTCATTCTTTCGCACTCAGTAAGCCCTTGCATCTTAGTGGCTTTATTGCCTTGCTTGGGGTGAAATGATTAAAAAAAAAAAAAAAAAAACAAAAAAAAAACTTGGAGTTAGGATAAAATTCTGAAATCCTGAGACTGTCTACAGCACATATCACTTGGAGAAACATTCCAAAAATGTCTGCTTGCAAGGCCAATGTGGAAGACTAATTTACACCCTTCATCAGAAAGTACTTCTTTATGCTTATCTGGCTTTACTCTTTGTGCCACACTGCATTACTACAATAAATATTAAAATTTTTGATAGGTTTAAACAAATTCAGAATGTTAAAACTTTCAAACTGGATATTGCATATGTCACTTTGGAAATGTTCATTAACTTGACAAATATTTGGAGTTAGGACAAATGTTAAATCAGTTCTGAAATCCTGTGTCTAATTTCAGACAAGATGTTTCACATCACTAGGGGAAATTTTCCAGAAATTTCTACTTGTGAGCTCATTGTGAAATCATGTCCTCCTTTCATGACTACTACAGCTACACTACCTCTTAATTTATTACACTGCACCCAAGTTATCTCACAGAGTCCATTTTGACAAACAGAGAAGGACAGAAACCATCCAAGTTACTGCATTGCAGCATTTTTCTCCCCCCACCTCAACTTCAGTTTAATTATAGAACAGGGTTAAAATTTATTTCTCTAAGATCTTGGCTGTAAATCTGGAGCCATACAAGAAAAAAAGAAAAGAAGTGTTTCCATTTGCACCCCCCAACACCTATTGTAGCTCTTAAGGCCAGCCCTACCAATAAAACAAAGTGGATTTTTTGTTTTCTTTTTACTCTAAATGCAATCAAAAGGAGCTGAGAAAACAAAACCTAAAAATAGATCCTCTTTCTTCACATACACACACAAAGCTGGATCATTAAGTCCATTACCCATCAGTAGTTGTGAGCTGAATGTTCGATCTGTATGCATAATACTAACCTGTGAATAAAATGCTATGACAAGAACAGAGATTATACTGAAAAGTAAATAACTGTATAAAATAAAGGCTTTTTACATTACCCCACATCACCTGTGAGAATGCTCACTAGTGAGCATTCTATTCAGGACTATGAAAAAAAAAAAAAAAAAAAAAAATCTTTCTCTCTTCTTTTGCTCCAAGATATATTAGAAATAGTGTGGGATTTGGTTCTGCCTGGGGACATCCCCCCCCAGACAACCAACTACTTAATTTCAATCTAACCATATGTTTTGCACATACACAAAACTGGATCATTAAGTCCATAACTCATTAGTAGTTGTGAGCTAAATGTTTGATCTATCTGCATAATACTAACCGGTGAATAAAAATGCATTGATAAGAAAAGATTATATTAAAAAGTAAATACTTGTATAAAATAGTAGTTTTTTTTTTTTTGTTTTTGTTTTCTTACATAGAGGAGATATTCCCACCTTGTCTGTGAGGTTGCCCCCTAGTTAGTGTTCTATTTAAGACTATAAAATGAAAGGACAAACATTCTTTCTTTGCTCCAGGGTTATTACTATATAACACTATGGGATTAGCCTCTGCCAGGGGACTTTTTTTTCTCCTGGACAACCAATTATTTAATTTTAATGCAACCATGTGGTTCACACATAGACAAAGATCAGTAAGTATATAACACTTCAGTATGTTATGAGTTGAAGCTTTCTCTTAAGTTTTCCACATGTTTGTACTGCCCACTAAATAAAGTGCATTGACAAGAACAGAAATTGATATTGCCTAAATTAACTGGTCCTCTCATAAAAAGAAAGAATTTTCTTTAACAATTTTTGTTGTTCAGCATTCATTCAATGTTCCTCTACCCACAACAATTGTTAGAATCAAAAAAATTTTTTTTTTTTAGTAGGGGGGGGGCTGCTGTTCAGAATATAGTGTCAAATTGATTTCCGACTTTTTGCCTGTACTTTATTTCCATTTACAAATATCAAGTGTGCCCATATCATTGATAACTATCGTATATACCCATATCATTGATAACTATCGTATATACCCATATCATTGATAACTATCGTATATACCCATATCATTGATAACTATCGTATATACCCATATCATTGATAACTATCGTATATACCCATATCATTGATAACTATCGTATATACCCATATCATTGATAACTATCGTATATACCCATATCATTGATAACTATCGTATATACCCATATCATTGATAACTATCGTATATACCCATATCATTGATAACTATCGTATATACCCATGTATCATTGATAACTATCGTATATACCCATGTATCATTGATAACTATCGTATATACCCATGTATCATTGATAACTATCGTATATACCCATGTATCATTGATAACTATCGTATATACCCATGTATCATTGATAACTATCGTATATACCCATGTATCATTGATAACTATCGTATATACCCATGTATCATTGATAACTATCGTATATACCCATGTATCATTGATAACTATCGTATATACCCATGTATCATTGATAACTATCGTATATACCCATGTATCATTGATAACTATCGTATATACCCATGTATCATTGATAACTATCGTATATACCCATGTATCATTGATAACTATCGTATATACCCATGTATCATTGATAACTATCGTATATACCCATGTATCATGAAAACTTAATTTTGAAGCTAATTTAACTAGAGTAAATGGACATAGTTTGGTCAACAGCGTAACAAAGGCTAGTCGTACATACATTAATTTTACATCTTGTGCCTGATACAACCCCCTTAAAATTAGATTCAAAATTAGGCCTTCAAAAGTTGCATGATACATGAGTATATACAGTACTTACTACTGATGTTGTCCTTTTAACAAATTTGGAACTTTCTTTGCATTTTTAAATAATTTTTTTTTTAAATTACTTGGGTGCACTAGCACAAACACAAGGGGATAATTATTTATCAGAAATGAAGAACAAATAGATTTTAGGTCATTTAGAAAAATAAGTATTTTTGTTATTTTTTTAAAGTCTGAAGATGAAACATCGGCAAGAACTAAGAATTTTTTCCAATTGCCATTTTTAAACCAATTTGTCTTCATTTTGTTTCCTTCAGCAATTTTTATCCACTGTTGGCCGGCATTACCCATTTCCACCTCCCATGACAAGGACAAGGGGGTTGGGCTTTGGGAAGATGTCAGAAAGCCAGCACAGTCAGTTACCAACTTGCTCCTCTTCTAAAACATCCTAGAATTTCCATGAGCACCAAAGTTTAAATCTCATCAACGCCATTTTCCTACCAACACTGAGATACCAGTGACAGACATGACCCCTAACAAAAACCCTTGAAAGGAAACTGATCACTTGTGAGATGAAATGCTGAGGAAAACAGTGAACAAGACCAGGCAAGACAAAATCAGGAATGAGGCAATAAGAGATATGGTAGGAGCAATACCAATCATATGACACATCAAATGACAGAGGATCAAGTGGTTCGAACACCTCACTCGTATGCCTATCAACCAACCAGCCCTATGATCATACACCCTCAGGTACTCTGGCTGGAGAGCAAGTGGCAGACAAGACGATGCTGGAGTGACTCAGTGGCAGACACTCTCAGAGCCCACAAGATATCTCTCCTCCAGGCCACTCATCTTGCTGCTGACAGACAACTGTGTCTCACTGCGACACCTAACAGCACAAGTGGAAGGAAAAACTAAAAACTGTTTTCATTTTCAGATTTCTGGGAAATTTAACTATAAAAACAAACACACACAAGATAACAATATGTATTTTTAGATATCAAGAAAAAATATTGGAAAAAATGTATGCCAAAGTGGAAAAGTTTTATGATGTGTTTTGTCCTTTAGACCTTCAGTGGACTAAATTTATTTTGGTGCGACTAAACATGTGCACAAACGAGGGATGCTGGGAATTTTAAAAAAAATTTTAAATCTTTTTTTTAATCTTCATTTAGATTCTTTTTCTTTTCATCACTTTTGTTAGTAGATATCCAAAAATTGTATAAATTTAAAATTCCCAGCATCCCTCATTCATGCACATGTGGAGTTGCACCAACATAAAAAATTTAGTCCAATGGTGTCCTAAAGGACAAAACCCATCACAAAAAACTTTTTTCACTTTGTTGGACATTTTTCCTACCCCCCACACACACACATATATATATATATATATATATATATATATTAGTGCTTGCATTAATAAAACAGTGCTCGATGTAATAAGTATAGCTTAATAAATATACATATCATTCCTCACTGCTAGCATGACTCAGAGTTTCATGCATGATGCAATCTTCAGGCACATGAAACTGAGTCATGTAGCAGTGGGCAAGATATATATATATATATATATATATATATATATAGAGTGTGTGTGTGTGTGTGTGTGTGCGTGCGTGCACCCCCTACAGGTATGAAATAAAATTACTGAATATAAATTTGGAAATGTCCCAATGAAAGATGTACATTTCTTCAGTAGACTAATTGAACTTTGCAATGATGGCTCCTTGTGTTTTAACAGTAAAGAACACATGGCTTGAAAGTGGTATCTCAAATTAAAATGGGAATGTAGGTTAGAGTCCTATTGGGAGGAACATTTTCTTTCAGAAGAGTTAAGATCTCTAGGTCAGTAGATATTAATTTCACTATTTAAAAAAAAAAAAATAAATAAATAAATAAAAGTGAAGAAAAATAAAAAGCAAACAAACAAAACAGGATGTCTACCCAAACACATGTATCCACTAAATATAACATTGATAGTAATAAGAAATTACATATATATTTTTTCTAAATATATACAAATTCAGCTTCCTGCAGGTGCTTTTTGGCCACCTTTTCCTTTTTATA
This sequence comes from Acanthosepion lycidas, assembly GCA_963932145.1. Lineage (NCBI taxonomy): Eukaryota > Metazoa > Mollusca > Cephalopoda > Sepiida > Sepiidae > Acanthosepion > Acanthosepion lycidas. The sequence goes on from OZ010612.1 coordinate 50,036,553, forward strand.
TTTCCATCTGAATAAACCAGAGATTTTTATGTGTAGGCGGGAATTTTTTAAGCTTTGTTTATGCCAGAGAATGTGCATTGAAGGGGGGGGGGGTATCGTATTTTGTTTTTTTTATTAAAAGGAAAAGATAGAAACTATACCACAGTAGTAGTAGTGATGAGGGTGAAGATTCCAGAAGTAACAAACAAAGGCCTTTGTTAAATAATTTTATGACCAACTAACTCCATGATATATGAGCAGCTTTCTTCATCTGTTTTCTTTTTTGACACTAAGAGGCCAGGCAATAAAACACACACATACATACATATATATATATATATTAAAAAAACGACATTTTTCTTCTGTCAGCAGACATTGAGGTATAGAAAGACACTAATATGAAAACACTAAAGAATAAAAGTTATTAGTATGAGTTTGAAAAATGTCAAACTAGTGGAAAATGCTAAAGGAATGATATATATATTTTAGGCATTTAAAACAACATGCCTGCCTGCACACACAATTCCATAAAATACTTGTTGAAAACACAGTTATACTTCAACATGAAAACAATAGACAAAAACTAAAAATCCTTGATGCATTATACATCAAACAGTTGAAACCCAACCTAAACAAAATCAACTATGGAATCTCTACAAATATCCTTAAATGTCTATAATTGGTAACAGAAGCCATTGGTTTATACCAACGGCTTCCCATACTTCATACTTCTCCAATTCACTCTTGCGTGGCCATGTGTGACGTCATGAGATGCGGTGCGATTTTCATTTCTAGCGTCTTATATGCACGTGTTTATCGTTGCTTAGAAATCATCTATGTAAACATTGACAGACTATCATCACTGTCTTGTCCGTATATTGCATAATATGTTGTAATTGACATCTTTGATAATGGCTTATGTAAGCTGAAAGCTTAGATTGTATTAAAAAATATGGATCAATATTGTGAATTTCTTTCTTCGTTCAACGATAATGTTATTAAACTTATCAGACGTTATGAAACACTAGCCTATATTATTTAATGAAACATACATATATATATATATATATATATATATATATATATATATGTATATGTATGTATGTATGTATGTATATATATATATATATATATATGTGTATGTATGCGTGTGCATGTGTGTGGCAGATGAAATCAAAACAGTCAAGGTTTTCTAATGTCTTAATGACTGTATAGATGCACCTGCAAAAATTTAGAAGACAAGTCAGTACCTCAAAAACCCAAACTAGTAACATTCCATCATCACCAAGCAGACCCTTCCTTTAACTTTCACATATCACGACAAATGGTTGTTATGTGAAGAAGGATTCTAATAGGCATTCAAGCCTATTAGTAATAATGTTCACCCCAAGCTTCAAGTGGAACTGTTTATATATATATATATATATATATATATGGAGGCGGTGTGGTGGATAACAGCTTAGATTGAGGAATCAGAGAGCCAAGTTCAAATTCTAGTTGAATCCATTACATTCACTTATGTGCTAATACCCTTGGGAAAGTTATTAATCATCTTCTCCCTTCATCTATGGTTAAATAGCAGGACGGACTGGATTCTATAGCCTAGGATGACAACTGGTCTAGGAGAAGGATAACTCTGAATTCAAATCCTACAGAGGGTCATTTGGGGACCTTGTGGCACATAGTGCACCAGGTCTCTGTATTCGGCCCTTCAAAAAGGGTGGTGGTCCTGCACGAAGCCTTTACCACTATAATCAAATCATATGTGCTAGTGTCTGGTCTGTTGGTTCCTAGGAACTGAGTTGCTCGACCCACATATGTTGTATACAACAGGAGAGTCCACCATATATATATATATATATATATATATATATATATATATATGAACACACAAGCACCGGGTGATCCAAAAGTCTTGTCATTGCTACATAATATAATTTTCTATTTCAGATGGCTGACATGAGCTCCTATAGTTTGGAAGAGAGGCTACTTGCAAGTGTATGGACTAATGATCGTGAATAAACTGAATCCAGCATATGTGCTTTGTATTACTTGTTCTTCTATTGTGTTCATTACTTTTTGATAGATGACAAGACTTTTGAAACACCTTATACAATCCATCACTCATGCAAGGCTTGAATTGTACCTTTAAGTGAAACTCCTCTCCTGAAATTTTCATGTCGAGTTTTATATCCCAATATTAACAAAGAGGATTTTTAGAATGGATTTTTATTAATCTGACAGATTTTTATCACTTTACATGTTATTTTTAGTGAATACTAGTATTTGAGCAGTTTTGTGATGTCAACGGACACTTACTACCACTTTTGTAATGCCAACAAATACTTGTTATAGTAGAGACTTAGTAACCACAGATAAAACTATAGTACACCATTGAGCAATACTGGTGTCAGATGCCTTTGAATATCACTCACACTAATAGTACTTGCTCGATAATACTTGCTCAAATAGTACTCACCATAGAGTGATCTGAATAGAGAAATATTATAGTGAATAGAGTAGAGAATAGCGATTCGTATAGTAATAGAGGATAGAATAGAAATGGTGATCCATATAGTATAGAGGATAGACTAGGAATAGCAATCTGAATAGTAATAGACGATGGAATAGAAATAGCGTTCAATTAGACACATGATACCTCCTATATATGCATTTTCTCTATGGTCACATGGTCTACTTAATTCAATTATGGGATCACCTGTGTTTGCTCAATGGCAATCTATGTTCAAACTCAAGTGCTGGCAGTGACACTTTATTCCTATACAACAAGCAGGCACTTAATTACACTGATAATCATCGATCAAAAATAAATATTCCAAATCAATTTTTGTGACAGGTCCAGCTGTTTTCAATTTAACAAGCTGACTGTTATTGCTACACTACTTTCAGCCTATAGATGGGCACCAGGGAAATAGTATGGATTCATACCTTTCCCTAAGGGTATTTGCACCTAACTGGAATTGAAACTTGGCTCTCTATTTTCTCATTCTGAGCCATTATCCATTATATCACCATACATGCTGTGACTTATAGCAAGAGCTTTTCTTTAAGGAATTTTTTTTTTTTTTTTTGGTTGATAGAGTTCTCAACATTTTGGTACACAGCCACAAAAGTACACTGTGTAGAATTCATAGAGAGACCCTATTCGAGATAATCCCTCAAAGGTTTTCTCTCTGAAATTGGTATTAAAAGAAAATTTCAAGGTTGAAATCATTTAAGCCATCTTGTATGAGCTACTTGTCAGATATAGAGACGGATGCTAAAATGCTTGCAACGGGTTGAATAAAAAAGATTTTATAGATGTAGATAGGTTCACCTGTCATCCGATTCACTCTCATCTTTTGAACAGGAGTAGACATTTATCCCTTGTTTCCTGTTTAGGATTGGGTTTCCAATTCCTTCTAAAGTTTACTTTCACACTATATTTCTAACATCTCCAATTGAACTCTGAAATGTTATTCACTAATTAAATCTTGACCACTTCAAGTCTAGAGTTAGCCATTATCTTCTCTGTACAGCCCCAAGAATCTTACTTCTTGCCCTTTCTTATGCAACACCACACAGTAATTCTCTACCTTGAGTTGCTCTTAGGCCTTATATTGGGTGAATGTTAAGAAAAAAGAAATTTCTGAACAGTTGCTTTAAGTTATCTACTCTGTATTACTTTGGTTCATGTTTGTTTTATGGTTCTTGATATGTTATACAAAATGGTAGTCCTTCCTTTCTGAATGGAAGTATTATTGTTTTGATGCCAGCATGCAGCACCGTTGGAAAGTACCTGAAAATTATGCCATCTTGACCCAACCCTTACGAGTACAACTGGGTAAAAAAAAAAAAAAAAAAAAAAAAACAGTTTGGGAGTTGTCAATGGTTGTGCTAGCACTAAGTCACAAGTCATCATGACCGAGTATTTAAGTGTACTGTCCCTATTTGACTACTGATCATGCTGGATGCTTCTATTCTAAAGGCTAATCTCCTCTACAAACCCCAATATTTCACTTGGTTCAGTATACATTGTTTCCTGTTTAGAATTGGGTTTCCAATTCCTTCTAAAGTTTACTTCCACACTATATTTCTAACATCTCCAATTGAACTCTGAAATGTTATTCACTAATTAAATCTTGACCACTTCAAGTCTAGAGTTAGCCATTATCTTCCCTGTGCAGCCCCAAGAACTTCACTTCTTATTCTTTCATATGTCAATACAAGACTACACAGTAACCCTCTACCTTGAGGGGCTCTTGGGCCTTGTATCGAGTAAACAGTTAAAAAAAAAAAAAAAAAAAAAAAAAAGAGAGAATATCATTTACCCGAGCAATCCAAAGTAGAACATTTATTTTTGGCGTCGACAAAGATTGTGCTGAGAACAGAGGACAATGTAAAAGACATAAAAAGGAATTTTACCCTGGGGCTAACCCTGTAAAATTATATGCCCAAGAATCTAGAGGCAAAATGAAAGAAAAGGGTTCATCAGCTGCTACTGATGACAAAGCTACAGGTAGGAGCCCAAAACAAAGAAACAAATGCAATACAGTAGCCGGCTTAAAGTAGTGGGGATGATAGAATAAACAATAGTATGAAAAGGGACAAAGAAACGCTTTTCTCCTTCTACAGGATAAGGTGTGCTGTGGGGACAGGCTGACTTCAAAAAGAATAACCAGGTAAGAGGGTTGGGAAAGATGTTTTGGTAGTCACGCCCGAGACAATCCCATTACAAGTGACTTGGACTTCTTTTTAATAGGATAAAAATTTAATGCAGATTTTTCAGGGTTTTAATCAAACAATGAGGATAAAGAGAAAAGGTACAATTATTGAAACAAGATTATTAATGTTGTTGTGTTCCATTATGTGTGTGTGCATATATATATATATATATATATAACAAAGAAAAAGAAACTAAACTAAATCAGCTAGACTATATAGCCAAACACATTTTTTAAAAATTTAAATTTCAGTCCCCCACTATCCTTCATGCACATATGTAATCAAACATCATTTTACTCCAATGAAATCCTAAAGGACCAAACTCATCACATGAAAAAAATTTTCCTACTTTCAGATTTTCCTAAAATTGTTCTGAAATATAAAAATTTATATATGATTTTTCCCCATACTATGTGTGTGCATATATATATATATATATATATATATATATATATGTGCACAAACAGGCTGAGGCAAAAGTCATGCACCATAGGGATAGTTTATTAAAAGTATAATTAGACATGAGAATTTTATTGACTAGTTATTGAATTGTTATTTTCTGCTGTTCAAAATATCCTTTTTTTTTTTTCTTTTTTATTCAAAGCACATTACAATTGTGCCTACATGATTCATTAACATGTCAGGGTATCCTGTCATTTTATGGCATTCATATTTAATTCTTTCTTTAAGTTCCTCAATATTTCTTGGGTGTGTCTGATAAACAAATAATTTCAAATGGTCCCACAGAAAGAAAAATCCAAGGGTGTGAGGTCTGGGGATCTTGGTGGCCACTCAACAGGACCTCTTCAATTTTTTTATCCATTAACCCCTATGGCGTGCAACTTTTGTCTCTCACAGTGTGTGTGTGTGTGTGTATATATATATATATATATATATACACACACACACACACACAGAGGGTGCGATAGATAAATTGTCATCTAAATTACACAAAATTCAAAATAACACTGACATCTCATTTTAACAGATATATTTACCTAAATCACACAAAAATATCTTTAAATACTAAAGAGTAAATTTATTCAATAAAATTGCCAATGGCTTCAACCATGGCCTCCATCCGACTTTGGAATCTCCTGCATCTCTTCTGGATGGTCTCTTTGTTTAAGTTGGTGAATGGTGCCATAATCCATGCCTTCAGTTCATCTTTGGTGTTACAAGAAGTTTTGTTGGTCTATTGCTCAACTGTATCCCACACATAATAATCAAGGGAGGTGCAGTCTGGAGAGTTAGGTGGCCAGATGTACAGGGTGATGTGATTGCAGATATTGTCTGACAACCATGACTAGGTTCTTCTGCTTGTGTGACATGGTGCAGAGTCATGTTGCCAGACATATGGTGGTCCAGCAGCCACCCTCTCAACCCAGAGCAGCACTAACTCCTCAAGGCACTTGATATAGGCCTTTGTGTTGAGTCCGAGGCCTTGTGGGATGCTGAATGGAGGCATAACTTTGCCCTACAAGTGATCATGCCAAATGCCATTTTTTTTTTTGATGACTGGATATGTCATCCAACTCTTTCTGAATCTTCTACATAGTACTCAGATTGACACCTAAACACTCTGAAATGCTTATATTGGAGTTTTTGGTGTAGTACAGCATACCATTTCCAAATTTCTGGCAGAGTGAATTGGGCTATGGTGCTCTTTCTTACAGATAGTTCTCAACTAATCTTACTATATTGTGCAGTCAAAAAAAATTAAAAAAACAATGTGCATATATATATATATATATATATATATATATATATATATATATATAAATAAACAATGCATGTACGTTTTATTGAAAACAACTGACAAGGTGCAGTGGGTGAGTTTGTTTTTTTTTTATAATAAAAAAAAATTGCTCAAATGTTTTCCAAGCAAATTCGGCTATACTTTTAGCCATTATCAAGGATGAATTTGATTTTTAACTGCTTATATGCATTGATTTATGTATGTATCTAGAGTTATAGGAATGTTTTATTTTCCAAACACAGTCAGTACATTGTGACCATGTTCATAATTGATATTATTGAGTGCTGGCTTTTTCTTTTCTTTTTTTTTAACAATGCTTCCATTATTTTTAACCATTTTGTACATGCAGATGATGCTATTATATTTGTATTATCAACAAGCATGTAACAGAGTTTGGTAGGTTGCCATGTGTATTTAAATGAGACGTAATTGAGCTATGGTCAGAGAGATGAATGCGAGTCTTGTTAAATATGCTATAGTATATCCAATAATTATTTACAAATTTGGATTGGTCAGGAACACAGCTTTTTAAGAGACAGGTAAATTTATAAATAATATTGATTTTCTGTAATTTAGATCTTGCAGGGGAATTATTACTTTTGACGATGAGGTTAACGGTTTTAAATTTTTTGTAATAAATAATTTAATTTTGTTTTTATTGACTGTATAATTCTTTATGATGTTTCTAAGTGGAGATTTCTCTTGCTTATAGTTACAATGCATTTGATTTTTTCTATGAAAATGAAATGCATTAAGTTAAAAATAAAATTCATCCTTGATAATGGCTAAAAGTATAAGCAAAAATGCTTGGAAAACATTCAGACAGTTTTTATATGATTTATGATCTGAAAAAAAAAAAAAAAAAAAAAAAAAAAACTAAATTAATTGAGTTACATTTTTTCTCAGGTTTTCAGATAAGATGTTTAACCATCTTGATACCATTTGTCATAAGAATCACTGAAAAACCCTTCGAGTTATTCAGCTAAAAAGAGAACAGGTTAAAATCATTTTGTGTCAACCCCACTGTCTTCCCAAATAAGCAATGGTGAGAGGAAAAAAAGATCATTCAGGCCTTCAATAAAAGGTACCAGCATTCATATTCTGGCTTCCATTTTCAAAGTCCATTCAAGAACCATCAAGAGAATAGTGAATAAGTTTAAAAAAGTAGAGACCAATAGTGTTAGAAAAACCTGGGAGAATTCCAGTAAGATATCTTTAATCAGTTCTGAGATACAACAGTTCAGAGATTAATCTAATAATTGCACAATTTTGCTATTACACGTGTGTGTGTGTGTGTGTGTGTGTGTGTGTGTGTGTGTGTGGAAGATAATACCGCCAACATAATGGTAAGCCATTAGTAGCAATGGTATCTTTATCTAATATCTTACCCTGATTTGGCGGTATTTCTGCCATATCCTCTATCTCTCAGAGGGATTCCTTTTGAGTTATTTTATTTAAATTTGGCATGTGATTCCCCCACCCAATGGTCTTGTGCTTCACTATGGAGTCCAATTACTGTTGGGAATTTACCAAGGGGGTTAAAAACATTCACCTGGTTTGAGACATCTACCACTATACTCTCATTGTGAGATGACTTTGAGCCCCTGTTAATTTAGAGCTTCAGTATTAAAAAAAAAAAAAAACAGTGATCAAAGTTTCTCTTAGACTATTGACCATCAGCCACTACCTTTTGGCACTTATAAAATAATAAAGGGTTGGGTACTTGATCATTATGTAATCAGTCTGTGATAATATATTTAATTATATTGGGGTTCGAGTTTGATTGGATTGGGCCTCTCTGACTGCCCAAGTAAGGACCAAAGAGAAATGTTGCCTGTCACATGACCACTTATATCCAAGTGTAGACTGCACAACCTCCAGCTTTCCATCCTTAGGCATCATGGGTTGCCACCCATGATAAATAGGTGGTCTCATTGAGAGAAGGGGTCTTACCCTTCTACAAAGTTGGCATATTATTTTATTTTTTATTGCTGGTAATTTTTTTTTTTTTTTTAAATTCATTGCTAGTAATGATTTTTTTCTTCAAAAATTCATTGCTGGTAATAATTTTTTTGCAAAATGTATTGTTGGTATTAAAACCTATTTTTACACTTTCATAGTGTTTTGACCCAAGTTTTAAGGTTAACTATTTGCCCATAGATGGGACCCCTAACAGGTGCTACCACCCCGGGTCACAGTGGACCTGGGAACACCAGCAATTACAATCAAGAGGTAGTTCCATGCTACTCAAAACCTCATGATTATTTGCTTTGCTGTTGGATGTTGCTTATCATCTTATCCAGGACAGTCCAAGGTTGTAAGACTTGTTGGAGAAAAACCATAATGCAAGATCTCTGGTTAAAAAAAAAATGATTATGAGACTGATGAGGATTATGCTGTAGAAGATGAAGAGAAGACAATAATAATAATAATAATACATTCTCTGTAAGATTGCAAAAGCACCAGAAGTTCTAGGAGGATGGAATTATGAAGTTGGTTACAAGATATCAAAGGATAGAAAACATGTTTAATAAAGTTAATGTTAAAAATAAGATTTTTTTTCTTTTTCACTTAATAAACCAAAAGCAATCGTTTAGCCAATGCAGTATTTGAACAAAGACAGAAAAACAAATAAGACAAGGCAGAGGAGGAGGAGGAGAAGGCATTGAGTGCATTTAGCCTAACTTGTTCAAATCAACAGTACAATGCTAATCCCTCTAAATCTTCTCAATGTCTTTTCTTATATTCTTTTTTAAATGACCATCACTAAGCCTTTCTTCTGGCAAGTAAACCAAGAAGTATTAGATTAGACAGGACAAAAAAACAAAGAAAAAGGCCGACACAGTAGATGAGTCAATGTCAACAGGTTTATTAACAAGATAAATACTTTATGCTAAAACACTAAATAACTAATACTTGCAAAGCATGATGACTAATTGGCATATCAGCATTGAAGTGGGTCAGGCAGTGTATCAGACATAGGGGGGGGGGAAGAATCTTTCTTAGAAAATTAATCTATTTTGCTCAGATTTTGGGAAGTGTATTTGACCAAGAACTTTTCAAAACCCAGGTGTACACATTTGAAAAGATAGCTATTTGGTATAAGATATCTTTTTGAAGGAGGGAAGTTTTACACTTTCAGGAAATATACAGAATCATGTGATTTTCTTATAAAACATAAAAGATGAACTACCTGATGAGGTTTAGGCTTGTAACTTTCAGTATCTGACAAACTAAGCAACTAAAGTTTCACCATCACCAAACAGACCCTAAATTTTCTCCAATAACAAGGAATAGTTATACTCTCAAAGAGGCACCTTACTTTGAATGCCTATTGGGACAGGTTCATACCAAACCTGAAATGGTGCAGCTTCTTCCAGTCAAATACTTGTGGCTTAAAAATTAACCTTCAGTCACCCATGAGTGAAAAACATGATAATTTCTAGCAGTAAACCAGATTTTATTCTTGTGTTGTAACCTACTGCTATAAGTGAGCAAAGTTGAGAAGAAATGTAAGGGAAGAAGATAATGGGTTCCTTCCCTGTCCATTCTCTGAGGTCAACTTCATCTCTGTGTGTCTTTTCTGCAGTACTGATCAGTTTTATAGCTAACGTGGTTCTTTGTCCTGTAGTCTTTTCAAAACCCAGGTGTATACATACAAAAAGATTACTATTTGAGATTTCTTTTTTAAAGGTGGTATATAAAATTGAGTGATTTTTTTTTATAAAACATAAGAGAACTGCCTGAGGAGGCCTTAGCTTATAACTTTCAATACCTTGCAAACTAAGTAATTAAAGTTTCATCATTACCAAACAGTCACTAAATTTTCTCCACGAACAAGGAATGGTTACTCTCAAAAAAGCCCCTTATTTTGAAAGTTTATTGGGACAAGTTCATACTATACCTCAAATGGAGCTCATATACACAATCCATTAAGAATGGCAGAAAATGGTTGACTCTATACTGCTCCAGGAAGCACCTGACATGCTTTATCCTTAACAAGAGTCAAATCAGACCAAAAATGGTGTATTGCTGTCATATCCGAATTGGAGTTGCCCAATTCTCACTGTCCAGTTTTGACAGAGTTCAAAAGCATCTCTGCAGCATGTGGATGACGTGGATTTATTTTTTACCCTACCCTGTTGCAAGCCTCTTGCTATTTCCATGGAAAATGTTCCAACAACCTATATTCCTTAGTTCTACCAGTTCAGACCTTTAAAGCTAAGATCCACCATGACATATACACAAGGGCTAATTATCCTTATTCTTTTTGTCTTCCATTCCATCACATTTCACAGGATGATGTCATTGATATCGACTCAAAGAGAAATTGGAGAGCTGAGTGAATTCCAATTGAGTGTGTTACATTCCCAAACACAAATATCCTTGGGAAAGGTATGAATCCATCTCTTCTCTCCCCCACCTCCAGTTATGGCGTGAATAGCAGGAGATACTGGGTCCTATAGCCTTGATTGGCAACCAATCTATTGCAGAAAGAAATGGTTACCTACTGTGGGAAAATCTTCATGAACTGTGATATGATATCTAGTTGCCTATATTGCAGTGAATGCCAGAATTTCCTCAAAGATGAAGAAACTTTTTTTTAACAATGATGTCCACCCTATAGAAGGCCAGGAACCACTCTAGGTAGATTTAAGAAGCACAGTTTATGTGGATATGTCGGGAAGATAACAGTTAATCCTAGACATGAACAGGTTAAGAGTGTAGTGATCAGGGAGGCATTCTCTTGGGAGTCGGTTCCACAATGCAATGGTTTGTGGAAGAAGCTGCTTGAGTGGAACTTACATCTCACCAATGGAATACAAAGGAAATGAAGGGTGGTCTTATTTTTTCTCCTTTATATAGGAAAAAAAGCAGAGTATTTCCCTGGAGGTTTTGGAATACAGCAATCATTCAAATACACACAGTCAAGTAGACCTTAATGATTTTATTTAAGTCTGAAGTGTTTGGTATTTTTATGAGCAGCAAATCTCAGTTCTTCTAACACCCACTAACCAAAAGATAAATAAATTTTTGGAACAAATGCAATTTGCAGGAAAATTGAAAATTGCAGGCTTACATAAACAGTTTGAATTGAATGTAGTTCTGACACATCCATGTTGGAGAGGTAGAAGCTGCCAGTTAGATAGTCCAGGTGCCTGTTAAAGTGGATGTGTTGCAAATCATTAATAGTGCTGTCAAAGCAGGAAGAACTGTGGTAAGAGGGAATCCTTGCTGTTTAAAGGAAAGAACTAATCCATTAATCCAGGAATCTCAATCACATGGCCCAAGGGCTGCATGTGTACCACAGAATATCTTCCGGTGGCCTGCAGGAAACCATGTTTGTGACCAATATTCTCAAAATTTAGTAAGTTTAATAAATGCTTCCTTCATCCCATCCATACTTTTGTAGTAGAATACTGAACAAAACCTAGCATCAACTACCAACAGACAGTTAATCAATGTTTATGGTCAGCACGGTCAGTTACTCTTCCTCTCTATGGAAGCAGGGAAAAATAATTGATTTTGATGCTGAAGAATGTGCCATGCATTAACAGATATGGGACATATTTTTGCCTCTCATTTTGACAATCACTGACTTTTTATTTTATTTTTTTTACTAAATGAATACAACCAGTTGGAATGCATCCAAAATCTTGCCTGTCTGCCTCTCTCAATATCTATCTCATGTTCACAATTCCTATCATACAAAAATAGCAAATGGGTTTGATTTAGCTTTGAGGGTTTGTGAAACCCTTGGTTTGGAAACCCCTTCCTGAGGAAGTCCGCAAACCCTTTGTTTGAGAACCCCTCCCTGAAGGAATTCACAAACCCGTAGTTGATAAGCTCTCCCTAAGGGAGCCAGCAAAATCATGGTTGGGAATCTGTCCAGTGGAAAGACCCTTTGATTGGAAAGTTGATGCTCTTTCCATTGACGATAGCACATTATGGCCCTTTTGTGTCTTTCAGTTTAAGATACCTGTGTTAATCTGCCATGTTAGAAGTAGCAGAAGTTATCCCTCATGTCCCCTACCTTCCACCCAGAGCATGCAAGTGGATCCTTGACAAAACAACTAAATATATAGGAAACAGGATTTGTGATTTTCATTTCTGGCCATGAAGTTATATTCTTAATGAACATACAAAAGACATTTTCCCATTTTTTTTTGTATGTGTATATACACACACACTGATGCAAATAAGAATTGAGATACAACATGGGATGATTTGTCCAGTCAGAGAAAGACTAAGAGTAGACCCATTGTAGGTTTACAAAACATCACCCATAAATAAGAATGGATTATTCATACTATTTATAGTCAGATTATTGTCCTTATCTCTGTTGTTTTAATCATAACATTTCAGCCATTGTGTCCTCCAGCCTTCAACAAGTGCATATCAATCTAAGCAACTTCCAGGGAATTCTGAACTGAACAACCTTATTTAATCTATGGAGGTAGATTGTTCTCATTCCACTGCCCATGTCTAGGGATATCTAGTCTAGTTCTTACTTTTAGTTTTCACTGAAACCAAATACACACTGCCCAGCTCAAGGATTGAACTCTCAATTATTATGTGACCAAATTCACAAACCAATGCTTTAATCTACTAGGCTATTGTCGCATAAAACTATATATTCCAATTGTTGGAAGAAGGCGGAAATTTACTTCTACCAAAACCAAAGCTGAGTGCATGCAACCAATTCCAGTAGTGACTGATTTTCAATATTCTATCTAGAATATAGTATAAAATTAATAACCATAGGGGACCAAGGATTTTGAAGATAAATATACTATTTTCCTTCTCACCACACCTGGTCCCCACCCCCTATATCCCATCAACTCTACTGACACTACTGACCTGCAAAAGCCAGGTCGAAGACCAAGGCATCAATCATGTGGAGGCTGTCTGGCTATAGTAAAATTACCTGGGGATAATTTGGCAAATTTGGTCAGAGTCAAAGGTTGAGAAGGGGGATTACGGTTGGGGCAGATGTTACTAATTGGATCAATTAGAATTTGTTTGCTGCCCCACTCACTCTTTTTTTTTTTTCATTAATTATTTAGACTAATAGGTATTCTGTAAATCATTAAATTTCAGCCACTCGGCTCTCTAACCTTCTTCAGGTGTTTATTGCAATCAATTTTCTTAAGAAATTTGGAACAGAATTCCTCATCTTTTTTATGAGGATACTTCCCTGATTACTGCAAACTTAACCTGTTCATGTCTAGGCTCAACCATTATCTTCCTCATATATCCCCATGAACTCTGCCTCTTACTCTGTAACCCTCTACCTCAAGTGGTTCTTGAGCCTTGTACAGAGTAAACATCATTGTAAAAAGAAACCATTAAGGCCAACCATTATCTGTCCTACATATCTGCATAAACTGGGCCTCTTAATCTGTAATCCTCTAGCTCGAGTGGCTCTTGAGCCGTGTGCAGGGTGAACTTTTCCCTTTTTTTTTTTTAAATTTTGCCAACACTAACAAGATTTTTTTTTTTTCTTTGAATGCAAGTTTTACATAAGATATGATTCTATTTGTGGGGTAATGCGTGCAATGAATTGTATATGAATGTGACAGGAACCTGCATTGATCAAGAAAGGGATTGAAACAGCAAAATAGAGGACTGTTTAAATCATGTCTCTTCAGGATGTGGTGATCATAGCTCTCTACAACCTCCTGTCCTTTGTAGCCCTTAGTAAAGTTTGCCTCTTTGCTATATATCCTAATCCCTGTTCAATCATTTACACAAGTTCATTTGTGCTGATCCTCTTGCTTTCAATATTCTGTGAGTGTCAAATTTTCCAAACATTCTTTCCTCATTATGCACCCAAAAAATTTCAAGTTTTTCTTTCTGATATATGTCCTTTTTGTTTCCATCATCCCTAAATCTTTGTCATTGTCCACACGTTCAGTTACACAACCACTGAAAAGATTACAGTGTTCAAAATTAATTGCAGCATGCAGTTGTGGATTATGATCTCAACTAAAGTCAAATAAAAAATAATTTGGTTTTGGGAATACCGAGAAAAGGTAATCATACACCAGTCTTCTGACATTCAAACCTTTATATTGGCACACACAAAATAAAATCAATCATTTGATGTTGGCAGTATTTGAGTCACCATTCCCCCCCCCTTTATTTTAAATTACAATCACCAGTGACCAATAATTTTTTTTAATCATTTCATCCCAAACAAGGTAATAAAGCTACTAAGATGCAAGGGGTCACTGAGTGAGAGAATATGTGAAAAAAATATTAAGGAGAGAGAACAATAAAAGAACAAGAATTGAGACAGAAGATAATGATTGACATTGCATTTAAATTTTTAAAGATCAAAGTTGACTGGCAAGCAAGGAGCTGGAAGAGAGTTCCACAAGTGAGAAATGTGAAAGAAGAAACCATTAGCATAGAAATTACAGTTACATCTAGCCACTACAAATCTAATATGATGAGATCTTGTGACCAATCTAGTACTGTGCTTACATTCATAAAATTTCAAAAACAAAAATTTTGTCAGAATAATTACCATAAAATTTATGATAGAAAAGGCACAAGGAAGTTATATTATAGCAATGGGAAAGTGATTGAAGCCAAGATACTAGGTCAAAACCAATAACAGTGGATCCCTACATGCAAGCCACCAATCTGCTACTGGGTGGCATGCCATTAGTATTTACCACTGGTGGCCCACTGTTAGACCAACTGCGTGTTCATCTCTGTAATGTCACCACTGGCAGATTGTGAGAGGCCTACCGGTGGCTGCCACCAGAGAACCACTGGTGGGCCACTAGCAGCTTCCATGTAGGGACCAAGCAATTGATTCAACATAATCTATCCACTTCGGAAAATGTTAGTTTGAGAAGGCATAACAAATCACTCTCCTGGAGGTTAGCGTCAGCTATACTGTTGGAAGGCAGAAAGGTGCCTCTTAGATGATTGGTGGAGAGCAGTTTTGTTTTGAAGACAGTAAAATTAATAAGCTATTTCTTGCCCCTGTTAATGACAGACTGCAGGTCATATTTTAAGGTCAACTGCCAATTTAACTTTATCAAACCAATCAGACTTACTATTGAGACACGGCTAAATTATTGCTAGTATTTAACCAGAGAAATTTTTACAAGACTTCTTAATTTCTTATTGCCATAAACATTATTTTTAGTAGGTACATGTGTTTGAGTTGCTAACCCTGTTATTTATCTTATTAAACAGTGAAATTAATAATGAACAGCCTAAATTGAGAAGTTCTCTTAAAACATTTTTTTTCCTTACAATTAAAAAAAAAAAAAACAAATAAACAAAAAAAAAAAAACAGGAACAGAATCTGCTTTTCTTTTTTTCATCAGGGAAACCACACATTTTGAGCCAAAGTGTGCTGCCACCAGTTTGGCCACAGGGACCGGACTGAAAGAGCAAGATTCATATCACCTATTTTAAAGAAAGCAAGTCTCTCACCAGGACTTCTATAAATCTTGTAATCAATCACATGTACATATTACAAGTAATAACAGAAAGACTTTGGTGTAAAATAATGAAGTATTTAATTACAAAACTAAATTAAAATCCATTAACAACAAAAAAGTAAGGAGTTAACAGAAAGATTATTGATTACTTATCAGTTAATATGCAACTGAGCAGAGCTGCTACGAAAAGTAGCAATTCGTCTTGAAATACGTTACTTTAATGTCCAGGTTAACAAAATAGTCAAACATGTAATTGGAACTGCCAGTCAGTGGCATTATATCTATTTATATAAATGGCAGTCCACATTTTCATTGTCTAGAGATTCACATTCAAACTCCAGTGATACTTTTCATTCCTATATAACAGAATTTATATATGCTACTTTCAGTTTCATAAACAACATTCATTTTTTTTTTTTAAAAGACATTTTTATCTGACATTTCTTTTTGCTATGTCATTGTAAGTGGGTACACATGTTTGAGTTGCTATCCATTTATTTTCTTAAACAGTGAAATAAATACCAACCGGCCTAGATCATTCATAGCAAACCACCTCCATATTTCATTGGTGAGATGTAAGTTCTACTCAAGCAGCTTCTTCCCACAAACTGCTGCTTTGTGGATGCTTCCCTGATCATTGCAGTCTTACTCTGTCCAAAATCTAGGGTTAGCTGTTATCTTCCCTACATCACCATGAACTGTGCTGCTTTATTACTCTCTATCTTGAATGGCTCTTGGGCCTTGTGAGCATCACCCAATTTTTTTTTTTTATTAGAAATGTGTAAGTTTTGTGTTTAATCTTCTACTTAACTAGAAATAACATTAACACAGTTCCATAATTGAACTGAAAATTATTCAAGTGGCTTAAAAACCACAAATGTCCAATTGGTTGTATTGTGTGAACCCATTGTATCTTATTGATTTTGATTTCACACTACCTAATTTTATGTGGTCAAGGCACCAGGAAAAAATTAAAAAAAAGCTCATCAGAGCAGTTGAAAGAAAGTGATTGAAGTCAAAATATCTGGTCATGATCGATTACATTAAAGACACTGCTTTGTATTTTGTCAAAAATCACAAGATGTACAGCAGGGGCACCAGACCAGATATGGCAACAGTAACAATGAAATTAATAATAACCAGCCGAGATCAAGAAGTCATTATCAGAGCTGTTTCAACTTATTTAAGGAAAGCACACCTCTTGTTGGAATTTCCATTAATCTATATCTTAGTTTCTATTTCATACTGAAAACATAAGCAACAGTGATTTAAAGAAGTTTTTTTTATTTTTTTTTTTATTTTTTTTATCCAACGTTACTACTTATTAGTATAAACTTTATTTTTTTAGTGGGTGCATGTGTTTGAGGGACTTATCCCTATTTTTTATTTGTTTTTAAACAGTAAAATTAATAACAACCGGCCAAAATTGTGAAGACCTACTAAAGAAAAAGGATCTATTAAAGATGCAACTTCAGGCAACTGGAAAGTTGCAAACCCCCTTTACACATTTTTAAAAGACTTTCAGAAAACGAAAAAAGAAAATTTGGACTGCATTTATTCTTTGAACTTTGCCTTGTTTTATTTCTATGTAGCTTAGAAGTAATTTCTTGTAACCACAATATATATATATTTTTTTTTTTTTTTTTTAGACTAGTGGTTGTAGGGAGTTAATTGAAGTTGTTAAAAATGGATAATAAATCAAAAAAAAAAAAAAAAAATTACACACCCTATTTTTAATCTATGAAATGATATAAAGTGTGATATGAATTGCAAGTTTCTGCATAGAAAATGAATGCTTCGAGCATTTTTGAGATAACAGAGTAATGTCTTGATTACCACAAAAGATTTTTTTAACCAATCTTCTTAAAAAAAAAAAAAAAAAAAAAAAACTTTTCTTAGGTAGAAAATATCCAAGACATGTTTACAGGTTAAATTCCAACTGTTTTAGTTAGGGTGATGGCCAAGAAATGCTAGTAAAATGTTTAGAGTCTCATAGATTTCACAGAGTTTATTTAACACATGCAGTCCACATTTACATCTACCTTGGAAGAGAAGGTAGAAGATTAATTAGAGGTTTGTATTATAATTGTGTATCATGGCAAAAATACCAAGTGGCTCAATGTGTCAGTAGGATGGGGGCCAAAAGTTGCAGCCACCACCTGATCATCAGTTTTTATTCTCTTTTGTATCGTTCACAATATTTTAGAATTCACCATCGGATAAGGAAGGAGGTGCATTGAGGCATTTAGAGTTTGTTTGGTGCCAAGTATTAAAAGGCTATCTATTTTCTTATCTCTTTTCACAAAGAGTGTGTGTGTGTGTGTGTGTGTGTGTGTGTGTGTGTGTGTGTGTGTGTGTGTGTGTGAGAGAGAGAGAGAGCGCAAGATTGCAAGAGAGAGAGTGCAAGATTGCAAGAGAGAGCGCAAGATTGCAAGAGAGAGCGCAAGATTGCAAGAGAGAGCGCAAGATTGCAAGAGAGAGCGCAAGATTGCAAGAGAGAGAGAGAGAGAGCAAGATTGCAAGAGAGAGAGGGAGAGCAAGATTGCAAGAGTGAGAGGGAGAGCAAGATTGCAAGAGTGAGAGAGGGAGAGCAAATGGAAAACAAGAGTAAGAGAGTGCACTAAAAAAAATTTAAAAAGACTGTATGCACATATTTAAATGGTCACAGCAGTTGCATATTTCTCACCCACAACAGTCGTTAGATGCCTGTACCCTGATAAAAGATTTGGTTTTCAAAGCAACTCCTTATTTACAATTTTTTTTTTCTATTTATCCACTATTTTACCTTTTGACAAACTCAATAAAGCTTTACTGTGTGTGTTGGTCAGAGAGAGAGAGAGAGAATAGATATATAAATGTATGCATGTTTGTGCATATGAATCACATTATACTGTGAAAACTTCAGATCAAAATTCAACTCATCACTATCAGGCTACAGATTTACTGATCCACCCTCTTATACATGAATACAGACATGAGTATGTATTTGACGTCAACCACATTTTTTTTTGTGTATATATATATATATATATATATATATATATATACACACACACACACACATGTTTATGCTTATTTAGACACACCCACATTGAAACACATATGATAAATAGAGAACAAAAGAAAAAGGCTTGTTGTCTGAATGTGGGCATCCCATCTGCCAACTATCCAGAGAGGGCCATCCATCAGTCAACCAGTGAGCCAGCTCTCACTGACTGATGGTTTTACCAGATTGCATTGCAATGGAGGATGCATTTAGATGTAATGATGGCTTCATCAAGCTTGTTGCATGGCAGACGAAAAATTGCTGATTGAACAAACAAATGAATAGGCCAACATAATGACTAACAGTGCAATAGGCTGAAACGATTACGTAGATTCATCGCACCTACACGGAAGGAAATGCTTTTCCGTGCCAATAATGGTGGTTTCAGCACCATTTGTTACACAAGCAGCACAATATTAGAAAGAACATTACACAGAAGTCCGAGAGAAACTTATAGATTTTCATAGAAGAAATATAGATATGAGATTTCTAATGAGCTGAGATAATAAAAAAAGAATTCTCAGTATTTTCTAAAAAACAAAATAGAAATATGATTTATTGTTGATCATGACCTAAATGTATAATAAAGATTAAAGATAAACCAACATTAAAGAAAAGACAATATAGAGAACACATTAAAGAAAAACACATTATAGCAAAAATCAACATTAAAGGAAAAAAAAAAATAAAAAAAAAATACAGTAACACCAATTACATTTATTATACAGTGGGCTCAGATAATAGAGCCAAGTGGACATTTGTTGTTTTTGACCCCCCCCCACTCGATGATTTTCAGGTCAATTATACAATTGTTTAATGTTGTTTTATTGATTCATCTGAGACAGTTTGTATTGTGCCTTGCTGGTTGAAGGCCTGTGAATTCAGTTTTAAAAGGCATTAACAGAATCTAACATCATTGGCAGCATTTTTTAAATGATGTAGGAGAACTGTGTCATTGGGAATGGCATCTGCAGTGATAACTAGATCATCTGAATAGTCAATAACAGTCAGCTTTTTTGCAAGATATCTACTTGGGAGTTTTGATGATAAAACAAAACAGAGGATGATATTTGTCAAGTGATGTTCTCAATATGTAGCCATGGGTGAGAACAATGAAAAAAGGTGCAAGTGTATCACTTTAATCGACCCCAGCTTTGATACTGGAAAGGCTAGTGCCTCTGTCTAGGATTCTAACCAAAGATTTGATATTTTTGTATAGCATCATTATGGAAGCTACTGTCTCAGGTGGGATGCCATATACCAGAAGGATCTTCTCTGTTTCCCTATGTACAGAATCGAAGGCTTTAGAGAAATCTACAAAAAGTAAGGGGACTTGTAAATTCTTTGCCTTGATGCCCTCAATGATCCACCAAACAGTTAAGATTTGTCTAACAGCTGATCTATTTTTTGAAAGCCATTTTGATTTTTTTTCAGTGCACCTTCTCTATTTCAGGTTGAGAAGCACCGAGTTGTAAATGTTTGCTGCAATGGAGAGGAATGCGATTCCTTTACAATTTTTTGCCAATTTCCTTTCTTTGGGAAAAGAAATATGTAGCCTTCTGTCCATCTTTCTATGACTTTTCCATTATATGTGGTAAATCAATAAAATCTGTCGAGTCTTTTTACATACCTAGGGTGCAAAATAAAATCTACTGAAAAGGATGTAAAAAATTTGCATAGCTAAAGCCTGAGACACCCTGAATAAAATGGATGTAACTGGAAATTTAATCTACCAGGCAACCACAGATTCTTCCAAGCCACGCACTGGCACCATAGATTAAAATGTATGGTGCCACTGCTTGGACATTAACTAAACTCTTGAGTCTAAGCGTGATGGAACCTACACTTTGATGCTAAGAGCTATATTTAACATCTCTTGGAGACAACATCCAACTAAATCAAGAGCTTTATGGACCAAGGTCAGATATTTCTACAATCTTATGCGAATACATAATGTATTTGCAGGATGCTGCTGGCAAGCAAAAAAACACTAGCTAGTAATCTACTGCTCTGGACATCAAGTCAAAGTGCAATACAAGCTGGTAGCCCAGAAGCCCGCTACATTGACTAGCTATGTTATGACACAGAATGCTATCATAATGACGTTCTGACTTTGATGGTTCGTATAAATATATGAACTAGCTCAACCAAATAAAATAATTACTGTTATTTGTATTGAAGAGGAAGATTAAAACAAAACTTTCACTTTTCAAATTTAAAAATAAGGGTTTAGGTATAGAAACTATGGTTTGCAGTTAAGAGGTAAAATTCTCAAAAAGAGCTTAAATTTTGATGGATATCTTGCAGCTGGAGAACTGAAGATTTCAGGAGAATGGATCATGAATCCATACACCTAAAATTTGGATATGTCGGATGATGACTAGCTGAAGGAAGATCTTATTGATTGATTTGTGGACAAATCGTGCTCTTCAAATGCAATTTGAAGGCAAGACTTTAGAGCAGTATTGGTGTTCAGCAATGAATAAGTTTCCAAGAAGTAGTGAAAAATCACTTAGTGTCCTTATTCCATTTGTGACCACATACTTATGCAAGTCTGGATTTAGTTCTCTTTTGTCAATCAAGACAAAATCTAGAAATTACATGAATCCACAGGCGGACATGCAGATTGCTATCAGCAACAAAATACCACTTTTTGACAAAATCATATCCCAGAAACAGGAACAAAAAGTCATTAGATTTAAATTTTAACTTTTTTAATGTGAATTTCTTAATGTTAGATTTTTTTTTTTTTTTTAAATTGTTTAATTTACACTTACATTGAATGAAAAGCTTTTTTTTTTTTGTACTATTTGTTTGTATTAAAGTTTGTTTTTTTTTTTTTTCTTCCTTTTCATGTCATTTGCTTAAAATAGACTTGTTGCTCAAATTGGGTATAAATTGCCTTCTTCATACAAGATATTATTCGGATTGTTTATCTGGGTGTGTTTGTGTGAACTGTAATGCATACATCTGTATGCATGCATGTCTGTGTGTGTAAAAGTGAGATCCCAAAACAGACACAGAGGAGGATTTTCCCCTCTCACCAACAAACATAAACACAAAGAAGCATAATTTCATTCAATTGAAAAAAATAAATAAATAAACCAGTTTGTCTGATGACTGCAAAAGTGTGAAACCCAGGGCCAGAAATTCATATCTATACAACTGAATATATATATATATATATATATATATATATATGTGTGTGTGTGAAAATATATAGAAAATAGGAAAGAACTGGTTAGGTAAATAATCCAAAATTCTTTAGTATTTTTGTTATTATTTTTAAAAAATAGTGCTCGATACAAAAGTAGAGCATAAATATAATTATTTAAAAATATGATTCCAACACGCTACATAAGAGTTCTCATGTTTCAAAACAAGAGCCGAAAACCTCAATATAATTATTTGAATTAAATTGAATTAAAGTAAGCTTACTTTAATTCAAATAATTATATTGAGGTTTTCGGCTCTTGTTTCAAAACATGAGAACTCTTATGTAGCGTGTTGGAATCATATTTTTAAATAATTATATATATATATATATATATATATATATATATGGGGGGTGCAAGATCATATTATAACTTTTCTAGGGGGTGTGAGGCATAGAAAAGGCATTAGAATATGTCTCAATCACAATTTTCTGATAAATACAAGGGAAGTTATGTTGCAAAACCTACATTTGGTGCCAAAAGTGGTTAATGATCAATTTAAATGTATGAAAGGAATTGGTTACATTCTAAATATCTTCCTGGGAACAATTTTCTTATAATTTTGAAGATTTAATTGGTTTTAATATTTGGAAACTTACATGAAAACAGAAAAAATTTGTCTGAAGCATTTTTTGTTAGCATTATTCAAAGTTATGAGATAGGAGTTGAAACAAAAAAAAAAAACAGGCAAAATATGGCAAAAAAAATTGTGTTAATTTGAATTTTGTGTTGTATGGTCCCAGAAATTCATTTGATATTAGGTCATTTTAGAAATAGTGTCAACTTAAACCAGCCTGTCATTTATAACATTCATTTATTTGAACAAGATTCCAATGACTTTCCTAGGCAGAAAAAGTAACGTTCCAGAACTGATTTAAGAATAAATGATTAAACGTGTGTAGGATTTGATTAAACTCAAACAATCATAACTTGATAAATACTTGAAGTGGGGATAAACTTAGACCAGTTCTGAAATCATAAGACAGTTTACTTTGAGAAACGATATAGCATATAACACTTCGAGAAATGTACCAAAAATAGCAAATTATGGCTTACTAGCCTAATGTGTACTAAATATATTTTTACTCTTATGATATAATGATTGCTATATTGTTTATATATTTTATACAAAACCCAAGACTTTAAAACATACATTTGATGATATATGA
>OZ010612.1:50064912-50079912 GCA_963932145.1 Acanthosepion lycidas
ATGCTTATAGATATATATATATATATATATATATATATATCTCTTCGTGTCTCCCGTATGTGAGTGTGTGTTCATGTATGTGAGTGATTTTGTCACTGTATTTGGTCACCTTGTGTGCATGTTGTGCACTTTTGCATGTGGGGTTATGACCTATTTAGTTCGGGTTTAAATTTGTTTATAACGTTTTTTTCTTGTATTTGTAGGTACAAGTAATCATCTGTTTGATATATCGACATGATATTAAATTTACCCTGGTTACATTTGAAGATGTGTTGTGATACAAAAAATTTTGTCGTCTGGCAATTTTATATTGCTTTTGTGTAGGGAGACCCTGTTGCTCAGTTGTTGGCTGATGCCTATATATGACTTCTTACATTTTGTGCATTTAAGTACATAAATTACATACATTTTATATATATATATATATATATATATATACACACACTAGACCCTCCCGTTGAATTTGATGTATGAGGGTCAAGCAGATCAGTTCCCAGGAAACCGACAGCCCGACAACAGCACATGAGATTTGATTATAGTGGTGAAGGTTTTGTGCAGAACCATCCACACTTTTTGAAGGGCCAAATACAGAGACTTGGTGCACAATGTACCACAAGGTCCCCAAACGACCCTCCACAGGTTTTGAATTCAAAGTTGTCCTCCTAGACCAGTTGCCATCCAAGGCTATAGAATCCAGTCAGTCCTGCTATTTACCCATAGCTGGAGGGAGAAGAAGAGGATTCACACCTTTTCCAAGGGTATTAGCACATAAGTGAATGTAATGGATTCGACTGGAATTCAAACTTGGCTCTCCAAATCCTCAATTCAAGTCGCTATCCATTACTCCACCGTGCCTCCTATATATATATATATATATATATATATATATATATTATAATAATATTTTTTGTTTAAAAATATGATTCCTTCGCTACATAAGAGTTCTCATGTTTCAAAAACGTGAGCCGAAATCATCCAAATAATTAATAAAATTAAGTTGGATTGAGGTGTTTAGTCACGTTTCATCTTCAAGCGAAATTTTAGGAATAAGCTATCTCTTGGTTTACGTGTATTTTTACAGAATTTGTTATTGTGGGAGTGGCTATACTATTTTCATTCTTTAAGTGGTCAGGGAGTTAATTCTTATCAGTAGATTCATCATCCTCTGAGAGGTTTTGCTAAGGTTGGGTAGGGTATCCATTTCAAGGCTAATGTTTACGGTCATCCCTTAGTTGGTTCCCAGTGAAAGATATTTTTATGGCGCGCCGACAGTCGTTCTGTGTCTGGAGAATTGTCTCTTATTCTTGTCTATCTGATTATCTATTTATTTATTTGTTTATTTAAGTGGGTGTTTAATATACAGATCGCTTTGCATTGAATTTCGTTTTTTTTTTTTTTTTTTTTTTTTTTTTTTTATGACGACAAAAAGGGGTTTTTCCTATTTAAGGGTTTGGCTGAGCTTTTTAGAATTTTACTTAGCTTTGTTTTTTTTTTTTTTTTTTATGCTAATTATCTAATGCGAAAGTCTGTTGATGTCGGCAAAAAACCGTTAACTCCTGCCTATGGTTTAATAATTTTTCATTATTTAGGAATTTAATGATGTGTAGTTTTTCCTGTAAGCATAAGATGCATGGGTCATCCCAGGTTCTACAGGTTCTTGCTCTATTTACTATTTTCCATTTTACTTTTGGTGTTTTATTCGTTTCCTTTAGGTGCCAGAAATATTGGGATAGAGATGTCTGATTTCTATTTTGAATATTGTTGAAAGAGCTCTTGTGTTGTCTCCATCTAATTTTAAAATTATTCTTTGTTGATCCTATGTATATCCTATCAGTGTTAGGGCTCTCAATGGATGAGATAGTGCATTGGTATACCACGGATTTTGTGAGGCATTTATTTTCCAACGGGCAGTTTTTAGGGTTTCTACAATCGCATAATTTTTCGTTATTTTTATCTAGTTTTAGTTTATGTGTTTTATTACTGTTTTGGTATGCGTGTTTTTCTAGGATTTTCTTATTGTGTCTTTTTATGATTCTTTCTATATTTTCAGTGCAGCTGTAACTTATATATAACTTATATATATATAAATTGTAACAATTTATATATATATATATAAATTGCTCGCTTCCTATTCTTCAGCAATGCCTCCAAAGCAAAGTTCATAAAAATCAGATGAAAACATGTCCTGCTATCTGCAAACAGAATCTTATTTTCTATAAAACAATCAATAAATTGAACAATGAAGAAACAGTGACAGAGGGTTGGTAGGGAGAGCTCAACATGCTTCATTAATGTCTGAACTACAATCTAAGATGGCAGCCATAATAGTGTTATTATGAAAACCATGATATTATCAGATGTATTTACAACTGTAAATTTTAGCCTCACAAGAAGAAAAGATAGATTATCCACCCCCCTCCCTCCATGGGAGAGAAAAATAAAGAAATAAGTCAGTCTGTAAAATCTGGTTAAAAATTGCCTCTACAAGAAACTTGCAGTAAAAAAAAAAAAAAAAAAAAAAAAAAAAAAAGAGCTGTTAATTTGAAAGTCAGGAAGTTTGCCACTGTAAGACAAGATATCATTGTCAGGTTTTTAACAAATTCAAATCAATATCTGTGGGTTGTTATTTATTATCTTTTCTCAATGCCTATATCTAGGAATTCTTGACAAAATCCAAAGAAGAATCTGCAATGTTATTGGCCCTGATCTTGCATCTCAGTTCCATTTCTCACCACCATAACGTACCTTTCTTTTTATTGGTTTGGTATCTGCCAACAAAGAGGGAGGAAAATCTCAGCAGCACTGGAATCAAACCCTTGGATTATGACGAGCGGGGAATGGACAAGACTTCGACATGGGAACACTACATGTACCAGAAGAATGCAGCCAAGACACTGGAAATGCAAACAAGGACAACAAATCTGAAACAACACTGGGTAACACAAACAAGAATCCCTTGGTAAAGCACAGTAATCCTGTTATGCGGTCAACATAGAGCAGTACCAAGATCTCACACTTCCCAGAAAATGTGCCTGCTTTTATGGAGCCTAAAACTTTAGTCGTTGGTTAGCAAAGGAATCATTTGCATCGCTAACACCACTTAACTCACTGTCCTATCTTGTGGGGAAGCTGGTGAATACTTTCTTTCTTCATAACCAGATGTTCCAAGATTTATACCAGCTTTGTACTGGCATGGCAGTCATGGGCCGTCTTTCTGCAGAGATAGCACTCTGAACCTCATCTCTTTTATGAATGGGGTGGTTACCGTTATCAATAGCTATTGGCTGCTCCATCTGCATTTTGTTTCCTCTATAACTTCTGGGACTTTTCCATGGATATTTTAACAAATGACTATTCCTGATGAGCTTTCTTCTTTGGTACCACAACTTCACAAATTTAAGTGCAGTACTAGACTGGCTGCTAAGTCTCATAATTTCATTGTTGAAATTGCTAGCTGTAACCGTAAGTTCTATGCTAATAGTTTCTTCTCTCACACTTTTCACTTGTGGAACTCTTGTGATTTCTTGATTTCTTGTCAACTATGATCTTCAAAAGTTTAAATGCAACATTGTCATCTTGAATTCTGCTGTTTTATTGTCATTTTTCTTTCACTCTCAGTGACCCTTTGCATCATAGTGGCTTTTATCCCATTGTTTGGGGTGAAATGATTTTGGTGAAAATGATTGGAGTGAAGGGGGAAAAAAAAAAAAAAAAACAGCTAATGAGTCTCACCAGATCACTTGCATTTAAGCAATATTGTGCTTGTTAATTACCTAGTTGCGTACCTGCTTGGGAATACCAAGTGCTTCAAGCTTGGATGTGAAGGTGGTCTAAGGATAACAGCTCAAAATGAGAAATCAAAAAACAAAGTTTGAATTCCACTTAGGTATGTTACATTCACTTATGCAAATATACTGTTGGGTGATATTATATATATCCAAATGAGAGAAAAAAAACAGATGGAGTAAAATTCCACTGTATTGAACATATTTTTTAAAAGTAAAATGCTACAAAGTAGAGCAAAATATTGTTATTTTTATCATAAAAGATTATAATAAAAACATGAAATCGCTACACAAAAGTTGTCCTGTTGCTTTTGTGTAGCAATTTCAACATGTTTTTACTATAATCTTTTATAATATAAATAACACACACACACACATATCTTTAGGATTTATTTATTTATTCCCGCTCTACTTAGCGTATTGAGCACTCTACTTTTTAGCTTTACTACTCACTTGGGTTTTTTCTTTGGACTAAAGACTTAAGGCACTGGACAATGTGTGTCGGCCTGTTCAAATGTTTTTAGTTCTTTCTTTTTTTTCCAATTTTTCCTTGGGTACCGATTTGTTTTGACATATCTGCAAGTTGTGCTATCTGAGCTTTCCCCCACCAACGAATGAGTATTTATTTATTTATATATATATATATATATATATAGTAGAGAGAGAGAGCACATTTTCTTTGTTTTCTTGAATATGTAGGCTAGTAGATAAAAAAAATGGAAAGTGTCTACTCAAATACAAGTATCCACTAAAAATAATGTTTAATTTAATATATGTAAAAAATACACACACAAAAGTAGAAGTAGGTATATACTATGTATTATAATAGTTCTAGAATTCATTAACATTTTTTTTTTTTCATAATTTTATTTTTTTTAATAAATAATAAAGGTTTCGCTTTTAAAGAGGGGGGGTGTGACGGATGGGGGAAAGCAGTTTGAGCATTTGACAGATTGATATGTTTGTATTATCAATACGTTTTCGGTACACATTTTATTTTTCGTTGATGTATACCTACTTGTGTGTGAGTGAGTGAGAGAGAGAGAGAGAGAGAGAGAGAGAGGTCAGCTTTAGTTAGTCTCAAAAATCATCAGACTCACCACACAGAGAGAAGTTATTCATTACAGATTATGCAGCATTTATATAACTATTGCAAATGGCACCCAACATTGCCATGTCTGTGCAAGGCAATGTAAGACTGTAGTAGGACTAAAATATAACATCTGTCCTGCTCATATTTGAGGCTGGATCAAGCAATGGCATTGCACATGATCAAGCCATTATTACAGACATTATAAATACAAATAGTTTTATGATATGCTATATTTATGGGCAATGTTTTCAATGTTGCTACAGTTGTTTTCATTCAAAAGTACTCAGA
The DNA here is from genome assembly GCA_963932145.1 of Acanthosepion lycidas. Taxonomy (NCBI): domain Eukaryota; kingdom Metazoa; phylum Mollusca; class Cephalopoda; order Sepiida; family Sepiidae; genus Acanthosepion; species Acanthosepion lycidas. The sequence continues at coordinate 50,070,079 of OZ010612.1, forward strand.
AAAAAATATATAAACTTTGGGAAATTTACTGATAACATAAGTATTTTTTACTAAAAAATTGGTAGACAGAACTTGTCAATATTATTTAATCAAACATGTTTGATAGAATTATTGCTGCTGAAATACACACACACACATATATATATATATATTTCTGTGTAATGTGTTTCATGTTCTAAAATAACTTCATTGAATTAAAGTAAAGTTCTTGTTGATGAAATTATATGTAGCAAGGGGGGAGTGATATAAATGTAATAATGTGCATAATTGTAATCAATTTTTATGCTTATATCTCTTAACTTCCTCCACATTAAATTAATAATCATGGAATTGTTTGTCTGATGAAGTCCTTCCAGTGGACAAAATGTGTTGCACAGAATTTTCCCACTTTGTCATTCAATTAAAATATATATATATATATATATATATATATATGTGTGTGTGTGTGTGTGTACATACACACTTTGTTTTTTAATACACAGACTTCAATTTCTAACCACAGTCTACCCCTCACCTACACAAACACCCAGACCTCTCTATTACATTTTCAAGAGAGTGGGGGCTATTGGCCATGACTTATTAAAGATAATGTCAACCAGCCACGACTAAAGTCATCATCTAAATAAATCAACAGGAAAAACTGTTTAATATTCACACAGAAAAAACAAAAATGTCATTAATATTATATATATATATGTGTGAAGGAGGAAAAGGAAGGAGTAGAGAGTAACATGATCTACATTTTGATAAGTTTGTAGATAAAAGCTTTAATAAAATTCCACTTCAAACGTCTGTAATCATAGTTTCTAATTTAACACTAAACTGAAAATAAGCCAAATGATTTGAAATTAAGTCAGGCTGCATCACCAAAGAATAAGTTTCAAAATAAATTTAAAAAAAAAAAAAAAAAAAAAAAATTCAGAAAAGTGGATGCAGGCCATTTCACCTGTAAATGATCAAAACACAAAGAAAATCACAAAGAAGTAAACATGTGGAATGAATTCATTTCTTAAGAAAATTTTTTGCATTAAAATTATTTGACAGAGCTTTATGAAATATATAAAAAAAGAAAAAAAAAAAAATTGGTAAGCTCATAATTTTTTCAAAGTGATTCTTTTCACAAAACAATCTAAGAGAATAGAATGTTCAACAGAAGAAAAAAAAAAATGTTCTGCCAAAATTATTTCTGAAAAACATATTCCAAAGAGAAATACTGTTGATTTTATATAAAAGAGAATTTAAGTTTTTGAAATCTTCAGAGAAGGCAATCTTCAGAGAAGGCAATCTTCAGAGAAGGCAATCTTCAGAGAAGGCAATCTTCAGAGAAGGCAATCTTCAGAGAAGGCAATCTTCAGAGAAGGCAATCTTCAGAGAAGGCAATCTTCAGAGAAGGCAATCTTCAGAGAAGGCAATCTTCAGAGAAGGCAATCTTCAGAGAAGGCAATCTTCAGAGAAGGCAATCTTCAGAGAAGGCAATCTTCAGAGAAGGCAACGCTTTAGAGAAGGCAACGCTTTAGAGGCAATCTTCAGAGAAGGCAACAAAGGGCTGAAGTATGTGGTACAAAATCCTATCAAGCTGGAGCAACTTATCCAATTGGTGGATATTCCAACTAGTAAATTTTTTTCATTTTTCTTTATTTTCTTGTTTTAATAACATTTACATATTGTTACACTTTCTCACTAATTATTAGTGAAGAAAAAGTAAATCTATACCGAAAATGGAAGAGGGGGGGGAAGAATTCCATACCAAAAAGAAAACGGAAAAAATGGAATTCCCTAAAACCTGAGATGGAATTAAAGAAAATTCAAAACAAAAAATTAGTCCCTCTACATTCATGCACACCTTGCACTAAGTCCGGTCATCAGATATCATGTCAAAAGTTTTGACACTAGCATGTCACAATGGTTGAAAGAAGGGATTCTTGACTACTGTTGGTATCATGAAGTATAGTCATTTGTTAAATGATCATTTAACAGCCGGAAACTGCCAAGTCATTTAGTTTCATATCTGAGGCGCCAGCAAGAATGCTTGATATTGAATGGAGGCCATCAAAAGCACTACTTATTTTCCGAAATTCCAAAAAGAATAAGTAATGCCCAAACTGATCATTTTATGCATTCATTCTCCAAGAGTAAAGCTTGCAACCTTTAACATTTTGGTGCCCCCTGTGTAGAATGTTATTATTTCTTCTTTTCATAATTTTCTCATCTCCTTACACCATATCATTATTTCTCTTTTGGCTCTGGGTGTCAAAAAAGCAGGCGCTGAAATATTTCAGCCTAACCAAGAAGGCCCTAAAGAGGAGAGGGGGGATACATGCTTTTGGTGATTTTGTCAGAAATAGATTTGATCAAGAACTTTTCAGTACCCACTTCATCTATGTACACACCTGGCACTTTATCTGAATGCATAGATACTACACTGATCCAAGGCTGATTGCCAAAGAGTGATGCTGCACTGATCCTAGACAGACCACACACATACTACACTGATCCTAAGCAAAAAAAAAAAAAAAAAAAAAAAAAAAAAAATCAACTTGTGTAAATAATACCATCAATTTTGACAAGTATTATACTTGTCATGAAATAATCCTGCCTGGTAAAGAAGTTCGAAAAGAATATGGAAAGAAAACTGCAACGCAATATTATAGAGTAATTATCTTAATAGAGCATGACCTCCTTGAATATTTTGGTTATCATAAAAAGACAGACAAACTTGAGGGTGGGTAAAGATGTGTGTGTGTATATATATATATATATATATATATATATATATATAAATAAACCAAATACCTGCCAATGTTTAATACTTTATAAGTAGCATATACAGAATTTAACTAAAATGCCCAAACTACCTATATTTTCGCTGGGCCCATTCTAAAGATTTCAAAAGATTTCAAGAGATGGGAGATTTGGTGCCAAAATATATTCACCATTCTTGGTGTTTATAGCAAAAGTGCAATGACTCCATTTAACCCACATCAAAGCAAGACCAAAAGAATTGACATTTTTACATTAAATATCAGAATGAACCAAACACCTCTATGGTATCTAGACTTTACAAATTTAAGTGCAGTACTAGATTGGCAGCTAGGTTTCATCATTTTAGAGTTGAAATGGCCAGATTTAACTAAGTTCTATGCTAGAATGTTTCTTTTCCTGATGCTTCTCTGATCACTACAATCTTAACCTGTTCAAGTCAAGGGTTAACTATTATCTTCCCCACATATCGCCATAAAACATGCATCTTACTCTGTAACCTTGTACCCAGAGTCATTCTTGGTTTTTGTACAAGGTGAAAAAAAAAAAAAAAAAAAAAAAAAAAAAAATATTAAAAAAAAATAAATAAATAACTTCTCACTTGTGGAGCTCTCTTCCAGCATCATGCTTTCTAGTCAACTTTGATCTTCATAAAAGTAAATGCAGTATCATACTTTTGTCTTTATTTTTAACTAGCAGTAGAGCCCGGTGTTGTCCGGGGATGTAACAGTAAGAGATAGATCAAGTATTGACCATCATAAAGACTGAAATATAAAATTGACAAAGATTATTGTTTAAGGTTGACGGACACCCATGTCTTAATTAGTTTTATTTTTTATTTTTTTTATGAATTGAACCCAAACTCAAACAAAAACATTGTTTTCAATCATTATGAGTCTACCAATTGAATAGAATTTTATTATAAACAATTGTCTTGTAAATGGAATTTTTAAAGTATTCTGAATGTAAAAAGAAATCCGATCCCATATATAAACGAACACAGACACACACACACACACACAAACAACCTGGGTTTTATAATAAGTATAACTCTATATGAGTTGTCCCCCTTTCATTCTCGCGACAGCAATGCCTCTTAATCGTGTTTTCAAATTGATTTCATGCAAAAACAATTGTGTTTTTCCCATTTTTGGCGCTGTCAGAACCACCGCAAGGTAATTTTACATAGTCCTGTGAAGTTTTGTAGAAATCGGTTGAAAAATGTATGAAATCCGATGCAATATATAAACGTACAGACACACACAACCTGGGTTTTATAATAAGTATGATTCCTGTTCTTTTATTGTTCTCTCCCCTTAATGAAATTTTCTTTTTCTCATATTTTTTCACACTCAGTAACCTCTTGCATCTTTAGTGGCTTGATTACATTGATTGGGGTGAGGAAAGAAGAGGAAAAAAAAAAAAAAAAAAAAAAAAAAAAAGAAAAGAAAAGAACCTGAACAGAAAAATATTAGGTTGGTGCAAAAATAATGTCGTTTTCTCACATAGTAACATATGTGAGAAAACGACATTATTTTCGCATCTAATACTTTGCTTGGTCTACTTTCCTGGGTCTCGTACCAGAAAATTTTTCTCATCAGAATCCATCTTGCATCTAAATCTACCATTTGTCTGTGCATTGAATATTGCTGCCATGTCTAGTCTGGTGCTCCTGATATATATCTCAGGATTATTGATAAAATTCAACGAAGGGGGTCTGTAATGTAACCAATCTGGACCTGGCATCTTGACTTCAGTCACTTTCTCACTGACTTGGCCTTTTGTCTTTTTTACAAACATTTTCATGGCAATTGTTCTGATGAGCTCTCCTCTTTGGTACCCAGACCACATGAATTTAAGCATGCTTACTAGATTAGTAATTTGGTCCCACTGTTTTATTGCTGAACTAGCTAAATGCAACCCTATGTTCTATCCTAATAGTTTCTTTACTCACACTTATCACTCATGGAATGATGCTCACCTGCTACCTACAATCTTCAAAAATTTAAATCCAAAATCAATCACCATCATCTATCTTCCTGAATCCAATTCTTTTGTCCTTTTCCTTATCACTCCTCACTAAAGTCTTGTCATTCTCTTTCACTCCCTGTAACCCTCTGCATCCTAGTGAAATTATTGCCTTGCTTCTGCTTCATTGCCATCTACAATCTTCAAAGATTTAAATGCAATGTCAATCACTATCTTCTGTCTTTCTGAAACCTGTTCTTTTCTCCTCACTCAAATCGTCTCATTAACTTTCATTCCTAGTAACAGCTGTATCCTAGTGACATTATTGCCTTGGTTGAGGTGAACCGATTGAAAAAAAAAAAAAAAAAAATGCCACATCTGTGTTTATTACATCTCTCCTTTCTCATCTTCACATTTCTTGGGTGGCACTATCCAATTTATCTGCCTCAAACTTGCTGGAATTCCATATTCAGAGACCTTTTGATAATAATGTATCAAAAACAGCACTTGTGATAGCGTAGTAGTGAGTGTTCACACCTTATAAAAGCATTGAAAGTGAGCTCATCTTTCAAATTTTCAAGGAATGAGACCTTGTTCTACAGTCTAACTATTCACTAAGGGTCAGAGTTTAATTAAAATCTAAATGTTTTAAACTTTTAGACAGTAGGTATAATCAACTGATGTTTCATTACAAGATCAGTTGATACAACCAAATTGAAGACAAGCTTTTTTTTTGCAAAGGTACAGACATCATTACTTCAGAATTTGGGACTAAATGGCGACTCAAGGATTCATGAGCTTACATCATTTCCTGAAGCATTTGCCTGCAAATAATGCTAGAACAAACCAAAGACAAATGCTATGCCTGTGAAGAGAAAAAAAAAAAAAAGCAGGTGAAAAATAGTGACAACTTGGTGCAAAGAATGCCCTACACCATTCTGTATGAAATGCTTCAAGAAGTATTGTGCTAATTCAGAAACCTAATATTTATTTCCCTTTGTTTAGGTTTTTTATTATCTAAACGAGTTAAAATATTCTTTTTATATAATTAAGAACAAAATTAATCATAAAAAGTAACCTTTAAAAGAAGTGAATTTTTTAAAATTATTTTAGGTCAGACCTGCAACTGGTAACATGTAACCCAGTACAAATTGATACATAGGTGATTGGAATCCAAAGGAGCTCCCCCACTGGGTTTTCTGCTGGTGAAGGTGGTGGCATGTCACTGTGCAGGATGAAAAACAAGACCTGTCAAAGGTTGGATGAGCCAATGGCATATATATATATATATATATATATATATATATATATATATATATATAAAGAACATGCAAAATGAGAAGGCAGTTAATTGCTGAAACCTCCTCAAGAGTGGATGTGAATCAAACAATTACAAAAATGTTCATCTATAAAACTCTAAAGTTGAGGTGCTGAATATAACACCAATCAGCTAAGTGAGAAATTTTATCTGTACTAATCTTATATATAAAAAAAAATAAAAAAATAAAAAACAGGGAGAAAACTACAGGGACTACCCATGGCTCTTCAAGGAATGCATTCTTGTTCCAAAGAATGTTCTGTTGGACAAGTAAACTGACATTATACAAGTTGTAGATTTTTGGGTTTTTTTTTATGGCACCAGTCCTAATACTTTTTGATTAGACCTCATATACATACACGCAATATGAGATGAAGTAGTGTCCTTGTGTCAGACTATGCAAAGTCTAACAAATATCTACTACTCTTAAGTATTAGGCTGGTGCAAAAATAATGTCGGTTTTTGACGTTAAAAAATACGGCTCAACAGATTAAACATTGTGATAACAACAAAGATGAGAACATTAATCTGAATATAAATGTTTTTGTTTTTTTTTCCTTTTCAATATTATATTATTTTCTTATTTTTCCACTTCCCCTCATGTTACAGCTTACTGGTGTTCTTGAAGCCTTACCTTAAGGGTTGGCCTGTCTCCCCTTTATATTTCTTTCCGCAGCTGCACAGGATAGCATACACACAGTCATGTTCTCCTCTATGCAGGGGGGGGTCTTACTCGGGAGAGATATCTGCGAAATATCATCCAGCTTTTGAAGGTTGTCCTGATGATACATAGACTGCAGATCCTTTGTATTTTCTCTGATAACCTCTTCACATAAGGCAGGCAGGCAGATTGTTATCTGAGTGTTGTTGTAAAGACTGTGTGTACACTATCCCATGCAGCTGCGTAAAGAAATATAATGGGGAGAAAAATCAGGCATGGCTGGGGCTCATATGGAGAAAAAAGGGGAGATCACCGCCCTCTGTGGGATCAGGTTGAGATCAAAAACACAAAGAACATCATTGGAAAATACATAAACTTAAGGAATCAGCACATATGCTAGGTCACATAAATCTCCTGAGCTGACCAAGCATAGAAATGAATAAAATATGGGAACCAGCAATAAGGAGTGCCAGAGAAAAGCAATAACAACGAAAATTGCAATATGAGCTCTGGTAAAAAACATGCAATGATAACAGCAAAAATTGCAAAATGAGCACTGGTAAAAAAAATGATGGCTGAAGACATTAAGGTTTATAATACCCAGAAATTCATACACATATGGTACAGTGGATAAAGGCATTAATTAGATCCAGTGACAGGACCCAAAGAGTGTGAGTTCAATACCTGGTTAAGTCAGTGGAGAACTTGGAGAGGAGAATTAACAGGAGATAACTGATAACTGACATCCATTAGACATTGCATGTAGAACGAACAGTCCATCCCAGTGAGCGAAATAAAGGGTTCAGTTCAACATTCCAAACACCTGAAGAAGGCCGGAGCATACAATGGCCAAAATGATGTAATAAATATGGCAACAAAGATGAGAACAATAGTCTGAGTAATGTACATAATGCCTCATCTTAGAAATTTTGGGCTTTTACTAGTTAAACTCAGAGCCTCAGTGTCACATCATAACTTAAGCCCCTTTCACGTAATATTGTATAATGGCCATAATTATTCTTAAAATAGGTAATAGAGTGATTTCACAATGCCTTCTTTTGAATTCAGAATTGTCCTCTTTAGACTACCCTACCCTTTCTAGAGAGTTCAGTCAACCCTATCATTTTACCCATAGCTTGACAGAATGAGATTCATGCCTCTCCTAAAAAGTATTTTACTCTTAATTCAATGACAGAGTATCATTCATGACAATGCAGACAGAACATTTTAAATGACAGATATAAGAGATTCAAATACTTGCCTGAGTGAAAATTAATCTTTTATTATTTTTTTTTTTATTTATTAGCTAAAAAAATTTTTTTTTTAATCCAGAAAAAATCCTTGCCAGTTATATATAGACCATTAATCAAGGCTTTGTTACTAAAAAGGTCAATTCTTTGGCACTAAAAAGTCATTGATAATAAATTTTATTGGTATTTAAAGCAATCACCAAGTGGAGATTTCCTATTTACATTATGAGCCACAAAAAATTAACGAAAACATATTTTTATAATTAACTGTACACAAGCTCCCCACCCCAAAAAAACTATCTTTAATTTACTCATGACTAAAATTAGCAAATTTAACACTGTAAAATAAATACAGTCTCTTTCTTTTTTTTCTTCTTTTTTTTTTTGCCTGGCAACAAAATGGCTTTCATGATATCCCAACTAAAGTCATTCGAAAATTTACGCATGTCAAATTCACTAGTATTTGCAGGCAAATTCACAAGTTCTACTCTAGTTAAAATTTTAGACTGGATTGAAATCAGATATGAAAAGCAAATACATTTTACAGTAAATAAAGGAGAAAAACCGAGAGTCATAAAACGTATAATTAATATGTAGGTTAAACACATTTAAAAGAAACATTCAGAAAACACATTAATACAAGTCATTTGGGAGAATTTCAAACAGCTTTCAAAACTAGTAATATGATTTTTATTAATTTTTGTTTTAATTAGATGAAGCATTGTCAACCATTACAAAAAAAAAAAAAAAAAAAAAAAAAAAAAAAAAAAAAAAAAATTAATTACGGGTCATAATACATCTGTTTACAGCCATATGTTGAAACACCAGTTCCCATCTGATCACCAAAGTTAAACAATGTCGATAATGATGGATGACCACTTGGGAATACCAGGTACTTTAATCATGGATGTGCGGGCGGTGTAATGGATAATTGCTTGAAATGAGAAAGTGGAGGGCTGAGTTCAAATTCCATTGGAGTTTGTTACATTCACTTGCACACATAACTTATCATGAATCATAAGAGACATGAATCCCAAGTGTGCTTCATTCATCCCTACAAACATACCATGGATCCAGTATCGTAGGGTAAAGGCCCATTCTTTCCTGATCTTTACAGGTTCATATATCATTTACCTCAAATAAATAAAAAAAATAAAATCAAGAGTCAATCAAACCATAATTATCAATGTGCATTTATCCTAGAAACTGCCTTTTGGGCAAACTTTAGGCCAGCTTCCACAGAGGGCTTTTGGGCCTTCAGCCTTTTACCTCCAGTGTTATATGTATGTAAAAGTTATAAGAATTTAGAAACAATAAAATTATTTTATCTTTATTCAACACCTTTAATTCACCATAATCTTTGTATATGCAACCAAAGTTTGTTTACATTTATTTTGCATGCAATTTTTTTTTTTTTTTTTTTAAATTATTATTCTTCATGATCACTTCACATAAAAAAAAAAAAAAAAAAAAAAAAAAAAAATCACTCTTAAAAGACATTAGGGAACTGGAACTATGTAATATTTCAAATACATCACAGTATGCATGTTAGAAAAAGAAAAAAAAAACCATATGAACAATGTACCATGCCCCCACTTAAATAATAATAATAATAAAAAAAAAAAAAAAAAGAAAAAAGAAAAAAATAGGCATAACAAATAGAAGTAAAAGGGTTCGGCTTGAAATTCCGATGTATATCAACGGAAGAAGGCTGGAGCATACAATGGCCAAAACATTATGAATATGGCAATAAAGATAAGGACAACAGTCTGAATGATGTAAATAGTGTAAATTGTTATAATATCTCATCTCAGATATTGAGAGTAGAAAATGCTAATACTACTATGGCAATAAAAAGCAACTGAATTTAAGATGAA
>OZ010612.1:50084912-50087412 GCA_963932145.1 Acanthosepion lycidas
CAATTATTTTACATAAGAAAAATTTAGTTTTGTCGTCTCAAAGTTATTATTGTAATAATACACTAATTCAAATAACTAAAAGAATTTAGTCTCAAAAGACATCTTCCAAAAATAAGGTGTCTTCAGAGATGTGCCTTTAGTGAAAAAGGTCATAAAACAGGGAATAATGTCATTAATTTATCATAAGACTTCAAAATTGATCACAGCTGAGTTTGCCCCCAAAATTAAACTGTTAAAATGATTGGATTTGAGAATCACCCCCCCCCTTTTGTCATGCTGGGAAATATAAAAAGTATTTTTTCACCTGAATATTAACATATAAAAAAAATAAAGTTTTAAATCATTTCTTTCTTTGTGCAGAATGTGTTCGTCGCACCTGAATGTTGAACTGTGACAAGTTTGCTCAAAACAGGAGGTTAAACAGTGACAACCACAATGACATTAGAATGATTATTGACTGTGACAAGCAGTGACACAACCTTGGACAACATTTGACCTTATTTTTTATTTTATTTTATTTTTTTTTTTTTTTTTTTTTTTTAGAAGAACAGGAAGAAGAAAAAAATGACCCATATTTTCAGGATATACATCAAGGCTAAGCAGCTATTAAAATGTCTGCCATTAAAAGTGCAATAAAACAAAAAATGTTTGAATGAAATGGAAGCAATAATGTGACATCTGAGTGGAAGCAAAATGTTTTGGGATACCAAGAAGTTATGGTTCAATACCTGAATCAATTCAAGCACAAATTAATAACTAACTAGACTAGAGGTGTTAAGACGCATATCTCAAAATAATTTTTTCACTTTCCTCTTATTTTTTCAGACTATATTTAAAAATGTTTTAACATTATCGATTTTATAAAAATGCACGTAAACTGCATTAGGGTTGGGCTGGAGAATCATTTTATCATTAAGTTTGAAGAAATTTATGCTTAACAAGACACCACCCCACTCCCAAAGAATAGATATAAGCCAATCACACACAAAAACACAGAATAAAAGAAATGACTAAGTGTGACTGCTTGTAGTAATGAGATACATAAATGAATGGAGTGCTGAAAAGTTCTGAGCCCAGACAAATGCCATTGGATAGCATACAAAAGTCATGTTTGGTTATATATATATATATATATATATATATATATATATATATATATATATGTGTGTGTGTATAAATTATTTTCAGATAGCGTATCTGTAAAAGGAACAAAATGAATAAAAAATGGTGTGAAAAAACTATTCTTAGCTTATTCGTCCTCTGAGGGACTTCATCAAGGCAATGTAGGATTTATCATGTTCCCCGTGTTTATATACGAAGGTGAGGATGTCATTGATTTATGAAGGCTTTTAAATTTGACAATGTTCATCAGGTGCTTGAAAAGTCAGTCATGTGGACGACACAAAGTGTCATAATTGACTGACCTTTCAAGTACCTGATGAACATAAAAGACAACATGAAAACTTTATGTGGTGTTAGCCAACACATTGTCCACTGTGGACTTATAAATGATGTAATTTTTCAGTTGACCATATATAAAATGAAAAGTTTGGTAATCCATATGGATAATCCCAAGGAGGTTGTAATTCAGAGACTCCAATTATAACCAATGGAACCTTAAGGTTGTAGTTTTTTTTATTTAAATTAAAAACACACACGTTATATTAGGTTGGTGCAAAAATAATGACGGTTTTGGGCGTATTTTTAACGTCATAAACCGTCATTATTTTGCACCAACCTAATATATATACACACACACATTCAAATGCAATAACTAAGGTGTTTTTTCTGTGTTTTTTTTTTGTTTTGTTTTTTAAATTAAAATTCTTTCTTGAAACTTAGTTTTATTTTCAAGCTAATTAAAGTTAATATTTCCAATAAGCAAAACACTTTTTCCAAACTAATTTGACTGGTAGGAGTTTTCATTTTGAAATTGCAAAAAATTGCTGATTTTAACCACCTTTCATCACAATAATTCTCTTTATTAATAAATCTTTCAAAAATAATATATACTTTTCTGAAACTTTATTTAGGAATATTAGCTCATTTAAAGTTTATTTAATCTATTCAAAACAAATATTACTAACTTTAACTGTAAAATATTGCAGAAATAAATTTTTTAACATGACGGTAGGTGTTTATTTGAGGTGTTGACAAGTTAACTGACAAATAGAAGTTTATCTAACTTTTTTCTATGGTGGAACATATCTATAAAAATTACTTGAATATAACAGGATTACAGTTTTTAAACTACCCAGTAATCTTTGAAATTTAGGAAAATATTCTCTATAATCTAATGTTTTATTGAATTTTAGATACATTGGTTTTAAATTTATTATAGTTATCGCTATTATTTTTTCAATAATGTCATGTATGGCCATCCATATTTACAAAAATTGGCATGTTTTATATTCTCACACGCACACAAAAAAAAAAAAAAAAAAAAAAAAAAAAATGAAATAAATAAATAAATAAATTCTTTTAAAAATAGAGCTGTCAC
>OZ010612.1:50089912-50114912 GCA_963932145.1 Acanthosepion lycidas
GGCATTTATTGTAGCATTTAGAAAAGAACAAAAAAACAGCAGAGCCAGTTCAGGAAAACATTTAAGTCAATTGCAGGGATACCGTTAAATCTACATACATTTGGGGGGGGGGTCTAATTTAGAGATGATAGCAGAAACCATTTATGGAATTATGTGCTTATCACTCAGTCAAGCTTCCATTCTAGGTGAAAAATCAGCCAACAATACTCCTGATAAGTTGAGAGTTGGAAGAGAATTTATGAGAAAAGCATTCTGCTTTATCAGCAATAGATGAACTACACTAACCTCTGCCATTGGTAAAAAAAATACCTAACTACCACAGCCTTTATTCTTTAGCAGTGAACCCACCCAATAAATATCAGCTCTCAATGTTCAACCCACCATAACCTGCCCCATATATACTCTGCCATAATATGATATCATTGCAAATAATGCAGGAAGTCATGCAAACTTTGACCACAAACAATGAGACTAAGAACCAATATTTATGGTGCTAGTTTGAGAGTGTTGAATGCTAAAGGGTTAAAGAATGCTCTAATGTTACAAGATAATTGTTTTTCTGGTAGTAAAACGTTAAAAGATTTGGACTTAATTCACTTCTCATCAATCACTATTTGAATAGGGGTCTGATCAGTCTGCTTTATGTCTATCCTCTATTTTCTTAGCAATTAATATAAAAATTCAGAAACCAGAGTCTATGAAAATTAAAAGTATTAATAATAAAAAAAAAAAAAAAAAAAAAAAAAAATTATACAGCATTAAATTACAAACCAAAATATGAAACACTGTTTTCAAATGCATAAAGTGCGTCAAACTACCATGACTGAGTTTTACGATCATGCAAATCTTCAGGTGGTGGGAATTTCAGAATTCTAATTTATATAGCTGGGGGTGAAAGAATTCAGTTACCTGGGATGACATTTATCAACAGATTTGTTATTTACGACTTAACCTTTTGCAGATTATTAAAGCCAGAAAATAGTATTAGATTGTAAGAATTTTTTGGAGATAATGATTTACTGATAAAAGCCCTACTAATTAACCCATAGCTGGGAGTAGAAGAGGTGGATTCATGACTTTTTCAAGGGTATTTTGCATCCAAGTGAATATAACAAACATGACTAGAATTGGAACTCGGCTCTCTGACTTCCAATTCCGAGTTGTTATCTACTACACCAGCCGTGCATCCAACTTTCTCTTCCCTTGCTGGTTCTAATATTGGTCAATACTAATAAGTGTGTCTGGATGTATTCTCCTGCTGAGAACAATGAATGAAGGTTCAATAAATTCTAAGTTTTTTTTTTACTGGACAACCTGCACAAGTAAAATGTTTTAAAGTGGTCAATTGCCTATGCTCAGCAATGCACACACTCCTGCATCATAGCACCATGTCTTGTCAGATGATGCTACAATTGCAGGCTTTTTGAATAGGAACTTTTTTTTTTTTTTTTTTTTTTTATCTCATAGCTGCATGATGGCAATTGACTCCTCTCAGAAATTCATCTGCTCTCTACCAACCATCTTCTTTGTTTGAACTCAAGTTTTCCTTCTCCTAGACTGGTTACCAAGAGCTAGAGGGAGAAGAGATAGATTCATACCTTCCCAAGGGTATTTGCATGTAAGTAAAAGGTAACGAATGCAACACTGGATTCAAACTCAGCTCCCAAATTTCTCATTTCAAACCATTATAACACCCACACATGCAAGTAGTTACCAATCTAGGTACTGACTAGGTTTACAGCCATATCCTTTTGAAATACCAGTTATCATCCAATCAACAAGCAGTGTGTATGTATATATATATATATATATATATATATATATATATATGTATAAAATCATTTCAGCCCAAGCAAGGCAATAAAGCCACTAAGACACAAAGGGAATAAAGCCATTAAGACACACAGAAACTACATTATGCCAGTGGAAAGTAACTGAAGCCAGGATATCAAGTCAGAACCAATGACATTGCATATTTTTCGGATTTTATAAAGAATTTCTAAATACATAGCAGAGCACCAGACCAGATATGTCAGCAATAATTCAAATTATACACTAGCACTCAATATGCTATATATATATATATATATATATATATATATATATATATAATAGTTTTAAAGTATGCTATATTTATAGGTTAAAGTGCTCAATATTAGGAAAAGAGCACAGGTAAATATAGAAGTGGATATTGAGGTCAACAACCAGCAGTGACAGTCTGTTTCATGCTTAAACGCAATCACTTGAAGATTGCATTTAAGCATGGAACAGACTGCTGTGGGACTGTGGCCACAGACATATAATGTGTGTGTGCATGCATATATGAGCATAAGTGTGTGTATGTGTATGTATATATATATATATATATATATATATATATGTGTGTGTGTGTGCATATATGTAGAGAAACAAAACTGATTCATCATGACACGTGGGAATGAAAGAAAAAAAAAAAAAAAAACAAGACTCAAACCTGTCTGTAATTATCTGCTTGTAGAAAATCAATAACACTGTTTTATATATATATATATATATATATATATATATATATATATATGTGTGTGTGTGTGTGAAAATATATAGAAAATAGGAAAGAACTGGTTAGGTGAATAATCCAAAGTTCTTTAGTATTTTTGTTATTATTTTTAAATGATAGTGCTTGATACAAAAGTAGAGCATAAATATAATTATTTAAAAATATGATTCAACACGCTACATAAGAGTTCTCATGTTTCAAAACAAGAGCCGAAAACTTCAATATAATTATTTGACTTAAATTGAATTAAAGTAAGCTCTGTTCCATCTTCAAGCAAAATTTTTTTTTTTTTTAAATAACTTATTTCTGAAATTTATGTGTTTTAATAGCAGATTTATTATTGAAATCAAAATTTCCATGGTAACGGCCAGCGCGATTGTTCATATAAAGAGGGGCACAAAGTGTTAATAATTTGTATCAGTATAGAGTTACATTCATAGGCGTCAAGTGAGGGTAAGGTTGAGGTGTCTAAATTTAAAACAGAAGATGATTTCGTCTAGTCTGGTTTACGTGTCTATGGAGATTTTTTTTTTTTCTGTGTATATAAAAAAAACAAAAAAACTACCGTAACCATTTGTTTTTTGATGACTTCATAAAGGGTTATCCTTTTTTTGTAGGGTATTTAAGCTATTTATTAGGACTATGGATTTAAAAAAAATTATATGCTAATTATTCAATGCAAAGATTTGATGATGTCAGCAAAAAAAACGTTAACTCATGTCTATTGTTTAATAGATATTTATTATTTAGAAACTTAATAAAGTGTAGCTTTCATGTAGGCATAAAGGGCATTGGTCATCCCAAGTTTTACAAGTTCTAGTTTTGTTTATAATTTTCCATTTCACTTTTGGTGTTTTATTCATTTCCTTCAAATGCCAAAAATATTTAGATAGAGATGTCTGATTTCTTTTATTTATATTGTTGAAAGAGCACTTATGCTGCCTCCATCTGGCTTTAAATTCATCCTTCATAGACCCGATGTATATCATTAGTATTAGGACTCTCAGTGGATGAGATAGTACATTGGTATACCACAGATTTGATGCAGCATTTATTTTCCAATGGGCAGTCTTCTGGGTTTCTACAATCACATAATTTTTCAGTTTTTGTCTAATTTAAGTGTAGGGTTTTTATGAATACTATTCAGGCATGGGGGTTTGTTCAGGATTTTATTATTGTGTTTTTTTATCATACTTTCTAGATTTTCAGTGCAACTGTAACTCAATTTTAGAGTGTTCTTATTAAATATATTACTAAGCCTACTATTGGTAGGGAAGTGTTTTTTAATTAAAGCTAGGAATTTCTGTCCTAGTTTCATACTAACCATTTGGTTGAACGGAGTGGTATACCAAATGATTTTTCCTTTCCTGTTTTTTTTTTTTTCTTCTGGTTAGTGCAATTATAGAAACAATCTAAGATAGATAGATAGATAGATAGATAGCTCAGAGTTGAATTGAAATAATACAAAAATAGTTATGTATACAAAAACCACAATATTTTTACTACATTTGCTAAAACCCTACTTAAACAAAAAAAAAAAAAAAAAAAAAAAAACAACCAAAAGTAAAAGACGAGACCTGATAAAAATTCAAGTCAACACTAAATTGACTATGAACTATTATGATAATAAGACATGAAATAAGCCTTATTCTCTTGAACTCACACCAACTACATTTATCAGTAAATGGACAATTGAATGAGAAGCCATTTTTTTTTATTTAATGAGAAACATTTGTTCCATTCTTTAACTTTTGCATCGAAATAATTTGTTGGTTGATTTCGTTTAGCAACATATCAACATCTCTATGGGCTATTTAATGCTGAAATGTAAATATTTTCTATGCAATTTTTTTTTTTTTTTTTTTTTGTTTTTTAAATAAGAGTTTTACTGATACAAATTTTACTAGTTAAACCAGAGCTGGGAGGTGGGGGAGGGTCATACGTTTCCCAAGATTATTTGAGCCTAAGTGAATATAATAAATGCAATGGTAATTGGAACTCAGCTCTTCAACAATTCCAAGCCATTATCCATTACGCCACCCATACATCCAAGCTGGTATTCCCAAGCAGTAACCCATCTAGGTACTGACCAGGCTTGATATTCATTAACTTTCATGATTCAACGTTATGAAAAGGAGGAAAATGTTTGTATATCCAAAAAAATACAGCATGCAATAAAACAAACATACAAATAAGTGTGTGTGTGTGTGTGTGTGTGTGTGTGTGTGTGTGTGTGTGTGTGTGTAACTCATTAGGGTTAGAGGAGCACCATATGTACTGCAGCCATATCATAGTGGTGTGTCTAGGGCAAGATAACTTGATGGAGCCTTTTCCTCTTCAGGTTAGTTTTTAATTCAGAGCTTTCTTTCTCTCAAACTGATTGCCACTTCAAGGCAAGAGTTTAAGTTGATTTGTAATGTCATATGAACTTCTTAGAATCATTTTATGCCAAAACTGATTTATTTTGGTTTATATTTAGGGAAAAATGGACAATATTTTTGGTTTTTTATATTTTCAGATATAATCTAACGGATTTCAGGAATGTTATAATTCTATTTATTTTAATATTTTTGAATAATTCTTTTAGACTGTTTGCCTTGAAGAAATTGTGTCTTTTGGAGTCAAGATCTCAAGGCAAGAGAGTGCAGTCAACCCTGCTATTTAACTCACAGCTGGGAGGCATCTACAAAGACAAACACATGCATAGAATTAGAATTGTACAAGATGCAATGTTCTTCTTTCTTGTTCTTGTAACGGCATTCACCCGACGTGGGTTGAGCCAGCTCCAATATTGGAGTTTCATGGGAATTTGGAATTCACAAGCGGTCCCCAACCCGCATGTATAGCACATGAGATTTGATTATAGTGGTGAAGGTTTTGTGCAGGACCATCCACGCTTTTTGAAGGGCCGATTACAGAAACCTGGTGCACTACATGCCACAAGGTCCCCAAACGGCCCTCCACAGGTTTGGAATTCAGAGTTTTCCTTCTCCTAGACCAATTGCCATCCAAGGCTATAGAACCCAGTCTGTCCTGCTATTTACCCATAGCTGGAGGGAGAAGAGGAGGATTCATACCTTTCCCAAGGGTATTAGCACGTAAGTGAATGTAATGGATTCGACTGGAATTCGAACTCGGCTCTTTGATTCCTCAATCCAAGCCACTATCCATTACTCCACCGTGCAATAATCTCAAAACCAAATAAACACAGTTGAATAATTCTTTCAAAAAGAAAAAGTCATGGTTGGTTGACCCATGCTTTGTAATTTCATGCAGTTTTTTTTTTTACAGAAATCCAATCTCACAAAAGAACATTGAAAACTCCAGCTCAATAGATAAAGTAGGATAATCTTCTTTATTCAATTACATGAGGCACTGTAGAGAAGAGTGTGCAGTGATCTAGAAAAGATGGCAATGGACATTGCCAGATGTCAGCCTACTCCATTTTCAGTATAAACATTTTAAAATAGGTGCAAGAAATTGTGGAATTCTTTTCTAATTCCAAAAGGTAGATAAAAAAAAGAATACTGAAGAGCTTATATTCCACACCTATGAATATTTGGCACACTGACAATCATATGGGTTATGTCGAGCCTAGCCTAATATTTTGTGAAAAGATGTTGTACAAAAAAGATAAAAAATACTTTATAAAATGCGTCTTGCTAATAGATAACACGACTGTCCTTTAGCTGTTTAAGTAAGAGTTCAAACATTCTTATATCTAATTCTTCCATATTACTTTCCTCTTTTTTTTTTTAACAGTAATTTAATGGAGCGTAAAAGTAAATTCTATTGCAACTGATAGCTGATTGTGCAACTCTTGTGACTTCAGTCATTGTGCATGAGAGAAGGGCACACCCCCAGAGGTGGCTCAGATTGCCGGGGGATGTGTGCGCTAGACTAAAAAAGTTTTTATCTGCCTGTTAGCACATCAAATAGTCTTGAAATTAGAGTTGTCCTCTTAGACAGGTTACCAACCAAGGCTACAGTATCCAGTCTGATCTTATTTAACCCATAGCTAGAGAGTGAGAGATGGATTCAAATGGTTCAACAATTTCTCTTTCTTACTCTTAGCCACTGTTACATTGAAATCCACTTATAGAATGTAAACTTCTTTCGATGAATTTTTTTTTTCTTCTAGTGACGTCATTCTGAGAGGATTAGAATTCCTGCCAGGATTCATTATTGGTTGCCACAATCTTAGCAACACAAGATCTGCAGATGACACAATGTTGATAGCAGACACACAAAGGAAACTACTGAAGGTAGTATTGAAAGTGAGAAGAAAGGACTAAACATTAATTGCAAGAAAACTTAATGCATAGTTCTTAGCAAAAGGAACAGTCCAACATGCAAATTACAGATACTGAAATCAAACAGGTGCAACAATTTAGATATCTAAGAAGCGTACTAGCAGAGGACAGAAAGTGCAACAAAAATACAAAGGTGCATTGGGATAGCGAAAGAGGTCTTCCAAAAGCTGAGCAAAGTATTAAGAAATAGAAAAATATCATTAGAAACAAAGAAAAGCATAGCGAACTAGTATGTAGTGTCAGTTCTATATGGCAGTGAATGCTGGACAATCTCCTTACAGATGAAAGTAGACTTGAAGCAATAAAAATGTGGTTCCATGGAAGGATGCTGAGAATACCATAGATTAAACGTGTAAGCAACATCGAAATTCTAGAGACAATGGCAGCAAAAAGAACACTTATACCAACATCAAGTTGAAATTTTTGGAGAACATAATGAGGAAATAGGGCATGGGAAATTTGATACTCACAGGACATATTGAAGCTAAGAGAGAGGAAAGCAATGCACAACCTACCTGGCGAATGTCAGTGAATGAAATGCAAAGCAGGGTTTGGGAGAAATGGCAAAAATACAAATTATTAAAAGCTATGACAGATAGGAAATTGTGGAGGGTTATGATCGCCATCATCCTGAAGAGACATGACATATAGAAGTTTTCATCATATCCAATTTGCGAATAGACTACACCTGAAAACTTAAGGAAAAAATAGATAAACGAAAGTTTGGTATTTACCTGCTGTCCCCAGAATGGTAGGATTTGATGTGTTTGGTTTAACATAAGATTGCCCAATCCCCATCGGCACATTAACATTATCATCCACTGACCCTTCACCTTTAGTGCAAGGGTAGTGCAATGTTTATCAACAAAGAAAATGACATTTTTGAGCCAAGTTTAAATTTGGAGGATTCTCCATCTGTCTATATCTCTGAGAGGAGGTATGGTAAATATTTACACTCTTCAGACTGTTGCCAACATCTTTATTGCCATATTCACAAGTTTTCAGCTGTTGTATGCCCCAGATTTCTTCAAGTAATATTAATTGAAATTTTGAATTGAACCCTTTATTTAGTCCACAACAATAAATTGTTCTAATTCCATGTGCCATGCCTTTAAATATCTGTTTCAGTTAATTCTCCTCGGTAACTCAACTTTCCAAATTTCTTGTTCCCTCTGCTGTAGCCAGGAATTGAACTCTCAACTGTTTCGGTCAACTCACTTTTAGGATCATTCAACCAATGCTTTTATCCACTGGGTCAAGCAGGAAGAACAAAAAAAAAAAAAAAAAAAAAAAAAAATTGGAAACCGAGATATCCAAAAAGGCATGGCAGGTGGAATTAGAACAATCACTGTGGACCAAGTAAAGAGTTCAGTTCAAAATTTTAACTAATATCTCCTGATGAAGGCTGGAAGATACAATGGCTGAAATGTTGTGAATATAGCAATAAAGATAAGAACAACAGTCCAGACAATGTAAATTGGTTGATTCTATTTATTTCATATCATACTGCCCTTGGAAAAGGGCACAAATCCATGTTTCTCCAGGTTAAATAACAGAAGAGACTCAGCTCTCTTGCCTTGGCTGTCAGCTAGTATAAGAGAAGCAAAACTGAATTGAAAACCAACCTGAAAAAGGATGGCTTTCTGCTATGCTATCTTACCCAAAAAACAATCATTCCTGCAATATATATTGTGAAACAACAGCCCTAAAAATGGGTTACCAAACTTATTTTCTTTTGTTATATATAAAATTGTTTTGGTATACATTTACTCTTACAATGGAGATGTGCTAAAATCATTTGTCTTATAGTGATAAAAACACCACACAAGAATGTTCTTTATTCACCTCAAATCAGAAGCAGAAATAATGGCCTAAAAACTAATTCACTAGAAATGATAGAGCCATTACTTGTATATATTTAAAGAAAAAAAAAAAAAAAGAAATTGGTATTTTAATCTCTCGAGCCTTCAAAAGAGATTAATATATATATATATATATATATATATATATATATATATATATATATATATATATATATATATATATAGTGTATGTATGTATTTGTATTTGTTTCCCCACCTTTTAAAAGGTAATATTTCTGTACAAAAGCTATTTTTTTTTTTTTTTTTTTTTTTTCAAAGTAGCCAATTTTATTCATCAAAAGAATATCTTTTCTTTAGCAGGATAACAATAAGTGGCGGCTGTCTGTCCACACATTTTCACAAGAACAAACAGCTCGCATTGGCAAACCAATTTTTACCATTCTCAAAGAATAAAAAAAAAATGTTTTAGAAATAAAAAGAAAAAATATTTATTTATTTTTTTTTTTTCTTAAATATCAGGCACAAGTTATTTAGTCTTCTCCTTTGAAGGTAAAGAAAAAAAAAATGTATCCAGTAATCCCTAAAAATTACGATGGTCTCGATGTATGAGAGAGAATATATATGATAAAATCCAAAGAAGAATCTGCATATATTATTGGTCCCGCCTTCTGTTTCAGGCACTTTTCCATTGCCATAAAGTTGCTTCCCTGTGCCTTTTCCATAAATACTTTTATGGTAATTGTTCAGATGAGCTTTTTGTTATGGTACCTGGACTTTATCAATTTAAATGCAGTACTGGATTGTCAACAGGGTCTCATCAATTCACAGTTGAGTTGGCTAGATGTAACTGTAAGTTCTGTGCTAAGAGTTTCTTTTCTCACACACTCACTTGAATCGTTCTGGCTCCATGCTTTCCAGCCAGCTTGGATCTTCAAAAATCCAAATGCAATGTCAATCGTTATCTATTGTCTTCCTGATTACTCTTCTATTGTTCTCGCACCTTTATGACATTTTGTTTTCTAGTTTCTTTTAATACCCACTACACCTTGTGTCTTAGCTTTACTGCCTTGCTCGAGGTAAATCTGATTTAATAAAAAAAAAAAAATCTTATGGCTTGACATCGCAGACAAAGATTATGAATGCCTTACCATAATTGTTTAAGACCTTTCCACATTAGTAGTAGGAGACAAGTGGACTAGCCCTCAGGCCTGGGCTAAGATCACAAACAGTACCAGCTATTTAACCATACTCTCAATCTCTCATTTTAAAAACATGCATTAAAAAAAAAAAAAAAAAAAAAAAAAAAAAAAGAAAGTTATTGTAATGTCTTAGTACAAAATTTTAACAAGTCATGTCTAGTGGCTGAAGAAATACCTCATAAATATGGTAGTATTATTGTTGTTGTTAACAGTATGGTTCTGCTAGTTGTAGCGACAGGATATCAATCACAATTTGCATGATCATAAAAAAAAGAGAAAGAAAAAAAAGCAAGGAAGCAGTTTACAATGCAATAAACCAAGTTCTATTCTTACATGAAAACAAGTAAATCTTGTAAACAAGTGCTAGTGTAGATGTTAAATCCTCCCCCCCCACCACTATCTACTAGTGGCCAAACTTGCTTAATGTAAAAGCAACACATGAAGTTAGGATTTTTGAGAGCTGCAAGAGATAAACAAAATTTACACGCAAGTATTTTGTTACATACACACGTGATCACTCTCAGTCCACCGGTGCAAAACAAATCTTTAATCTCCTTACCCATGACCTCAGTCTTCCGACATTCCTCTGTAGCCCTTTGCTGACCAGAAATTTCTTTAATCCCTCTGCCTCCCACGATTCCCTCCTTCAGAACCAAAGAATAATGCCTCACTCAGATCTAGCATTAAAATTAGGATTTAAATCCTTAAATATTTTTATTAACCATGAACATTAAACTTATATTTTAACACAATGGTGTCACAATTCATACCCAGTAAATAATTATGAAGCTTGAAATTTCATTTATTCAGCTTTTATATTTACTGTGATAATAAAAGGAGCTCATCCAACCTATTTCTATGAAGTGCAAATTATATGTCAAAGAGTCACGTGTGGCTTGTAAGCTGCAGCTTGGCCACCCCTGTGCTAGAATAATCTTACCTCTGAGAGTGTATTGGAAATATTATTAGACTTAAAAATTAAATAAAAAGAATAATTAATGCAAGAACCCTTCTGTTCAATTCTCATTGACCCCCAACTTTAATGAAAGCATCTTTACTAGATTTGGCAAAAAGCTCACTCCTCAAGTCAACAAAATGTTTAAACCAACCAAGTAAAACATGTTACCAGATAAGAAATAGTATCGACACATCCATACCATAGATATATAGCCATATTTTTTGTAAGATTCATGGTTTCAATTAAGAAACTGACTTGCATGTTCCAGACTTGTCCAGTGGAATGACATTCACACTCCCACAAACAAAAACACACACACCAAAAGAAAAACCAAAAAACTGCATGTTAAAGGACTTTGGCCTTCAAGGTATAGAGGTACCTTGCTATTCTCTTATGTACAAAAAGCCCAAATTTTAAAACAGGGAAATATTGGTTCGTGATTTTTTATTTTTACAAGACTCATCCCAGAATAACACAAGCAATAGGCAAGTGGATTTAAAACCTAATTTCTTCCATACTCTAAAAGACACTCTTCTGTATCTTATTCAAACAAAATCTTAATGTGTGTGTTTGTGTGTGTGTCTCTATATATCACACAGAGTATATAAAAAAAGAAGGTCCACAGATTAACTAGCTTCTGCTAGTTAATTATGATGTAATTAATTCTAATTAACCAGTACATTACACTCAATTGCAGTACAAAACCAACAATGAGGACATAACTGATTTTGTTTCGGACATGGACAAGCTGAAGATTAACTATTCCAGATTGGTTTTCCATATAAATTATACAAGCAATTTTAACAAAAGTCGCCTGACACAACATGGACACATGGAGGAGGAGGCAAGTGCCAAAGACTATGTCAACAAAAGTTTATCAATAAATTATAGGATTATTATTTAATATTTGAAGCTCTAACAACTAATAGAGTGTAATGTACAAACACAAGCACTCAACACTGAACATTTAACAAGTAATGGCCACACACAAAGACCTGTTGCTGGGTAGACTTAACCATTATAATAAGAACTTTGCCCAGGATAAATGTTTAAAGTTTTAAAGCAAATATTGAAATGAGAATTTATTTACACTATTTACATTGTTCTACAATGAATAAATAATTTCAAACAATCATAACTTGACAAATTAAGTTAAGACAAAGTTAGACCAGTCCCGAAATCTTGAGATATATATATATATATATATATATATATATATATCTTGCTCTCACTTCTTGAAGAAGCAAATTATTCAGTCCATTTCTTTTTTCTCGTTTTATATATATATATATATATATATATATATATATATATACATACATACACACACACACACACACACACACACACACACACACACACACACACACACACACACAGTGTAAACAAAACTAAATAACGAGATATTAGCAACTGTCTCCCTCCATACACTCTATATTTTGAATTTACAGCCCAACAATATATTGGGTTTGAGCTTTGAATATGCATATAATTTAGCGTTCCTCCCATTAGACCCAGTATTTTTAAAAACTGTAATAAGTGGTTCAATCTCCATGTGTGCCTGACAAATTGGGAAATCATGAAACTAAGTTGCACTACAAATACATTATATATATATATATATATATATATATATATATATATATATTCAAATGATATAGCACATATCACTTGGGAAATGTTCATAGCTTGACAAATACTTGGAATTAGGAGTTAGATTTTAACACTTTCAAGATTATGGATAAAAAAATTTTACATCCCCCACCCCAATACTTAGCATGAGCAAAAAGACACAGAAAAAATAACTATCCAGAATTGATCATCTAGAATTAAATGATTAAACATCCGAGTTTCAATTTAAGTGCAATACTAGTTTGGCAGCTCGGTCTCATTTTAAATTTTAAATTGCTAGATGTAACTAAATTTTATACTAACAGTTTATTCTCTTGCCCTTTTTGCTTTTGAAACTCATATCTGACCTCTTGCTTTCTAATCAACTTTGATCTTCAAAAAACGTGGGGAGAGAAAACGGGGAAGGGGACAAGGGAAGAAAAAGAGGAAAAAAAAAAAAAAAAAAAGAAAAGAAATGGACCGAATAATTTGCTTTTTTTTTTCCTTTTTCTTACTCATGGTATTATACCTGACATTCATATACTTGAAAAGTGTTCAATTATGCAAATAACACTGTAGGTAGGTGGGAGTCCTAGATTGGCAATATCTTCCATCAAAAATTATTGTCTACAATATATCACCTGAAGATGATCAGATATCAATCAAGTTATTAATAATAATAATAATTATAAATAAGAGTGTTGCAATAAATAAAGTAGCAGCAATTACTTATCTGAGAAGTGAAAGATGCTCAGGCTGGTTTCACCTTGTAGCTGTTTGTCATGGTTGTATTTATTGCCTACAGATCTTAAACAAAAAGAACCACCAATGGCAGATTTCAATTTGATTGGCTAAACATGCTTTGGAAACTTTCTAGGAAGTGAACAAAAGCATCAAATCTATCCTTATACACCATTCATCACGTTTTATATGAAAACAGATTTGTGATTGATGGGCACAGGAATCATTATAAAAGAAAGTCACCAGGCATAGCTTAGTTGAAATAGCTTTTGAAAACATTATAGAGGCTAATTCTCTTCTGTCACATTCACATGGCAAGTCAATATAAAAAAAATAAAAAAAAAAAGGAAAAAAAATATTAACTTTCAATATAAATGCCAGACCAAAAAATCCCATTTCTCTGTTCATTCACAGAAGTAGCATAGCAAAATCATGTAAAATATATTAGGTTGGTGCAAAAATAATGTCGTTTTCTCACATATGTTACTATGTGAGAAAACGACATTATTTTTGCACCAACCTAATTTTTAAGCGTAGCTTAGATGTGGCACAAGGCCAAAAGTATGGAGCAAACAGTGTGAATCGAACTCACTATTCAGTTGTAATTGGTCTAGCAAGACAAGCTTGCTAACACCACATCAAAGTGCCCAAAATGATTTTCTAAGCATAGCTTAGACGTGGCACTTTAGTGAAGCGTAGCTTAAATGTGGCAGGACGAAAATATAGGGCACCTAGTGAGAATCAAACTCACTACTCAATCCTAATTAATCTAGCTAGACAAGCTTACTAACCATTACAACATGTCGAGATGCCCAATGAAGATTTTCTAAGTGTAAATTAGATGTTACACAAGGCTGAAAGTGGGGACACCCAGTGAGGATCAAACTGACTATTCAGTCATAATTGGTCTAGCAAGACAGGTTTGTTAACTAATTCACCATGCTTAAGTACCCAAAATCATGTTAATATGATTAGCATTATTTGATAGCTTTTGAAACATTTTTTAAACCTTATTCAGAAGAGAAAAATGAAAAGGTAAGGAGGGAAATACAAGCAAACATTCAAATGCATTTACCAAGGGAGGGGGGAGAGAGAAAAATAGCTTGTAGTTTTTTTGTCTCCACTAATCTTTTTTCTCCTCCTCCACCCCCAAATAAGGTGACAATGCCACTAGAACACAAGGTTACAGGTAAAGAAAATGAACAAGAATGACAAAGATTGAAAATGGGTAGGACTGAGGAAAGAACAAAAAAGGAACAGGGTTCAAGACAGAAGACAGTGACTGACCTGGAATTTAAATTTTTGAAGCTTATAGTTAACAGAGAATCAAGAAATTGGAAAGGTGGGAAGTGCAAGACAAAAAAAAAAAACTGTTTGAGTAGAATTGACATTTGCATCTCGGTAATTCAACAGTAAGATGGTGAGACCTGCTTACCAATCTAGTAGCACATTTAAATTCAAGTAATCAGGGCACCAGGAAAGAAAGCACATCCGAGAAGTTACTATGAAAATATTTGTAGAAAAAACAAAGGAAGCCATGTCACATTGGTGAGAAAGTGACTAAAGACAAGATGCCTAGTCAGGATCAATTGTATTGCAGACTGTTCTCTGGATTTTGTCAAGAATCTTGAGATGCACAGTAGGAGCACCAGACCATATATAGCAACAGTCTTCAATACATGAACGAATGGTAGATTTATCAATGTGCAAAATGGATTCTGATGAGAAAAATTTTTTTGGTTGTCGGGGAATGGAAGCTATTCTTTAAGCAAAATCAGATTTGAAATATGCAAAGAAAGCCGAAGCCATGGATACAACCAGGTCCAGATTATGACATTTTGGGGCCTCTAGGCTAATGAAATTACTGGACCCTCTGAAAGGGAGCCATTCTCTAACTTGCTAGCATCTCTCTTGAATATTTTTTTTACTCCCAATATATTTTAGTGACATTTACATTATTTTTTAAATAAACTAGAATAGCCATGTTTTGTTTGTCGATAAAAATATCCTTCCATAAATACCACTATCTTACTTTTGCAAACCAAATTAGCACAGATTTCAAGACAAACATAGTAAAAACAAAAAAATATTTTATAACCAGCATTATAATAATAATGAAAATAAATATGATCTTGTATTTATATTTTTTTCAGTTTATGAAACTATTTAGAAGTAATAACATCTAAATAATTAAAAACATTGCTTCATAAAAAATTTTAATATTTTGAGCTAGCTTGACAGAATAAGTAATAATAAATAAGCATTCTGAACTATGGAGAGCCATAATCACCTCGGACACATCAAAGATGATATCTACTTGAAACACAATGGCATAAACTAAAATATTCTTACGAGTTTGTCATATTGATATCATTTCAGTTTATGAAACTATTTAGAAGTTATAACATCTAAATAATTAAAACCACTGCTTCTAAATATTTAAAAAAAATCACTGCTTAAATATTTGAAGATTTAAACATCCTGAACTAAAATCAAACATTTTATCTACTTGAACCACAATGACACAAACTAAAACATTTTGGGGCGACTCGTTCACATAGGAAGTCACAAAGACTATAAATAGCTACGGTTATTACCCATGAGTAATTTAGTGCATACTACTTCCTGCAAGTCAATAACACTACACTACAATGGTGTCACTGATATCTAAAGAACAGAGTGAACAATTATCATTGGATAATTATGAGTAAACACAAGTGTGGCTTAGTATTCTAGCAGCTAAAGCTAGAACAAAAAAGCTAAAGGACATGAAATCAGTTGGAGGAGAAAACCAGATAACTGATCTCTTCTTGGTTGTGAGGCCATTATACAATTATCAACAATTGCAGAAAATGACATTACAAGTCAATAGTGAAAAACATAGCACACGAGAAAAACTAGTGATTGCAGAGAGAGAGAGAGAGAGAGTCATGAACATTTCTCAAAAATTGAATGGACCAGTTATTGAACATATTCTTTGCCAGAAACAGGCAGTTAAATATTGTGAATTTGAGAAACTGGGAGCAGAAAACCAGTCATTTGAAAAGGATTTGATCCAAATGAAATTGGTAAATGGCCTTCAAAATGAGGAATATCAGCAAATGACTAATGCATTTACAACAGGGAAAGTTATCACGAGAACAGTGTACCGATTTTTGTTCAGTAACAAGAATTAATCCCAAAAATTCAATACAGCAAAAGTTACAGATCTGGTAGAGGAAATGGACGCATACATGATAAAAAGAAAAATCAGAATAATGTGTACTTTTTGTGGTTATCAGCATCAAAGAGAAAAAATGTCTGGCATATAATAAAAAAAAAAAAAAAAAAAAAAAGTGAAAAGTGTTTCAAAATTAATCATTTTAAATGTATGTGTAAATCCGAAAAGAGAAGCGTTGAAATGGTCCAACAAAATGACACAGAAAGTGATGTGACATTGATACCCAGAAATTGACAGGACACAAAGAGTGTGAGTTCAATACCTGGTTAAGGCAGTGGAGAACCTGGAGAGGGGAACTAACAGGAGATAACTGACATCCATTAGACATGGCACATCGAACTAGAACAGTCTAACCCAGTGAGCGAAATAAAGGGTTCAGTTCGACATTCCAACCACCTGAAGTAGGCTGGAGCGTACAACAGCCGAAACATTGATAAATATGGTAACAAAGATGAGGACAATAGTTTGAATAATGTAAATAATGTACATAATACCTCATCTCAAAAATATAGACAGATATAGAAATTGGGAAGATTAAACAAAAGCCTTGTCTAATTGAATCAGTTCAATGGATCTGTGATAAAAGCGTTAGACTATTTTGCTGTCTATGTGTAACTAAAAACTAAGTTTGACGTACTATCAATTATCGTGGCAAAATGTGAAAAGGATCATGGTCTCGGAAATTATGCATTGAACTTTAATTCGACAAAATTAGTGAAAGTCAAGGAAGAAGAAACTGGAATGTCAAAAAACTATGAAGCAAAGTTAAGATTAAAAGGAAAATGTCTCCCCAACACCCACCATATTTTCCAGCATGAAAAGTGCCTGTCCATCTACTACCAGTAGTTGTAGAAAAACTACTAAAATTACTGGAACAAAATCTACTTGAACTAGTTCCGCCAGGAGGGAGCAAATAAGCCTCCCCATAAGTAATTTTAAGAAAGAAGGATGGAGATCTGTATATTTGTGGTGACTACAAAATAGGCATAAACCACAAAATATGTACAGACTCATATCTTAGTCCCAACATAGAGAATGGGCTTTGAAATCCCTTGCGGGCATGAAAACATTCTAAAGTTAGCATACCATCAAATACCGATTGCCAAAGACTTGGAAGAAGTCACAACAATAAACATGCCAACAGGCTTATTAAGATGGAAAAGAATGCCATATGTAATTAAAACTGCAAGTGAAATTTTTCAAACGGCTATAGAGCAAGTTGTTGGTAGCGATATAAAAAATACAATATGCTACCAGGATGACATTTGTGTAGGTGCTATTAATAATGAAGAACTAAAATTGAAAACCAGTATGGTTTTGAATGAATTAAAAAATGCTGGATTAACAATTAACGAAAAGAAATGTGTACATAACACTAAAAAAAAAAAAAAAAAAACCTTTTGGGATATCCCATATCTAAGGCAGGCATATTACCAGACCAATCATTAATTGCCAAAATATAAAAAATTGAAGCACCTAAAAACAAAAAATAATTAGAATCTTTCTTAGGGCTTGTAAATTTCTACAGAAGATATGTAGAGTGATACTCTGAATTGACAGAACCTTTTGCTGCTTTAAGATAAAAAGAATGTGGAATTTATTTGAATAAAAGAACAAGCGACATTTTAAAATTTAAAAGCTGTTACGGTAAAGAAGCCAGTTGTAAAAATATTTGAGCCTAGAAAGGAAATAGTAGTAACAACTGATGTAAGTGAACTCTTAATTTTGGAAATAATAGCTCAGGATGGTCATCCTGTTATGTATCTTTTGAGAAAAATGTCAAAAACTGAAATGAAATATTAAGAAGTATTGGCCATAATATGAATAACAAATAGAGCTTGTCAGTTTCTGATCGGAAAGAAATTCTTACTAAAGATTCGATCATAGACCTTTAGAATTCATATTTAATCCTAGGAAGGAACTTCCTAAACATGTTCTAGAATTCTAAGATGGGCCTTAAATGTTAATAGCATTTGACTGTGATATTGAATATGTGAAAGGCAATACCATTCCACATGTAGACACTTTGTTGATATTGAGGTTCAGTACTTCTGAAAGTGAGAAAGAGGATGAAAAATTTAAAGATACTTCCTTACACTGGGTCAAAACTTTTGTCATTAGACAAATTAGGTGAGGATATGAAGTGAGATTCCAATTCTTCAGGATAAAAAAAAAAAAAAAATAAAAAAAAAAAAAAAAAAAAAAAAAAAGAGTGAAATAATTGCCCATAGGCAGAAAGATGCTTTAAAGAAGTTAGACACAAGTTAACCATGGAAAAGGGTGTAATTTGTAATGCAGGCATAGTGGTTCCGCCAGCAATAAAAGAGGCAATATCATAAAAAGCATACATGACGATGTTCATTGCAGAATAATGTCTACCCAAAGGAGATTAAGGCTAGAGGTATAGTCACAAGGCTATTTTAGAGGTGTAGAAGAAGGTGTAAAAAGTACACAGAAAAAAGAAAATTTGGACAGACAAAAAACACATACATGGCCTAAATTGTCCCAAACTTGAAAATAAAACAAAGCAGGTCATAAACTTTCGCGTCTCTTGACAGGTGATGAATGACATATTTACGAATTCCATGAGGCTAATTTGTTCTACGGAAGGAGAAAATTGAAATAATTTACATTTAAGTGAACAAATTATTTACCTCGTTATTTATAACGAAAACTTTCAGCGGTCTAATTTTTTTTTTTTTGTACTTAGCTTTCACCTTTACGTTTATGATGCTTTATGGAAAACATATTATAAAGAAATTAAAATAAGACTTAAGAGTGACATTAAATTTCATATTTCCTAAGAAATGTATCTAATTAATTCATAGGTACCTTTCTTATGAAATTTTATCAGAACTGTACATAAAATTATAGTATTTTATGTACATTTATTACATTTTACTGTTATTTGTATTTGCATTCATTCTATTATTAATTTTGATATTTCATTTATGGAAAAATGTCATAACTGAGATTAATATAAAAATAAGATCATATAAATTTCATATGATACTGATACTTGTAGGTAGCCTTTTCAGTTGAAATTGAAAAATCAAATTAACTTCTCCACATGTGTTTCACAAAAGTAAAGGCCTTAACAGTGGAGAACGATGCTTAACTCAAATAACGCAACTTAATTATATTCTGGTTGGTCTTCCGTACTTTATAATTACAGCCCGGTTATAAGCACAAAATTACATTTCTTAATTACTGCGGATCTTCTGATCCGTCAAAATGATACAATTTACAACACGCTAAAAAAAAGATCTATCTCATAAGGACACTTAGGAAAGCCGATGGGGCTTTTAACTAATTTTATAATATTTTAACAACTTAAATGTAAAATCTATTATAATTAAAGAAATAACAAATAATTGTATTAAAAATTCATTTTTCATCGAAAAAAATTTTTTGCTTTCAGAAAATATTGTCCATATTCATAAAAACAACTAAAAGCAAATAAAAGCATTTGAAATTAAATAATATCTTTGTTTTATTGAGTTTTGTATGTTACAATTCAGAGCTGATTTTCAGGTACGTTGGCTCCAATTAAAAAAAAAAAAAAAAAAAAAAAAAAAACATGATTTGCATTCCTCAAAGCCCTGTGCTTTTAATTATTGTAATCACTAAACCCAATGCCATCGAATTTCTAGCGTTTTCATAAAATTAGTTGGTGGGGGGAAATAAATATTTAAAAATATATTTCTACCATGACTTTAATAAAAAAAAAAAAAAAAAAAAAAAAAACATTTATAATAATTTTGATTACCTGTGAATAGTTCCTGAAAGTTTCATTAACATCCGACAATTATTTCTATTTTTGCACGATTTTTCAAATTAATGTGTCATACCAAAAAAACGTGCTAAAAATTGTCTATGTTATTTACTAGTTCCGCTGATAGAAATAGAAACAAAGTTATTTTTAATCAAAATTTAGAATGTTCTAAAAAGAAGGAAAAATTTTTTAAAATAATTAAAAAAACTTTGGTCTTTCCTCTTATAAAAATAATAATAATAATAATAATAATAATAAGCATTTAGACAATAAAATTTTGTTTTCGGCAAGGTTGGCGTCTTTTTCATCAAGCTATGCTCTTTTTTTAGCGATTCCGTGGAGGTATCTACCTTAATGTACGTTTTTTTTTTTTTTTTTCTTTTCTTAATTAGTGGCTTCTATATGGTGTTTCTGACCACAAGAATAATCAACATTTCTCCAGAACATTGCCAAATGTGAGAGAGATGTGGGTTTTTTTTTTTGGGGGGGGGGCAGTGAAGAGAGTAGAACAGTTAAAATGTGATAACGACAAGAAAATCCAAGGAATGTGGTCCAAAATTGAACTGGTGCAAATGATAGTAACAAACTCATCTGGATAGCTGGACAGAAATGTGGGACAGTACAGTGATCAAAATGTTATGATAAAAACAAAGAACCCCCCCTTTAAAAAAAAAAAAAAAAAAAAAAAAAAAAAAACAATTATAGTATGAAAACAGTAGTAGTAATAATAATAATTTACATAGTGCAGGGTTAAAAAAAAAAGCTGGAACCAAAGGTTTTATTCTTGCTGCACAGGACCAATGCTTGCTAACTAGAAATTATCTAGCACACAGTGAAAAGTTGTGTTGACCCGAAATGCAGATTCTGTGAAAAACATCTTGTATTAGGATGCACCCACTGAATATAAGACTCAGCATGATAGAGTGAGCCAATATCTGCAACAGAAATGAAACTTCAAGAAACTGGTATGAACTGCACCCAAAAACCAGTTACAGAGATAGGACTTGTAACAATTTTATGGGACTTTACAATGCACACAGACCAATCAAAGCTAATTGCCCAGACATCATAAGTAAAGACCACAAAAACAAAAGGTGCTTTCTTATTGACATGACAGTCCCAAAATACAAGGATCTTGAAAACAGAAATCTCAAAAATATGGCACATGAGGACAACAATAATTCCAGTTGTAATTGGAATCCTCATATCATTAATTGTAGTAAAAAAAAAAAATAAAAAAATAAAAAATTTTGATTTGTTTTACAGAAATGATCAGTGGAAAATGTCATGAATCGATTTCTGACCTTAGGTTTCTAGTTGGGACCCAGAAGGAAATGTGCATACAACAGAAATCAAAGGAAGAAATAATAATAATAAATCAACAAAATAATTGAGTTAACTCTTCCAATAATTTTCAACACTTAGAGAAAAAGCATGATTTAGGAAAAGAAAATGAAAAGACAGTGTTTGAGAATGTTCAACAATATTTCGATAGTATGTTATATTCTAAAAAGGTTTTAAAAGTATAAAAATATATAAAAAAAAAAAAAAAAAACAACTTATAAGTCTTTATACAAACACCACTTGACAGCTGTACTGGTAATCAATGCATCAAAATGAAGGAAATGCTGCCAGCATGAAGGCATGCAACCAAAACTTGCATATGATGGTGATTTTGCTCATCTTAGAAATTTTCATTACTTAATTAGTTACTAAGAAGAATTAATCAAGCAGCTTATGGAACGAATCTTATGAAACTCTCCCATCATTATGTTCATTCCCTCAAGGTGGGAAATTAGTAGTTTGCATACATAACTGTGTTTTTAAGGGTAGAAAAGTAGGTAAATTCTGGATATTTTTCCAGAATGCACACCTTAAGATGTTTATCAAAATAACAGTCATTTGTAAGAAAATGTTTTGCAAGCTCTGTTAATATCACATTGTTAAGTGTGACAGCATAACTGTGGTTATTGATTCTTCTATTTATTTTTTTCATTATGCAACCCACATAAATCAAGTCATGTTTGATACATTGGGTAGCATATATTAAATAGGAATCATTAAAATTACGACCTATTATAATTATGATAAATAATCATAGCACCAAGGTCAAAAAAAAAAAAAAAAAAAAAAAAAAAAATTGGTAAGCTTAAGAAATGTATCAACCTCCAGATTGGAGTTGCCAAAATGTTGGATATAGAGGCCACTATTGTCCCAGTTACCATTAGGGTATTGGACTCTACCAAACAGTCTTATATTAAGAAAATCAGTATATAGTCTAGTATCCTATCACTTCAGAAGTCCATGTTGCTTGGCACTGCAAATATACTGCGAAAGGTGTGGTTTGAGATCATACAACTTGGTGAATACCT
Organism: Acanthosepion lycidas; assembly: GCA_963932145.1. Classification (NCBI taxonomy): domain Eukaryota; kingdom Metazoa; phylum Mollusca; class Cephalopoda; order Sepiida; family Sepiidae; genus Acanthosepion; species Acanthosepion lycidas. The sequence goes on from OZ010612.1 coordinate 50,112,461, forward strand.
ATAATGCAATATCTCCAGTTGAAAAAAAAAAAAAAAAAACACACACACACACACAGACAGAGGAGAAAATAAATGCTACTTGTTTTTATAAACCAACTCAATTCTCTTTTGGAGGAGAACTACTGTACAAGTGTTCAATCACTGGAGACTACAACATTTACTAGTAAAAAAAATAACATTAGCTCTGGCAGTTTGTTAATACAAGACTGGACTACCAAATAGCTGTGCAGTTCCAGAGAACTACCAAATAGCCCCGCAGCTCAGATTTTGTTTACTAAACTGTGGAGTAGTTATCTGAATCACTTGATTATGATTGTGGAGGAATGAAAGTTCAAATTAGTATAAAAACTGAGGGTCTAAGTATTTCTTCCAGGTAAAAAAAAAAAAAAAAAAAAAAAAAAAATAATAATAATAATAATAATAATGAAAATAAAAATAAAAAAACTGCACAAACCAACCCCCACCTATCCGACCTTTTCATCTGCAAGCTATTATCGCTGCAGTCCTAAGGATTTACCTTGCAGCTGGTCATCTGATAACTGAGGGGGCAAAACCTTCTGATAACATTAAACAACAGGAAATTAAGACTGAAAAGTACCAACCATCCACCAGTCACTGATCGGTCAACAGAATTTAATTTCAACATCAACTACAATTAATAAAATTTCTATATCGACTTGGATTTTTAAATTGTTCCCCTAATTACATGTTCATTATTTCAGTCAGAAACGGATCTTCTAGCCTGGGTAATTTCCCTGCAGTCAATTCCAAGGTTAGCAGTCTTCAGTTGAAATCAGAGAAATTTGATGAAGTGGAGATTCAATGGCTCAGCATCATTACTGTGCAAAAATGGTAACAATATGTCAGGTATAGCCACTCAGTACTTGTAAACATTGAAACAATCAACAAACCAACCTGAAAGTATCATCAATGCAGCACATCCAACAATTCTCTGGAATGACCATTCAGAGACTGAAGATAATTGAATGTCTCTCAAACAACTCTAATTGAAGGTTGATTGATTTGTTTATTATGGTTTATCAACCATTTGTTGCAAGTGAATATTGCATTAACAATTTTTGGGAGATAATGATTTTTTCCAGATACAAATCCTATTTAACCCATAGCTGAGAGGAGAAGAGATGAAATCATACCTTTCCCCATGAGTGTTTATTTGTATCTGAATGTAATGAACTCAATGTAATGAACTCAAATAGATTTCAACCACCTTAAAACATCAAGAATGGTAGTTAATTACAATTTTGGAAAATTATTAACTATATATATTATATATATATATATATATATATATATATATATATATATAGATATGTCAGCTTTTCAGCTAAGACAAAAAAAAAACAGCATAGCATGATGAAAAAAGGCCCTAAACTCCATAAAAACCAAATTTTAAGGTCAAAATGTTTGTTATCATTAAGAGGAAAGACCAAGGGGTTTTTTATTTTTCATTATTATTTTATTAAATTTTTTTATTCTTTCTAGCATGTCCAAAATTTTGGTTAAAAAATCTGTTCTTTTTATGTCACTGGTGAATGTAATATTTACAATTACTGTTTTCGTGTTTTTCTTGTTTTTTTCCAGATGAACACATTAAAAATAACACATTGATTTGGAAATTCTTGCAAAATTCAAATTATTGTCAGATTTTAATGAAACTTTCAAAGCTTATTATTTTTTAAACTTTTTTTTTTTTTACATATGTCATCACTCACTCAATTTAATGAAATTTAAAGAAACTGAATTTCAATCTCAAAATTTGTTTTATTAGTTAAAATAAAGAGAATTAAATTTTTTTTTTTTTTTTTGTAAAAAACAGAACACAGTCACCGAAAATAAGCTTTGAATCGTAAAATAAAAATGCAATAAAACTATAACATTATTTAATTAGAAAAGCTTTTAAGATAAGATTTATTAAGGAAACTATTTTGTCTTAAGATAAAAAATTTTTTGATGAATTAATTTTTACTAGAATTGTTTTCATTTTTGTTTTAATTATAATAATTTATATTATAAATCAAAATTCTGCATTACTTCAATCCAGTTAAGTGATATTGTTATTAAGTGAAAACTATATTTACAAATCAAAAAATGAAAAGCTCAATAAAAGTAATTTACACCCAATATTTTTCATTTTTTTTATGTATATAAAATATTACATAACACACCTGTTTGAAAGTATGATTGACCATACGCAACATAATCAGAAAATAAGAGCAATGACTATAGTAAATTCAATATTCCTAAAATTAGATTACGGAGAATACTTTCCAACATTTTTAGAATTACCGAGTATTTAAAAATTATATAAAAAGGTGTCATTTTCTTAAATTATGTTTTACAGATTGAGTCCCTGTAGAACAATAGTAAAGGTGTTGACACATTTTATCATCAGTTGTTAAGTGATTTATGAGTGACAATAATAAGCACTTAA
>OZ010612.1:50117412-50147412 GCA_963932145.1 Acanthosepion lycidas
ATATACATACATACACCAGGTGTAACAGCAAAATTGTCCAATCACGTGATAATTGTTCATCCCCCAAAATGTTTAATATTAAAAAAAAAAAAAAAAAAAAAAAAAAAAACACTAAACTAGGCGAGTTTCTTCCCCCCCCCCAAGACATCATGTCATAAGAATTACTGAAAAACCCTTCGAATTATTCAGCTTAAAAGAGAACAGGTCAAAATCATTTTGTTTCAGTCCCACTATATCTTCCCAACTGGGCAATAGTGAGAAGAAAAACATCATTCCCGCCTTCAGTAATCATATGAACATTCATACTCTGGCTTCCATCTTTAAAGTCCATTCAAGAACCATTAAGAGAACAGTGAATACGTTTATAAAAGAGGGACCAATAGAGAGGAAAACTGGATCAGGATGTCACAACAGGAAGAGGGATTATCATTTCAACTTAGAGCTAAATACATTCTTATTGCTCAAAATACAGTTCAATAGTGTTATAAAAACCTTGGAGAATTCCAGTAAGATATATTTAATCATTTCTAAGATACAACAGTTCAAAGCTTAACCTAACAATTGGACAATTTTGCTGTTACACCCTCTGTGTGTGTGTGTGTGTGTGTGTGTGTGTGTGTATGTATATATATATATATATATATATATATATATATATATATATATTAGTAATTGCCTCATCTTATTCAGATAAGAGCTGCCACCTCTCTCTTCACATCACTTGTAATGGCTTGTATGTCACCTAAGATGACATAAGATCAGCATTCCATAGGTATCATGCATAACTGACAGAAACTGTATCCTTGATTGGGTTGATGGGATATGCATGCTCTAAACCTGTGTACCACCAAACACCTTTTTAATCCAGGTGATGATCTGCAAGCATTGTTGTAAACACCAGTATTGTTGGCAGGATGATGGGACAGTTTGGCTTACTTTGTTGCTTCTCGTTATGGTGACCTTTCAGATGGTTTACATAACCTGTCCTTGATGACCACATGTGCTCACACAAACCACATTTCCAGGACTGCATATTATTAGGTTGGTGCAGAAATAATGTTTTCTCACATGTGAGAAAACGACATTATTTTTGGACCAACCTAATAGTAGCAAATCAGAGATATACATCCTCAAAGGTCTTGCATCCTTCCCTCATAAAGTGCCTCCACTCTGTATGATTTCAGGTCAGTTCTTCCCAACACTGCACATCCATGTACAAAGCAATTAGATTATCCTTCAAATTATCTTTAAATCTATTCCTAGGAATGCATTGTTGACACTTTCCAGTCTTTGGTTCCCCCATAGAAAAAAAAAATTTGCTTTGGAATCCTGTTATTCCCACAATGGGTCCTGACCATCTGATGTGGTTGAAGATTATTATTGTTTCAATACTGTTACATTCAGATCTTTAGAGGACAACAGTGTCTGGAATCAAAAACAGATTTTATTATTTTTAATCTGGTTGTTCCTCTTGCAGAGAGGGATACAGATAAAAATCCTGCCAGAGGGCATATTTTCTTTAAATTTTCAAGTACATGGCCAGTAATAATTACTGTTTAAAATAAACAGTGTCTCTTCAAATAGGTATCATCTATATAATAAATGTGAATGTCAGTGTGTCACAATTTTTCAACTTAAAGGGAAACAACTCTCTAACTTTCAATAGCTCATTTCAAATTAAAAAATTACTGTTCTCAAATTAGAGTTTTTCAAAATAAAATTGTCTGTGTTTTCAACTTTACCCCTAGAGGCTGTAGCCCAACATCTCATACCATTTTGGAATCAGGCTGAGTGAGCAAATAAAAAACAAATAAAAAACATTCTAGGTCAGATTCTTACCTGCAATTCTGAATTTCAGATTCTGAAGTATTCGTTACTGCAATTGTTTTTGCTTTTTTTTTTTTTTTTTTTTTACGTGATTTTTTGCAACAAATTTTTTTGTATGATAACAATTTTTATGTCTTGGAAATAAATTTGAGAATAATTGAAATTAACTGCGAAATCCAGCGAAAGTCACCCATGAAATAAACAATTGTTTGTACAGAAAGTAAGGACCTATTTACATCAAATTGTCTATAAATTAAATGGAAGCAGAAGAAACATTGTTAAACTTTTAAAAGGTAAGCTTAAATATTAATGCAATACTTAAATTCAGCAATCAGTTAAGTTATTCTGCAGTTTATTATTGCCCGTCAGACATACTAACTACCTACCTATTGTGATGAAGGTCAAATCAAGAGCTCTCCACAAGTGTTAGAAAGCTAGCTTAAATGCCACCTGATAGGGCCACTTTTAAGCTAGTGAAAAAAAAAATGTTTGAAATATATAAATATATAGAATGTAATCTTCAAGTCATTTGGAACTGGAGATAGCATTCAAGCATAAAAGAGACCATCACCACTTGGTATTGAACTCAGTATCCACTTTTATAGTCACATACATTATTTGATATTGAGAACTTTTACCCATTATAGCATAGCATTAAAACTATATATTTCTAACGTAGTGATAAATTTGTATTTATTAACCCAACAGATTTTATCACTTTAGACATTATTTTAGTGGATACCCATATTTGAGTAAACACTTAGTTTATTTATTATAACAGTATATCAAATTTTGTCTACCAGCCTGAATATTTAAGAAATCTCAGTAAAGAAAAATATTTGCTCTCCAGCTGGATTTGAACCTGTGTTACCCTTCACATGAGAAATAATTGTTATATCTGATGTTCTTTTAATAATAAAATCTATGTTTTAGGACCTGAAGAATATTTTGGTTATGCCAAAAACTTTTCACACACCACCACCGAGAAGAGCAGAAGTAACTAAGCAGTTGATAACACAATAGGAAGTAAACATTTGTTTTAAAAAAATTAAATAAACGACTTAACAAAATTAATAAAACCATATTTGACTATACAACACAATTATGAATCCACAGGGGAAAATAATAAATGTACTTTTTTTTACATTAGAAATAAAAGAAAATTAAAAAAAAAAAAAAAAAAAAAAAAAAATTCAGTTCCAATATTAATTCAAACAGCTGACCATTTGCTTCAATGCACTTAATGACTTTTTTTGAAAAGTAACACATCTTATATGACCTTCAAGAGTTATCCGAAATAAAAGAAATTCAATTAACTGTTATATAAAGATGTTTTGAATTGCATCATATTACTGACTGCCTTTTACTTCTACACCAACCCATGTGTGTGTGTGTATATATATATATATATATATATATATAATCTGTTTCTACATAACACTAGTTGGAGGCACGAAAAGAGTAATGGATATTGGTGCAGAGAGAGAATTAGGCTTGCAGAATTCAAATCCTGTGCTGTTATGTTTCATTCACATTAAAGAAGGGAAAAAGAAAGAGGAGGAGAAGAGAAGAAAAAAGGGGAGATAAGGGGGGAAAAGGGGGGAAAAGGGGAGATAAGGGGGGAAAAGGGGAGATAAGGGGGGAAAAGGGGAGATAAGGGGGGAAAAGGGGAGATAAGGGGGGAAAAGGGGAGATAAGGGGGGAAAAGGGGAGATAAGGGGGGAAAAGGGGAGATAAGGGGGAAGTGAAGTGGAGGAGGAGAAGGGAAGTGAAGTGGAGGAGGAGAAGGGAAGTGAAGTGGAGGAGGAGAAGGGAAGTGAAGTGGAGGAGGAGAAGGAGAAGTGAAGTGGAGGAGGAGAAGGAGAAGGGAAGTGGAGGAGGAGAAGGAGAAGGGAAGTGGAGGAGGAGAAGGAGAAGGGAAGTGAAATGGAGGAAAAGGGAAGTGAAATGGAGGAAAAGGGAAGTGAAATGGAGGAAAAGGGAAGTGAAATGGAGGAAAAGGGAAGTGAAATGGAGGAAAAGGGAAGTGAAATGGAGGAAAAGGGAAGTGAAATGGAGGAAAAGGGAAGTGAAATGGAGGAAAAGGGAAGTGAAGTGAAGTGGAGGAGGAGAAGGGAAGTGGAGGAGGAGAAGTGAAGTGGAGGAGGAGAAGGGAAGTGGAGGAGGAGAAGTGAAGTGGAGGAGGAGAAGGGAAGTGGAGGAGGAGAAGGGAAGTGGAGGAGGAGAAGGGAAGTGGAGGAGGAGAAGGGAAGAAAAAAGGGGAGATAAGGGGGAAAAGGGGAGATAAGGGGGAAAAGGGGAGATAAGGGGGGAAAAGGGGAGATAAGGGGGGAAAAGGGGAGATAAGGGGGAAGTGAAGTGGAGGAGGAGAAGGGAAGTGAAGTGGAGGAGGAGAAGGGAAGTGAAGTGGAGGAGGAGAAGGGAAGTGGAGGAGGAGAAGGGAAAATGGAAGAGAAGGGAAAAAGAAAAAAAAAAAAAAAAAAGAAAATGAGGAGTGAGAGAAAACAATAAAAAGACAAGAATTAAGGAGGCAGAAGATATGACTGAAATTGTATTTAAAAAAATTTAATGATTTGTAGGTCAAAGAATTTATATAACGAAAACAGACTTCCCATATCAGACATACAAAAAAAAAAAAAAAAAAAAAAAAAAAAAACTGTCTGTGGAATTGGCAAGCAAAAGTTCAATTTCTGGCTCACTGTTGCATTTACTTTTGAACTAATACCCTTGGGAAAGACAAATCCATCTATAACTTCACACTAGCTCTGAGTTAGATACCAGGGCAGACTGGTTTCTCTAGCCTTGAGTAGCAGTCTTGGATAAAGAAAACTGAATTCCAAACCATGAAGGAAGCAATAGGAAACCATTCCATTTTATTTTATTTTTGCAAAAATTAATAGAACTTCACAGATGACAAAAAAAAAAAAAAAAAAAAAGTAATCTGTGGAGAGTCATGATTGCTTGTGTCCTGAATGGACATGGCATAAAAGAAAAGAGAAATGTCTACCCTGATGCAGTAGACTATCCGAATTCTAAAATAGTCAATATAATATTTGTTTGTTTGTTTTTTGTTTTTTTCGGGGAGAGGGGGATACATGCCATCCAAAAGGATACCAATGTGAATATTTCATTCAAAGAAACAAATAATTAAAATATCAGCAAATATGATGTTAATTTCACACAACAATGACCAGCAAATTGAAATAAATAAATCCTAATTGGATTATTTTACTGTTATCAACAGCATAAGCAGTAAAGTACAGCCAGTCAATCCCTTGTTCCATATTAATGGTTGCTAATAAACTAGCGATTATAGTTTTAACCAGAGTGCAAAATGCTTAATGGAACTGACAAGGCAGTTTTTTTGGAAAGATCATGAACCCAAACTTTCTTGTATTCAGTCCCACTGTTGTCTTATCAGAAGACAGATTTCAAGCCAATCTGATAAATCACTTGAACAGCCATGTGTGCCATAACTGGAGTCAATACATAATTATAAAATGAGATTGATAAATAACCTCAAGGAAATACACCCAATATGGATCAACTAAACATTTACGCAATACACACGCATTATATATAATTTTGTATTTTATATATAAACAAACGGTATTTAGAAAAATATGACAAAATATAAAAGTTTATTTGTGACACGTTTCATCTTTGTTGATGTTGCCATGTCTACACATGTGCACAAAACAAGAAACGCAGGTAGTTTCAATATTTTTCTTTCAAAAAAATTTCAAAATTACCTGCATTTCTCATTTCATGTGCATTTATAGACTTGACAATGCCAAGAAAGCACAGTCTGATTAAATCCCAATGGATGAAATATGCCACAAATAAACTTTTCCAGTTTGTCATATATATATATATATATATATAGCCTGAAGATTGAGTTCAAGCATGAAACAGAGTATTGCTTAGTGTTAGCCCCAGTGCCTGATTTTACATTTATATACGCTCTCTGATATTGAGCACTTTTACTTATAAATATATAAAATTGTGTACGTGTGCAACAATTTCTATTGTATACAGGTTGTATTGAAGGCGAATGACAATGCACCCCAATTAAGCTTTTTATCATATTTTTCTTGTACAAGTGTTTTCTGAACAGGGTGTAAAAACTGTCTAAATGTGTTGTGGATCTAAGCACCAATCTATGAACCATTATCAAAGATGTTTTTTGTTATATTTATATATATCTTGCATATCGAGTGTTGCTGTTAATAAGATAATGCTTGTTACATAATAACAGAGCCTTGTAAATAAATGAACTTGTCAAATATCATTACAGTATGTTATAAATATCAATATTTAAATTATGTAATTGTCAGTTTTCAATCAGTACTTGATTGAATCATGTATGAAACTCAGTTATGTTACTGGTGTGAGAAAAACAATATTATATATAACTGACAAGGCACTGCAATCAAGCTTTTTATTAAATTTTTCCTGAATTCATACAAGTAACTTTCTTTTTCGGACAGTATATAAAAAAAATGTCTAAATGATCTGTGGGTTGGAGTGTTTTCAGTTAATCTATTAAACATTATGAAGATTTATTTAACTGAATATGTATATAGAAAAAAATAAATAAATAATTTTTTTTTTGACATAGGAATGGGGGATGTTTTAATTTCTTAATACTATCAGCATATTGCAGCTATGTTGATAATTGATATTATTGAGTGTTGGTTTCTTTGTTTTTATTTTAAACTCCCACCCCCCTCAAAAAAAAAAAAAAAAAAAAAAAAAAAAAATGTATGTGCTGGAAAAAATAAAAAATAAATAAACAAAAGAACCAACACTCAATAATGTACATGGCTACAATGCACTGTGTTTGGAAATTAACACATTCCCATCACTATATATATATATATATATATATATCCATCCTTTGGTATAAATAAAACAGTACTCAATGCAAAATAACAGAGCTATCATAATTTCATAGTGCATGAAACTACAGTCCTACTGTTGGCATGGGGTATTATGTATATTTATTAATAAATAAATATATATTAGCACAATATGTGGACTTGTATTCAAGTCACTAGTTGGACCGAAGTGTCACATACAATGCAAAAATAAAAACTGAATGAGGTTGACAGATCCTCATATGTCAAAATCGACAGGAGAATCAATCATGTCTGGTGACTGCAATGTGATTTAGAGTAATGTCATCACTTGATTTATCTTCACGCATGGCCATCGCAAATGAGGCTCTTTAGTCTGGCTACACACACACACACACATTCTTTTGCACAGAAAGAGTAACGCTGGTCTGTTCTTGTAGAGTAATATATTGGTGAACTTTCCTGTTGCAATATGTTCTTAAAGTTACTAACCTCAAATATTTAATGAATCAATAGCGGAATTTTTATGGTATTTTATAGTCATGAAACTCACAAGGAGCTTATTTAATCATTAAATTAAGAATTAGGATTCAACATAAAATTCAAATAAATAGAGAAATCCTTAAATTTTCATTGGTACTAGATTCTTATCCAAATGTGTGTGTATGTATGTAGATTTAATTGGCTGGTAAATAAAATTTGAGGATAAAAAAAAAAAAAAAACAACAACAACAAAATGGAAACAATATTGGCAATTGACGATATTTATTATCTAATTTTTAATAAATTGAAGCACAAAGATAAAGATTTTAAAATCAGAATTTCTGGAGACACCCGTGTCCTTTTTCAATGAAACTAAGAATAAACAAAAAAAGTGGGATTCACTCTTCCAAGGAATGTTGTTTTTGTTAGAGGGCTCCCTGCGGAAATTATATTCCCCAAGTAAACCCAAATCCTTGTTTAGTCCCTCAATGTGTGATTTTATTTCAAAAATATATTTCAGTTCTGATCTGTGTCTTTCTTGCCAGCTGATGAATGAAGACGCTAAAAGCACACATCTAATGTCATAAATGCTATGGAACAGTTGGTTGAAGTGTGCAGCGACAGGAATTGTTGTTGTCTATGTTGTGTTTTTTTATGGCTGTTGAAACGAAGACAGAATTCCACACCTGTTTCGCATTTATAGCAAAAGAAAACAAGATTTGAACTGTCACAAGCAGAACCAGTGGTTTGAATATTGTGTGACTGCCAGGTTATGTGAAATTGCTATCAGTAATGATATATTTAGAGAGTTGGCATCAATATATACGTATAGAGAGTAAAATTTTATATATATATATATATATATATATATATATATATATATATATATATATATATCTCAGAACAATGCTGACTGATGCTAAATTCAAAAAATCATTTTATAAACTTTTTCATGAAAAACAGTATTTATATATTTCACCTTTTACACCTGACATTTTTAGGATCATTCTCATACAGCAGTCAATAATTTACTCAACTCTACCACAGAGTCTGGGACAGTAGCTCTGTTTGTCTATTCCTTATCCTCACACAAACACACCCTCTGAAAGGATGGTATTCACACACATTGGGTCAATTAAAAGTTGAAATAGAATTGTTAAAAACTCACTAAAACATTAAAAACACAACAGATCTATTTCCCAGCTGCAATGGCATACACACAAAACACTTTATCAATTTGTAAATGCATATATATATATATATATATATATATATATATATTAAAACCTCAAATTAGTGGTTCCAGAATCAACAGATTCCAAATTTATCTTTAAAACTTTTCAAACTTTATTTAAAAGGTATATTATAACTTAATAAAATATATATATATATATATATATATACACACACACACACATATATACTGTATTTACATTTATTTACAATAATTTTGTATTGTACTGGGTGTTTTAGACCACAAAGAAAAGAAAAAAAAAGTGCTTCATAGATACCCCCTATTAGCCAATTAAAGTGAGGTGTGTGTGTGTTTATATATCACATCATTTGAGGAGGGCATTTATACCCTCATGTACTAATGGGATAAGTGAATCGATGTCATTGACAACTACATGTGATAGTAGCAGGATATAGCTGGTAACATATGCCCAGTGTTTTTTATTTAAATTCAGTATATTTTAGTCACAATTGTTCTTGTAGACAAGTACAGATCTGTACATATCTGGGATGTGTTTTAACAGATGAGGGAAAATGTGACACTGAAATTTGAAGGGTCATTGGAATAGCAAAAGATACCTTACAGAAACAAAGTATTAAGAGACAGGAAAATTTCATTAGAAAATGAATAAAAGACTGTTCAACTACAGTGTAATATCAATTCTTTCAAACAGCAATGAATGTGGGACAGGATAATTTCCGCAAAGGTGAAGAGAAAACTTGAATTCACAGAAATGTGGCTCTACAGAATAATTCTGAGACAAAGCACATGAGTAATTAGGATTTACAGAAAATCAAAACAAAATGGAGAATTTCTATCTAAAGTTTTGAGATGGAGAGTTTTTTTTTTATTTTTTTTATTTACACTATTTGAATATGGGCTATTGTTCTCACCTTTGTTGTAATCGTCACATTTACACTGTTGTCCCCTCCTCTGTATGAATATAAATCTCCCAGTTTTTTTTTTATACCGAACAATAGTCTAATGTTGGTTCATGAATTTGGTGACATTAATTGTGAGTTCAATTCCTGTACTGGATAGAGTACTTGGTCTCCATCCTAGATATGGGCAATGGAGTGAGAATAATCTACTCCCATCTCAAATAAAAAGTTCAGTTTAAAATTCTCTGTAGGTTACCCGGTTCAACATACATCTGATGAAGGCCAGAGGGCAAAATGGCTGAAATATTGTAATAACAAGAGATGTGGGCAGTAGTCTGCATGTACATAAGAGAATTAATTAAGAATGCCCGAAAAATGTGACACCTACAGAATATATTGAAGTCAAGGACAGAAGAAAGCCACAATTAACTAAAAATGTAAATGTCAGAACAGAGAGATAGAGAAAATATTCTTAAGACCTAAAAAGTTGTCGAGAGCCATGATCCTAAAGAGACATGGCAAACAGGAGAAGAAACAAGTTTTATTAAAAAGAATAGACATTGTATGTCTATTATATTTATTGATTTTTTTCTTCTAATATGTGAATAATGTTTTACAAATGTGGCTGCTGTACAAAATACCAGAAATTCATATAGTTCAAGCTTTCAACTCACATGAGTCATCATCAGGAGTGCAAGTGAGAAAAGAGAAGAAAAGAGTATTTAAAGCAGCACATGGTTTTGAAAAGTGTTATTTTTTTTTTTTTTTAAAGCTAAATCCAATGCAATAAAACACAAAGTCCAGTGGTGGCAACATTGTAATGCTAGCATTTCATTTTATGTATTTATTTATTTATTTATTTTTTTTTTTTTTAATATCCATGAATAAGGACTCTTGGACATTAGTTATTTTTATTTATGGAGGTTTTATTTATATAAACATTGGATTTGTAAATATTTGTATCTTATTTCTCAACCATTCCTCATCTACTATCAGAGTTGATTTTTTATTATTTAAAAAAAAAAGAAAAAAAAAAAAAAAAAATTAAATTTTTTTTTTTTTTAAATTTGATTTGATTTTTGCCCATAAAGAAAGCCAAAGAAATGTCAAAGCTAATACAAATAGCTTGAGAGATTAAGACTGACAGTAGGATAATTTAGGGTTGCCAAATTAACAGTTTTTGTTTATTATCTCGCTGATTTTTCCAAATTTAGTCAATAAAGATCTACATTTATTTTTTACCATTTTTTAAAGGTATTGGGTGCACTGACATTCAACTTAGTCTTATTATTGTTGATTTCTTCTTTTTTTTTTTTTTTTCAAGATAAGGCCATGCAACTATTTTATTTATACAACATTTTAAAATAAGAGATTGACATGGTGATCATCTAGGTAAGATTGATTTGCACACAATTTTGTAATTTTTTTTTTTAGAGTAGTTTGCTGACAATACTGCCAGCCAGTGTTTTTTTTATACTTAGATCTGTATTTTTCAATTATTTGGTTTTTTTTTAACTTTGAAAGTGTATGGAGCAGTGATATAAAAGCTATTTCATTTACTGTTTCATTTCTAAATCTTTTGCTTTAAATAAAGATTTTTGTGAAATTGATTTAAACCAGTGATTTTCTTCTTTTTTTTTTTAACATCATGTGATTTAAATCAGTTTGATTTTAAATGAATAACCCTATCTACTAGCTAATGTATCCATCTATCTTGGGTAAAAGATATCAAGATTTTCAAGACAGTTTCGGTAAATACACAAAAAGTAGAATGGTGCATAAGACAAGGATGTGTCATCTCACCAGGCTTGCTCAACTTTTCCAGTGAGGAAAACCTGAGTGAATTAGAAGCCAAACTAGGATTTATTAATAAGCTGCTACAATCTTAGCTACGTAAGATATGCAGGTGACATTGTTGATAGCAGGCAATAAAAAAGGAAATTACAGGAATTACTATAGAAGGTAGTAAAAGAAAGCAAGAAGAGAGGAGTATGCATCAATTGTAAGAAAGAACATAGGCTTGTTGTTGTCTTCATATGCAAATCTCCACCTTATAAATAGCAGTTGATACAGTTGGAGACTAAACTTATCCTTACCTTGAAGACGAAACTACTAGAGAAATAGTAATGAATACTTTTAACTAATTATAGTTTACAACATTCTATTCTCTACTAATTCTTGGTTCGGATATCAACATGAACAGGGTACTAAGATTCTAAATTGAAATAGTAAGACGCCCCGCCCCCCCATGACAGAGAAAATATGGAATCTTTGGTACCAAACATTTTTAAACTTCCTCACTATGGTAGGGGAACATTTTTGCAGTGTTTGAACTACGGAAGTTACAGGTTCTGGGTTCAGCTCCTTCTGTTGAATCACTGGACACTGGTTGTGGTGCAGTACCTTCAAATTTTGGTATTCTGTTTCTATCTGAATCCATTATATGGCTATTTATAGATTATTGGAAATACCAAAATCAAGCAAGTACAAAAACTTAAATACCTGGGAAGTGTTTCAATCAGTCAGTTATGTGCGATACATGCTTAGTCGATTATGTATCTTTTGATACATGACTTATGAGGCAGATTTTTCCTCTCAGTAGGTTGCCATTTTTTTCTGCGGTAGACCAGTTGCCATCCAAGGTTATAGAACCCAGTCTGTCCTGCTATTTACCTACAGCTGGGGGGAGAAGAAGAGGATTCATACTTTCCCAAGGGTATTAGCACGTAAGTGAATGTAATGGATTCAACTGGAATTCGAACTTGGCTCTCTGATTCCTCAATCCGAGCCACTATCCATTACACAAGATGGAAAATGCAACACCAAAATCCAAAGGTACATTGGAATAGTAAAAGATAGCTTCCAAAAGCTAAAAGTATTAAGAAACAAGAAAATTTCATTGGAAACAAAAACAAGTGCTGAACAGCTATGCAATATCAGTAGTCTTATAATGGCAGCGAATGCTGTACAATATTCCCCCGCAGATGGAGAGAAAACAAAAAATGTGGTTTTTACATATGAATGAATAACAAGGACATTTCAAGAAAAATTCAAACAAAAATGATCAGAAAGAGTTGAAATTTCTAAGACACATAATAAAGAAAGAGGGCTTGGAGAATTTGACACTCACAGGACATTGAAGAGAGGAGCAATTAATCTTCTTTAAATGGTCAGCAGAACAGGGATTTAAAAGAGATAGCAAAAAAAAAAAAAAAAAAAAAAAAAAAAAAGAGAAACTTGTGAAGAGCCATTATCAGCCATGTCCTGAAGGGACAAAACACATAGAAGTTCCATATAATTTATTCCAAACAATATATATATATATATATATATATATATATATATTAAAATGGCAATTTTACAATCTTTGTTATCAATTATAAATTATCATTATTAATGTGAAGGAACTATCTAAATAAGACTGGTCCACTCATAAAAAATAGAAAAAAAAATAATTAAAATGTCAAGAATCATTACATCACTTTAACAATAGAAATAACAGCATTTCATATTGGCATTAGTTTGTAATTAATACAATTAAGCTTGAAATTATAAGGGCACTATTTAAATATATGGGTCCACTCTTAAAAAAATAAGGAAAAATATTTTGGGAAATAATTTTTTTTTTTTTTTTTTTTTTTTTTTGTTAGCTTTCATTATAAAGCAAAAATATTGATTTTCTTATTTTGAAATTTTTAATATCAATACAGTGTAAAAATCGATCCTAACTTTTATTTTTTTTTTATTTTTTTTTTTAAATCTTTTAAATCAAGAAAAAAATGTACATAGATATTTTAATTAACCTTTATCAATCTGTATGAGACTTCATTTGATGTACAAAAAGTTCATCCTGCCTGAACAATAGTGTGTTTGAATTTTATAGTTGTGTTGTCATATCCTGCTATGGCAACAGAAAACAACTTTGAGCAAAATTAACAGTAAAGATACTGCAATTGAGAGGCCTTGAAAAAGAATACAGTGGAAAGGGAAGTAATATTAATAATGGAGAGTGCTAAAGGTTAAAGGACAAACATTTCTAAAAGTAAATATCCATTTATCCTTCATTTAAGATAAATTATTATTATCCCACAATCAAATTCACATACCAACACTTTAATGTCATTTATCATTTATTGTAATTGTGGGTTCAATCCCTGGCCTAGGTGGTACAGACTCAGTGGAAATGGAGCAAGCAATAACTGTACCAAATAAAAGTGATACAATAAGGAAAATAGAACAAGAACAATCTATGCCAGTCAAATAGCTAAAAGAGCCAGTTCAAAATTCACTGATGGCTAACCAAACAAAAAGACACTGGAAGAAGGTCAAAGGCACAAGAGCTGAATTGTGGTGATAAAATGAAAAGGACAAAAATCCAAATGTAAATAATAACTCCTCATTCCAGAGAGTTAGAGAGCTGGAGAATTTTTTTTTTTTTTTTTTTTTTTTTTTTAATCGTTTCACCCCAAGCAAGGCGAGAAGCCACTAGGACGCAAGGGGTTACAGAAAATTTGGAGCAAGATCAGATAGGAGTGATAGAGGAAAAGATGAGGAAAAGGATAGTGGATAGATCAAGGCAACTGGAGATGTCGGTTGACATTACATTTGAATAGCTGGAGATTATAGTTATCAGTGAAACTGGAATAGGGAAGGGAGTTCCACAGGCGAGAGGTGCAAGAGATGAAGCTATTGGAGTAGAAGAGACGGCTACATTTAGGAGTTTCGACAGTGAAAGGGTGATGCCAGCCTCATAGGGTGCTTGAATTCATGAAATCTGCGAACCAGCGAATGCAGCTCCTTGGAGCAATCGCCATGAAAAAAAAATTTGTAAATAAGACAGAGAGAGGCGACGGCGCGTCTGTGAGAGAGTGACTGTGGACAAGATGGCAGAACAGAGCCAATTATATTGCATATCCGCCTCTGGAGCATATCAAGAACCCCGAGGGAAACAGAGGGAGCTCCAGACCATATATGGCAGAAATACTCGATGCAAGGGTGAATTGTTGATTTGTAGATCTGGAGGATTGATTCCGGGGAGAAAGATTTCCTGGCGCGGCACAGGAAGCCAACTTTCCTTGCGGTGGATGAAGTTTTGTGAGATTCCTTTTTCAAAAGGAATGTGAATTTATAGACATTAACAATAAAAGAAATTATAGCCTTATACTAACTGGTTACAAATTTCAATATAGCAGAAAAAGATAGAGCTACTTTCTTCATGAGGAACATTATTTTTTTTCTCTCTAATTAATGCCTTCCCCTGAGTCTAATAAAGATTAATACCAAATTTGAGGACTACATAAAACTGGCCATGCATTGCAAACACACAAGTTTTACAGTAAACCTGTGATCTAATGGTCCTCATTATAACACATTTAATGGACACAGAGCTGTGAATGGATGAAGACTGGATTATTTTTTTTTTTTTTTTTTTTTGTATTAGTCATTAATATTGCAAATCACCTTTCAATTTTTTTTTATAATACTTTTTTTTTTTTTTTTTTTTTTTAATTAAGTTTAAAATAAATGGATCCCCATGACAAATTTATATAATTTCAGGTCAGTACCAAAAAAGAACCACTGAACTGCACTATCAAAAATGCAAATAACTATTACATATACTTTATTATAATTAATTTAAGTTTTCTATTGTACAATACCATATATTGTACAAAGATTTTTTGGTTTTCTTGCTTCATATAATAAAAAAAAAATTTCTTCAGTTACTTAGTTGCCTAAGAGATTTTTTTTCTTTTTATAATCAGTTCACCCCAATCAAAGCAACAATGCCACCAAGATGCAAGCTGCTGCTAGAAGTGAAAGAGAAGAAAAAGACTTTAGAAGGAACCATAAATGCAATAAACTTCAGAGTTTAGGCTGAGGCATTAGCCATATAGAGTTGAAGAAGAATTTACAAGGAAGTGGAACCCCAATCCTAAACAGAAAACAAAGGATAAACCTATACTCCTGTTCAAAAGGCCAGGGAAGAAGATGAACTTAGCCATTCCTATTGTGGCAAAAAAATATAAATAAATAAATGAGAAGGAAGGTTTTTTTTTTTTGTTTTTTTTTAAGGAAATATATTAGGTTGGTGCAAAAATAATTTTGTTTTCTAACATATGTTACTATGTGAGAAAACAAAATTATTTTTGCACCAACCTAATACCTGTGGCTTATTAAGAATTCATTCATTTCATACGTTTGAATCTTAAATCGTTTTCTGACCCCCACTTTTATTATTTTTAATTAAGGAAAATTCTTACACCGTGCCCAACCACTGCATTAGGCACCCAAGAAGAGTATAATCAAATGTAATGGACTTGTAACATTAATCAACAAAACTATGATCAAGTAAAA
This sequence comes from Acanthosepion lycidas, assembly GCA_963932145.1. Taxonomy (NCBI): domain Eukaryota; kingdom Metazoa; phylum Mollusca; class Cephalopoda; order Sepiida; family Sepiidae; genus Acanthosepion; species Acanthosepion lycidas. Next base: position 50,133,051 of record OZ010612.1, read on the forward strand.
TAAATAGGTTGATTTCAATCTTACAGGGGGGTGGGGGATGACTGAAAAATACTTACAGGCAAAAGCATGCAAATCCATGCTGAGATTTTTTCTGAGCCAATAAAGTAGACTGGTCTGTTTTGTCTTGAAGTCAGAACACTATGTTTGCGTGTCTTAACTTGCTTGTGTGTCAATACCAAATCTTAATTTGTGAACTTTTTGCAATATTACTATGCCTTAACATTACTTAATTTTCCTTGCATACATTGTCTGCTTGCTTTATATTATTTTTTGCCCAGTTCTTTTTCTTGTTATTGCAAACTTTATCAATTGTTTTTGGGACAGTTCTCTTATTTATTTTGCATTTGGCCATGGCTACCCAGTCCACAAAATAAAATCATCTTTATCGTATTTTTTGGTGTACAAGATTCACCCTTATTCTGAAGATGAAGTTCTTAAAAAAGTGTTACCGTTGTATCTGAAAGATTTTATTTTACTAAAAAAAAAAATTAAATTAGATACTTCAGAAATTGGTATATATATATATATATATATATATATATATATATATATATACACACACACACACAAAAAAAAAAAAAAAGAGCTCAGAACATCAAAATAATAAACACCGTAAATAAAAGAAATATAAAAAAAGGTTTATTGTAATTTAACTTGGTTCAAAACCCACAAAATCCTCAATACTTTAGTATCACTTACAAAAGAATCAGATATTTTAATCACTGGATCTAATATATTATGATCAAAGAGAATTACCGTATTTGCTAGCCTATTGGATGCACACTGATTTTGGTATGGAATATGGAGTGGGAGATGCCTCTTCGATAATCCATGCCAAAGCAAACAAAAAAAAAAAAAAAAAAAAAAAAAAAAATCTAAATTAAAAAAGCGAAATTATAACCTTACCTTAAAGTGATATTTTCACTAACCATGAAGAAACACTTACAGTGTTAACAAAAATTAAACTACTGGTACTTTTTTTTTTTTTTTAATAGAAGTGAAGTAAGTTTATGTAGAAGACCAGTGTGCCAAACTGTCAAACCCCTTTGAGATATCTAGAGCCACGGCTCAAGCTTCGCCATTATTGCCAAGAGCTTAATATACATATTCAGTTATGGCCATAAGCACATCAGCACTAAACCAGGCAAAATGGAAACCATATTGTTTGTCACAAAGTAGATCATAAGAGATAAGTAGGAAGAAGCACAGAAATAATTGTAGTTTGGAAAGGAACTGGAGCCAGTCTGAGAGCACTTTTCTTTAGGATGACAGCTGGTATCCTGTCACCTCCACTTGCCTTATGGGAATCTAATTTAGAAATGATGTCCGAGAACTGCAACAGGGTTATACACATATCACTCTGCAGAGTCTCAGTTCTAGGGGGAAATCAGGTGTGGATACTCCAGATTAGTCAAGTATTGAGTTGGATCAGAATTTCCAAGCAAATCTTTCAATCTCATCTGCTGTAGATGTCAGGACTTCAAATTGATTAAATAGAGGAGAGATTGAGGATTTGCTGTTTAGCACACTCTTGCAGATTTACCAATAGTCTCTAGAACCGAATTTGCAAGATGCTATACATTCATTCTATCAGCAAACTTTGCTTTGGTGATGACATGCTTGCAATCGTTATGAGCAGAGAAAAAGAGGCATCTGATGCAATCAGACATGTCATTCTGGTAGAGCCGGAAGAAGTGATTCCTGTGGGCTATAGTGGCTGAGCATGCAGGCAAGAACCAAGGGGATGAATGTGGTTTAACATGGTATTTTCTTGCTGGAATGAAAGCATCGATGCCAGCTTTCACCCTGGAAAAGACCTCAGACATGCATTTGTGAACGAGATGATTAAAAACTTCATTCCAGGTACATCATGAAGGAAATGATGGAATGAGCCCCAATCTGTTCTGAGAACAGAAAGATATTCTGTTGGTAGGAGGTTCTTGGCTGGTTGGGGTGCAGAAGGAAATCCTTACAGACACTGTCGCATGATCAGAGTTGCCAAGAGGGCAGAGCTGCTTAATACGACAAGAGTCAGTGAGAGAGATAAAAGAAAAAAGATTGAGACGAGAATTGTTTCCCCTCAGAGGGAAGTCAACTACTTGTGGGAGAGACTGAGTGATTGAAAAGTTAAGGGTTTGGATGCTGGCGAGGTCAATGACAACATGTTTAAACCACCTGGTATGGGGGGCATTAAAGTCACCGAACATGAATATGTTCGCAAATGGGTGAAGGGAAATGGCCTTGTCTATATTATCGGAAATACTATCTAGCACCCAACAGTCTTGAAAGGAAGGGAAACGGTAGTTAAAGAAGAGATAGATGATTAAGTAGAGACAGAGATACATGTACAAATGGTATGGAGATTCGAGAGAGAGAGAGAGTTCCATAGCCAACAGGAGATGTTCATGGACAAAATCCCAGTCCATGCATGTGGACTTTAGAGTCCTTCCCAATAGCCAGGAATTGAGAAATCAAGAGGGGATTGAATAGTTAAGGTAACTTTCACAGAGAGTTAGGATATCCGGAGACTTTTCAAGATGGAACAATTCCACACTGCAGAAGTTGGTATGAATACCACAAATGTTGGAGAAGGAAAGGTTAAGGGGTTTAGGTGCTTTTTGCTAAGCTGATTTAGGCTTATATCTTTGGTTGTTTATAGTCATGTTATATAGGTAAGGAAAAGGCTTAGGGTAGTAGTAGCAGTTGGTTATCTAATGTGACATGTGCAGAATGGAAGTGGTGCAGACTGTTACAGACGGAAGTGCTTGCAGGGACAACATTCCATGCATGACATGGCACTGCAAGAACCACAATATTATTCAACTGTTGATCAGAGCAGCCTCTCAAGATGCCATGCAAAAATTTGGGCTCCTAACTACCAGTCAGTAACAGCAACCAAAAAACTGCTAACCCAGTACACTCAGTATGAAGAGATGGTTGCCATCATCCACACACATCACAAGAAATTCATCACAGCACCACTATGAGCACTTTCCATGAAAGTAGTGATAGAGCAGTAAGAGGCTTGCTCCATCTTGTCTGTGAGGGAGGGGTTTCAGGGTGGAAAATAATTCATCACCCACAAAGACACAGAGACAGTTTTGGACTCTATTGAGACAGAAAAGCGAGGACTGGGCAGCTCCTGCTCAAATATGACAGTGGTATTCCTTTTTAGGCATGATCTTGCTCTTGTAAAGTTAGCATGAGGAGTCAGGTACTTGCTTGTGCGGTACAGAGAACCAACCATTTGACCTGCATCTTTAGTAATGGATCGCAGATAAGGGTTTAATTTGAGGTTCAGGCCGAGTTTGTGGCCCAATAGTTGCTCAAGATACAGGGAACATCCATTTACATGATTGGTGGTTGTTCAGAATCCAATAGGAGATAATGAAATGTAACTAGTCTTGTTTTCAAAGCATTGAATGCAACTAGCCACTGATCTGTTAGAGCTCAATCAGAGGAGAGATCAGATGCCAATTTCTGGTCATCATAAGTTTTGGAGGTGCACCTATATATCATATCATCAGCATAGATATTCACAAATGATCAGAGTATACTCTGACACAGATCATTTATGCAAAGTAAAAAGAAGGTTCGTCTGAGAAGTGACCCCCTGGGGAACACCAGCATTGACTGTCAGGGCCTCGGAGGACTGGTCGCTAACAACTACCTTCAGGGACCTACTCATTAGGAAGGACTTTATTATTGAAAACATTTTTCCAGCGATTCCATAGCTAGGGAGCTTGAGTAGCTGCCCTTTGTGCTACATCTTGTCAAAGGCCTTTGAAATATCAAATTTGACCCCCCCCCCTCAAAAAAAAAAAAAAAAAAAAAAAAAAAAATCGCAAAGACAATAAAACACTCTTTTGCTACATTAGTATAACAAATAAATGTTAAGAGACTTGAATAAATATTTGAAAAGAAATCTGAATATTTTGGGGGAAATGTGCAACATCATAGCGCAGAAACAAAATGGACTTATAGCCCTAGCCAATGATAAGTAACATTTTGCCGAGTAAGAAACTAACGGATAATTTATTTGTGTTTCTCCCCCAATCATTTTAAGATTTTAGAATTACGAGCCTGGAGCTATTGTGACTTTTAAAGATGAGATAAAAGAATATCTGGTATTACCTGTACTGTTGTGTAAGTACACCTTTTAAAATCCTGAAGTTGGTTTGGTATTTCATCAGGTGAAAAAATCTGGGCATAATACGAAGGACAATAAAGCAACTTTTAACATTAGGAATATTAAAATATTATATTACAAATAACTACTGTTGAAGAAAAAAAAAAAAAAAAAAAAAAAATAAAATTATATATATATATATATATATATATATATATATATATATATATAATAAAAAGAAAGAACAGTAAGATATATAATCCAGTGTTCTTATAGATATTTTTATTTTTAAAAAATAGTGCTCAATGTAAATTTACAGAGCATTAATATTTTGTAACCTAATATACATACTTATACTTGATGTAAAAATAATTCTACATACTATAAGGGATTCTAATACATGTAATTTTTCTTAAAAAATATAGTATATTAAAAATTAAAATTTTTCAAATCTTAGTTAAATAAAACTTATTCTAACCTAAACACCCCCAAAAAATCTTTAAATATAAAAATAGAAAAAATGCCGTAAGAATTTTTGCTGTTAACAATAAATTTTTGAAAAATACATCCCTACCCTCTACCAAAACATAACTAATAACGGATACATCAAATTACAGACATAATGAACACCCAGACACCCCTTTCTAGTTGCAGTAGATTTATCTGTAACCTTAGAAATGTGAATTATGATTTTAGCTGTGTCTTTAAAACCCAGTAATTTTAAAAAGTTACTCCAAAATTTGCTTGAGGATGAAATGGAACTGTCTTTAATTTAATTACAGAATTAAATTCGTAGCTTTTAGCTTCCATTTTTTAAACATGGTTAGAACTGTGTAGCGAAAAAAAAACATTTTAAATAAATCAATTTTATATATATATATATATATATATATATATATATTTTACTTAAATGTTTTTTTTTTTGTTTTTTTTTTTTTTTTTTTTAGGGGATAATCATATTTGAGTAGGTGCTCCTTTTTATTTATTAAACAATATATTTATTTAATTATTTATTTTCATCTATTGGCCTAAACATTCAAAAAATCTTATTAGAGAAAAATATGTGCTCTCAGGTAGGATTTGAATCCATATTCCCCTAGGGGAAACCGTCATTACATCCAACATGCTTTAACCTCTCAGCTACAGAGTGCATCGATGATCAAGCAAAGTCGAAAGGTGCCTTTAAACACAAATTTTTCTCTGACTCTTGAAATAGACATATCTGCTCAGTTTTGTATCCTAACGTAAATAAAGCAATTTCTAAAGAAAGGGATGGACTTTTTTATTTATTAAACGAACTACTGTTTATTACTTAAATGTTATTTTTAGTGGATATTCATATTTGAGCAGACACTCCATTTTATTCACAAAACAGTATATTTATTTATTTTTGTCTAACAGCCCGAATATCCGAGAAACCTTAGAGAAAAATATGTGCTCTCTGATTTTATATATATATATATATATATATATATATATATATATATATATATATATAAAATCAGTGGTGACTAGCAGTTGGGCTTAGCCCAAGTGAGTCAACAAAATATTTTGTATTGTGTCGTTTTCATTCTTGACTTCAGCTGGATCCAGAATTAATTATTTTTATTCTGTGCCTCAAAATATTGACCAAAATACATTTTGTTTATATTGTCCATAAGAAAGAAAAAGAAAGAAAGTAAATAAAAAAAGAATGAAATAAAATTAACATGGCTAGTCAGGCTATGTAGATCTGAGCTGGAAACATTTAATAGGCAATCTATTTCTTGCTTTAATTTTATAAATAATCTTTTGAAAATCTCTTGTATACTTGTATACCCTGTTTTTCAAAGAACACATTTTTATTCCAACTTATTTTCAAATGTCCATTTTAAATTTTTTTTTATTCCATACAGCACAAGGTTTTTTAGCGGAATGTATCAATTGGAAAAGGGCAAATTAATTTTAGCCTGACCTAAAGTCATCGAAAAATCAAAAAAAGCCTTAATTCAGTGACTGGAGGATTGTGGGGAGGAGTGTGACTGGGGTAGGGTTGAGGTAATATATCAGTCAGCAGTATTGATCATAAATGTAAAATTCACAGAGATACAAACAATTTTTTTTTAAATTATATTTTAGTTAAAGGAATCATTTCAGTATTTAAGTTATACCAATAGTATATTTTGTTAAAGATTGTAATGATGCTGACAAAAACTGATCTAGAGTCACCACTGATTTTATATATATCATTCCACACAATTTTTATGAAGCAGTTCTCAAATTACAAAACATGGATTATGACATTTAAAATTAAAATGAAACCCTCAAAGGCAAATAATAAAATCCTCTATTCAGAAAAATAAAATAAGAGAAAATTTTTGTGCCCTCAGCACTGATGAAGATTACCTCTTATTTATATAGATATGGAGGCAGATAAACACATGTACTACTTAGGATCTGAGATACCTGTGTACCCACCCTCCATCCACATGCCTTCTCAGCCAGTGCATTAAGAACTGCTAGATCATTTGCCTATTATAAAATTCATAAGGATAGACCAGTTTCAATAGTTATGTATTTTTAACTCAGAATATATAAATAAATAAACCTTAATGCAACCATACAGTTCTAAGATGGTTTGTCGGGTTAAAACTGAGTGAGCACTTCCTGTTGTGATGTAATTACCTGGATGATCTCACAAGACATTTATAGAGAGTTTAACACCCAAGTAACCAGAAGAAATTTATTGGAAAGCCAACTAATAATTGCATCCATCAGCTCAATGGCTAACTTCCAAATAACCATTTCAACCATTTACAAGAGATGTTTGGGTTATCAGCAGCAGAAATGGAATCAGAAAACAAGAGTAGTTTGTGTTCACTTGGAAAAGGCATGAATCCAGTTTTCTAGATCATCCAGATCAAAGATTAGTGCTTGCTGTCTGGCCCCTAAAATAACAGAGCAATTAGAGCCCTTCAATTCTTGCACCTTCATACACTTAAAAAAAAAAAAAAAAAAAAAAAAAAAAAAAATGTCAAAAAGACTTTTTCTTTTTTTTTTTTTTTTTTTTAATTGAGACTGCCATTACTTTAACTACCTTCACTCCTTTGTTTTAAAAAAGTGATGATTAGAATTATAATAAAACAAACATATGAAAGTTACATATATCTGAAGTCTTTAAATGCCATATCCCTTCAGGATATGGATAACTCTCCACAGCTTCCTTTTTGTTCTTTAATACCTGCAAATTACTTTTTTTTAATCATTTCAGTACAAGCAAAGCAATAAAGCCACTAAGACACAAGGGGTTACTGAGTGTGAAAGAACTTTTTTTTAAGGAGAGAGAGTGAGCGCAATAAAAGATCAGAAATTATGAAAACAGAAAGTAACAACTGACCTCCCATTTAAATTTTTGAAGATTAAAGTTGATTTGAAAGCAAGCAGACAGTTCCAAAGTGCACAAAAAGAAACTTAACATAGAATTTAAATTTATTAAGTACCAAAGAGAAAAGCTCATCACAACCATTGCTATAAAAATATTTATAGAAAAAGGATAAGGAAGCTACATTATAACAGTAGTAAAGTAAATGAACCTAAGATGCCAGGTCAGGACCAATAACATTGCAAATTCTTCTTTATATTTTATCTAGAATCTTTAAATACATAAAAGCACCAGACCAAATGTGGCAGTAATATTCAAAGCATGGCCAAATGCTAGTCTTATAAATGCATATGATAGAGTCTGGCAAGAAAAATTGTTTAGCATGAGATAGCACCAACTTTCCTAGCAGCAGACCTAACAATTGATTTAATATAATCTTTCCACTTCATGTTAGTGGAAAGCAATAGCCCAAGAAGGCACAATGAGTCACTCTTCTGGAGGTTAGCATCAGCCATGCTTATGGTAGGCAGAAAAGGTTCTCTCACATTATTAAAGGAGAGTAGTTAAAATTAATTAAGTTCATTTATTTCTCCCCAGTTTTTAAACTTCTTAGGAGAATCAACGAGAAGATTCACATTATCTTATTCACAAGAAAAAAAGTTATCCTTCTCCTCGTCTAGTCACCTTACTAAAGCTGAAGAGGTTTATCCTATTATTTACCCCTAAGGGGAAAATACATGGATTCATGCCTTTCCCAATGACTTAGTACAAAGTGAATGCAACATCCTTAGCTTGGATTTAAACTGCCTGATGATTTAATTTTCTGTAGCAACAGCCATTAACTAGATATCTTATATTTGATTACCTATAAGAGTTTCTCAGAAAGGAAACTAAACATTTACAAGTATTTACTTATTAGTATCAATTTATATATATATATATATATATATATTTTTAAATTCCATTGTTATATGCTGCTTGCTCACTTTGAATGCCTTCTGTTACCATAGCAATAAGTTTTCTTATTCACTCAATACTGATGCCAAGCTGCTAATAATTATCTAATGATGGACAAGTCTATTGTTATGGACAGAGAAAGAAAACAAAAAGTCATATTTCTCATTATAATAAAATGATGATATTATTGCTTACTCTTTTCTGGTCTATCAATTATTACTATTTATACAAATTCATACTTGACTTTCAAACAGACAAGATGGTTGAGATAAAAAGAGTGACTGGAATTTTTTTTTTTTTTTTAACATCTTATAATTGTCAATAATGGAACACTTTACCCAAAAATGCTCACAACTAAATTTAATGGGTGCAAGAGAATCTTTTGAATATTTAATAAAAAGAAAGGGTTTGTTGGAATTAGTATGTTCCAAGTGGACTTTTCTCACAAAAAAAAAAAAAAAAAAAAATTCCCAGCCTGTCTGTTTGAAACTCAAATTTGTATTAAATCTTTTTCTCACCTATGACCTTTGATCAGACAAAAATTGTATATAGTGGTTATTATTAAAAAAAAATAAAAATAAAAAATAATTAAAAATGTAATTTTTTTTCTAAATAATTACCAACCCAAATAAAAAACATCATCTGTCTATATTTTTATTCTAGCTATTTACATCGTTCAGACTGTTGTCCTCATTTTTACTGTTACAGTTACAATGTTTCAGCCAATGTACACTCCAGCCTTCTTCAGGTGATATAGTGACTTGACCCAAAGAGTTTAGTGCAATCACAGGCCTCAGTGGAGAGAACAAAAAATTTGGAGAGTTATCAAAGCAAATTAACTAAAAACAAAGACACCCAAAGGCACAGTATGTGGAATTAGAGCAATCTACCCCATGGACTAAAAGGGTTTGGTTTGAAATTTCAACCAATATTACCTGAAGAAAGCTGAAGTGTACAATGGCCAAAATTGTGAATGCAACAGTAAAGATAAGGACAACAGTTCGAACAATGTAAATTGTATAAATAAATAAAAACATATATATAATTAGTGGGATATTTTCTGTTAATTCACCCCCAAATAGTGTTAAATTACTTATTGCAAATATTAATTCATCCCAAGTAATTATAAATTTTAAATCAAAATTTGTTTAGCTTGCCTTGAAACATTTCCAAACCTCAGAATGAAAAATTATCAAAAATCAAGGAGTTATTCACATTTTGTAAGTGTGGATGATATTCAAAGAATTTTTTCACAAATTTTTTTTTTTAATTTATTTTTGGCTTGTTTATTGGGTTGAATGCAAACAGATTCCACACTTAGAAATGGCACAACCAAGTTGCCCACATTTGGGGTGATAACAAAGGTCAACCCAACCAGAGTGCAATGGAAGGACCTTGCACTGGAGAATTGGTGTGGATTTAAGTAAATATAATTTTTTTATTTTTTATTTTGGGGTGAATTAACATAAAAGATCCAAGTAGTGAATGGGTTTGGAGATATTTTATAATAGATAAGTACATTTATTCATAAAAAAAATTAAAAACAATAATAAATAAATACAATAAAGTAGAAATCCATTAAAAACAAAACGTTTAAAAAAAATAAAAAAAAAAAAAAAATGTATTTTTCAAACATTTAACTTACAATCCTTACCAACCATCCCCTCCCTAGAAGAATTATGTCAGTTAATCCAATATTGGCTTCATTTGTTATATTGAATTAATTTCTACCCAGTGACAATCCTTTTCTTCTTGATTTTCAATGCATTTCTATAGAAAATTAATTAGCCATGTATTTACATTATGCATACAATAACCCCATTCTATAAGTAACACTTGAATTAATTCAAGTGTTACTTATAATTCTCGATAAATTACCCTATTATTTATCCATAACTGAAGGACTTGGAAAACCTAACCCTCACAGAACATATTGAAGGCAAGTGTGATGGGGGAAGGCACCAAGCCAGTTACCTGATTAGGTTGTGTGAATGGATGGCAGAATCAGGGCAAGAGCTTTAGCAAATGGAGAAAAACTAAGATCCATATGAGATAGGAAGTTGTGGAGAAGCAAGATTGCCTATGTCTTGAATGGAATCAGCACATATAAGAGGGTGGGGTGGATTCAAGCCTTTCCCAAGGATATTCAATAAATTTAATATGTTGAAATAGATGCAACCATCACAGTTCGCAAGCCCCAAGCGACTCTTTAACCTTTAATATGCAGCTCTTTGACCTTCTAATATCATGGAAATATGTTGGCTGAACTCATTTTTTTTTCATCAGAGTTAAAATAAAAAAAAGATAAAGAAAAATTTCAAGCTTTATAATTATTTACTGGGTATGAACTGAGACCCCTGTTGGGTTAAAAAGTAAGTTTAATGTTAATGTGTATGTAATAAAAACATATGCATAAATTTTGTTCATGTCTTGCAGCTCTCAAACATCTGAATTTTATTATATATGGCTCTTATATTAAGCAAGATTTTCCACTCCCATTCTATGCTAACAGTTTCTTCCCTCACACTTCTTGCTTGTGGAACTCTTTGGCTTCTTCCTTCCCAGTCAATTTTGATCCTCAAAAATTTAAATGCAATGTCAATGGTTATCTTCTGTCTTTTTCTCTCCACTAAGCAGTGTTTTTTTTTGTTTTTGTTTTTTCACATATTCTCTAACACTCAGAAACCCTTTGCATCTTAGTGGCTTTATTGCATTACTTGGGATGAACCAATTAAAAATAAATAAATTAGTAACCAATGATGCTACATTTATTCATAATATTCAATGCAAAAATCTTTGAATATTCTTACAATGGTTAAAAGACAATTCATATAAAAAAGAAAAAAATTCATAAGAAAGGAGAGACTAAAAAAAATAAAAAAAAAAAAAAAAAAAAAAATACCCATCATATTAGTCTGGTTATTTACCAATTTTTATGTCAGTGCAATGCTGACTATGTTGGCAGAATAGATAAAAGATAGGAAGCACAGCTCTACCAACATATACCAACCAATATTTGCAAGGGAAAAGTAGATAATTTGTATAGGTGCACAAACAGATTTAATGATATCTAAATATTAATTCAAAGCCAGCAGGTTGCCAGTCTTATAACCCAAACATGGTCTCAATGCTGAGCAAGGCTACTTCCAAGTATCACTTGAAATTTTGGAATCAGTGTAGATTAAGTCCCACCAGCAATTTCTCTATAACCAGACAACATGGTTGATGGACTTAAAAGGTAATTAGCCTTTAAATATCATTTTCTTGCATATAACATTTTTTCAGGGGTGTTGATTTTTTAAGTTGCTGTGCACATTTTTGTCCTTGACTTTGCTCTGATGAGAGAGGACTGTTAAACCAGTTTAGCTATCTTTAAAAAAAATTTTTTTTTTTTTTTTAAATCAATCCACCCCAAGCAAGGCAACAACCCCACTAAAACACAAAGGGTGACTGGGAGTGAAGGAGAATGAAAAAAAAAAACTTTAGAAGGAACCAGAAACCTAATCCTAAACAGGAAACAAGAGATAAACCTTCTACTCCTGTTCAAAAGACCAGGGAGGAGAGTTAACCGGCCAATAGGCAAACCTATCTACTCCTATTAATTATTGCTGTAATATTTCAGTATTACCATCTTACAGTAGTAGATTTTTTGTTACTCCTACTTTTGTAATGAATTTTCTTTTAATATGTCCGTCCTTATTTCAGCAATAATATCCCAAATAATTAACAATGTATCATATATATATATATATATATATATATATATATATATATATATATATATATATATATATATAAAAATATTCCTATTCAGTTTATATTAATTGCTATAATTCCTAACCACTGAATTGCTTTCTTGATTTTCAATAGCTCTATTCTCTAACTGGCTCTAATTCCTAACCATATTCATAAAATCCAATGTTTTAATCAAATTTGATACCCGTGGGTATTGTGAATTACTTCACTGGACAGTTTAGAATATTAGTTGCTTGGCAAGTCTAAAATTCAATTTCTGATTCGCAGTCAGTTCCTCTTACATTATTTAGAAACAGATTACTGTAAAAATTTTCACAATGCTTTGTTTGAAAGTTCCAAATATCTAATACTATTTTTTTTTTTTTTTTTTTTTTTTAAAATTCCCAAATCTAAAATTAACTAATTTTGAACCTAGAAATCTTTTACAATGGAAACCGGTTTATTTTACATTGTATTAGGTTGGTGCAAAAATAATGGCGTAATAATGGCGTTTTTTGACATTAAAAAATACGTCAACAAACGACATTATTACGTCATTATTTTTACACCAACCTAATATATTATGCCTCATACCACACACACACACACACACATATGTATGTTGATTTTCTAAACATAGCTTAAATGTGGTACAAGACTGAAAGTATAGAGCACCCAGTGAGGATCAAACTCATCATTCAGTTATAACTGATGTAGTGAGACAATCTTGCTAACCATTGCACCACATCAAGTGTGTGTGTGTGTGCACGTATGTGTGCATGTATTATACACACTAAGTGCGATATGTAAATTGCTGGCATTTTATATTTTTAATTTCATGCATGTTCTTTGTTTTTGTTGACTATACAACATAGTAGGATTAGTTGAGCACCTTCTGTAAGAAAAAGAAAGCCATGATGCAATTCACTCTGCCAGAAATCTGGAAACAACATGCTGCACTGCTAAGCATTTGTGCTGGAAGCTCCAATATGAACATCTTAGAGTATTTGGAAGACTATACAGAAGCTTTGGAAAGAGTTGAATGAGCCTAATGGTGATTACCAAGGTGTTTAGAGAGATCACTAGTGATGGCAACATTATACCTCCATTCATTTTCCTATATCAAGTACCTTGAAGAGGTAGTGCTGCCCTGGATCAAGAGGGTGGCTGCTGGAAGACCCTATGTCTGGCAACAGAACTCTGCACCATGTCACTAAAGCAAGAGAACCCAGTCATACCCATCAAACAATTTCTGTGACTACATCACTCCTTACATATGGCCAGCTAACTATCCAGACTGCAAGCCCTGTGATTATTGCAGGTATAGCTGAGCGAAAGACCAACGAAACTCCTTGTAACACCAAAGATGAAGTGAAGGCAAGAATTATGGCAGAATTCCCCGACTTAAATAAGGAGACCATCCAGGAGAGTTGCAAGAGATACTGAAGCCATCTAGAGGCTGTGGTTGAAGCCAATGGTGATTTTATTGTATAAATTTACTCTTTAGTATTTCAAGATATGTTTGTGTAATTACGGTATCTATATCGGTTAAAATGAAATGCCAGTGTATTTGCATTTTTACATAATTTAGACGACAATTTATCCATTACACCAAATATATATATATTATATATACACACATAAAAACCTCACAACTATTGTCAAACCTAACATATGCCAATAAATAAAAATAAAAATGTATATACAGTTAGCAAAAAGTTTGAAAAAGTTGGTATGTTTTTATTAATTCAAATGTTATTTTTCATGGATACCCATGTTTGAAATAGACTCCCAGTTTTATTTTAAACAGTATGTATTAGATCTATTAACCTGCACACTCAAGAAATCTTACTAAAAAAATAAAATGCCCTCTTCAGAAGAATTTGAACCTACATCCACCTTTGTAGGAAAACCGCTATTTGATCCGGTATGCCTTAGACCACTATCAAATGGTGCTTTCTCCTACAAAGGAGGATGCAGATTCAAACCCTGCTCAAGTGCACATTTTCTTTAAGATTTCACTGTTCAAAATAAAAACGGAGCGCTTATTTCTAATATAAATATCCACCAAAAATAAAGTTTGAAGTAATAAAAATAAATCCATTAAGTCTTTAGAAAAAGTTGGTATATCTGAATTATTAGTTTTGTATCTGGAGTTGTTACTTAGTAACAAAGTTGCC
>OZ010612.1:50152412-50159912 GCA_963932145.1 Acanthosepion lycidas
AAAAACATTACGAAAAAAAACTAAATCTCAGTTAAAGAAAGCTAAGATGAAATAAATGAATAAATAAAAACTGTCCCATCAGAGTCGTTACATCTAATGGATGGATTCTGATTGAAAAATCTAATAATTATGGGACAGAAGTAAAAGAAATACTAAAAAAAAAAAAAACCTAGCAGCTAACATGCTAAGAGCTAACAACAATTAAAAAGTAAGGTTTTTCACCATGCTATGGCAAGTATTTATCAAAATATAATTTCCGAACAGTCATAAGTATTCAAACATTAAAAAAATCTTAATATTGAATTTGCCTGATGTACTGCAGACATCAGGAAATGTCCCAAATCCACTTCTAGAATTGCATAAGGAGAACAATATTGAGAGGATTTCTCTTTAGTGCTTATACTGTTGTTAATCATAGACAAGCATTTAGCTTATTTAATCATGAAAGTACTTGGCAGACAGCCTACACACTGTCAAGAACAGATCTTCAGAAATATATTTTTAATAATGGATAACATACTAGTACAGCCTAAAACAGGTAACTTTGGTATTTGGTAAATGTTCTAATATTATAAGCAAAATATATATATATAACTAAAACCTTTTTTGCTATTTGTAGGACTGCTCTGAATTTAAAACTCCTGGAGAAAGCAACAGGAAACCACACCATTATCTCTCCCAGCAAGTCATAGCAATTCATAGATAAAGAAAAGGAATCTGTGGAGAGCCATGATTGTCTACATGCTGAGAGGACATGGTATTTAAAGAAAGAGTAAGAAAAGTTGATAGAAAATGTTGCTAAAGTTCAAAGAACTTCAGGTATAAAAATGGTTTTGTCAGTGCCACAGAAATTGGAATCAGCAAGATGAAATTCCAGATTCTGCAGAATTCACTTTTGCACTGCTGTCTTTGTGAAAGGCATGAATTCATCTCTTTTCTCCCCTCCAGCTATAGGTTAAATAGTTGGGTAAACAAGGTTCTCTTGCATTGACTAGCAACTAGTGTAAGTGATGGATTACTCTAAATTCAAACAGCGAAGCCAACAGATAACAACACTTCCATAAGAAGTCGTGGCAATTCATATAAAGAAAAGGAATCCATGGAGAGCCATGATCAATTATATTATGAAGGGACATTCTATTAAAAAAAAAATAAAAAAAATAATAATAATAATAAAAGTAATTTATAATTTTTATTTTTGTACACAATTTAAAGTACTTTTTATCTCTTTATTTTGAGAAAATTACAAATCTTTCTGAATTTCTGGATCAATTGATGTTACAGCTTAACATTTTAAAAGGTAGTTTAAAGCCAGAAAATATTTTTAGATTGTAAGAAGGTTTTGGATGATTTACTCATACATGTCCCATAGGTGGGGGAAAGAGATGGATTCATATCTTTCCCCAAAGGTATTTGCACACAAGTAAATATAATGAACAAGACTTGAATTGGAAATCTCAAACCATTATATATTACACCACCCCCACATCCAAGCTTACAGCACCTGGTATTCCCAACAACATTACTTCACTTCGGTGATCATACAGGAACTAGTGTTTCAACATGATATGGCCCTAAACTCTGAATTTCTGGGATGAGGAATTATTTATACGAGATGAAAGAAATACTAGTTAAAATTAATAATTGAGAAAGCTTAAGACTGTTACTCAGTCAGTTAAATACCTTGTGCAATACACACTTGGGCGATCATGTCTCTTGATACTTGACTGATTAAGCAGAATATTTTCCCCACAGTAATTTGCTGTTTCTTTCTGCAGTAGACTGGTTGCCAACCAAGGCTATAGAACTCAATCTGTATTGATATTCAACCATAGCTGGAGGAGGAGAGTTGAATTTATGCCCTTCTAAGACTATTTGTGCCTAAGTGAATGTAACAAATCCCAATTACCTATTACTACATGATGTAAAAACTAGAGAAATAAGATGAAATAGGAGTCAAAATTTAATAATAATAGACACAGCTTCATCTCTTAAAAACTATTACTACTTGATGGAAAAGCAAGAGAAATAAGATGAAAAATACTAGTCAAAAAAAATAATTGATGACTATCTTAAAAATACAGGCAATTTAAAATTACTACTACTAAGTGTAAAAGTTAAAGATGAAAAATGCTAGATAAAAATTACTGACAAGGCTGAATGATAATCAGACAACTTGAGACTATTACTATGAGACATAAAGACGAGTGAATTAAGATGAAAGAAATACAAGTCAAAAATGAACAATACCAAACAATTCAAGACTATTACTATCAGAAGTATATAGAAGAAAGAAATACAAGTCAAAAATGAATAATACACAATGTTTCATCTAATAAAAATTCAAGATAACATTAGGACAGTTTTCCGCTCACAGCTAAAAACCACTTACAATCTCATCTATCAACTCATGTTTCTACAAACCAGAAAAAGCAAGGTTAATTTTTTTTCTTTTTAATGCTCTAAGCAACTCTTATCAAAATGGAAAAGCAATGTTCCTTGATAGAAACAAAATCTATATAGTAACCCACAAGAAAAATAGCAAAGAAACTTATTTTGCAGTTATTTATAAAAACCATACATTTTCTTTTAATTATTTTCCTCCAGGCAAGGCAATAAAGCCACTAAGATGCAAGGGACTATAGAATGCTACAGAATAGGAGGAAAAAAAAAAAAAATACACCATTAAAGAGATAGAACATTTAAGAGAATAAAAGTAAAGACAGATAACGATTGACATTACATATAAATTTTTGAAGATCAAAGTTAACTGGAAAACAAGAAACCAGAAGAGAGTCATAAAAATGTGCAAAGGAATTTCAGAGATGACTATTGTAAAATAAGTAATTTGCACAGAACTGTATCCTCGTTAAAAGTAGGAAAGAAATTAAAATCAGGCAAATACAAAAATTTAACAGGGAAGTGTTTTAATAGATGATGGAAAATGTGAGAACAAAATCCCAAGTGGCATTGGAATAAGGGACGACACTTTCCAAAAACTAAAAGTATTAAGAAACATGAAAATTTCATTAGAAACAAAGAAAAGTAGTACTAAACTATTACAATGTAACCCGGATACAAGAGAAACCCGGATATAAGAGACTACTTCTCCGGGCACGACAACTCTCTTATATCTGGGTTACACTGTATATAACAGTCTTCCCAGATGGCAGTGAGATGCTGGACAATCACTTCACAGATGAAAATGAGACTCGAGGTGACAGATATGGTTCTACAGAAGGATGCTGAGAATAATGTGGACAGAACATGTGAGCAACAAGAAATTTCGTCTTTAGAATCAGAGAGTTTAAATTTCTGTGATAAGAAAAAGAGGGATTGAAAAATTCGACACTTACAAGACATATTGAGGAGCAGAGAGGAAACTGCAAATAACCTGACTAACAAAGGAATAGCAGAGACTAGGAGTGGTGGTAAGGAAATAAACATTAGATCAACAAAGGACAGGAAGTTGTGGAGTTCCATGATTGCCAAAATCCTGAAGGGAAATGGTGGAAAAAAGGTCTTTATCTTGGTTGCCATTACATTTCAGCTGTGTTGCACTCTCTAGATGTCTATCATAATTTCAAACTGAACCCTTTAAAATTCACAAAATAAAATCTAAGATTATTTAATTTTTTTTTCTTTCTAATTAGTTGAGTGACGTCATTTGTTTCTTCCATTGAGGGAAGGGATTGAGCCCCCCCAGTCAACAGATAACTCAATTAAGCAATGACATAATCCAGTTTCTGAAATAACATTACCTCAAAAACAAGGAAGGAAGAACATCAATCCAGTAAAGTGCCATATCTGGACTTGAGAAAACCTATGTTCTTAAAAAATTGTTTTAAGAGAAAGATTTTATAAATTTCAACTGATGGTAGCATTGGCTGCATGGTCAATGAATGTCAAATGTTTCCTTATAAGGAAACAGTTAATATTACTACTACTATTCGTTCACTAATTACATAGCTAAGACATGACAGTTGATAAGAATAGTGGGGATAAATCCTAGAACCATGCATAAGCCAATATGAATATAAACTGACCCCCTTCCACTTTATACCCAAGAAAAATTCAAACCCCGTGTATAAGCCAAGTCAACCAAACACATTTCAGATACCATGGGTTTGTCAATTCCTACAAGTGGAAAATATTTTTTATGAAGCTTTAATATTTCTATATCTAAAATGTCTTTACATGTCATTTAGAGCATAGTTTTTTTTTTGATTCACAACTTCATTGCAGAATGATTGTTAATCCTTCACATAAGCAGGAGGAAATAATCTGTCAATCAAATTGAAATGAGGTATAACTATTCACACTATTTACATTTACTGTTGTCCTCCTCTTTAATGCCATAGTCACGATATTTCAGCTATTGTACATACTGGCTTTCTTCAGCTGATACCCTTTTATCTAATCCAGTGAAAATGCAGCCAAGAGAAAAAAATTTTTTTTAATTTTTTCTTCTCTCGGCTGCATTTTCAGAAACAAAGTTTGCTTGTGCCTCACCAAACTTTACATGATAAAAAGTACATTTAAAAATAAAAATACAGATAGTATTAAAGGGAGATAACCACGGATTCAAAGTCAGAACATTATCTTTGATAACTCTCCTCCAATTTACAAACCCTAGTTACTCTATTCTTAATACTTGATATAACACAAAAATATCAAAATGATAAAAAAAAAGTCAATAATTATTTATAACTATTTATACTGGGACTCATGCATTCAATTACAAGTAATCGCTAATAATATTTTTAATTTTGAAATCCCATTTATTTTTGGCATATAATTTTTTTTTTTTTTTAAACCATTTGATTTGATTTCAAATCATTCTACTTCACCTGCTATTCTCTTTGGCTGCACCTATGAGGCATGCCACACCTTTTGGGAACCACTGACTTAATCTGATATAACTTCACCAGGCAAATAGATTTACATCACCCAGTAGAAAAACCAAGTTTATACAGAACTCAATGAGCAGAAATCATTTCAACTGCAGGTGAAACAGGTCAACTTATTAAAGCACAAGTTTATGTTAGCTGAAGGCTATCAGTTCAATACTTGTGCTGGGTAGTAAATATACATTTGAGCTATTCAACAACTTAACAGATATTTCTTGGAATTTCAAACTGAATCCTTTATTTTGTCCACAGGCTATAGATTATTCAAATTCCACATGTCATGCCTTTGATAACTCTCCAAGATTTTGTTCCCTCTGCTGTAGAACGCACAACTGAGTCAAGTCACTTTTGGATCATTCAACTAACACTTTTATCCACTAGGCCATGTGTCCTTGGAGACATTATTCACATTAGCGAGTGAATTTTTGAAACTTATAATCCTAATGTGTCAGTATCAACTTTTTTTTTTTTTTTTTTTTTTTTCACCAGAGCTCATTTTTTTTTTTTTTTTTTTTTTCTAGTACGCTGTATTACTGGTTCCCATATTGTATTCACATCTATCCTTGGCCAGCTTAGGAGGTTTTTGTAGCCTAGTATATATGCCGATTCCTGAAGTTTTTGTATTTTCCAGTAATGTTCTCTGTCTATATTATCTATTATCCAAAGGCATGGTACATGGAACAAGAACATTCTACCCCCATAGAATAAATAACAGGTTCAGTTCGAAATTCCAAGAAATATTAGGTTGGTGCAAAAATAATGTCGGTTTTTGACAATTTTTAACATTAAAAACCGATATTATTTTTGCACCAACCTAATATCACCTAAAGAATGCCAGAATATCATGAATATATCAATAAAAATGTAAATAATGTAAAATAATCTGTCAAAGTCCTGCTTTACTTAAATAGTGTAAT
The DNA here is from genome assembly GCA_963932145.1 of Acanthosepion lycidas. Taxonomy (NCBI): domain Eukaryota; kingdom Metazoa; phylum Mollusca; class Cephalopoda; order Sepiida; family Sepiidae; genus Acanthosepion; species Acanthosepion lycidas. Next base: position 50,158,240 of record OZ010612.1, read on the forward strand.
ATAAACTGTCATTTTTATGAAGTCTCAAATGGTCAGAATCTCTACAGAGGTTTGAATAAAAGGATGTCATTGGCATAGGCATAAATATTGTTTTTTTGATTCTTGCAATCATGCGGAAGCTATGCCAGAATGCTAGCCAAGAAACGATCACTAGGCCAATGGGGTGAAGTCTCAAAAGGTCAGAATCTCTACAGAGGTTTGAATAAAAGGATGTCATTTGCATAGGCATAAATATTGTTTTTTTGATTCTTGCAATCATGCGGAAGCTATGCCAGAATGCTAGCCAAGAAACGATCACTAGGCCAATGGGGTGAAGTCTCAAAAGGTCAGAATCTCTACAGAGGTTTGAATAAAAGGATGTCATTTGCATAGGCATAAATACTGTTTTTTTGATTCTTGCAATCATGCGGAAGCTATGCCAGAATGCTAGCCAAGAAACGATCACTAGGCCAATGGGGTGAAGTCTCAAAAGGTCAGAATCTCTACAGAGGTTTGAATAAAAGGATGTCATTTGCATAGGCATAAATATTGTTTTTTTGATTCTTGCAATCATGCGGAAGCTATGCCAGAATGCTAGCCAAGAAACGATCACTAGGCCAATGGGGTGAAGTCTCAAAAGGTCAGAATCTCTACAGAGGTTTGAATAAAAGGATGTCATTTGCATAGGCATAAATATTGTTTTTTTGATTCTTGCAATCATGCGGAAGCTATGCCAGAATGCTAGCCAAGAAACGATCACTAGGCCAATGGGGTGAAGTCTCAAAAGGTCAGAATCTCTACAGAGGTTTGAATAAAAGGATGTCATTTGCATAGGCATAAATATTGTTTTTTTGATTCTTGCAATCATGCGGAAGCTATGCCAGAATGCTAGCCAAGAAACGATCACTAGGCCAATGGGGTGAAGTCTCAAAAGGTCAGAATCTCTACAGAGGTTTGAATAAAAGGATGTCATTTGCATAGGCATAAATATTGTTTTTTTGATTCTTGCAATCATGCGGAAGCTATGCCAGAATGCTAGCCAAGAAACGATCACTAGGCCAATGGGGTGAAGTCTCAAAAGGTCAGAATCTCTACAGAGGTTTGAATAAAAGGATGTCATTTGCATAGGCATAAATATTGTTTTTTTGATTCTTGCAATCATGCGGAAGCTATGCCAGAATGCTAGCCAAGAAACGATCACTAGGCCAATGGGATGAAGTCTCAAATGGTCAGAATCTCTACAGAGGTTTGAATAAAAGGATGTCATTTGCATAGGCATAAATATTGTTTTTTTGATTCTTGCAATCATGCGGAAGCTATGCCAGAATGCTAGCCAAGAAACGATCACTAGGCCAATGGAAGAAAGCCCAAGGTCATGGAGGCCCGAAACTTTTTATGATCCCAGAATAGACATCACTGACGAAGCATTCTAGAGCACAATATCTGTGAATAAAATGTTTTTTTTTTTTTTTTTTCATCATAAATATCACGATGACAAATGATGACCTGGCCATTGGGAATTCAGTGGTATGGAGCAATGTTCAAGAAAGTGTTTCTTAGTTGATGTGCCAGATCAGAGAGCGAAGACTCTGAAAAAGTCAATTGTGTGGTATATTCAAGCCTAGAAGTCACATTGCTTCAGATGAAAGGACTTCTTATCAAAGGAAATCAACCACTTTCATCATGTTATTCAT
>OZ010612.1:50162412-50327852 GCA_963932145.1 Acanthosepion lycidas
TCTGTGTGAAGAAGGTGGATTCAAAGATTTCTCAAGAGTATTGGCTCATAAGGGAAGATAACGAACCTAACTTGAATTTAGTTTTCTGCTCTCTAACAATTCCAAGCCATTATACCAGTCTCACATCCAAACTTACTACTCATGGTATTCCTAAGTAATCACCCATCTAGGTACTGACCAGAAGCAATGTTGCTTAACTTCAGCGATCATACAAGAACCATTGTTTCAAATACTGCTAATCAAAAATTTAAAAAAGTAACCTACAATTATAACAGTCAAAAAGAAAATGTTTGAATTTATATTGGATTGAATTAATTATTTTAAGGATACGATGTTACAGCTTTAAATTATTAGAAAAATGTTTATGTGCTAAATTTAAAAGAAAAAAAAAATTGGTAAGAATACAAAATAGGTCAATAAGTCTGTAGCCAGAGAGGTACAAAGCTGGATTTTGATCAGAAACTTTTGTTGTATAATGCACAATTTATGTGATTAACATTCATTACTGTATTTAGTGCAGGACATTAACAAGGAAGGGGATTTTGTTAAAAAAATAAATGTATAAACAAATGCTCTTTTCTTCATTAGGCTCCAGATTTACTGATCTACCTACATATATTTAAACTTTAAGATGATTTTACTTTTAAAATTATGAAATGTAAAGGAGGTTTTGGCATTTAGTATCATTTGTTTACATATTCACACCAGATGTTTGGAGGTTCTCCCCTGGTGACAATATGTCTCTCCAAATCTTAAGGACATTTCTCCACATTCTTGCCAATATATATTCATATTCCAATTGTAAGGAGGAAGTTCCATTCAGAGAGCCCCTCCTACCCCCTTGAAGAACCTCTACTTTGTCGAACAAAAGCCCACTGATTACTTCCCTGAACTCTACAATCTTAACCTTTTCAAATCAATGGTCAATCACTTATCCTCATTTCTGTCTACCTCTATTCATATGATACCTCATTCAGTAACTCTCTGGGTCTTGCATTGAGTGAAATTTAGTTAAAAACAATAATAATCATCATAGAAACAATCCGTTTCTCTTCTTATTTTAAGATTTGATGATTCTATTGACCTTTCATATTTGGTGGCTTTCATGAGAGTTCAAGTGATGGCAAATAGCACTCTCCCAAGTATTCAAACTGATTTTTAACTGCAATCAACATCCTTTAAATTCTTCCTCAGATTTCAAAGTCTTCCAACCTCTCTGCAAGGTTCTTTACAACTCTTCCAAGCTTACCAGTAATGATGGTTACAATTGATGGCTTCAGTTTCAACAATATTTTTTTCTTTTTTTCAGTTTTCTCAGAAGAAGCTCTTTTTGCAGCATTTTACTATCTGTCAATTTGACGGTTGTGAGCTGAAAGTACAACATCCCCTATCTGGCAAAATAGGGCTTATTGTTCCTTCCTTTTTTCAGTGCACAATCACCCCCTCCCCTACAACATATAAACTGTAGTCACTTTTCAAAGAGCATTCAACTGAAATGGGGATATTCAAGGAGGAAGATCCAACCCTACCCTTGTATCTTTTCTGCAGTTGTTATAAAAGTTAGAAAAGGATCTTGTCTAGGATGTCGAGACATCTTAGTGATTGAAGCAAGATAGAGGTATCAAAATAATACATTATCTGCTTTGCACATTACATCTCTTGTGAGAAAAATCCTTTTAACTGGCCTCATATTCCAAGGTCTTTAAAAAATTACTCCGTGCTTAAATAAATAAATGTGCATAAATTGTAAAATTGCCACTATGAAATATAGACCTTCAAGAGTGCTAACATTAACACATTTTTTTAAAGGTACTAAATCCGTTCGTATATAATCCAAGTGGATCCTAGTAATATTAAAACTGACCCTCAAAAAGAGCTCAATGTATTCATTACAGAGCAAATATATTTTTTTTTACCTTTTACAGTTAAATTTCTATTTCTGACAAACTCAGTCCACACAGGGGTTGATAAGACAGGTGACCGATATCTTCTGCCGAAATAGTATATTCTCCATATGAGGTTACTTTGGATTTTTTATTATATATATATATATATATATATATATATATATATATATATATATATATATATATATATTTAGATTTATAAATGTGCAAGATGAATTCTGATGAGAAAAATTGTCAGACACGATAGAATGCACCAACTTTCCTTGCACAAGACCTAGGAACTGATTCAATATAATCTTTCCTCTTCATGCCAGTAGAAAACTGGAGACCAAAATGATACAAAAGTGTTTCTCTTAGGGCTTAGCATCAGCAACACTGATGTCAGGCAGAAAGGAGTCTCTTTGGTGGTTAAATGAAAGCCGTTTTGTTTCGGAGGTTTTAGTTATAAGCTATTCCTTGCCCCAGTTAATCACTGATTGAATGTTTTTTTTTTTTTTTCAAGAGTTTTACTTTTTCTTACTTGCTACAAAGACAGAAGTGGTCGTTGTCATCTGCAAAAATAATCAGTTGGGAACTGATGATATTGAGAAGGTTGTTGGTGAACATAACAAACAACATAGGTCCAATATTAGATACTGGGGAGTCCCCGCCACACACACACACGCACCAAAATTAATGTGAAATGAACTGTCTATCCTAATATGCAGACATTAAATAAATGAATTCAAAGTGAGAAAGTGAATCCAGCTTGCCAATTCTATTGATAACTGTTGCTCTAATAGCAAATCCATGACAATGATATTTTTGCATATTTCCAAAATGCACTTGCTTTACTAAAGATTCTTTTTAGTTTTTAAAATTGATGGTTTCGAAATAGCTTTTCTTTTAATCATCTTAGAGAAACTTTTTCACTTTCCATCACCATGGCTGATGCTAACCTCCAGGAGAGTGACTGCAGGAAAGTGCATTTTTTTATCCCAACATTTTCCACTGACGTGGACTGGAATGATTATATCAAATCAAATGCTCAGTCAACTGCTAGGCAACTTGGTACACAATGTCGTGCCAGGCAATTTTTCTCACTAGAATCTATCTTACACATTTATAAGTTTACCATTTGTCTGTGTATTGAATATTGCTGGTCTGATGCTTCTACGATGTATCAAGAGATCCTTGACAGAATCTAAAGAAGAATCTGCAATATTATTGGTCCTGATCTGGCATCTTCAGTCACTTTCCCACCACCATAATGTAGCTTCGTTCTCTGGTATCTCAACCATGAATTTAAACTCAGTACTAGAAAAACAGCTAAGTTTTATTTTACAGTTGAAATGGCTAAGATATAAGTTCTGTCTCACACTTCTTGTCTGTAGGACTTTCTTCCGTTTTCTTGCTTTCAGCCAACTTTGATCGTCAAAAATGTAAATGTAATGTCAATCATCATCAGTCTTCTTGAAATCTGTTCTTTCATTGTCTTCTTGGATCTTTTTTGTTAATTCACCCCAAATAATGTAAAATTATCACAAATATTAATTTACAGCAAAGAATTATAAATTTTCAAATTAAAATTTGTTTAGCTTGACCCCACAAGTACTCCAAACCCAAGAATTAAAAATTACCAAAAATCAGAGTTATTCACATTTCATAAGTGTGGATGATATTTTTGAGGTATTCACAAGGAATATTTTATATGAAAAAAAAAAAAAAAAACGTTTTTGGCTTGTTTATCTGGGTGAACATGAATGTATACCCCAAATTTAAAAATAGTGCACCCGAGTTGCCTACATTTGGGTCGATCGCAAAGGTCAACCCAACCAGAGTGCAATGGAAGGGCCTTGCTCTGAGAGAATTTCGTGAATTTTTAAATAAAAAATTTTATTTCGAGATGAATTAACACTAACAGTAACACTTAACAGAAAAGAACCGTCTTCCCTCCTAATGATTTTCTCTTCTCAGATTCTTTCACTCAGTAACCCCCTTGCGTCTTAGTGACTTTAAATGTCTTACTTGGGATGAAATGATTAAAAAATTTAAAAAAAAAAAAACTGGCACTTGAGACGAAATGATTCTGAAGTAACGAGTTTTTTTGTATATTTTTACTTTACCTCATATTGGAAATATTACTTTCAAAATTTTTTTTTTTTTAAATAAAATAATTACAATTATATCGTCAAGCGTTTTTAATGAGAACCAGAGAAAATTCTATTTTTTAAAAAAGAGGGGGTGGTAACGTACACCAGGAACTATTTTGCAACATCACTAGTGAAAAAAATTGATTTTAAAAAATTATATAAGCGGAAGTCATTAAGTTTTGTATTTTTATGTCTATACACCATTTTTACCGCACGCTTACGCTTCAGATGAAAGAAAAAGTTTCAACGAGAAAAACAAAATTAATAAATTATTTTTATCTACCGCCTTTGTAGTTTGTAAAAGGTAGGTATATTTTCTGATTGATGATACATTTTTAAAACTTTCTGATATCTACTTCTAAAAATATAAATAAGTAAAAATACCGGACCGGGTCGGTGATTGATTAACTATTTAACTTACAAATTTTATGCCCCCACCCCACTCCAGCTAAACATTTCATTACAATATAAAAATATGTTCCTGACACACATTGACGACGTCTCTGACCGTATTTTTCAACTATCGGTTTCTGTATTTAATTAAGATGGAGAGAATTAATTATCATTCAAGATAATCACAATCAAGGGTAAATAATTTCCTAAAAATCAGTGCGAGTTAATTTTTTTTTTGTTTGAGGGATTTTTAAGCCCCCACCCTTAAGTCTCAAAAAATGAAATTTTTAAAACAAGTTTTCATCGCAATACGAGAGGTTTTAAAAAAAAGTCTTAGAATGAAATTTCGACAGAAAGAACTAAGCTTTTTTTTTTTTTAAATAAACAAATTGAGTACCGCTGTTAAAGTAAATGGATAAGAAAGAGAAAAAGAAGGTTATATCTTCACACACGAATTCCTGTGTAGTCTGTACAAAAATAAAACGAAAAGAGTTGAAATGTATGCAAGGATAATGCATCTCTATGGTTGGGAATTCTGATCCAGGTTGGAGAAATTAAAAGACGGTGAATGTGTCCGAATTTAGTGGCAAATAAGAAAAAAAGGAAATAAAGCTATATAATAAATATATATATAAAAAGCAGGTTAGTGTCCCAAGTTGAAAATTCCAGTCAGGCGTAATGAAGTGGTTCAACTACTACTACTTGAGACTAGGGCGGGGGGCAGCAATCTCTCTCACCCTCACACAAGAAGACATACCTCTACTACACATAGGCCAACACACGTACACATATATACACAGCATCATTTCCCCCAATTATGATAAAAAAAAATTTTAAATTAAAAAAATATAGTAGGCATATGTAGGGTAAAAAAAAATATATATATATATATTAAAAAAATATATAGGGTATTTTCTTTCTTTAAGAAGACTCAGGTTGAAACCCCACTGTCTTACCGCCTCCCCTCACTAGTTGTTTTTAAGGTCAGAAATTTAACTTTTTTCCTCTTTCTCTTGCTCCTTACCCGGGCCTTAATTTTAACAAAGGGTCCCATATGAAGTATTTCTCATTCGTTTTTTTTTTTTTCGTCATTTCTAGAAGTGAAATAAGCAATATTCGGTTTGATACTTCATCTTGTTTGTACAAAAACTACATGTCTTAAAGGAGAAAATAAACAGAGAACTAACAGTAACACGTACTTGCCTCAAATAAAAACATAAAAATCAGGTTTAAAGCTAAAAACGTGATTTGTAACGATAAAATAAAGAATACTAACCAGGCAAATTAGTAAAAGAGATGAGGAGAAAGATATTAGAAAATACAAGAAAAGAATATTCAAGATGCTCGACTTAAAAACTAAAAGAAAAAAAAAAGTGACAGTTTAATTCTCTTTTCTTGATGGAGGTACCCGTTTTTTTTTCCAGGTTTCGAATCTCATCTCTAAATGAAAACTTAAATTTAAAACCTATAAAGTATAAACAAGCTCAAGTGTTTTAAAAGAATACTTTAATAAAAGTAGAAATGTTAATTAATTTATAACTGACAAAATTTCTTGAAAGAAAACCAGAAATGCTAAAAAAAAAGTCTAAAGAAAATACCTGGAAATAACGAACTTTTAGAAAAAGTTTTACTTTCGGTTGAAAGTTTTCTTTTAAAAATTTAGTTTTAATTATTTAATAATATAGCAATTTTTACACTTAATTATCTCTAGAAATGTTGGGCGCAGAAATCCATTCTGGTCCTAAAAGTATTTTTTTAAATAAAAAACATTATCAAGAGAAATATATTTTTCCCCAGTCAAACTAAGGTGGTCTTCTTTGCTTTCCTTTTGCCGTCTCGTCCATGTTTTTTTTTTTGCTCCACAAGTCGATGCTTTCTCCTGTGATTACTTTATTTATTGATATTTGATAAAAATTGATATCCACAGGTTATTATTGATTAACTTAAAATTTAATCTAAGTAGTAATTTCATCTTTTGTGTCCTGCGTAGAAAGACTAATTACTTGAATTAAAAAGAAAACGAAAAAGATAGAATCAGTAACTCCAAGAGAAGAAATTTAGAAATAGAAAAATATTATAAGGTTTTGGGGGCTTCTTCTTCTGTAATTGTTAATTTGTGATATTTTTAATCTTTTTCTTTTTAATTACCTACAAACTATAAAGTAATTTTTTCAAAAAATAAAATAATCATAAAATTCGGTTTTTAAAGAAATTTATGCTAAGAAAACAAATAAAAAAAAACGTAATTTTCTTCATAATCTTTATTAAAATCCAATACTTTATTATTAGAATAATAATAATTAAATCAAAACTCTTAACATATTAAGCAACCAATCTGAATTAAAGGGAGAGTTATTTTCGGGGTGGGGAGGGCAGATCATCATCATCATCATGTGTACTTTTTTTTTTTATCAACAAAGTGATGGTTAAGTCCAAAAATCATCAGGTTAATTCTTTTTTTTAGATAATCCGAAGAGTCTGATCTGACCCCGTCGAGGTTGACTATAGTGGCTACAACGTTGTTTTTTTGTTTTTTGCTGCTATGGCTTGGTCAGATGGGAGAGTGGTTCACATACACACTTTTTTTTACATTTGATTAGTGTGTGTGTGTGTGTGTGTGTGTAACTGTGTCATATATATGTGTATATATGGGTACCGTTAGTGCATGTGCGTATATATGTGTTTTATGTGTGTGTTTTATACATGTATGTTTTGCGTGTGCGTGCGTATATATATTTATATGTGTGTGACGTGTGTGAGCGAGTTGTGTCTGTAAACACACAAGAAGCTAAATATTATAAATTATTGACGTTTACGACGTACTCTTCATTTGGGACAAAACGAAATGCGGTTTCAAAATTACAATTTTTACCTTTCAGATGATGGGTAAAGAAGTAATTTTTTTTCGTTGTTTTTAAAAAAAAGTAATTAAACTAATTTATCATTTTTTAAAACAAAGTGAAAACTTTTTACGACTAAAAATTAAAAATTAAATAATCAATGAATAATAAAATTATTACTACTAAAATATAAATTATTTAGTTAGGATTTTTTTAAGCCAAGAGATGAAAAGATATCAGATCTACAAATTAAAAATACAAAATTTAAAAAAATGAAAAATAAATTAGAAACCAATAATTTTAATATAAAAAAAACTAAGGCAATAAAATTAAATATCTCGTTTGTAAAGGTTTTTGAAAACGATAAACTTTTAGTTTTTTAAGTACATTTTTTTACCACAACAACATATCATCTTCAAATTAGTTCACTGAAACAAAAAAATCCAATTTAAAATTTATTTTAAATCATAACTAAATTGATTTTTTTTTTTTTTTTTTTTACTAATTTACTCAGCAAGGGTAATAAAAATAAATCTTCTTCCCTATAATATCTATTACAATAATTAATAATAGTAAGAAATAAAAATAAAATGCTTCCCCAACAGTACACATAATTATTCTAGCTAGCTAGAGAGAGAGAGAAAAAAGAAGCACTTGTTCCTTGAATTTTTAAGGTAAATTCTTTAATTGATGCGGAAGGGAGGCCGATTTAAATTAAATTTTTTTCTTTGTGAGATAAAATATAAAGTAATATTTAATTACATTCGTTTCACACTAATAAACATGTCTTTTTTTTTTTTTAAACTTGTGACAACACTGAACCTTTTTCTTTTCTAATTTTAATTTGTAAAAAAAAATTAAAAACAAATAAAGCAATTTTAACCAGAGTGAAGAAACCAACTTTGAGAATAATAAATAGGTAACAAAAAGGTCCGATTTTAATGAAAATCACTTCTAACACAAGTTACATGTGCTTCCAATTCAATCTTTCATTGCCTGAATAAATGACGTTCGTTATCAGAATCTTGTTTTCAAAATGACTGTCGTAAAAAGGCCTGGGACAGATTTTTGCCGCATTTTCTTTCCAGTTTTCATGAAGGTTTTAAAACTATATGATTTTTCCAGTTGTCTTATCTTCTTAAAGATGTCTATAAAAAGGGAGAAGGTCGTAAAAATAACCTAAGGAAATTTAAAAGTTGTATTTTTTGTTTTCTTCATAAAGGTGTTATGAGACGGACCAAATAATGACCTAAAGGAAACAATAAAGTGGACCCTCACTTTATGGACAGATGGCATGGGGGGATATTATATTTTTCCTGTGATGTTTTACATGCATTTTACAGCATCAAATATATATGCTTATGTATTTTTCTTTTTTCTTTCTTGGGTCGGTGTAAAAATTTTAGGGATTTTTTTTTCGGACTCATAAAGGAATTCACTTTTTAAATACAGAAAAAAAGACAGGTAATGACGAATACTGTAAACAAACATTGGACGTTTTTAAACTCATCGAAGCAACCAAAGAAAGCATATGTTTTCCCCGTGAACTAGATAAATTATTCCATAGCCCCTTTCAACATTAAAAGTACACAAGAATAAAAACTAAAGCCTTTATCAAACGAAAAAGCCCGATATTAACACACAAGATTTTCTACCTTTTTAATACATACACAACATTTTTGACACAGGGTGACATAAAAATACAGATGTCTTGGAAGTAACTAAAAACCAATAGCAAGAAAACTTCGAATGCAACAGAAAGAAGAATGTTCCCTGTATCTTCTGCACTTACCTACTTGCTGTAGATTCAACAATATTAAGAGATATCTCCATATTATATCTAAAGTATTTGTCCGATGGGTGCGATCGGCCGCCATGTTAACTTCTCATACATGACCGCTTGTGACGTCACAGCTCACATGTAGCCTCTAACCCAGCAAGTCTGGAGTTAGATTTTTTTTTTTTACCAATTTTGCTCCTTGAGGTTTCAAACTTTCATTTAGGTTTCATAAGAATTTTCTCTCCCAAAAAATAATTAGCAAAAAATACCTATTTGGTATCAGTTTTAATAATTACACACAACAAATCTATGATAATTTCTAAAACAAAATATTTTACTTTTAAAGCACCTTAAAAGACAATAGTATGATAGATTCCTTTCTTTCTTCAGAACTTATATTTCATAGGTTTAAGCTAGTACTGCTTAAGGCCAAATAGACTGAAATATAGGGGAAAAAACATTCTGCTGTGTCAAGCATCAAGACCAGAAGAACTTCCTTAAAAATCAGCATCTGAAATCTTATGTTACCTGTACTTGAACACCAGTCACTGACATTGACACAATCGTCTCATCCAAAAAACTCCAGATGTTATACATCAGATTTAGATTGAAGCCTTCCCACAACCAAAACACATAGTTGCAAGACAATTTTATACTTATAAAATCTAGAATGTCATAATGGTATTAATTTTTATGACATTTTCAACAGGTACAAGCTACTAATTGTATGTGAGTTATGCAGTGAGAGAGAAATAAAAAAGAAGACCAAAATTTCACCATCTCTAAAAATAATAAAAATCACCAGAAAAACAAAGCCATAGTTTGACCAACCAATCAGAAAGCTTTCACAACAAAGATGTAAGAAAAGAAATAAACAAATATTAACAAGGCGACCAAAATTTCACCATTTCTAAAAATAGTTCAACTAACCAATCAGAAAGCTTTCACGGCCAGTTAATGAGAAGTAGATGGCTTTTTCAATGTGAATTTATAGATGTGTATATAACAGATGGAAAATCAACCAGTCGATGTCATCATAACATGCCCAAAGATGAAATATGACAATAGGCAGCTAACCCATCCTTGCTATCTTGAGAACAGACATACCTTCCTTCACCAGCTAGTACATTTGGATACATATATACATATGTATACATATATATATATGTCTATATTTCTGAGTGGAGGTATTATAAAATCTAGAATGTCATAATTGTATTAATTTTATGTCTATTGTCCTCATCTTTATCGCCATATTTCTTACAACGTTTCGGCCATTGTATGCTCCGGCCTTCTTCAGGTGATTCGAATGTCAGACTGAACCTTTTATTTCACTCACTGGGGTAGACTGTTCCACGTGCCATGTCTAATGAATGTCAATTATCAGTTATCTCCTGTTAATTCCCCTCTCCAAGTTCTCCACCGCCTAAACCAAGTATTGAACTCACACTCTTTGGGTCCTGTCACTGGATTTAACCAATGCCTTTATCCACTGTGCCATGTGTCCTTGAGGACATCTGTGTATCAATTTCTGGGTATTATAAACCTAATGTCTTCAGCGACCATTTTTTTCCAAGTGCTGATGAGAACAATAGTCCGAATAATGTAAATAGTGTACATTATACCTCATCTCAGAAATATAGACAGATACAGAAAGGCTGACACGATGTAATAAATATTGCGACAAAGATGAGGACAATAGTCCGAATAATGTAAATAGTGTACATAATACCTCATCTCAGAAATATAGACAGATACTGAAGAAGGCCGGAGCGTACAAAGGCCGAAACGTTGTGAGAAATATGGCGACAAAGATGAGGACAATAGTCCGAATAATGTAAATAGTATACATATATATATATTTCCTTCCTCCTGGACTCTTTCTCTATCTCTATATCTCTTATATGCATCAGGATTTTTACACTTGAACTCTTAAAACTTCAACATCCACTTTATTTTTCTGTGTTATTATACCATGTATATAAAGATTTATTTTCTATTTTTCAACATTTCTTTTAATCATTACACAAGGCCAATATACTCCCAAATCAATTATACCGATATATAGAAGGAATGGATGTTGTTGTACGATAGAAAACCCAATATAACTGATAACTTCTGAAACCATATAAATCAAAAGGTTCAAAAGTTACCTCCAAGTTCCACAGTATTTAAGTAGTCACAGAAGTGGAATTGTTACATTCTCAGAGTTATCAAATAAAAAGTACTTAAGTCATCTGGACCCATTTCAAATGATTTTGAGGCAGATAAATAAGTGCATTTAAATCATTTAATCATCAAATTTACAATCAATGGGGGTTGCAAAGGAGTTTCATGTTAATTTTACTTCAAGTGAAATTTTTTGAAACAGAATTAAGTAGAATTGAAGGGCATCACTCATATCATAGCAGCAGAAATAGCCTTGTGTTAACAGGAATTAAAAATATACACAGTGGAAATAAAACAGACAAAGGGATAAAAGTTAAAGTATTGCAAATTGTACATTCATATCATACAATTTATTTATCTTTATATGCACTGGTGTGTGTATTTTTGGTTACACATGTTTTATGGTGCATATAATGAAAGGAAGAAGTTACTTTGTATTATTACACACCATGTTACAGAGAGAGAAGTTGGACATGTGTTGACAGTCCCAAGGTTGTTGGTGAAGAGATTGAATTCAACGTCTTTTGGTGGTATGTCTGTATTTCCAACAGAAAGAGTTTTTGTTGCCTGCTGGGAGAATTTTTATTTTTTATTTTATTTATTTTATACAAAGTTTTAATGTTACTGTTTTATTTTATTTATAATATTCATTATTATTATTTTATATTTTACTTTTATTTATTTATAATAATAATGTTCCTACAGAATCACAAAACAAGAAAAATTTAAATTTCATTGTTAATCTTTTCTAACCAATCAAAAAAGAAGCAATATAATTAACCAATCAACAAACAGCTAAATGAGACTCTTTTCTTGACTTAGTCATATTCCCATATATAACTACTTTACAAGCCAAAATCTTTCATTTTTAGATGGATCTCCAAAGTCACAGATCAGGTCATAGTCTGAGTTATTCACCAACAGTTTGACTTATGCACTCTTTCATTTTGATTATCACCAATATAAAATTCTAAACACTTTTTACACATGGATCTTTTCATGTGGCTTATTCTGTTTCTAAACATATAAACTGTACTAAATGCAATTTGCTTAGACAAGATAAGTATGGAATTTAAACTGACAATTAAATTCATAAACAATATATATATATATATATATATATATATATATATATATATATATATATTAGTGAATATACATAATATCCAACATCAATAACATTACTCAAAGTTTCATGCAGTTAATGCAACTTTCAGGTGTGGAGATTAACTGCATGAACCTTCAAGTAGTATTATCAATGTTGGATATTATGTATATTCACTAATATATACTTATATCGCTGTTTCATAACATTGAGCACTGTATTTATAACACCTGAAAAATAAATATACTTATACATGTGCAAGTATTTGTGTGTGTATGTATTTTTTATCCTATGCATTCTTATCTCTCTCTCTCTCTCTCTCTCTCTCTATATATATATATATATATATATATATATATATATACATATATATATATATATATATATATATATATATATATATATATATATATAAATGCATATCTGTAATATGGAATGTAACCTAGGTATCTATTGAAGAAAATGATGCTGAAAAGTTACAGGTAAAATCAAAGATGATATGCTCAAAAAAGAAATTTTTCAAAGAAATCTTCACCTATCTTGAGCTTTAATGGAGAGAAAAGATGATCAAATTAGTAAAACATGTGTGGTGGTATTTTTTTTTACATAGAAAATAAATAGATGGCTTAAGACAGCCACTGTGATCTGTCTTTGATTATCACAGATGAGAAACAATAGGATGGCCAGATTTTTCAACCACTTATATAAATTATTAGATATAATTGTGTAACTCTCACCTATCACTGATAAGTCTAACAACACACCTATCACTTCTCACACTCTCAAATGACCCCCTACCACATTTCCCTGGCTCCGAGCACTGTTTTCCTCTTCTTCTTTTGTCACTAGCTTTGTTCATCATCCGGCCTTCTTTTCTCTCTTCAGTTGGGGCCAATGTATCATTTCAATTGGGTTGATTCAAGTTTCCCAAAATCCTACAATATTGCAATTAATGGCAAAGTCTAGTGTGAACCCATCTATGTATGTTGTGTACCACAGACAAGATTGCATGATTCCTGCCTATGGGCATGGTAACTTTTGTCTCTTTGTGTCCAAGTGCATGTTAGAATCAGGCTAGAATAAAAACTCCTGCAATAAAATGCACAACACTGTTGATAACTCTAACAAATTTATTAAATATAAAGAAAAGCTGGTTGAATAAAATGTCTCTATTATCTATTGCAAAATCAAGTTCTCTACTGCAGGATAATAATTTGAGAAATCTAAATTATAACCAGTTAGTCGACATTTCCTCAATTCGTGAAAGTGATAACCAGTCTATCAACTATCCTTCAATTGTTACGTGTTAATCTGTGTTTTCACTCCATCCCAGGAAATATGGGTGTGTTCTTTAACAACAACTGTCTTACAAGCAATCCTGAGCTGCTCCGAGTTGACTTCTGCTGGGCCCATTCTCTAATTGTCTCTGTTTGCAGTTTCAATCCAGTCATATGGAATGCAACCAGAGAAAATTTCTGATGATTTCCTTGTTGGGCCGATTTTCCATCTCTACATGGGTCGTGCTGTTGTTTATATAGACATCACCCACTCTAAAATTTGACATTGATATATCTAATTTCTCCACATGACAGTTTTAATTTTAGGAGACATTGTTAATAAGAACCTATAGTACGTGTTTGTTTGTTTGGAATCATCCTAGATATATTTCTGTAAAGATAATTGTGTTCTTGGGTGATCAACATAAACAAATCCCAACACAAAACAAATGTTTTCTTCTTTGTCCAGAGTAATTTGTAAGAACATACACATTCTGAACAAATAGCATAATGTAAACAAACTACAGAATTTCAATTTCTCAGGACTTACCATTTCTTGCAATGAAACATTTAAACGGGGTCTGTACACTGTTATCTGCATGTGATTATCATGACTGTGATGCCCTAGTATGGCCAGATTGCACTTAGATGAATTATTAGATATAAAAACTTGGGTCAATGCAACCCCTTTGATATGCTTTTGAATATCTGGGATAAGATAACAACTTAGATGAAATATTAGATAAAAATACATTGGTGGCAAAATGTTATGTGCATTTGATTATTGGGAATGAGAATCCCTAGGGTGACCAGATTACTAAACTACTGAGATGATTATTTAGATAAAAAAAAAACCTGGGTCAATGTACCTCCTGAGATATGCCTTTGAATATCTGGGATAAAATTACAACTTACATGAATTATTAGATAAAATACATGGGTGGAGATAGCCTCTATTATCTGCCTTTAATTATCATGAATGTTAATCCCTAGTATGGCCAGATTGCTAAATCACTTAGATGATTCATTAGATAAAAAAACATTTGTCAATGCAGCCTCTGTGATATGTTTATGAATATCTAGAAGTTAATAACAACTTAAATGAATTATTAGATCAAAATAGATATGTTGAGAAAGCGTCTATTATCAGCATTTGATTATCGTTAATATAAAGTCATAGTATAACTAGATTGCTAAACCTCTTAGATGAATCATGAGATAAACTTGGTTCAATGTAGCCTCTTTGATATGCATTTGATTATCTGGGTTAAGATAACAACTTAAAAGAATCATTAGATCAAAATATATGGGTGTAGGTAGTCCCTATTATCGGCATGTGATTATCATCAATGTGAAGCCCCAGTATGCTCAGATTGCTTAATATCTTTGATGAATAATAAGATAAAAACATTCATCAATGGAGCCACTGTGATATGCTTTTGAATATCTGGGATAAGATAACAACTTAGATGAAATATTAGATAAAAATACATAGATGGAGAAAGTCTGTATTATCTGCATTTTATTATCATGAATGAGAACCCTTAAATGGCCAGCTGCTAAACCGCTTAGATGAATCATTAGATAAAAAAAAAATCATCAATAGAGTCATTGTGATATGCCTTTGATTATTTGGGATAAGATAATAAGTTAGATGAATTATTAGATCAAAATACATTGGTAGAGAAAGCCCCTGTTATCTGCCTTTGATAATTATGAATAAGAAGCATTAGGATGGCCAGATAGCTAAACCACTTAGATTAACCATTAGATAAAAAAACAAGATTCAGGGCAACCTCATTGATATGTCTTTGAATATCTGGGATAAGTTAACAGCTTAAATAATTCATTAGATAAGAAAACATGGTTCAATGTAGCCTTTGTAATAGCCTTTGATTATGTAGGATAAGGTAACAACTT
This sequence comes from Acanthosepion lycidas, assembly GCA_963932145.1. Taxonomy (NCBI): domain Eukaryota; kingdom Metazoa; phylum Mollusca; class Cephalopoda; order Sepiida; family Sepiidae; genus Acanthosepion; species Acanthosepion lycidas. Next base: position 50,177,936 of record OZ010612.1, read on the forward strand.
AGATAAATCATTAGATAAGAAAACATGGTTCAATGTAGCCTTTGTGATAGCCTTTGATTATGTAGGATAAGGTAACAACTTAGATAAATCATTAGATAAGAAAACATGGTTCAATGTAGCCTTTGTGATAGGCTTTGATTATCTGGTATAAGTTAACAACTTAGGTAAATCATTAGATAAGAAAACATAGTTCAATGTAGCCTTTGTGATAGCCTTTGAATATCTGGGATAAGTTAACAACTTAGATAAATCATTAGATAAGAAAACATGGTTCAATGTAGCCTTTGTGATAGCCTTTGATTATCTGGGATAAGTTAACAACTTAGGTAAATCATTAGATAAGAAAACATAGTTCAATGTAGCCTTTGTGATAGCCTTTGATTATCTGGGATAAGTTAACAACTTAGGTAAATCATTAGATAAGAAAACATGGTTCAATGTAGCCTTTGTGATAGCCTTTGATTATCTGGGATAAGGTAACAACTTAAATGAATCGTTAGATAATAATAAATGTAGGTGGAAAATCTCCTATTACCTGTCTTGGATTATCAAAAATGTGAAGCCTTAGGATGGTTAGATTGCTAAACCACTTAGATGAATCATTAGATAAAAAACATGGTTCAGTGCAACCCCCCTGTGTATACCTTTGGATATCTGGGATAAGATAACAACCTAAATATAATATTAGATCAAAATACATGGGTGGAGAAATACCCTGTTATCTGCCTTTGATAATTGAAAAAAATGTTATTCTTAATACAATAGTGTCCTTAATATATCTTATTTATAAAAGCAATTAAAAGCTTTTCTATTTAAATAATGTCTTAATTTTATAGTATTTTTTTATTTTGTGTTTCTGGGCATATTTTGAGTTAATGGTATTTCTTCTTTACAAAAAAAACATGATTTAAATTCTCCAAGGAGTTATGCTTTTAACTAATATAAATAATAAGGAATGAAAATTTAATTTTTCCAAATTTCATAAAATTAAGTAAGTGTCTGTGGAGTAACAGATGTAAAAAAAAAAATATTTTTACCAAGATTTTTTTAAAAATTTTCAAAAATAATTTTATTCATTTGTGAATAAGTCCAGAAAGTTTCATTAAAATCTGACAATTATTTGATTTTTGCAAGAATTTCCAAATCAATGTGGTTTTTACTGCAAAAAATGCTAAAATTTCCTATACTAATCTTTGCTGCCCGGCTGATGCAAGTAAAACACAATTTAAAGAAATTTTGAATGTGCTAGAAACGATTAAAAGATTTTATAAAAATAAAAAAAAAACTGATCTTTCCTCTTAATAATAACTTAAAGATTTTGATGATAAAACAGTTTTTATCAAGTTTAGGGCATTTTTTCATCATAGTCTGCTCTTTTTTCAGCAAATTAGTGCAGATACCTAAATTATTAAATTCATAGGTCAATTCATATTTTCGTCTTTTACTTTATTTTCCGTTGTTTTTTTCATATACCACTTTATATAACCCAGCATGCTGACATCAAGTCTTTGCTACTTTTTGTTAAATATTTATTTCAATCTGTTTTTCATTTATAATCTAAAAAGAATCCAGTTCACTTTCCAGTTATGTTTATTTTTAGTATCAAAAGGAATCAAATTTATTTCTCTCAAAAATTATGATTGATAAGTAAGGCCTCTTAGTGAGTGAAATTTATTTATCAATTAACCTTTGTAATTTTGAAGAGAAATAAATTTACTTCATTTTGTTACCAGTTTCATTTATTCTATCTGGTTTAACTCACCAGTAATTTACAATCTCCTGATGAGATACATTTGATATGCATCGAAACATGACTGCAATTGTGTGGCAATTTTGACATGTTTTCGATATAATATTGTAAAATAAATAATATTGCTCTACTTTGTATTGAGCCCTCTTTTAAATTAAATGTTATGAACATTGGAATTGTACTCTATTCGTTCTCATCTTACCTGGATATATATATATATATATATATATATATATATATATAAACTTAGTGAGCCAGAACCTACCTACCTACCAAGGTTTCACCTAACAGATCTTCAGGAGTGTATCAAGGACTTTTCCATTTTTACTTTTTGCTCTGCTGGTGTTTTTGCTTCTGACGGTAATGATTGATTATTTTCAACCAATGCAGATGTCTTTAGTCTTTTCTTTTTTTACTGAAATTTTCCGCTGATATCGATTTGTTCAAATATATTTTTATTTACAAATTGTATTACCCAGGTTTTTTTCCCACCACCAGAGTATAGGTATCAAAATAATACATAATATATATATATATATATATATATATATAAGACACAACTCAGTCTCAATCTAAAACAAAAATTACCATCTTTGTTATTTAATTTATTATCTAATTTATTGTAATGTACTTGTAATCTCTGATGATGGCTTATGTAAGCCGAAAGCTTAGACAGGATTAACAATAAAAACATGTATCAACATGTTGCTTTTCTTTCATATTGCTATCAACAATATGAAAGAAATTTACTTAAAATAAATAGACAAAACTTGTCTATATCATTTAATGAAACATGCGTTAATATATATATATATATATATATATATATAGGTATATACTTTTGAGTCGACAATACCAATATATAGGACTTCTTGGTTGAAATTGCTATTCAAATGAAGTAAAATTGGATTTCTATTCTATGTAATATATATATATATATATATATATATATATATATATATATATATATATATATATTATGAAATGGACTAAGTCCAACAATTATTTTAAGACATTTTTATGTTTATACATTCTTTTTTTTATAGATACAAATATTTAAGTAAATGCTCTGTTTTATAATAAACTGTATTTATAACATTTACCGGCCTGAATGTCCGAGAAATTTTCATAGTGAATATTCATCCTCCGACAGGAATCGAACCTGTATCCTATATGGAACCGTCATTTAGCCTGACGTCCTCTTGACTGATCAAGCCACAGAGGATCATTTGATTAGTAAAGTCAAATTTACTGCCTTTAAACTTCAATCTTTCATGAATCTCTCACGTACATTCATATCTGCTCAAAGTGTATCCAAATGTAAACAAATGATGTCACACATTATGAAATGGACAAAGTCCGACAATTACTTTGAGACATTTTTATGTTGCGAATGATCCTCTGTGGCTCAGAAAAGAAAACACTTGTACACACACAAGAAAAATTAAATGAAAACCTTAATCTCAGTACCTTGTCAGTCATCTTTAACAAAACATGAATAAAAAAGGGATTGCTGCCTAAATACACAATATATATATATATATATATATATATATATATATATATATATATATATATCAATTCCTCCTTCATGGTATATTATTCTTTTATAAGGAGTAAGAGGGTGTCAACATTATCAGTGTAAAAGAGTATTGACCATATTTAAACTTTTAATTGCATGAAATTATGGGATACTGATTTGGTGGAACTACTAATTGGATAATAATTATTAAATTTCTCAGGAGAGTAGTTTGAATGGTTGATAAAAAAATGTCAAAAGAATCTTTAAAGTTAAAAATTATGTTTTAAAGCAATAAAATGAATTTAAGAACAGTTCTAAGGAGATTTGAACCCCAAATCAACTAGCCAAGACTCTGTAAAATTGACCAAAACCACTTTTCACCGATAAGAAAACATGATTAATGTGATCTCCAATTTTTTTTATCCCGAGAAATTAAATTTGCTGTTTTGTTTACATTTATGCTATCTGTCCAATACATGTATCTTCTTACAGAAATGAGTGACCACAAATTCTTCTATCCAAAAAAAGCATCTGGATTTTATCTAATTCCAAAGCTTGGAATGTTTATGCTGCCGCTCTCCACCACAAGACACCATTATCTTTACAGAAATATAGGAGAGAAAATTCTGAAGAGAAAAGAGAAGACCATGCAGTTATTAACAGACCTCCTAAAATTAAGACGGTTGGGTTGGAGAAATTAGATATATGAATGTAAGTTTTTGGGGGGGTGGGGGGTCATCTATATAAATGAGAGTTCACCATGCCCAAATCAGAGACACAACGTGACTGACCCAGGGGGAAGCTGGATCAGAGTTACCCAGAACTGCAGTATAAGAGATTCGTCGCTAAAGAACACACCCAGAATTCTTGTGGCTGGACGAAAACACAAAAACACAGATGACAAGAATTGAATGAGAGTCGACTGGTTGGTTATTACTTTAAAGTTTTCTACTAGATTACTCAAATCACCATCTAGCAGTAGAGAACTTGATTTTGCAATAAATAATTATCTTTATATTTAATAAACCTATCGTTAAAGTTATCAAAAGTGTTGTGCATTTTATTCAAAAGAGTTCTTATTCCAGCCCTGATTCCCAAAGTAGTCTTTGGACGCAAAGTGACAAAATTTACCATGGTCGTAAGTTGAGAATTATTCATTTTTGACTAAGATACACAACATACATAGAGGGGTCCACATATACTTCGCCGTCAATCCTAAAATTTTATGATATTGGGAAACCCGAATAAACCCTATGGCCATGACACACCGGCCCCACTCGAGGAGGGAAAAGAAAGCTAGATGACCTATAAAGTTGGTATTAGTCAACAAAGCTACCGAAGAAGAGACGGGAGAGAAGAGTGTGAGTAGAGGGCGTGGGCTAGAAGAATTTGTGGCCACTCATTTCTGTAAGAAGATACACATATTGAACAGATAGCATAAATGTAAACAAAACACCGAATTTAATTTCACAGGATCAAAAATATCGGATAAAACACTAATCATGTCTTCTTATCGGTAGTGATTACTGTTCCAATCATTCAACTTTTATCAGGACTAAGAAGGTATAGAAACTATTAGTAGTAATTTCTGTCTCAATAATTTTTCTTTTATAAGCACTGAGGTGTAGAAAATATTGGTAGTAATTTCTGTCTCAATAATTTTTCTTTTATAAAGACTAAGAGATTGTAGAAACTATTAGTAGTAATTATTGTCTTAATAATTTTCTTTAATAATGACTAAGAGGGTGTAGAAACTACTGCTAGTGATTAGTGTCCGAATAATTTTACTTTTATAAGGACTAAAATGTTGTTGAAACTATCGGTATTGATTACAGTCCCAATAATTTTCTTTTATAAGCACTTAGAGGTTATAGAAACTATCGGTAATGATTACAGTTCTAATAATTCTTTATTTATAAGGACTATGAGGGTATAGAACCTCGGTAGTGATTACTGCCCTAATAACTTTTCTTTTATTATGACTAAGAGTGTGTAGAAACTATCAGTAGTGATTACTGTCCCAATAATTTTTCTTTTAGAAGCACTTAGAGGTTATAGAAACTATTGGTAGCGATTACTGTCCTAATAATTCTACATCTATAAGGACTAATAACTACGCTAATAACTTTGTTACTACCCTAATAACTTTTCTTTTATTACGACTAAGAGTGTGTAGAAACTATCGGTAGTGATTACTGTCCTAATAATTTTTCATTTTCAAGGACTAAAAGTGTGTGGGAAATAATTATTGGACAATACTATATATAATAGATTATAGTGCAAGTTTTTGTTTTCAATTTTTTATGCAAAAAATAGGTGGTTGCACTACACACGCATAATTTTTCTGAAGAGTTTAAAAAATCCTGCATTTACCCCGGCAACATATCACAGCACGCATTTAAACAACAGTTTATAGCAAAATAAAACAAAAACCAACATATGAGTTTAGAGAGTACCTTTTACGGAGAATGACTTTGAATGATCATTACCCGGAGTATGTACCTCAACACTTGGGACATCCTGAATTATGTACCGGTAATCCTGACAAAGACGTTGTTACTGGAAAGACAATACCTCAACGATGTAAACCCTTCCGAAATGAAGATGAATCCAAATTGATATTTTGCTCTTCATGTAGCGACAAAAGGGAAGAAACTTAGACTGCGTAGGAGGCAGGCCCAGGGTAAAGAAGCTACCGTAATCAGGCATGAACTCAAAGTATGGTATCTAAATATTCATATAAAATATTTTACAGTAAGTGGTTTTTCTTATCATTTTTGGGGAAACCTTTTTCGACTCTGGATGGGGGGGTCGCATTATATACGAGCTATATGAAAAAATCGGGTTTTCATAAAAAAATATAGGTGTCGCACTATAGATGAAAAAGGCTTATACATGAGTATATATGGTGATCATTACATACAGTTTGAGAAAAAAAACTGTGAGGACACAAGAAAAGCTGAATAATAAAAAAAAGAAACAGCTTTTTCTTTGGTTGTCACATTCAACAAAACACAAATACACACAACTATACAAGCGGCAGCAGAAATACCTCTCACACACACGCACACACACACATATATATATCATACTGATTATAAAACCCCGGTTGTGTGTGTGTGTCTATTCGTTTATATATTGGATCGGATTTCCTACATTTTTCAACCAATTTCAACAAAACTTCATAGGACTACGTAAAATTACCTTGCGGTGGTTCTGACAGCACCAAAAATTGGAAAAACACAAGTGTTTTTGCACAAAATCAATTTGAAAACACGATTAAGAGGCATCGCTGTTTCGAGAATGAAAGGGGGACAACTCATATCGAGTTATACTTATTATAAAACCCAGGTTGTTTGTGTGTGGATGTGTGTGTGTTCGTTTATATATGTGATCGGATTTCCCACATTTTTCAACCGATTTCAACAAATCTTCACAGGACTACGTAAAATTACCTTGCGGTGGTTCTGACAGTGCCAGAAATTGGAAAAACATTATTGTTTTTGGACGAAATCAATTTGAAAACACGATTAAGAGGCATCGCTGTTTCGAGAATGAAAGGGGGACAACACATATCGAGTTATACTTATTAATATCGAGTTATCGAGTTATACTTATTATATAACCCAGGTTATTTTTGTGTGTGTTTGTGTGTGTTCGTTTATATATGGGATCGGATTTCCTACATTTTTCAACCGATTTCAACAAAAACTCACTTTTTTATGGCAGGTAGTGTTTCTTATTGTCTTGCACACTTTTTTCTTTATTTTTACATTCAGAATGCTTTAAAAATTCCATTTACAAGACAATTGTTTATAATAAAATTCTATTCAATCGGTAGACTCATAACGATTGAAAACAATGTTTTTGTTTGAGTTTGGGTTTGACCAATTCGTAAAAAAATAAAATAAAATAATAAAATAAAAATAATAATAATTAAGACAAGCGTGTCCGTCAACCTTAAACAATAATCTTTGTCAATTTTATTTTTCAGTCTTTTTGATGGTCGATACTTGATCTATCTCTTACTGTTACATCCCCGGGCAACGCCGGGCTTTACTGCTACTATATATATATATATATATATATATATATATATATATATATATATATATATAGTGTTCCAATAACTTGGACTGATTTTAAGTGTGAATTAAGTTTAAGCGATTTTTTTCTTTTTCTTTCAGATTTAGCAACTTAAGTACTTTGGCAATTTCAGCGATGGAAAGTTTAACAATCAAGTAACGTGTTAAAGTTATCGAAGCCTTTTACGAAAATGAACGTTGAAACAAATAAAAAAAAGTTCCCAGGTCGCATAATCTCTCGAAACAGCGAAGTCAATTGGCCACCATGACCGTGAGATTTGACGTCTTTAGATTTCTTCCTTTGGGGTCATCTCAAAAGTAAGTTCTCTGCCAACAAGCCAACGACAATTCAACGGCTGAAGGATGAAATAATAAGGCATATTGGTGAGATCGAGGAGCAACTATGCAGAGACGTCATCAAAAATTTTGATCATAGAGCAGAGGTGTGAGGCCGAAGCCTTGGCGGACATTTTGGCGATATTATTTTTCACACATAATTGCCATGACGTAAATAACATGATCCAATAGAGAAATAAATAAATTTTCACCAATAAGACTGATTTATTGTACTGCTGACTTTGATCCGTCTTAATGAAACACCCTTATATATATGTATGCCATGTGTGTGTGTGTGTGTGAAGCACACGCTAATGAAATGTGTGTGACTTCTGACAGATTTTATGCAATAGCAGTAATTTAAAAATACAGTAAACAAAAAGAGGGGAGACATAACTTACTTTTATTGTGGTGTTGTTTGTAGAAAAATTATCACTGACATACGGGTTTTCATGGTACGTGTGTCTATGTTTTTGATGGAGGCCTGTTCTTGTTCGCTGACTATCTTTCGCCGACAGTTCTTCGCTGACCGCGTCGTTGAAGATCTGGTCTATTTCGCTGACTGTTTTTCATTGCCTGTCATTCGCTGACTGTATTTCACCGACTGTTTTTCACTGGCTGTTTTTGCCTGTTGCTCGCGAGCCATTTTTATTGCTTTGGGTCGGCTCCAAATCACTTTGCGCAGGAATATACCTGAACCCTGACCTTTTTCCAGGTCTTTTGGAGTTTAATTTGGAATCGTGTTTGTACAGTATTGAAAAAGGTTTTCGTATCTGTTTATTAATATTTATTTGTTGGCGTCTCTTACTTGTTTGTCCTATGATATATATATATATATATATATATATATATATATATATATATATATATATATATATATATATATATATATATATATAATATTTTATAGAAAGCAGGGTGGAGTAGTAGATAGCGGCTCGGATTGAGGAATCGAATCCATTACATTCACTTACGTTGAGAAAGGTATTAATCCTCTTCTCCCTCCAGCTATGGGTAAATAGCAGGACAGACTGCGTTCTATGCAAACTGGTCTAGGAGTAGGAGAAGGACAACTCTGAATTCAAAACCTGCGAAGGGTCGTTTGGGGATCTTGTGGCACGTAGTGCATCAGGTTTCTGTATTCGGCCCTTCAAAAAGTGTGGTTGGTTTTGCACAAAGCTTTCACCACTATAATCAAATCATATAAGCTGGTGTCTGGCTGTCGATTCCTTGGAAATGAGCTGCTTGACCCTCATACGTCGAATACGACGGGAGAGTCAACCATATCTATCTATCTATCTATCTATCTATCGATATATATATATATATATATATATATACATATATATATATATATATATATATATATATATATATATATATCCTGCAAATATCCAAAATGTTCGTGCAACCAAGAGAGTACCTGTCAAAAGATCTAAAAAAACAAAACAACCTTAGACAAGTAAAAAGTTCCAAACAAAACAAAGGGAAAAAGGACCAAATGGTAAATACTTACCTTAGAAGTAAATAACAGTGCTCAATACGAAGGGTACCCAGAAAGAGCAAAAAGCATAATATATAGGAAAATTCATGACAAAGTGGAAAAATTTTTGTGTGACACGTTTCGTCCTGTAGGACTTCATCAAATTTCTCGGACATTCAGGCCGGTAAATTCATAGCTGCTCATGGCGTATCAAATGTAAACATAAAAAATGTCTTTAATAAATAAATTGTCGGACTTTGTCCATTTCTTAATGTATGACGTCATTTGTTTACATTTGATACGCCATGATGAGTTATGAATGTACATATATACGTACGAATGTACGAGATTCATGGAAGATTGAAGTTTATAAGCAGTAAATTCGACCTTGCCAACCGAACCATCCGAATCGGTTAGGCACGCCCGGATAAATGGCGGTTCCGTATAGGATGCAGGTTCGAATCCTGTCAAAGGACGAATATTTTCTATCAAAATTTCTCGGACATTCAGGCTGGTAAATGTTATTTAATACTGTTTATTATAAACAGAGCATTTACTTAAATACTTGTATCTATAAAAAGAACGTTAAACATAAAAAAATGTCTTTAATATATATATATATATATATATATATATATATATATATATATATATATATATATAGATAGATAGATAGATAGATAGATAGATAAACCTAGTGAGCCAGACAAACCTACCCAGGTTTCACCTAAGCGGATCGTCAGGGAAAGTTACCTATATATATATATATATATATATATATATATATATATTACATAGAATAGAAATCCAAATTTACTTCATTCGAATAGCAATTTCAGCCAAGAAGTCCTATATATTGGTATTGTCGACTCAAAAATATACACACCTGTGTGTGTGTGTGTGTATATATATATATATATATATATATATATATATATATATATATATATATATATATATATATAAAATCACATACACATTTATTACAAAAAACAAATGCATATTAATTACAAACAAGACGAATCTTCTCTAAAGCATACTATAAATAAATATACTACTCCAATTGATCTGAATAAAAACATCAAATTTATTATATATTATAAAAAATTTAAGACAGCCAACCTTATCCTCAAAAATAACAACACACCAACTAAGTCAAAATTACAAAGAACGGACATTATCTATGAATTCAAATGCCCCATAAGGAAACCGGACTCATAAATAATTACATCGGTTACACAACCACATGCTTATCCAGACGGCTTACGTTACACCTATCTGATCACAGCTCCACTAGAACCCATTTAAACACACACAAATTTACCCGACTCCATTACGAACATACTAGTAGAAAACACAGATATATTAACTGCATACCCCTGCAAAAAAAAAAAAAACTAAAACTAATGGAAGTTTTAATAATAAAAAAAAAACCAACTCTTAACAATATTAACTACGAACAAAGCCAGAATGTGCTAACCGTATTCGGAAATTAAAAATAGCACTACCACACACTAAAATATACACATAATGCACACACTCAATTAAGCTAAAAAATCAAATCATCTTTGATAATGGCTAACGGTATAGCCGAATGCGCTCGGAAATATAAAACATTTGGACAATTCTTACACACCCTTTGTCCAGAAAAGAAAGCTCTTGCTCGAACACAAGAAAAATTAAATAAAAAGCTTAACCGTAGTATCTCGTCTGTCGTTTTTAATGAAACATATATATATATATATATGTGTGTGTATGTATGTATGTTTCGTTAAATAATATAGACAAGTTTTGTCTATTTTAAGTAAATTTCTTTCATATTGTCGAATAAGCTTTTTAGCATTATCACTGAAACACGAAAGAAAATCATCATGTTGATATATGTTTTTATTGTTAATCTTGTCTAAGCTTTCGGCTTACATAAGCCATCATCAGAGATTACAAGTACATTACAATAAATTAGATAAATAAGTATAAGAAATTATACTCGTTCGGAAAACCTTCGGTGTCTTGATTTGCAAATAATCAAACCAATACCAAAGGGAAAAAAGGTATAAAAAAAGAAAGAACATGACCCTTAGCCGAAAATAATCGTCTAGCCTGCAAGTCCAGTATAAATTGTCGTCTAAATTACACAAAAATCGAAATAATACTGACATCTCCTTTTAACAGACATATTTAACAAAATTACACGAAAATATCTTGAAGTAAATATATTAAAGTAAATTTATTCAATAAAATCAATAATTGGTTTCAACCACGGCCTTCAGACGACTTCGGAATCTCCTGCAACTCTTTGTTTCCTTGTTTAAGTTGGTGAATGTTACCGTAATATTTGGTGTTATAAGGATTTTTTTTTTTTTTGCGTCCTACACATAATAATCAAAGAGGGTTCATTCTGGGGAGTCAGGTGGCCAGATGTAAGGGGTGATGTGGTCGAAGAAATGACTGGGTTTTCCTGCTTTTATGGCAAGGTGCAGAGTCCCGTGGCCAAACATAGGGTCTCCCTCTTTACCACTAAATCCTCAAGACACTTGATGTAGGCATCTGTGTTGAGTCTGGGATTCTGTGGGACGATAAATGGAGACTTAACGCCGCCATCACTAGTGATTAATCCAATATCCTTCATAATCACCATTAAACTCATCCGACTCTTTTCGGATCCTCTTCACTGTCTTCAGATTGACACCCAAACATTCTGAAATGTTCGTATTGGAGCTTTCAACATGAATGCAAAGCAGTACAGAATGCTGTTTCCAAATTTCTGGTGGTGTGAATTGCGTCATGGTGTTCTTTTTCTCACAGACGGTGCCCAACTGACCCTACTATAGTCTGCAGTCGACAAAATCAAAAACAAATGACGCGCATGGACGAAATTAAAAATATAAATGGCAACAATTTACAGATCGCATCATATATATATATATATATATATATATATATATATATATATATTGTAATGACTATAAAGAAATACATAAATAAAAAAATTAATTATACTGTTACTGTGTCGTGTCTCCTAAAAATAAAATTAATTAAAATGTCAAAAATAATTATAATAAAATAATGATAACAATTATAATTATCATTAATTCACTATTTCGAAAACAATGAAAATCAAGCCCACCTTTTTCGTCTACGCGTATAAACACGCGACTTTCTCATCAGCGAACAAGTAGTCAACCCGAACAGGTCATCAACACGTGTGCCAATGAAAATTTTGGCTCCTTTTCCTTTTTCAGACCATGGTAGTAACATTTATCGCTTCGCACTCAACAAAAATTCAAGAACACCCCAGACACTTCTTGTATTTTCCGTCTAAATTATCTGGACACTCTTTACACACACACACACACACACACATATATATATATATAACTTACGAGAAGTATATATATATATATAACTTACGAGAAAATTGTATATACTTTATTTACTTTTTATCTTATCATTCTGTCGGATTCTGATCCATATTTGATACCACACTCATAATTTTACTCTGTATTACTGTTTCTCGTTTTTCCAACACAACCCAACAACCAGATAATACATAACCAGATAATAACATAACAGCTGTTTTGTTGTTTCCACGTTTTGCTATTTCTCATTTTTATGAGTATATATATATATATATATATATATATATATATATATATATATATATATATATATATATATATATATATATATAAGGCTTTATAATTATTTAATTATGTATAGCTGGCCATTCGAGGGTAACGGTCTACTAAACGCTTGCTCAATTCAAAAAAAATCACTTGTGGTTTTTAATGCAACCAGTTAGTTTCTGGGAAAGAGTATGTTACCTAGCGTGATCAACAATTTTTAACAAGGCCCGCACGCTAAAGCCCTCGGACACGATGACTTGCGACTTCGTGCTAGCACAGCTATCGACATCCCCCAGGGGTTACGTCTACCCAATTTCACTTGGGTCAACTCGTACTATGGTTTTCAGGCACTTTCCGAAGGTGACCCCTCCAGTCCGATAAAATCAGGAAGTTTCATTTCTGACAAATCGACCATGGTGGGATTCGAACCCGGGTCTCATGATCAGAAAGCGAGCGTTCTAACCACTTGGCCATGTGCCCAACTTAGTTACGCAAGGGTATTATTTAATTATGCAAGTAGGTTATAACTCCCATATATATATATATATATATATATATATATATATATATATATATATATATATATATATATATATATATATATATATATATATATATATATATATATATATATATATATATATATATATATATATATATATATATATATATATATATATATATATATATATATATATATATATATATATATATATATATATATATATATATCATCTGAATAATAAATATACATTTTTCCTCATCGGTAGCCCAACTCTAAGCGCAATCGTCAGGTGCATTTCGAAATCTGACCGTTTTATAATTTAAATATTTATACACACATACATACGTACATATATATATATATATACATATATATATATATATATACATATATATATATATACATATATATATACATGCACACACACACACATATATATATATATATATATATATATATATATATATATATATATATATATACCCTACTATAAGCAGTGAAGCTGTTCATTTTTTTTACAGACTGCAACACTATCATTATTATAATATAGTGGGTGTTATGAGGTGTTGACACATCTATTGAGGGCCTAATTTTGGCAAATTAATGTAAGGAGCAGATAATCATAATAAATTTACATGACGAATACAACGTAAACGTCTTTTTGATATAATGTTTTATAAACCCCGTTATTTTGAAAATTTTAAATATTTTAAACATTCCAATATTCTATTGAATTTTATTGAACAAGTATTTGAAGTCTTATCTACGTAATAGCTTGTTGCGGAAATGTTTGAAAATTACCAATAAATTTTAAATTAAACTATAGTTACCGCTTTTATTTTCTGACGATAACATGTATGGACGTCAGTGATTACAAATATCGGCACATTTATACACACACACAAAGAAATCAAAATTATTTTTAAAATACTAAGAGTCGTTGAATTGTAGTTAACTTTTTCATTATGAATAGTAAATACGCTTTTTATTGAATATAACAATATCCCTTGGCCGTTACAAATTAATTTTAAAAGATTTAAAGTTCATAAATCATTTTAATTAAAATTTTAAAAAATGAAAACGATTCTTGTAAAAATTCATTATTCATCATTTTTTTCTTAAGACAGTAGTGTCCATGATATTTTTATTCATAAATTAATTAAAAGCCTTTCTGATTAAATAATGTCTTAGTTTTATTGCTTTTTTTATTTTACGATTCAGAAAAAAATTGATGATCTTGTAGAGGACTGGATGGTTTGAGTGTCATCGAATTCGGAACACGTGCTTTTTTTTTACTGCTGGAAGAAGGTCTGGCTACAAGAAATTGGCGGACTTAATTTGTCCAACCGAAGATGAAAGAAGACAAACAAAACCGATATATATATATATATATATATATATATATATATATATATATATACAAACAAATATATGTATTAAACAACACAATTTTACAATCGACATAGACAATAACATTTATGTGTGTGTGAATATTTGTGTTTGTTCTTTGATGAATGTTCGTATTTTGGTGAATGTCCGTACGTACGTGTATGTCTGTATAATGTTCATGGCGTCTCCCACAAATGGGAAGACGCGGATCTTCTAAGAGGGCTTACATTGTAGTCACTGAAATGAAGAAATGAAAAAAGAGAAGGCGGCAAGAAGTCGCCCAGTATTTATAGTGTAGGGAGAGAGATCCCTAGTGACGATTTGGGAATTAAAGAGGAGCTAACTCCAACAATCTAAATTCTCCGAGGATCTGTCTTCATAACTAATATAAATATTAAAGTTTAACGAGAGTGCTTGGAAGAAAGATTTATTTTCCCATTTGAATTTCCACCATTATGGTGTAGAATCAGATTCCTACATTATTTTTTTTTTAAATCTTAAATTTTGTGCAAGTTAAACACATAGAGGCTCCCAACCATGTATAACAACTGATGGATTGGTTGTAAAATATTAATTAGGTGTCGTCAACTACGTCCGAAGGTACCGACCCAAATTTTGACCTCTAGTTGACGCCATAAAATGTAAACATGTTCACGAGCCTCACCACGTGACCAAGAGAACTAATAAAAACGAAACTTCGACACAACTTGGTCAGTGGGCACTTAAAATATTGAACCAATTCACTTGACTTCATTGGAAGTCAATACAGCAAAGGAGACGAACTTTATCTTCAATACAACAACAAACCTTGTCAACCATTTCCAGGCTTAACACTCACTCCCACAAAATATTCTATTCCACAGAAAGAATCCCTGGTTAATGAGCGATAACTTTATAACAATCAGTGAGTCAAGAACAATACTTTTTTCTATTTAATACAAAAACAAAAACAACTGTTTAATTTTCCTATAAAAACAAATATAGCTAACTACACCTTCTCATTTTCACACATGCAGTACAGTAACTCAAATTCTCTCAGTAACACACACCAAAGAACTCTATTGTGTTTATCAACTTTTGCACTATATATTATGTATTTGTTGTGTTTATAAAAAAATATTTATTGTTGAACAAATTCATAATTTCTTCTACTTGATTATTTCTCTTGTTGTTGTCTTTGTTACATTTGATATTGTAAAAATTGTAGAGGGTCAGTTTTTATTTCTATTTATAACCAATACAAATTGGCTGACCTACTATAATGGGTATTATTATATTCGTGACAGAATGGAATGGTTGAAAGGAAAAAGAATATCAAACATGACTTTTATACTAATAAGACATACACAAAACTATATACACATATATACACAAGTCACATAATATATAATACATATCTACACAGCAAAGCAGAATGTAAGAAGAAACAAAAAGAAAGGGTCTTACATATAATATGGAGATACTCATGTGTCTAGAGAAGCCATGTTTAGAGTTCCAGATTCAAACGGGCCTGATTCATCTATGTCCCAGGCGAGGACATATTCTACGAATGGGAAACAGCGAATCTTGGGTTTTCCCAAATTGGGCACTGTGAGCTGGAGTTTCTTTCTATATCAGGGGAAGATATATCCCCAAAGGGAAACTGCACTATAGATTTGTAAGCTGCGGGGAAGGCAGATTTAGCTAAAGAAATACCACACGGTTTAGCTGCTGTATAAAAACTCAATTTGACTGCAGGCTGTTGTCATTGAATGGAGTGACAGCACTAAGCTGTGATCCACGTGACTTATCTCCACGAAAGAGAGATAAGTACCTTCTGTGTCTACAAAAAAGTCCTCGAAATTCCAAAAAATGAAATAGATGTAAAAAAAAAAAAAAAATTAACAAAATTTTCCCAAAAAGAAATGTTTCCAAAAAATGTCATTCGTTTGTAAATAAGTCCTATAAGTTTCATTAAATTCCGATAATTATTTGATTTTTGAAAGAATTTCCAAATTAATGTTTTCACCGCAAAAAGAGGTTCAACTTTCCCGTACTGTGGTATCATGTTGACGTCAAACAATGAAGGTTTCGAAGTTTCTAAAAAAGTATTCAAAAAATCATTTTTGCATAAAAAATACTTTGCGCTTTCCTCTTAATAATAACACAAATATTTTGACAATAAAACTTTTTTTTTATCATCATGTTTGTTCATTTTTAGCGAATCCTTAAAGGTAACTAGATATCTTGTTCATTTTTAACGAATCCTTAAAGGTAACTAGATATTTTTAAATGAATCGTAGTTTTATTCAAACAAAAAAATATAGGTGTTGGTGTAGTAAATTCTGTTGTCCAGGTTTTTTATATTAAATATCCGAAAATTCGAATTCTAAACAATAATAAAATAAAAAAATAAAGAAAACATGGTCTCATGCCTGCTACATAAATCATTTGTATTTACAAACACATGTACACGAATTCAAAAGACTTAAAAAATATTAAAAATGGTCTTCCGCTGAGTTAAAATCTTTGGGTAGTTGGTTCACAGAAATACCGGTTGAGAAAACTTTTATCGTTAACGAAGATTCATTGACCATTTTTGTTGCTGTTGGAGATGATTCGTTTGAAGTCGCCGACACATGTTTCTTTCAACACGCACCGATATAGCCAGATCTTCATTTCTGCTCTCGAAAGTCAAAATCTTTGGGGTTTTATAAGAATTTTTTTTCCCGAAAGTAGGCTCGAGAAAAACAAGGTTTTAGTTTTCTCGGATTGGTCAAATATTTCACATGGTGATGTTGATTTCTAACCAATGGACTGTTTGATTTAAATGGTGGGATTTAAATTGTGGAATCTTTTTGGCATGTTTGTAATACTGTTTGTCAATGGGTAGAAAATAAAAGTTGACTAATACCCTTGGGAAAGAAATGAATCTTCTTCTTCTCCCCCCGCAAGCTATGGGTAAATAGCAGGACAGATGGCAACTTCTCTACCGCAGAAAAGAAATGGCAACCTACTGCGGGAAAAATCTGCCTCGTCAGTCACGTATCGAAAGATACATGATCGTCTAATCGGGTATTGCGCATGGCACATAACTGATTGACTATGTTTTTATATATGTAGGTATCTAATTGTGTGGGAAATAGGGTTTATTTCCTATAATAACCCCTCAGATTCATAAATATTGAAAAATACTGTATCAATATGCGTAATATGTTTTAAATTTGGTAAGCCAAGTGACTTTTTATTGAATTTCGCAGCGACATTTTTGTGTCTTGGTTTGTTGAAATTGGTTATTCCATTTCTGTGCCATTTGAAGATGTATGTTCCGTAGTACTGTTTTTTTTTTTTTTTTTTTTTTTTAGGTAAATCCAAGTTTGCCGGTTTTATTCTGTCTTATTTACGATTTCTAATGATGGTAAAATATTTTTGTTGTCTGTCTACTACTTGAAAACGCCTTGTGTACGTAAGAAAGGTCTTCTCACCGCATCATTGAGTAAGAATATATATTTACACTTGTGAAGATCTTTAAGTGTGCAGATTATTCTTACCTGTGATCTCATTGGTGAAAAAAGATCATTCATTCTTTGCTAGATAACTCATTCTTTGCTTGAAGTCCTCGGCAAGAAACGTTGTTGATTTCAAGTGGTTGGCTTTCTCACAAAAATATCCGGTTAGTGTTACTGATATGCCTAAAACCATTTCGGATGGTATGCATCCTAAATGTGGCTTAATTTCCGTATGGGAAGTAAAACTAAGGGCAAGTTTTCTAACCAGGTACCAGAATGTGTGTAAGGGCTGTTTTAAGCTGCCTATAAAATCTCTCAATGAAACCATTGGCACAAGTATGATATTGTAAAGTGTTGATTAGTACGTCGGGTTGATCAATTATAGAATGTACTGCTTCTCGAGTGTTGTGGTCACCAATGTTGAATGGGTCAAATAGATAATGCGGCTGCATGTTGAGAAGGTAATCAACATTCATACATACTACTTAAAACATCAAGGAAAAAGAACAATGAGAACCAATTTTGTTTAACGAAGAAATATGTATATTAAATTCAACAATAATACAAAGTAGTTGCAATATGAGTGAAAAAGGGAGAAAAAAGTAGCTTCCTCTTGACTGTAAGGAAATGTCTTAAAGAAGATTTGTCTGAGTAAATGTTCAGAGTTCAGTGTCGAAAATAGAATATTTCTTTCAGAAAATTGTTCAGTAGTTGCAACTTACAAAGTTGATTTAACTTGGTGTATCCACTGAGAACTGGTGGTGTGTCACATAAAGTTCTGTAGTGTGTATGTACGTGCGGAGTGAGTAGGATGAAATACACGAGAGAGTAAATGAGAACTATTGTCTCTGGGTACCTCGACTGTGGTTCTGAAATTACTACTGCTGGTTTTTTGGAATGCATCCAATATTTATACTATCTGGGGTGGCTCCCAGCAGAGACGCTGTAGTACATTTTTGAATATACATGAAAAATATCCGATTGAACTGAAAATGGACCAATCAGCGATTTTGTAGCAAAGATTGTTTTGAACAAAGTGTAGGAACAAATTTACTATGGTGGAATGCGATAGATAAATTGTCCTGTTATTTTTAAGTATGTATTTATTGACCAATTAGAATTGGAGAAAATGTAGTCGTGGCACTACAATATGTTGTGGTTCTTATATGTTTGACCCCCAGTAATTTTGTAAATTTGTCAGTGTTGATTAGAATTGCGCTTCTCTGTAATTACCGAGGGACAACCAAAACACTTATCCATTACTGTATGATACTTTTAACTATAGATCTTAAAGATATAATACAATGACTAGTCATCTTGTAAATCTATTGACTATTATCGATAGATAATATTCAATAAATAGAAATGGCCGTTTGCTTCTGGTAAAAGCCCAACTATATTGATATGTAGCTTTGTAAAACTATCATCTGGTCCTGCAAAATTACAAGGAGTAAATTTTCGTATGTCTGATAACTTTACTTTTTTTGAGATTTTAAATATGTCCGAGTTCATTTTTGTTTGCATGTTACGTCAGCCAAAATGACTGCTAAATAGTTTAGCCGTTACTCGACGTCCTAAACGTGAGAGGTTGTGAAAATTTTTAATGATGATATGCTGTGGTTCTTATATGTTTGACCCCCATTAATTTTGTAAATTCGTCGAAGAGTGTTCATTGGACAGTCTTTTTCAAGATTCAACTTCTGGTTTAGTTGTAATGATACAAGAGACCAAAAGTTATCTTCCTTTGACTAACCCTTTAAAAAGCTAAAAATAGATATATAGATAGTCACGTGAACTGCCAGAGAGATCGTGAGTCAAAAATCCTCTTTTGTTCCTGGCAATCAAACTAGAAAGACGTACGTATTCTATTCAGGCTCGTAACAATCAACATAAGATAAGTACCAAATATTATATTTTATTTCAGATATAAGTCCCTTACAAAGAAAACACATGTACACTTTGTATGAACATTTCATATATATATATATATATATATATTATATATATATATATATATATATATATATATATATATTGTTGCAGTGGGCCGAGAGGTGTGAGTGCAAATCGACCGCACAACTAAAAAGGTGGACACAAATGGCAAGGAGACGTCAATAGCAAAGAAGGATGACAAATGCAGATGGTCAGTTGTAGACGAAATCGTGTCTTTATTTGCGAACGGTGGATGGTAAGGCGACAGAGGTCGTTTGTTCGGGAACGGTATCCAGGCGTTAACGGGCGCTGGACATCAGTGGGCACTGGATCAGATTGTCAGGCGTCAGCGGGTGCTGGAATAGGTAGCGGGACGTCAGTAAAGCGCCGCAGGAGTGAGCCAGAGGCCGCTGGAAGCTGCAGGAGTGAGCTGGCGTCTCTGAGGGCAAGCAGTAGCAGAGAGTGAAGTGAGTGGAACCTCGAAGAGTGGTGATCGAATGACTTTCGGAAGTTAGACCTAAAAAGGACTAGAGTGGTAATCGCATAACTTTGGGAAGTTAGTCCTGAAAAGGACTGTTTGAACAACTGCTGCTGCTGCTCCTGCTGCTGGAGGACAGATGTCACGTAGCAGCTCAGTACTCTTTTCTTTGTCACTTTGTCGCAGTACTCTGCTCAGCTTTTGAAATGCATCCTTGGCCATCCCAATCCGTCTTCGAATCTCAGCGTCGCAATTACCGTCTTCTGTCAAAATACTTCCCAGATACAAGAATATGCTCCATGGGTTAAATCTTTTTAAAAGGCCGTTAAAAAGTAACATTGATGTGTCGCCAGACGTTTCGTATCAGTACCGAATAATCGTATGTAATATAACAGAATCAGCAATAAAAGAAACTTGCGAATTGACTAAATCCCCATTTATCATTTAAGTCTCTCTGACTATGAGGAAAGCTTTAAGTCCTATGAATACACAAGTCTTTGATCTTAGCCGCTGGGGCAATAAAAACTTAAAGTCCTCTTAAAGCGCTTCAGGAGAAAATATGTTGAGACCAATAATACGGCTTAATACGGCTGGAAGGCAAGCAACAAAAATTCTGCTTTTCTCTGGGTGTCTCTTTTGTCTTTTCTCTCGTGGTCCCAGCTTATGGACTAGTGTTACAGAATCACAAACGAAGAACTGTAGCAAATAGTATGTTGTAGAATAAATAGTACAACCCTGGTAAATATATAAACTAGTCCATTACTTTAAGAGCTCCAAGTCAGAGGTAAGACTAGTAGCTATTTCGAGTCAGGCAGTTCGCTGCTAGGTCCACAGAACACTTGTCGAACTCTCTGTCTTCAGGCAGGAAGGAACAAGACAAGGCTATGCTGAAGGGACAGCGTTTCGTCTGGGAAGGTAGACAAAATCGAGCCCGTGTATGCGGGGTCTAAGGGGAATTTTTGCCTGAGCCTATGGGCTAGGAATTGTCCCACGTAAAAATCGACCTTGAGCCACACCCTGCCTTGTTGGGAGGTTGGTAAATACCTGCTGTTTCGAGTCAGGCAATTTGCTTTCTGGCTTGCGACTGACAAGACCTCTGTCTTCGGGTAGAAGGCGACTCAGACGAGGCTCTGTCTACGGAATGAGATTCGGCTAAGAAAAACAGATAAGCAAAGTACACATTCCCCGCAGTAGTGGGTAATGGGTAAATTTTGGACCAGTTGCCCGAGTCTCCGCGCTCGGGTTTCCCACGTTAAACCTGACTTTGTATCGCATCCCGTCCACGTTGAGAGAACTGGGTAGATACCTAGCTGTTTCGCGTCAGTCTTCAGACTAAAACTATACAGGTTATCAAGGCAAGTATCCGAAGCATTCTTACACAGAATCCTTATATGAAGTACGTTGTATCATGTAAGAGTGTGTTATAATAATGGCCATATAATAGTGACGTTATAATAATGGCGACGAGGGATTCGAAACTCGGACAATTTATAACCGTTATGACAAGGATTCGGAACTTTTACGACTTAAAACCGTTGTAACGTGGATTTTGGAAACTCACATGTATTGCAACTGGAGTTACAAGAATTTCAACCACGTTGGTTAAAGAAACACTCATTTTTGCGTATATGGAGAAAATTTTGGCTTCCATACTTGAAATTCAACAACAGCAAAAATAGCAACAACAGAGAGAATATCGGCTGAGAAAAACAGACAAACAATGTACCCGAGCCTGCTTTTGCGGGGGATGGGTAATTTTTTACCTATGGCCCGGGTGGAAGCGCTCTGGTTCCCCACACAGTGATCTCGTCTTTGTGTCAGATCTCATCTCATTGTGGGGGACCTGGTAAATACCAGCCGTTTGGAGTCAGTCTTCAGACTAACTATACAGACGTCACGGTAAGTAACCGAAACATTACATATAGAGAATTCTTGTATGAAGTACGTTATATAAAGTAAAAGTGTGTTATAACAATAGCCATATGATAATGGCATAATATAGTAGAAGGCACAACACTTGAAGACTTTCAACAGCAGTATCAACTAAAATGATTATCACGTGTAACTCGACGAGAAAATAGTCACATAATGAAGATGTCGGTGTTTCACAGTACTTCAAACAAAAGATTAGGAAGGAAACCCTCGTTAATACTAGAAAGAGCAATAACAATAACTGACCTTGATAAACCAATCTTCCTGGCAGCAACATTTTCTCTTCGATCATTGAATGCCGAATATTTCCTTATAAGGCAGTGGCTCGTATTATCATTAAAAGTATTGATTATTTCTTTTGTTTTCAAAGTATGTCATGATTGGGTATAATTTACAACAACAAAAACAATCCTTCTTTCAACCTTGAATCAAAAAGTACTTTATAAAATAAGATAAACCACATCATTTGAGGATGTGAGTTACCCCATATAGCTTCGTCAGTTTTGCTAAGAAGTTGTTAGAGGGTGCTGAAAAGCACTTATAAAGAAACAGGACACTTCCTGTCTTTCTCACTTTTCCTCCCAACATGTTGGAGTGACAATGCCAAGCGTGACCTTCTGCTTTATGTCTTATTTACGATAGAAATATAATGCAACTGATTTAATACAGAAATACATCGCAATTGATTTAATACAGAAATACAATAAAATGGTTTAATAAAGAAATAGAATGAAAATGATTTAATAAAGAATTACAATGCAGATAGGTCGCCAGAGGGCGCTGTCAAGCACCTAGTGCTGCAACAAGGACTTTCAACAGAAGCAACAACTAAAATGGATAGTTTGTAACTCAAACGAAAATAATGACATAATCAAAATGTTAACGTTCCACACTACTTCGGACAAAAGGCTAGGAAGGAAGAGTACATCAGTACTGGAAAGAGCGATAACAGTTAGTGAAGTCGAGAAACCTGTTTCCTAAGAAATTGTTTTAGTAGAATTTTTTTTTAAATGTTAACCGACTGTAATACCGGCTCAATGAATCTCAAATGTTTCCTTATAAGGAGACAGCTAATATTACTATAGCCAATATAGTAATCAGTTACATACATGAAGATTCATTCTATATTTGCAAATATCTGGAGGACTTACGAAATTAGATTTTGATAAAGATTAAATAATTCTGAGCAATATGACGTGTCCTAGCTAAAGCTGCTTGAAGAATTACTCTTGAAATGTGTTTATTGTATTATAATGAGAGTGCTTGAAGAAAGGTTTATCTCGCATTTACATTTTGTTCATTATGAGCATTATTATATCCATGATATATTAACGCCGTATTTCACGGACGAAACGAACTGACTGAAAGGAAAAGGAATGGTAAACATGCTTGGTTCTCAGAGGGACTTATTTACCATTAAGACATGCACAAAATTATATATATATATATATATACACGTGTCTCACATACAGAAATTATAACATATATCCGCACAGCAAGCAGAGTGAAAGGAGAACAAAAAGATAGAGTCTTAAATATAATGTGGAGATCCATTTGTGTTTCTGGAGAAGCCATGTTTAGGACTCCAGATTCAAGCTAGCCGGATTCATCTATTACGTCCCTAGCGAGGACATATTGCGCGAACTGGAAACTGTGAGTTTTGGGTTTTCAGAAACTGAGGACTGCTAGCCGGATATTATTTCTTTTTATATCTGGGGAAGATATATTCTCAAACGGCATCATGAATTGCAATCTAATTTATGTGCTGGAGTAGGTAGATTTAGCCTTATCCCGGACCATGGTGCCCGGGTTAAAAAAAAGCAACTGCGCGACTTGGCTCCAGTAAATTGGCTGAAATTCACTGCCACTTTCGTTACTGCAATGAGTGACGTCACTAAGTGGCTGTCACATTTGCTTTGATAGGGATGATTTGTAAAAATTAAAGTTCTTTATTTTACAATGAAGTTCACCTTGAACAAATCTTAAGAGTGACTCGAGGTAGAGAGTTACAGAGTAAGAGGCACTGTCCCAAGCAAAGAAATAATGCTGCTAAGACGCAAGGGGCATTGGAACGATCCCTTTCTTCACACTGTATAGATGGTGGAAATTGAAGTTGAGGTATTGTCCAGTAAACGTTGGCTTGTGATATACGAATGTTTTGAACACACTCTCTGTACAAGTTATTAGTACAACCATTTTCTAATTTCATTGTGAACTGGATCAAAGGTCTTATTGAATTCACATTGCCCAGCAGTATTTCTACAGCTTCTTTGTGTTGCCAAGTTATGAAGCTGTCATTTTGTTGGCGTTAGTGGTGCCGTTTCTAAAGTAATTTTCTCGTAGTATTCCATGTATATGCTCGCCATGGTAACAATGGTGAACCCTTTGCCAAGCTTTTTTCCTATTGGAAGGATGTTGTTTGAACACAATATGTCAATATTTCGATCAGATTATCTATTGGAATGTTAGTATGTTCTCTCAGGGAAGGGTCTAATTACAATCGGTTTCGAACGATTGTCAGGGCGTTATCTGTAGGAACTCTGGTGAACAGGCTTACTACATCCAAGCTTACCATCCGATTGTTATGATCGGGAGCCACTTGGATCAGTTTCACTAAGTGTCCTGAGTTTCTAACATAGGATTAGAATTTCCCTGTAAGTGGGCTGGCTATATCTACTAGGAATCTATTCAGCGGGTGGCATACTGAGCTCCTGCAGCCGAATATAAATAGTGTAAATAATGATCCAGGAGGCACGGTGGAGTAATGGATAGCAACTCGGATTGAGAAGTCGGAGAGCCGAGTTCGAATTCCAACTGAATCTATTATGTTCACTTATGTGCTAATACCCTTGAGAAAGGTATGAATCCTTTTCTCCGCCCACCCCACCAGCTATGGGTAAATAGCAGAACAGACCAGGTTCTATAGCCTTGGATAGCAACTAGTCGACAGCAGAACGAAATGGAAACCTACTGCGGGAAAAAATCTGCCTCGTCAGTCATGTATCGAAAGATACATGATCGCCTAAACGTGTATCATGCATGGCACATAACTGACTGAAATAATGATCTTAGAATTCAGACAGAAATGAATACACGTTATAAATTCGGTCACGTGCGAAATGAAATCATGTGTTCAATTGCCACCTTTTGAAACACAACGAACTTTTGTTCCTGTCTAATATATATGGTGATTTTCTAAGCGCAGTTTAGATGTGACACAAGGCCGAAAGTATGGGACACTATTCAGTCATAACTGATCTAGCGAGATAAGCTTGCAAACCATTACGTCGAAGTGCCCAAATGATGTTCTAAGCGTAGCCTAGATGTGGCACAAAGACGAAAGTATGGGTCACACAGTGAGGATCGAACTCACTATTTAATCATAATATTGATCTAGCGAAACAAACCATTAGGCGCCTCCAGTCCAATATATAAATATGTATGTATGTGTGTGGGGGGATAATATAGCTGTATTTTTCGGACTCATAGTGAGTAATCGAATGAATAAAATAAACTCCTATGTAACGAAACGTCTTTAGAAGAAACTTCTTTAGATTAATAACGGTTTTATCGATGGAGTCAGATTGTTCGGAAAATAATGTCTGATTTTAGAATCAATTTTTATTCTTGAATTAATGTATTAAACAGTATTAAATCAGTCAAAATCAGAACCCTAAACATCTGTACATTTCTCCCTTCGAGTTTCAAGATTATATATGCCTTTACGATAAAACTCTAAAAATCAAATCTTTGAATGCAGTTTCCTTTTTTATAACGGAATGTCTTTTGGCTTAAAAAAAAACTGTGTCAAGATGCTTGAAAAAGCTAGTCAGTGAGCGAGAAATCGGACTATATGGTGGACGTGACAAAATTTCGCATTCGAAGTTTGTGAACTTCTACAGTGTCATCCTAGCAATATGTGACCCGGCATTGCCATGAAACAGAATTGGAACGCGTCGATTATCCAGTACCGGTCTTATTTTATATAACTGAATGGGTATTTTATCCAGTTGTTAACTGTCAACTTCCATGATCTGGTTAGATTCCCGATTAGACTGTAATGGATAGTGCCAATTATAGTCTGCTCGTGTATTTTACCCGTAACTAATGAGAAAGGAACAAAATAAGCAGCCTGATTTTTAACTCGCCCCCCCCCGCCCCGATTTCATTTCCTGTTTCAATAACTATTACGCTATATATAGTAAATCTATTACAATGAATTTACTATATAAATTATTTACAATGCAATTTCAGTGTTAAACTCGTTCCAATATAGTTTTGCCACGGACAAAAGTCCTCCAAGCATTGTTTGAACATTATAGAAAGAAAACTGCACTTTCTCTGAAAACCATCATTTGAACAGTGACTAGAAAAAAGAAATAAAATTCTCCCAACCGTTTTTACTTCAGAGAAGTAATCAAATTAAAAACTTTCCCCAAAGTGTAATGCTCCCAAGCAGAGAAAGGATATAAAAAAAAAAAAAATCCAGTCGACAGCATTTGGAGAGCTTCTGGGAGGATACTATATTGATAAGAATCCCATGATATCCTTACCTAAAACTTAATCACCAGTCAATAAGTAATTACATATTATTTGGCGTCGTTGTTTGGCCGACACCAGCAGGCCACTCTCTCTATTAAACATTTAAAATACCAGTCATTAGTCTGGACTTAAACTTGGTACTTTTGAGATTTAAATGTCTGTTATCAGGTTGATAGCTGAACAAAGACCACCGAGGAAAGGGTTATGATTTGTTTTTTTTTGTTTTTTTTAAATAATTTCACCCCAAGCAAGGCAATAAAGCCACCAATACGCAAGTAAGTAACTATGTTTTAGAGAATATGAGAAAGAAAACATTATTAATGAGGGAGAACAATAAAAGAACAAGACTTAAGAAGACAGGAGATAACAACTGACAATATTATACACAATATTATTGACAATATTATTGACAATATGACTAATTATTTACTGATATTTTACTTGCTGTAATCTCTTTTTATATACTAATCTTTTCCCAATACAAGACCCAAGAGCCACTCAAATTAGAGGTTTACTGAGTGGTGTTCTATGAGCGTAAGAAAGAGCAAGGCGTGAAGTTCATGGTGCTATGTAGAAAAGATAATAGTTAACCCTAAATTTGAAGGGGTCAAGATTTTAGCGACTGAGAATTCCTGTCGGGAGTCTGTTTCACAAAGCATCAGTTCTTGGGAAGAAGCTGTCTGAGTGGAACTTACTTCTTACTATATGGAATATAAAAGGAAAAGATAACGATTAACACTAGACTTGAAGAGGTCAACAATATAGCGATTCGAAAAACATCCTGCCGAGAGTCTGATACGAAGGAAATATGGGATGATTCACCCTTGTACGTGGCAGGGTGGGTCCCCGTTGTAAAGGCCACGAGTGGTGGGAATAAGGAATGTAGCTCATCAGAACACATGCTATGTCAATAGCAATAGCGCAGCAAGAGGCACACGACGTTTCGTTTACGAGAAAAGGGTTGTAGGGTGGAAAACAATCACCCACAAGGTCACGTAAAGGCTTTTGAACTCTATCAAGACAAGCAAGAGAGGACTGGGCAGCTTCACCCCAGATACGACAAAATTACATTATTCTTTTTTTTTTTATTTGTTTTGTTTTACGGCATATCAACCTCAATGGGTTATTTAATTCCGACAAGATTTTTAGGATAGATTCGTATGAATAGAATATGTATTCTTTGGTTTAGATTGGATTGGTTTATTTTGTTTAACGGCATATCAACCTCAACGGGTTATTTAATGCCGACAACATTTTTAGGATAGATTCGTATGAATAGAATATGTATTCTTTGGTTTAGATTGGTTTGGTTTATTTTGTTTAACGGCATATCAACCTCAATGGGTTATTTAATGCCGACAACATTTTTAGGATAGATTCGTATGAATAGAATATGTATTCTTTGGTTTAGATTGGTTTGGTTTATTTTGTTTAACGGCATATCAACCTCAATGGGTTATTTAATGCCGACAACATTTTTAGGATAGATTCGTATGAATAGAATATGTATTCTTTGGTTTAGATTGGTTTGGTTTATTTTGTTTAACGGCATATCAACCTCAATGGGTTATTTAATGCCGACAACATTTTTAGGATAGATTCGTATGAATAGAATATGTATTCTTTGGTTTAGATTGGTTTGGTTTATTTTGTTTAACGGCATATCAACCTCAATGGGTTATTTAATGCCGACAACATTTTTAGGATAGATTCGTATGAATAGAAAATGTATTCTTTGGTTTAGATTGATTTGGTTTATTTTGGTTTGGTTTATTTTGTTTAACGGCATATCAACCTCAATGGGTTATTTAATGCCGACAACATTTTTAGGATAGATTCGTATGAATAGAATATGTATTCTTTGGTTTAGATTGGATTGGTTTATTTTGTTTTACGGCATATCAACACCTCAATGGGTTATTTAATACCGACAACATTTTTAGGATAGATTCGTATGAATAGAATATATATTCTTTTGTTTAGATTGAATTGGTTTATTTTGTTTTACGGCCTATCAACCTCAATGGGTTATTTAATGCCGACAACATTTTTAGGATAGATTCATATGAATAGAATATGTATTCTTTGGTTTAGATTGGTTTGGTTTATTTTGTTTTACGGTATATCAACCCCAATGGGTTATTTAATGCTGACAACATTTTTAGGATAGATTCGTATGAATAGAATATGTATTCTTTGGTTTAGATTGATTTGGTTTATTTTGGTTTGGTTTATTTTGTTTAACGGCATATCAACCTCAATAGGTTATTTAATGCCAACAACATTTTTAGGATAGATTCCTATGAATAGAATATGTATTCTTTGGTTTAGATTGGTTTGGTTTATTTTGTTTTACGGCATATCAACCTCAATGGGTTATTTAATGCCAACAACATTTTTATGATAGATTCGTATGAATAGAGTATATATTCTTTGGTTTAGATTGGATTGGTTTATTTTGTTTTACGGCATATCAACACCTCAATGGGTTATTTAATACCGACAACATTTTTAGGATAGATTCGTATGAATAGAATATATATTCTTTTGTTTAGATTGGTATGGTTTATTTTGTTTTACGGCATATCAACCCCAATGGGTTATTTAATGCCGACAACATTTTTAGGATAGATTCGTATGAATAGAATATGTATTCTTTGGTTTAGATTGGTTTGATTTATTTTGTTTTACGGCATATCAACCTCAATGGGTTATTTAAATGCGAATAACATTTTTATGATAGATTCGTATGAATAGAGTATATACTCTTTGGTTTAGATTGGATTAGTTTATTTTGTTTTACGGCATATCAACACCTCAATGGGTTATTTAATACCGACAACATTTTTAGGATAGATTCGTATGAATAGAATATATATTCTTTTGTTTAGATTGGATTGGTTTATTTTGTTTTACGGCATATCAACCCCAATTGGTTATTTAATGCCGACAACATTTTTAGGATAGATTCGTATGAATAGAATATGTATTCTTTGGTTTAGATTGGTTTGATTTATTTTGTTTTACGGCATATCAACCTCAATGGGTTATTTAATGCCAACAACATTTTTATGATAGATTCGTATGAATAGAGTATATATTCTTTTGTTTAGATTGGATTGGTTTATTTTGTTTTACGGCATATCAACACCTCAATGGGTTATTTAATTCCGACACGATTTTTATTCCTGGTAATATTTTTATTCAAAAATGTATTGCTGGTAAAAATATTTCAAAAAATGTATTATTGGTATTAAAACCTATTTTTAAACTTTCATCGTGTTTTGACCCCTTTTGGAGGGTTAACTATTTGCCCATAGCTGGGACCCTGGCAGGTACTACCACTGCGAGTCGGGGTTGACCTGGGAACACCAGCAATTAAGATGTGGTTCCACGCTCTTCAAAACCTCTTAATCAGAGACCTTGCTGTCAGATGTAGTTTATCGTCTTACCCAGGACGCGGATGTAGTTTATCGTCTTATCCAGGACGCGGATGTAGTTTATCGTACACCATTCTTGGTCTGATCTGGCTCTTGTGAAAGTAGAAGAGAGCAGGAGAAGTCAGATACTTATTGGAGTGGTACAATATGAACAGTAGAGATCAGTTGATTATCTTTTAATACCTACTTTGTTTTATTTTTCATTTGTACCATCCGAGAAGAAGGTTGTTGCCAGTAGAATGATGATGACACTAAAAGAAACACAGCAATACTATCCTGTATTTTTACAATGAACAAATAGAACGCATAGTAAAAATAGATGACAAGAAATTACGGCCATAGCGCGTCGAAACACCGGTTTTCATCCGATTACCGAAGTTAAGCAATGTTAAGCCTGGTCAGTACTCAGAAGGGTGAACGCAGGAGAATATCAGATACTGTAACCTACTTGTATTTATGTATATAAGAGAGAGAGAGAGAGAGAGAGAGAGAGAGAGTGAAATTGTTATATAGGAATAAAATGTCGCTACCGACACTAGAGTTTGAACAAAGGTCACCAGGGAGCAAACAGAGGCGATCCCATTTTGAATAAGTAGATCACGTGATAGTAAAGGAAATGTAAACGATCGTCTTTTCTATTCTATCCTCTATTACTATACCGATCGCTATTCTCTATACTATTCACTATACTATTTCTCTATACTGATCACTATACGGATCACTATTTCTACTCTATCTTCTATTACTATACGGATCGCTATTCTCTATACTATTCACTATACTATTTCTCTATACTGATCACTACACGGATCACTATTTCTACTCTATCTTCTATTACTATACGGATCGCTATTCTCTATACTATTCACTATACTATTCACTATACTATTTCTCTATACTGATCACTATGCGGATCACTATTTCTATTCTATCCTCTATTACTATACGGATCGCTATTCACTATACTATTCACTATACTATTTCTCTATACTGATCACTATACGGATCACTATTTCTACTCTAGCGTCTATTATTATACGGTTCGCTATTCTCTATACTATTCACGGTACTATTTCTATATACTGATCACTATACGGATCACTATTTCTATTCTATCCTCTATTACTATACGGATCGCTATTCACTATACTATCTCTCTATACTGATCACTATACAGATCACTATTTCTACTTTATCCTCTATTACTATACGGATCGCTATTTTCTATACTCTTCACTATAATATTTCCCTATACTGATCACTATATGGATCACTATTTCTACTCTATCCTCTATTACTATACGGATAGCTATTCTTCATACTCTTCACTATAATATTTCTCTATACTGTTCACTAAACGGGTTACTATTCGAGCGAGTATTATCGAGCAATTACTATTTGTGCGAGTGATATTGGAAGGCGTCTGACACCAACATTGTTCAACGGCGTACTGCAACGAGCATTACGAAAGTGACAACGAGTGTTCGTTGACATCACAAAAGAGAGGGAGAGAGAAATATCTAGATAAAATTTTTTCTCATATTTAAGGATGCACTATTTAAAGCAATCTACCATCACATTGGCGTAGAGCAGCGTTTCTCAATCGGAGTTTCCTGAAACCCTAAGGTTCCGCAAAAGGTTCACAAGGGGTCCGCGAAAACAGGTGAGATAAACTAATTTACTTATGTTTATTTTTTTTACTTTTGAGTTTAGATTTTTTTTTTCTGTGTGTGAATGAAGACTCCTCGATTAAGTATTATAAACGAACAGTTTGAATTTTATTTAGCACTAGCAACATGACCCGGCGTTGCCTGTGCTTGATTCAAAAAATCGTACGACTCATACAGCAATCGCTATCACTTGACTTAAAATATTTTTGCCTTTCCTTGCCTTTAAAGGAGTGCCCTTTGCCGTGCTGATGTTGCTACATGCCTTACTTCTTGACTATCTCACACTGCGAATTTTTCTAAGGTCTATACTAAACATTAAATCTGTTACGAAAAAAGAACTAAACAAAATGAACACAAAACGATCAGCTTTTAAAAAAAGGACTCGTAACTGGAAAAAACGAATGAAAAAAGAATGTTAACAACAAATACTTTTTCACACCCAACCCAGTTCTGCGGAATCAGAATCAACGTTAAGTTAAAGCAAGCGAATGAGCCAATTGGAGATTTAAATTTTTTCCCACTTGTAACGAATGCAGCTATCGGTTTTTTTGCATGCAAGTTAACATTCGTGTCAGTCAGTTGTTGGCTCTCACGCTAGCCAGTAGAATCTTCCTGCCTATTCGTGGCAGCCAGCTATTGGCTCTCACTCTGGCCAGTACAAAATGGCCGCAAACTACATGCAAACTGCCGTAGATGGGAGTTGGGAAATGCAAAATCGGTTTTGGCCTTCCGTCTAACTTGGAGCCTGTGCATGTAAATTTTGGTGCAAATCCGTCGAAAATTGCGGCCGTTCATTCGTTACACACACACACATACACACACACACACACACACACACACACACACATCCTGCCTTTTATAGATAGAGATTACCAAAAATTTTGACAAGAAGTATTAATTATTCTTTAAATCAGTTATTCAAAAACATATACTATGATATTTTACCACGTAAGCTACGATGAAAATAAGATGAAAATAAGATGAGAAAGACATGGTATATAATTTTGTTTTGGGGCAGAGGTTCCTTGAGACATGTAATTTATTTTAAGGTTTACGCAAGGGTAAAAAAAGGTTGAGAAACGCTGGCGTAGAGAATATAGACGATCAAGGAAATGAAGAATGGGGTTTCTGGGCGTGGTGGGGTAATGAAATGGGGTTGTGTCTCGTCTGTCCGTGCGTCTTTTTTGTTAGCTCTCCTAAACCCTGTTCTGCCATCCATTCACATAGGCTCGCTACGTAGGCTCCACACTGGCTTCCTCTGTCCCTCTCGCCTTCCATATATCCTGTGAGTATCAAATTCATCAATCCCTCTTTCCTCACTATGTGACCTAGTAATTTCAACTGTCTTTTCCTGATGTATAAGTGTCCTTTTTTGTTTCCATTTTCTCTAAAACTTCCTCATTGCTCACATGTTCAGTCCATGATATTCTCAGCATCCTTTTGTAGAACCACATTTCTGTTACCTCAAGTCTGTTCTTTCACGTCTACATTATTACAGCAAGCTCCGGTATTTTATTGCCTTATCTTAACAGCTGTTAGGTAGGCGGTAACAGTTATTCTTCTAATTATTCTAAAGACTGTTGAGTAGAAATAATTGAGGGTTAGAATGCATTTATTTGGAGCATTCTAACCGACAGTTATTTCTACTGAAATATGATTATGATTATGCCCTGTTTATATAATTTATATATATTGTGACGTTTGGTGGCCGTTAATAATTCAGTATAATTCAAGACTTCAATGTCAAAATAAAACAGTATTTAATTACAACCGCATATAAATACTTAACAAGAACAAAGAAGTAAAAGTCAACCAAAGATAATTAACCATTTCAGTGAATACCTTGGCTCGGCTTGACGTCCGGTAAAACTTAAATCAAAAACCAAATCATCGACGCACAGTAATTCACACCAATTCGACTGGATAGTTCCACTCAATAGTCACTCAATAATCACTACAGTCAGTAGCCTGACACCACTATTTATACATCTGTCAGAAAATATATTCATATGTCTAGAGTATCACGTTCGCGCCTCGGTGTCGGTAGATATTTTCTTCCTATATGACAATATAGCTAGTTAGCAATATTTAAACTATATCGCGAGTTTAAAAATAACTTGTAGTTAAGCAATGTTGCATTTGCATTTTTTGCCTGAGTAATCGTAGAATTTTTATCGTTACATTTAATTCTATGAACGAATTGATTTTTATCTATGCAATTAACTATTGTCGCATGTAAGAAAGAAATATGTTTTGTAAATCATTAAAAATGAAAATATCTAAAGCTAACACTTGTACTGTTAAGCAATTACGAAAATAATTATCCAGTTTCATTGTTTATGCTTTCTGCCTGAGTAATGTTGGATTAGTGCAGAGAATTTCACGGAATGTTCCTGAAAGAAAGTGCCAATTCCAGTAATGGTCTTAAGAGTGCCCCTATAAAAAGAAAGAAAAAGTTGAATTTACTTTGTTGAAGTGAAGAATGAGTGAGGTGTACTATATATACGCGATGTGCGTCTGTGGTGAGTACGAAATAAAAATAACTCTCTTTTCTCCATCGTTTTCAAATTCGCGAGCCTACTCGAAAATTTATTTTGATCAACAGAAAAAGAGATTGGTTCCGAGCCCAAGGCAAAATTTAACGAGCCTATGTGAAAATTTAATTTAACCAATGGAAAAGCTTACAAAGTGAGAAAAAAATTAACGAGCCGATGTGAAATCGCTTTTTGATATAAATAGGTAGAGAAAGTTGAATCAAGCAGAGAGAGAGAGAGAGAGAGAGAGAGAGACATAGACACAGACAGAGATATAGACAGAGACAGCAGAAAGAAGCAGGCGGCAGAAAAGTCCAGAGTTCCACGCGACTTAACGTCGGTGTCAAATTATACGCTGATACATTATCAGCCTCTAATGAGAGCGAGGCAATTTCAAAGAATTCTATTCAACTCCAAAGCTAAGTACCGCAAATATATTTTTCATTCGCGTTGAATACAACCTTGTAACTTTTATGCAAAAAACGAACTTTCTCAGTTTGTTTTAAACATTTTGGAATATTACTTTGTGTTCGATGATTTAATACGAGCATTTTCTTTTCTTAGCAACTCATCGAAACTACGAATTTATTCCTTATCTTGTTTCGTTAAATATAAAACGTCTGTTTCCACGTCATCATCCCTCAATACTTCACATCTATTGCATGGAGCTCTAATTTAAATGTTCTAACAGGGGGCGGAAAGTGGGACATTGAGACCCGAAGACGTAAAGATGCCTTCCAAAAGCTAAGCAGAGTATTCAGAGACAGAAAACGTTCGTTAAAAACAAAGATGTATTGAACTGTTACATGATATGTATCCTCCTGTATGACAACAAATGCTGGATTCAAAGATGAGGAAGAGGCTTGAAACAACAGAAATATGGTTTTGCAGAAAGATGCCGAGGATACCGTGGACCAAACGTGTGAGCAACTACGAGAAAATGGAAACAAAAAGGACACTTGTACTTAACATCAGGAAGAAGCAGCTGAAATTTCTAGGGCACGTAATGAGAAAGGAGGACTCGGAAAATCTGATACTTACAGAAAAAATTGAGGGACATAGGAAAGCAGCGCGTAAGATACTTAATGAGCTTGAATAAATGGATAGTAGAACAGGGTTTAGCAGAAATAACAAGACAAAACTTATTAAGAACGATAAGAGAAGGAAGATGTGGAGAACCACGATCGCCTACGCCCTGAAAGGACACGGCACATAAAAGAAAATCTCGATTTTGACCCGAATTAAAAGAGAGAGCTAGCCTCTTGGAATTCACAGCATCCAGTTTTTTATTTCTTTTTGTGTATGCCCAAAACTGAAAATGGATTACTGCTGCTGATAGAGTTGTTAACGCATGCGTATCTAGTGAAATACTTTAACGTCTGCTACAGATTTTTATCTATACAATTACCTCTATTGTTGCACGTCAGAAATAATTTTGCTCTTTTTAATTCATTAAGAAGAAATATATACAAAGTAAGCTAATACGACTCCTACGTCAAAAAATGACGGCCATATTTAAGTAAATTTCTATTGAATTGGTTATATTTTCTACATGAGTAATTTAGGATTAGTGTCTATATAATTAACTTCGTTATTGCATGTAATAAAATATTTGGCTTTTTTAAATCGTTAAAATGAAGAAAATGTCCAAAGAAGATTAAAATGGAACGAAATAAATACAAAGCATTTTATTATCAACCTATTTTCACTGCTTACTGATTAGATATTCCATTGGTTTACTTATTGGCGTTCAAAAATATAATAACTATCTCAGTAATTGGCTATTCCTTACTTTGCTCGATTCAACAGTAGCAGCAACGGAAGTAATGTAATCGGCAGGGAACAACGAAGTCCCAGATTTCATAAAACGCTGACTGAGCCCTATTCGGTCTCCTTTTCTTATTCAGCCGCCGCTGCCTTTAAGACCAGCTCTTTTCCCACTTTTCCTTTTCAGCGCTCACTACCTTCAAGGCCAGCTCTTTTCCCCACTTTTCCTTTTCAGCGGCCACTACTTTCAAGGTCATCTTTTTTTCCACTTTTCTTATTCAGCGCCTGCTATCTTCAAGGCCAGCTCCTTTTCCACTTTTCCTTTTCAGCGGTCACTACCATCAAGGTCAGCTCTTTTCCCACTTTTACTTTTCGGCGGTCACTACCTTCAAGGCCAGCTCTTTTCCCACTTTTCCTTTTCGGCGGCCACTACCTTCAAGGCCAGCTCTTTTTCCACTTTTCTTATTCAGCTGCCGCTACCTTCAAGGCCAGCTCTTTTCCCACTTTTCCTTTTCAGCGGTCACTACATTCAAGACCAGCTCTTTTCACACTTTTCCTTTTCAGCGGCCACTACTTTCAAGGTCAGCTCCTTTTCCACTTTTCTTATTCAGCCGCTGCTATCTTCAAGGCCAGCTCTTTTCCCACTTTTCCTTTTCAGCGGTCACTACCTTCAAGGCCAGCTCTTTTCCCCACTTTTCCTTTTCAGCGGTCACTACTTTCAAGGTCATCTTTTTTTCCACTTTTCTTATTCAGCGCCTGCTATCTTCAAGGCCAGCTCCTTTTCCACTTTTCCTTTTCAGCGGTCACTACCATCAAGGCCAGCTCTTTTCCCCACTTTTACTTTTCGTCGGTCACTACCTTCAAGGCCAGCTCTTTTCCCACTTTTCCTTTTCAGCGGCCACTACCTTCAAGGCCAGCTCTTTTTCCACTTTTCTTATTCAGCTGCCGCTACCTTCAAGGCCAGCTCTTTTCCCGCTTTTCCTTTTCAGTGGTCGCTAACTTCAAAGCCAGCTCTTTTCCTACTTTTCCATTTCACCTTCAAGGACAACTGGTAGGACAACTCACAACCCCTGCCGCAAAAGACACAAATCAGTCCTTGTTCCTCGTGGAAACAAGTGGAGAAATCTCCCGTCGAGACTCCTACCCAAATGAAAAACTACTCACAGCCCTTGCTGCAGAAGTCCCGTACCAGTCCTAGCAGTTTGACACTTAAACTTCTCGTTCCTAGTGTGGAACAAGTTGAGAAATCTCTCTTTACTAAACATTTGCTCAAGGGAAGAACTCTTTTAACTGGGAAAACCAACACCTTTTCCCGCATTAATTTTGCACTGTCTTTCGACAACGAATAAAAGCTGTTAAACAGTTATTTCGAGCCTTGAGTTTTGTTCATTCCCCTCTATACACTGCTGAGAATACAGACACACAACCTGGAAAATTCCCCCACAGTAATGCTTCTGCTACAATAATGGAATTTTTCATTAGTAAATTTTGAAGAACAGGTTCTATGGCCTATAAATTACTTTGTTTTATACAGTATATATAATATTATTGTGCTGTGATCTATGAAAAATATTGGTGAAAATTTCAAGGGCAAGTAATCGATGTGAATTCATTAATTAAACGTGTACAGTTGTTTTAATTATTTAAATATGAAGCCCTATTAATTTATTCTGTTTAATTGGATTGGCTTAATTCTTTAAGGTCTTAATTCGGCATAATCTATCAAAGTAACAAATAAAAGTCCTACTATTTAACCCATAACTGAGAGGAGGAAATGGATTCATACCTCAAGGATATTTACACGTAAGTAACAAGTGTAAATTCTACTATTTAACCGATAGCTAGAAGAGGAAATGGATTCAAACCTCAAGGATATTTACACGTAAGTAACAAGTGTAAGTTCTACTATTTAACCCATAGCTAGATGAGGAAATGGATTCAAACCTCAAGGATATTTACACGTAAGTAACAAATGTAAGTCCTACTATTTAACCCATAGCTAGGAAAGGAAATGGATTCATGCCTCAAGGATATTTACACGTAAGTAACAAGTGTACGTTCTACTATTTAACCCATAGCTAGAAGATGAAATGGATTCATGCCTCAAGGATATTTGTACGTAAATAAAAGTGAGAAATAAATGTCCTACTATTTAACACGGATGGAGTGGGGAGGAAATGGATTCATATCTCAAGGATATTTGCACGTAAGTAAAATTAAAAATGAAAGTCCTGCTATTTGACCCATAGCTGGGAGGAGGAAATGGATTCATACCACAATGATGTTTACACGTAAGCAAAATTAAAAATGAAAGTCCTACTATTTAACCCATAGCTGGGAGGAGGAAATGGATTCATACCTCAAGGATATTTGCACGTAAGTAAAAGTAACAAATAAAAGTCCTACTATTTAACCCATAGCCGAGAGAAGGAAATAGATTCGTACCTCAAGTATGTAAGTGAATGTAGCAAATCCGGCTGGAATTCGAACTCGGCTCTCCGATTTCTCATTCCCAGCCGCTATCCGCTACACAACCCGAAAGCGAATTTATGTAGACTTATTTGTAAGGGTAACTTCTGTTGAAAGCGCAACCAATTTAAACGTTTGTCAATTTTTAAGAGGCCAGAGGCTTACTGAATGCGATCCTTGTACGAACGTAGAGGTACATGAATGAGTGCATATTATGAGGATATATAGAATAGATATCGATTGAACCTAGACTGGAAGATTGCGGTGATTGGGGAAACACCCCCACCACAGAGTGACAGAAAATGACAGAGTGAAGAAACTGAGTGGAATTTTTAAAACATTATTTCACCCCAAGCAAGGCAATAAAGTAACTAAGACACAAGGTTTACTGAATGTGAAAGGAAATGAAAAACGAAGAAAACCATTATTAAGAACAATAAAAGAACAAAAATTAAGAAGACAAAAGAGAACGGTTGACATTGCATTTAGATTTTTGAAAACGTGAAATGCGAGAGAAGAAACTGTTAGCATAGAACTTACGGTTACATCTAGCCATTTCAACTGTAAAATGATAAAGCAATTTTATAGTACGCTTAAATTCATTAAAGAGAAAAGTAATATTTATTTCAGTTGCGATACAGAAAATGTTGTACAAAGCCTACATGGAGAGTGGGGAAGGCTGGTTTTCCTCTGGGTTATATCTAAACTTAGCTAGCTCACAATCACTGGCCTAAACGTACCACTATATTCCTTACACCAAAACAACATATTCTTACTATTCTTACGACAGTCACCATAATACCACCGAGTCTCTATAAGGAAAGCTCACCAGAACAATTACTACGGAAATATTTCTCGAAAAGACACTAGGAAGCTACGCTACAGCGGCGGGAAAGTCACTGAAGCGGAGATGCCAGACCAGGACCAATACTATTGCAGATTGAATTCCTCCTTGCAAAAGAAATACGAAGTGAATGAAGATGATGTGTATGGAATGAAATATTCATTTTTTTTCCTTTTTTATTTCACCCCAAGCAAGGTGACAATGCTACTATAACAGGGGGTTACAGGGAGTGACGGTGAAATAGAATGAGAATGTCAGTCAGTTATGCGCCATGCGTGATATATGACTGACGAGGCAGATTTTTTTCCTACAGTAAGGTTTTTTTTCCAGGGTTTATTTTTACTTATTTCTTAGATACAACGGTTGAAAGTTTAATTTAACAATTAGACAATTTTGCT
Organism: Acanthosepion lycidas; assembly: GCA_963932145.1. Classification (NCBI taxonomy): domain Eukaryota; kingdom Metazoa; phylum Mollusca; class Cephalopoda; order Sepiida; family Sepiidae; genus Acanthosepion; species Acanthosepion lycidas. The sequence continues at coordinate 50,218,126 of OZ010612.1, forward strand.
GTCACACGATTTGGAAAATTTTCCTGTTACACCCGGTCCATTTCACTTTTGACCCATTTGAAAATATCTGTCTATATCTCTGAGATGAGGTATTATGTACCCTATTTACATTATTCGGACTATTGTCATCATCTTTGTCGCCATATTTATTACAACGTTTCGGCCTTTCAGTATCTGTCTATATCTCTGAGATGAGGTATTATGTACCCTATTTACATTATTCGGACTATTGTCATCATCTTTGTCGCCATATTTATTACAACGTTTCGGCCTTTCAGTATCTGTCTATATCTCTGAGATGAGGTATTATGTACCCTATTTACATTATTCGGACTATTGTCATCATCTTTGTCGGCATATTTATTACAACGTTCCAGCCTTTCAGTATCTGTCTATATTTCTGAAATGAAGTATTATGTACCCTATTTACATTATTCGGACTATTGTCATCATCTTTGTCGGCATATTTATTACAACGTTTCGGCCTTTCAGTATCTGCCTATATTTCTGAGATGAGTTATTATGTACACTATTTACATTATACGGACTATTGTCCTCATCTTTGTGGCCATATTTATTTGACCGTTACTCAACGTCCTAAACCTGAGAGGTTGTGAAAATTTTTAAAAAATCGTACGTCCCAATGAAGGCAAGAATATGGCCTTGAGTAATCTCTACCTGCATCACACAACATTGATTTTGTGCTAAAAGGTACAGGGTACTATTTCAGCTGTAAAGAAGTTTCTTATTTTATATTGTCTAATGTGTCACGTCTGTGTTGTTCATCTGCGACGACGTCGAATTTGAGAGTTTGAGAATTTACAGAAGGTATAGAATATATTTGTGGGACGCGAGTGAGTATCTGCATCAATATTGTCTGACCCTTTAATACCCAACGTAAATTGGGATATAGAGTCAAGTTGGACATCTTTAGATGTATATTTGTCAGAATTCACGTGTAAAACGTCCGTGAGGGGTCTGTGAAAATGGTGAAGTTTCGGCCTTTGAGCAAATGTCTAAAATGTCGATACATGGCACAGTGGATGAAGGCGCTGGTTAGATCCAGTGACAGGACCCAAATAGTTCAATAACCGGTTAAGGCAGTGGAGAACTTGGAGAGGGGAATTAACAGGAGATAACTGATAACTGACATCCATTAGACATGGCACGTGGAACTAGATCAGTCTACCCCAGTGAGCGAAATAAAGGGTTCAGTTCGACATTCCAACCACCTGAAGAAGGCCGGAGCGTACGACAGCCGAAACGTTGTAATAAATATGGCGACAAAGATGATGACAATAGTCCGAATAATGTAAATCGTGTACATAATACCTCATCTCAGAAAAAAGGACAGACACTGAAAAGCCGAAACGTTGTAATAAATATGCCGACAAAGATGATGACAATGGTCCGAATAATGTAAATCGTGTACATAATACCTCATCTCAGAAATATAGACAGATACTGAAAGGCCGAAACGTTGTAATAAATATGGCGACAAAGATGAGAACAATAGTCCGAATAATGTAAATAGTGTACATAATACCTCATCTCAGAAATATAGACAGATACTGAAAGGCCGAAACGTTGTAATAAATATGGCGACAAAGATGAGAACAATAGTCCGAATAATGTAAATCGTGTACATAATACCTCATCTCAGAAATATAGACAGATACTGAAAGGCCGAAACGTAATAAATATGGCGACAAAGATGATGACAATAGTCCGAATAATGTAAATAGTGTACATAATACCTCATCTCAGAAATATATACAGATTCTAAAATGTCACATAGACAAATAAATTGCGAGCAGCTACCCGTAGAAAGTGCTATATTTTTGTTGGACGTTGTTTAGTTTTAAAGAGAAAAAAGAAATCGGTTTGCGTACGCCATTTTGCTTTTGATAGAATTCGAAGAAGCATCGGTCGTCATCATTAGTGTTGAGTTCTCGTCTTCTGTCATGAAAGTTTTGTGAAGTCAGTTGGCGCTTTTTTTTTTTTTTTTTTGCTCCATGAAGAGCAGGTAAGGAGTCTCCTTCAAGGGTTATCTTTGCATTTTTGTTCTTCTGTATTTGCAGTAAATTTGTTAGGGGTGTCAAAATTTGGGTGCAATCTGGAATAAATCTTCGGTAGTAATTAATTAGACCCGATGAATCATGGTAGTTACCGCAACTATGTTGGTTGAGGGAAGTGTTGTAGTGCTGCGACGACTTCTGGAACGTGCGTAATACCACGTGATTAAAGAAAGTTAGTTTTGAAACTGTAAAGTCGCATTCATTTGTATTCATTTCCAGGCCAAAATGTGTTTTTTTTTTCAAATACTTGTCTTAAATGTTCATAATTTTCTTTGATATCGTTGTTATCAATGTGAATATCGAAATGTGTGGTGTTTTATAAGAACATTTTACAGAAAGTAGGCTCTCAAAAATGGGATTTTAGTTTTTGGTCAAATACTTTACACGGTGATGTTAATTTTTACCCAATAGACACTTTGATTTAAACGGTGTAATTGTATTGTGCAATCTTGTTGGTACGATTGTGATATTGCCTGTTTTGGGGTAGAAAATAAAGTTTGGGCGTGTTTTAACATGGTATGGGAATGGGTATGTAATTGTCTTGAAAACAAGTTTTATTTCCTATAATTATTTTTTCATCTTAATTCTCTTGCTTTTACACAAAGTTGTAAATTGTCTGAATTTTCTTAGAGAAAGCATTGTCAATTATTATTAATTTTTACTTAGTATTTCTTTCATCTTATTTCTCTTGCTTCCACACCAAGTAATAATGGTCTTAAAACATGTTTTTTAATTCCATTAGCTTTTATTGATCGCCTTTTTGAGTATTGATGCTGTTTCCTTCCGAAGCATCGATTTGAGCTGGCGTGGAATGTTAACATTTTGAATATTATGTCATTATTTCCACTGTGAGTTACATATGCTATCCATTTTAGTTGTTACCGTTATTGGTAGTCCTCAGTAATGTAGTTTCTGTTATTTGCTATAGTTCTTAGTTTGTGATTCCGTAGTACCAATCCCCAAGATTCAAGTATGATCTTTGTCAAGACTCCGGCTTAACACGCACAAAACCATAGCTCATCATTGATCTTACGAAGCGCTTGTATACAACTAAAAATATAGAAATTAATACTATTTTAATAATATATATATAGTTATGATCGTCTTAAGTACTTTGTAGAAATATTTTAATGAAAAACAATAATAATGGAATTTTTCGTGCAAATTGTAAATTTTTGTCTTTTGGTTTTATACACAGGGCGAACGTAGGGACAAACAGATGGACTTTTTTCCATTGCCGAAGTCATAATGTATAAAAAGTCCAGCGTTAGACAGACCAATATCGATTGTTCGTCTGTTTTATGTTTCTCTCGTCTGCGCGGTATTGCTTTGAAAATTGCAGTAAATTATTTCATATCCATCCAAGCAAGGTTATTTTCGTATATCTATCTATCTATCTATCTATGACAGCCTTTTCATGTCTATCACAAACTTTTATATCTATCTATCTATCTATCTATCTATCTATCTATCACAGCCTTTTCATATCTATCTATCTATCTATCTATCTATCTATGACAGCTTTTCATGTCTATCTGTCTATTCGTCTATCTATGACGACCTTTTCATATCTATCTATCTATCTATCTATGACAGCTTTTCATGTCTGTCTATCTATGACGGCCTTTTCATATCTATCTATCTATCTATCTATCTATCTATCTATGACGATCTTTTCATGTCTGTCTATCTATTTACAACAAACTTTCTACATCTATCTATCTATCTATCTATGACGATCTTTTCATGTCTGTCTATCTATTTACAACAAACTTTCTACATCTATCTATCTGTCTATCAGAGGCTTTCCGCTTTTCATATCTATCTATCCATCTATCTATCTATGACAGCTTTTCATGCCTGTCTATCTGTCTATCTATGACGGCTTTTTCATATCTATCTATCTATCTATCTATCTATCTATCTATCTATCTATGTGTGCGTGCGCGTGCACGCGCGCGTGTGTAAACAAAAAGCGATCCTTTGAAGATTTCAAGAATTCTATGAAAATATTCAAAGCAATCATAGTTCTGAATATCATATTTCAAAGAACAAAAAAAAAATTCTGTTTCGTTTTTGGCATCGTTTAACATCTGACATTTTCAAGAGATCATTCAGTGCAAAATGAATGATGCCCCCCCCCTACCCCAATAAAAAGAAAACTGGAAAAGTAAAGTGGCTGTTAGTAAGTCATTCTTCAAAATGGAAGAAAAATAGAATGGAAAAGAAATATTTGAAAAATTGCGTTTAAAAAATAAAAAAAAATAAAAAATATCTGTAAAAAAAAATTTCTTTTTAACTTTGATTTGGCGATGTACAAGGTTTAGACGCAGACGGAGAACCAACCACGTCTGGTGATATAGTAAGTAAGGTAAAGATGGAGCGGCTTAGGTCAGCTACAATGATCTCTACAAAACGTTATCGAAATGGCTACATATGACAGGCTATTCCTATCTATCTATCTATCTATCTATCTATCTATCTATCTATCTATCTATCTATCTATCTCTCTCTCTCTCTCTCTCTCTCTCTCTCTCTATATATATATATATATATATATATATATATATATATATATATATATATACACGTTTCATTAAATAAATAGGTATATATATATATATATATATATATATACCTATTTCATTCTGTTTATATCTATCTATCACAGTTTGTTTATATCTGTATATCAAACTATTTCATCTTGTTCATATCTATCTATCTATCTATCTATCTATCTATCTATCTATCTATCTCTCTCTCTCTCTCTATATATATATATATATATATATATATATATATATATATATGTATATATATATATATATATATATATATATATATATATATACACGTTTCATTAAATAAATAGGTATATATATATATATATATATATATATACCTATTTCATTCTGTTTATATCTATCTATCACAGTTTGTTTATATCTGTATATCAAACTATTTCATCTTGTTCATATCTATCTATCTATCTATCTATCTATCTATCTATCTATCTCAGTCTGTTTATCTCTATCTATTTCAGTGTTTACATCTATCTGTCTATATATCTATATATCTATTTCATCTTGTTCAGCACTGAGTCTGTTTCTATCTATCTATCTATCTATCTATCTATCTATCTATCTATCTATCACTTCCTTTTCATATCTATCTATCTATCTATATATATATATAAATATTCATACACGTTTCATTAAATAAATAGGTATATATATATATATATATATATATATATGTATGTATGTATCTATGTATGTATACCTATCTATTTCATTCTGTTTATATCTATCACAGTTTGTTTATTCATCTTGTTCATATCTATCTATCTATCTATCTATCTATCTCAGTCTGTTTATCTCTATCTATTTCAATGTGTTTACATCTATCTATCTATATATCTATATATCTATTTCATCTTGTTCAGCACTGAGTCTGTTTCTATCTATCGATTTCAGCTTGTTCATATCTATCTATCTATCTATCTATCTATCTATCTATCTATCTATCTATCTATCTATCTATCTAACTATCTATCTATCTATCTATCACACCCTTTTCATATCTATCTATCTATCTATCTATCTATCTATCTATCTATCTATCTATCTATCTATCTATCCTCAATATTCATTCAAGAATCCCACTAGATGACAACGCCACTTTTAATATATATTTGCATCGTTGAAATGAAAACTTTTGATTGTTACTTTTTGTACTTTTCTTGCATGTAACTTGTTGTTGTTGTTGTTGTTCTTTTCACTTTTATGTCATCCTTTTTTCCGATTTTTATCTTTTCTCTTCCTTCATTGTTTTAATTTTCTCTTAATACTTGCTTCAACACGTGTACACGTGTATGTGTGCGTGTGTATATATATATATATATATATATATATTATAATATATAATATATTATAAAATATGATTCCTTCGCTACATAAGAGTTCTCATGTTTCAAAAACGAGAGCCGAAATCATCCAAATAATTAATAAAATTAAGTTGGATTGAGGTGTTTAGTCACGTTTCATCTTCAAGCGAAATTTTAGGAATCGGCTCTCGTTTTTGAAACATGAGAACTCTTATGTAGCGAAGGAATCATATTTTTAAACAAAAAATATTATTATAATATAAGCTCTACTTCTGTATGGAGCACTGTTTTTTAAAAATAAAAACAAAAATACTAAAGAACCCCGGATTATGCACCCAACGTGTTCTTTTCTATTTTCTGCATACCTGCACAAGGATATATATATATATATATATATATATATATATATATATATATATATATATATATATATATATATACTTACGCACATGCAGGCACGTCTGCATAAAGTGCTTGAACATTAATTTGTTGTTAATTCTCAATATTACATTTGAATGGGTGCCTATCCTTGATTGGTAAACTAAACGGGAATTTTGGCTTGATTTTTTTTACAAGAAAGTGGATATTAGAACTTAAGTTAAAACTTAAATTTGCATTTTAATTTGCTTCATTCAACTGTGTATCCATATATATTATTTCAAGTGCCATTCGTTTGTGGCTGTTTGGTTGTTCTTGGTATCTGGGAAGAACTCGAATTCTTTTGGCAGAAGGTCTAGAGTCAACTGTTACCTTCTCCACATAGCCACATAAGCTTTGCCTCTTACACTGGTAACCCTCTACCTCAAGTGGCCTTCAGGCCTTGTACAGAGTGAACGCCACTGTAAAAAAAAAAAAAAATAAATAGATAAAAATTAAATAATTAAGCAATACAGTTTTCATTTAAAATGGTTTATGAAACATATGCTATATTTTTAGGGAGGGCAATAATGACTGATTTAAATCTCTTGATGGAGGCAAAAGGGTAAGGATTATCCATTCCTTCTTAAAGATAAGGAATTTAGCATCCAGTTTAGCATATCAAATGACAAAGACTTGACTTAGATATGGAAGCCATGTGCTCAGTGTCTCGAGTTTTTTTGTTTTTTTTAAAATAAAGATTTTCTTAAATATAAAATAATTTATAACTTACTCTTCTGTTAACTTGGAGTGCACGTGACTCCTTTTTGGGGTGCATTATTGCACTCGGGCTTGAGATTATAAAAAAAAAAAAGAAAAGTTTGCCAACAATTGAAATGGCAGCTTCTCGAAATCCATATACTTCTTATATTTTTCTTTTTTTCGGAAAACAAAACGGTAAAATGGTATTTAATTAAAATGGATGAACTTCCGCTATTTATACAAACTTTTAAATAAGGCTGTTTACTTATGCCATATCGCGTTAAAACACCAGTTTTTAATCTTGTTATGGGATCTTACCCAGAATAATAATAATGGAATATTCCATACTTAAAAAATACTGTGCCTCAGGAGTAGGCAAGGAGTCAGTCAGTCGCTGACTTTCTGACCGACTGTTCGGTTGAACTCTCTGCCTTCAGGCGGATAGGAACCCGAACGAGGCTCCGCCATGGGGCGGAGTCTCGTTCGGGGAGGTAAACCAGCCCTGAGCCCGTTTATACGGGTTCAATGGGCATATTTTGGGGTCGAGCCCACGGGCTCGGAGAACCCACAATAAATAACCGACATTGTGTCACATGATGCCCAAGTGTGTGTGTGTTTTGACTGAATATCGTCAGTCAGTCGCTCAAGTCTTGACCGGCTGTTCGGTTGAACTCTCTGCCTTCGGGCGGGGAGCAACCGGAAGGAGGCTACGCCAAAGGGCAGATTCTCTTTCGAGGAGGTAAGCCGACCCTGAACCCGTTTATACGGGTTCAATGGTCATATTTTGGGGCCGAGCCCACGGGTTCGGAGATCCCATGATAAACCGCCCCGTGCCACATGATGCCTTCGTTGGGGGTGGGTGACTAAATATCGTCAGTCAGTAGTTCAAGTCGAGTCAGAGGCAGTCCGAAACAGAGTCGCGTTCAGACAATTACTGCAAGACATTGGAATAGTGATACTGGTCGAGACTACACTGTTCTCTCTACTAAACCTGATTGTTCATACTAACACTTCTACTTCTCTGTATATATTCCTGTTTGTAATATATCTGTGTTATTCCATACCCGTGTTCGAGTTCTTCTTTATTGGTTCTACCTTGGACTATCACCGTGGTACAAGGAACCGGACCATAACAAATATGAAACACTGAAGTCAAGCAATGTTGAGCCTGGTCAGTACCTAAATCTATCTGCTCTAGCTTTTTAAAAATAAAGATTTTTTAAATATAAAAATAATACGCGAATTACTCTTCTGTTAACTTCAGGCGTAACTGGCTAAGTTACAGAGCGCATTTGTGCGCTCGGGCGCCACCGATTGAGGAATGCTATTCTAAAGTAAAGAGTTTTCCTTCGATTGTAAAAGATACGCCATTGTTTGGCGCATCGCCAGACACTGTGCCAATCATCTTCAAACTGAAGTTGTGAAGGTGTTAGCTTTAGCAATGAACAGAACACCACATCTAACACCAAATGACGCCAGTCAGAGTGTCCGACCAAACAAGCAGTGACATAAATATACGAACGTCTTTACACACTGGGGAGAGAGAAGAAGACATGTTGTAAATGGACGAGACAGTGTGTTGTTTTATTGCACCAAACTTGGAAATAATATAGATATCCAGAAGATTAGATAAGTTGTAAGAACACCGCCAGTCACGTTGGAAAAATGGTATTTGACGGTTGCTGCTGCTATAATGCTAAGCTCTTCGCAATGAATAGAGCACTCTGGCAGCTGATAATGCTTATATCATGTATATAATGGGTTAAAAATCCCCTTTCTTCGTAGCGTGCGCCTAAGAGTAAGATTCTCCGACTGATTTCAAATCGGTCGCGTTCGATCCCGGCTTGAAGCAATCGCGTGTCTAGCCACACAGAAGAGCTGTGATACAGCGAAAAGTCTGTGGATGACTATATATATATATATATATATATATATATATATATATATATACAGGGGTTGGACAAAATAATTGGAACACTTCTTAAATTCAAAGAAAATTTATTTAATATGGAGTTGGTACTCCTTTAGCCTCACAGACAGCTTTAATACGTCTAGGAATGGAATCATACAGCTTCCTGACTTCATCCAGAGGAATTTTCAGTCATTCTTCTATTAAAATCTTCTCCAGCTCTTTACGACACGACGGTGGAGGATAGCGGCTGCTAACTTGTTTCTCCAAAATGCACCACAAATGTTCAATAATGTTGATATCTTGAGATTGGGGAGGCCACTCCATGTGTTGTAGCTCACTTTCATGCTCTTCATACCAATTCTTAACCACTCGATCGGTATGTATTGGAGCATTATCGTCTTGGAAGATGCAGTCACCATCAGGGAATAAAATCTTGGCCATTGGATAGTCTCTTTTTGTTGCATGAAAGATTTCCAAGCAACCACAAACTCGCTTTCACGACGCTTGACTCTACACTTGAATGATAACTCTAACATTTTTAGGCATTTAAAACAACATGCCTGCTCGCATACACAATTCCGGAAAATCCTCGTTGAAAATACATTTATACTTAAACATGAAAACAATATACAAAAACTAAAAATTCTTGAAGCTATATACATAAAACAATTGAAACCTAACTTGAACAAAATAAACTACGAAATCTCCACAAATATTCTTAAATGCCTATAATTGATAACAAAAGCCATTGGTTTATACCAACGGCTTCCCATACTTAACACTTCTCGTTTTCACTCTCGTATGTATGACGTCACGAGCTGCGGTGCGATTTTCGCTTCCGTGTCTCGTATACGCGAGTTTGTGGTTGCTTGGAAATCTCATTATTGTTTTGTCCGTGTATTGTTTAATATATTGAAATTTAACTGTCATCTTTGATAATGGCTTATGTAAGCCGAAAGCTTAGATAGGATTAAAAAACATGTATCAATATGTTTTTCTTCCATCTTTCAATTATAATGTTATTAAGCTTATCAGACAATATGAAAGGAATTTACTTAAAATAAATAGACAAAACTTGTCTATATTATTTAATGAAACAGGCATCAATGAAAAAATGCTGCCTAAATACACAATATATAAATACACAATATATAAATACACAAGATATATATATATATATATATATATATATATATATATATATATATATATATACACAGATAGATAGATAGAATAATGATAATAGCACTCAACAAACGGAAGCAGGAGATATATACAGATCGGAATGTAAACATAGGTTAAAAATTCAAAGAAAACTGCATACATTATATAAAGGCAATACACGAAAGGTTATTCGTGAGCATGAACGGATTTTGTTAAAAAAAATCAGACATAATATCTGTACTTTATTTAATCAGACATGCCTAAAAGAGAATTTGCTGCCTAAATACACACACACACACACACACACACACACATATATATATATATATATATATATATATATATATATATATATATATATAAACTAAAATTATATTAAAAATTTTATTACGAGCGCAAAGCCGAGTGATTACAATATTTATCATCCTCCTATGAGAATCGATTTGTCAGGTGATTTCTTGATAAAGGTGATCCCAGCAAGCGGCACTTTTGCAAAATGTCTAAAACCATATGATAGGTTGACCCAAGACTTGTGAATGAAAATAGGTCGGATATTTGTGGTATCACGAAGTCACAAGTGATCGTGGCCAAGGTTATGAGTGTGCTGGCATTGTGAGAAAAAATTGATTAGGTCACACTTAGAAACCTTAACTAAGATATGCTCAGTAATACAGTAAATTCGACCTCGCTAACCGAACGCTCCTCGTGGCCAAATCGGTTAAAGGCAGGTCAAGCTAAATGACGGTTCCGTATAGGATACAGGTTCGAATCCTGTCGGAGGACGAATATTTTCTATGAAAATTTCTCGGACATTCAGGCCAGTAAATGTTGTTTAATGCTGTTTATTATAAAACACAGCATTTACTTAAATATTTGTATCCATAAAAAGAATGTATAAACATAAAAGTGTTTTAAAATAATTGTCGGACTTTGTCCATTTCATAATGTGTGACGTCATTTGTTTACATTTGATACGCCATGAGCAGATATGAATGTACGTGAGAGATTCATGAAAGATTGTAGTTTAAAGGCAGTAAATTCGACCTTGCTAACCGAACGCTCCTCTGTGGCCAAATCGGTAAAGGCACGTCAAGCTAAATGACAGTTCCGTATAGGACACGGGTTCGAATCGTGTCGGAGGACGAATATTTTCTGTGAAAATTTCTCGGACATTCAGGCCGGTAGATGTTGTTTAATACTGTTTATTATAAAACAGAACATTTACTTAAATATTTGTATCTATAAAAAGAATGTATAAACATAAAAATGTCTTAAAACGTGTAAGATTGTCGGGATAAAAATTGAAATTGTCCAACATGACACAGAGAACGAATTTTGTTAGCATCTGACCTAGCAATTGGTCTTTCCAGTTGTTGTCATCCGAGAACGTTAGTCCAAGAAGGCGCAACGAGTCTATCCTGTAGAGTTTAGCATCAGCCATGCTGATGGAAGGTAGAAATGGACATCTCAGATGATTAATAGAGAGCAGTTTCGATTTTGAAGCGTTAAAATCAACAAGCCATTGTTCTCGTTAAGAACAGACTGAAGGTCGTCTTGGATATCAGCCGCCATTTTGACATTATCGACCTGATCAGACTTACTATCGAAACAAGAGTAAAAGGTTGTGTTATCAGCGTAGATATCAAGTTGAGAGCTGTGCCACCTGGAAGCTCATTCCTGAAAATCAAAAACAAAGTAGGACTAAGGATTAAGCCCTGGGGTCACCTGCATTAGTACGAAAAGAACTGGAACTGTGGTTTATTAATTCAGTTTAGTGAGCAGTTTAGTTTAAAATGTGTTAAAATTAACAAGCTGTTCGTTGCCTCCGTTAACAACAGACTGAAAGTCTTGGAATGTATTTTCACTTCAAATATTCAAGACTAAAATTTCTTTAGTACGAAATGAAAAAAATAATTGAAGCAGACGACACTTCATAAAACATTTATTAACAGATCTGTAAGACGGACCGCTTTTTCTAAGGACCGCATATCTTATATCAACCTATTTCTGGAGAGTTTCCTTGTTCGAGAACGGGACGAACGTAACCTTTCACAGATCATGTTACAAAAGCAGGTATTACAAGATACATTGTGATGCTGCTAGCAGCACATCGCTTGTTTGTCCAAAGATATGGCAGACATAATCGGAAAAACATGGCGTTTTCTCTCTAATTTTGTAATTCTTATTCTATGGTGTTTTTTTCTTTCCTGTTTCTTTTTATTGAACATTGAAAAGCATTGGCTAAAATTGAAAAAAAAAAAAAAAAAAAAAAATAGAATAAAAAAAATTTAAGTAAATAAAAGATATTCCAGGAAGCAAGTGTTGCTATGACAACCAGCGAACATCGAAAAATATATTTGTTGAAACTGCAGAATGAATCCATCCGGTTGTTAAGGCAACTTCCCGAGCATCTGGAAGCTGACAAGGATATAAAACATTTTTAACAATGAAAAGATCGAATTGCAACGTACAAAAAATATATTTACCCGGCCTCCCCACCAAGGCTGGATGTGACACAAGGTCGTTTTAACTTAGGGAGTACCATACGCATATTTATGCCAACGGGCACAAAACCGTGTTTCTTATGATATGCTGTCTTGAAATTTCTACTTTAATAATTTCACCCCAAGCAAGGCAATAAAGTCACCGAGAAGCAAGGAGGTTACTGGCTATGGGAGCAGAGAAGAACAAAAATTATAAAGGAGACGGGGGAATCAAAGAAAAAAGAATTAAGAAAACAAAATGATATTAGAGTCATCTTATTGTTGGAACAATTCTGAATATTTTAAATGTCTTAGTTAATAAGAAAAATTAATCAAGCAGTTTAGTATAAATCTTATGGAAATCTCCTGTCATCTTGTTCATTCCCCCGGGGGTGGGAAATTAGCAATTTGCATATATAATTACCTTTATGCGTTTTAAGGGTTGAACGGTCGATGAATTTTGGATATTTTTTCAGAATGTGTACGTTAAAAAAATATTCTGAAAATATATCCAGAATCGTGCTGTTTTTACCCCAAGCAAGGCAATAAAGCCGCTAAGCCGCAAGAAGTTACTGCGGGTGAGAGCATAGGTGAAAAAGATAAAATTATAAGGGAGAGAGAACAACCAAAGGACAGGAATTAAGAAAAGTAGAGTGACTATAGATTCAATTTAATGTTTGAACAATTCTAAAGGTTTTGTTTTCCAAATTTCACACCTTAATCAGCTGACAATGTATTATACAGGTAATATATTGCAAAAATTATCTTATGTACAAACACCACCCACACAACATATATATATATATATATATATATATATATATATATAAAGAAATATAGTCTTAAGGTGTGCTATATTTATGGAATAAAGTGCTCAATATCAGAGATAGAGCGTGTGTAAATATAAAAGTGAACATAGAAGTCAACACTTAGAGGCGACAGTCTGTTTGATGCTATATGCAATCGTCAGGCCTGACTGCTGGAAGTCCTCTTCGATCCTTCCTGTCTTCAAGAACTCCAGCGACCCCTCTGACCCTTCCAACTACCGTCCTATCAGTCTCCTTCCCCTCTTCGGCAAAGTCTTCGAAGCCCTAATCAATACCGGGGTGGTTAACCACCTCACATCCCATAATACTGTCAAACCGTAAATTGAAGGTCGTTCTCAATGGATTCTCCTCTAGTTCCTATCCCGCGAACGCAGGTGTTCCTCAAGGCTCCATCCTAGGCCCCACTCTATTCCTTATCTACATAAATGACCTTCCTGACGCAATAACTTCCCAAGTTGGCATCTACGCATCTACGCGGATGACACCACAATTTATTTCTGCCTCAAAAACAAATCTAGTCTCGCTGACAAAACTCGCCTGGCCGTGCGTCTCGAAAAGGACCTCCAATCGATTGTGAACTGGGGGCATGAATTGGTTGGTCAACTTCAACGCTTCTAAGACAAAACTGCTCTCTATTAATCACCACAGAGATCCTTCTCTTCCCTCCATTAGAATGTCTGACGCTCAACTTCTCGAGAGCAAGTCTCTGCGGCTTCTCGGTCTCACGTTGACTGTTGACCTGAGATGGAATAAATACATTGAATCAATTGCCTTGTCCCTCCAAGGAGCTGCATTCGCTGGTTCCCAGACGTCATGATTTCCAGCGCCTTACGAGGCTGGCATCCCGCTCTCACCCCTTCACTGTCGAAACTCCTAAATGTAGCCGTCTCTTCTACTCCAATAGCTTCATGTCTCGCACCTCTCGCCTGTGGAACTCCCTTCCCTTTTCCTGTTTCCCTGTGAGCTATAATCTCCAGCTATTCAAGTGTAATGTCAATCGACATCTCCAGTTGCCTTGATCTATCTACTACCCTCATCCTTTCTTCTATCACTCCTATCTGATCTTGCTCTAAATTTTCGGTAACCCCTTGCGTCCTAGTGGCTTCCCGCCTTGCTTGGGGTGAAATGCTTAAAAAAAAAGAAAAATCTGTGCAAAAAGTGGATCACAGAGCATTGATATTTTTCTCACTTCTCATTGGTCAGTTAATATTAAAATTATGTTCTCGCCTACGTCCGTACAATGCCTACGCGTTATTCAAAACCAAAAAAAATCAGAAATGCTCTTCGGAGCCGATCACGTGATTACGTTTATTATAAATACCAGACACAAGTTCTGTCTTGCTTTTTTTCATTTCTCTCGCTTAATATAACTGTTTAAGAAATCTCGTTTCGACTCCTTACGGGCGGACGCTATGAAAACATCATACACATACACTTACACATACGTACGAAATATTCACATATATGAATTCACTCAAACACACATTTACTTTTTCAACTTTAAATTACAGAATTCTTTCAACTCTCTCAGAGTGAGACCAAAAAAAAAATCAACCAGACACATCACTGTCACGCTAAAGAAATTTAATTTGGATATTCCAGTTTTTTCCAGTTCTTCACCAATAAGAAAATATTTTTTTAAAAAAAAGAGTCTTCTGAAGCTACAAGTTTATTGAATATATTTTCAGCTTTTCAGGACACAATTCAAAGAAACTTTTACACTCAGTTCTATTCAACGGAATTTACTGTTTGGTGAACATTTTCTTTTAGCGGCAAGTTTTATTGTATTTATTTTCAGAAGTACATAAACTAAATTTTAAAACAGAAGCTTCTAGAAACATCAAGTAATGATTTAAAGGGTAAATTTTCATTTTAACACCCGAGCGTCATTTACTGCTGAACTATTTTCTTTCAGAAATTAGTACGCGCTTCCGTAAAGCGATTTTTTTGTACTTAATTTAAGAATAAAGTTAACTTTCAAATATATGAAAACATCGACAAATAAAAGAATAACAAAAGAAAGAAAAAACCTAACCCTAATTTGAAAGTTAACTTTATTCTTAAAAAATTTTTTTAAAAATGAAAGAATAACCAAAAAAACAACACCTAACCCTAATAAGAAAGTTAACATTCCTCTTAAAAAATCAAAAAATAAAAGAATAACCCCCCCAAAAAAAACAAAAAAAACTAACCCTAATTAGAAAGTTAACTACATGGAATTACTGTGAAGGGAGTAAATAGGCCCAAATTGTATACGTCCACCGACAGAATTCAGCACTTAATTACTTATCAATAAGCCGGTAATGGCTGACGAAAGACCAGGAAAAAGTCCGATTTTTTTCGGGTCGTTAACATCCAAAAAGGTAGGTTTCTTTAAAACAGTGTAACCCGGATATAAGAGACCCGGAGATAAGAGAAACTCGGATATAAGAGAGATTTTCTCTGGTCCCAAATTAGAGCCATACTTACCTAAACAAAATAGACAAAACCCGGATATAAGATAAACCCGGATATAAGAGACTTCCTATCAGGTCCCGACAACTCTCTTATATCCGGGTTACACTGTATCTAATTGTTGTTTTGAGTTCAGCATATACATTTGCACGGAAATAAGACTATTTGGGAAAAATTTGAAGGGATATTAGCGCTCGGGTGTTAAAATGAAAATTTACCATTTTAAAATTCCTTTTTTACCAAACAAATTCTCACAATATTCATATTAAACAAAAACTTTCAACTATTTCACAAAGAACATTTCAAACTCTTTTTCATTGTGAGACTAGATAAATATTCTTTCTTTCAAAGAAAAGTTTTCAAACAATTAAATTCATAGTTAAGAGTAAACAACTCTTATTTTTGCATCGTAAATTTTGTACCAAAAACACTGTCTTAAAGGAATATTAAAGCATGTTAATTTGTTCAATTAACAATATTAATCTTTGAAATTCTGCGTATATTCTGAGTAGTTTATTCTTGATAATTTGTATGATTACTATATAAATATTGTTGTTGTTTTACATCATTGTTGTCATCTTTGGATTGCTTTATTAGCCTTGTGCCATACATGTAAAGTTAATTGCTTGTGGAGAAGTGCACTTTTATACACGCAGCCGACTTCATATGACTAAACAGCTTTCTGGTTAATTTTTAAACTTATTTAACCATCACCTTCGCAACAGGTTACTCAAATTCATACACTCTCTTCATCTTTCTATGTTAAGCAGTTTACCAGAAAACCGTCCGGCCACTCTTAAAACACACAAAGCTTTCATTCAGCGAGAGCTCAGGGTGATGAAAAATAATTGGTGGTATCACATCTCGAAAGCAGTTTAAAGTGATTCTGACTCAAAGACTTTGTTTTTGGTCTTAACACATCAGTTGTTCCTCTGAAATCTCTTGATAGGAAAATAATTATTAAGGGCCCTGGAGGCATAATGAGATGTTAAACTGAACATTTAACCAACCTGTTTTTTAATTCATCTACTGTTGATGACACAGTCATTGGCAATTTGCCACAGAATGCACAGAATCAGATGAGCATCCACCCCACTCTTCAAGATGTAAAGCTCACCATCAAACAAATCAACATTGGCAACGCACCTGAACTTGATGCAATTCTATTAGGTTGGTGCAAAAATAATGACGTAATAATGTCGTTTTTTGACGTATTTTTAACGTCAAAAAACGACATTATTACGTCATTATTTTTGCACCAACCTAATAGTAGAATTACTTCGTATTGGTGGGAACTATTTTGCTTCAGCCACCTTCGACTTGATAACTCTGGTCTGGGAATGCGCCCTTTTACTTCAGTATCGGATTGATGGAATCTTTGTTTCAATGTTCAAAGGCAAGGATTCAAAATCTGTAAGTGATAACTATCTAAGAATCACCCTTTTTGAATCAGTAAGGTATTTGAAAGGGTTTTGTTAAACAGACTAATTAACAACATATTCTCTCGAGTTATTCCAGAAGTACAACGTTGTTTTAGAGTGGGAAGGGGTATTAAGGATAGGATTTTCTCAGTCAGACAGCTGCTGGAGAAATCCACTGAAAAACGAGTATCATTGTACCAGGTTTTTGTGAATTTGACTAAGGCTTCTGGTATCATAAACCATGATAACTTGTGGAGGATTCTTAGATTAGTTAATCTACCACTTTCGTCAACTTGGCGAAACAGTTACATACAGATATGAAGGCTCATCTTACATTCAATAGTTCACTTTCCAATGAGATTTCAGTGAACAATAGGGTAAAGTGTAGGCGACATTCTTGCACCAACACTTTTCCTAATCTGCTTTCCCGCGCTCTTATCACTTATAGCTTCGGGGACGCTGAGGCAGGAGTCTCTTTAAGATTTAGAACCTCAAAAAGTGAGTTCAATCTCAGAATATATATATTGGCCAGGTTTGTCTAGCTCACTAGGTGTATCTAGGTCTGCTCTACAGTTGTATTGAGCTCTTTTGTTTGTTAGTTGTTTACTCGTATCGGGGTTTTTTCTTTGGGCTTCAGACCTGCATCTGTGCGATTTTTTTCGGCAGAAGTTCATGTTTGTAGCTCTTTCTTTTTTTAAAACCTTTTTTTCCCTCGAGATTGATTTGATTATTGGCAAATCAAAAATTCGAGGGTTTTTCGAAACGAGTCTAGTTATCTATCTCTCTCTCTCTCTCTCTCTCTCTCTCTATATATATATATATATATATATATATATATATATATATATATATTTGGTTGGACTGATGTGAATTTGTGACCCTGGGTTTGACGCTTTTGCGATCGTCAGACAAACTGATTAATTTTTTAAAAATTTTGGGTTTATGTAGATTGCGTGTATTGGTGTTATTATGGAAATGGGGGGGGGGAAACGTCGTCGTGGTGTCATCGTGCTAACGCAAACATCGATGTATGTTCATACGCCCAATGAAGTACGCAGACACACATACACACTTGGTCGTCCGTCGGGACTCATACATATATAAACATATGTGGGCAGTTTTGGATATGACATATGTATGTGGTGTTGTGTCTATACATACGCATTTGTATGTTGGAATTCAAAGATTGGAAGTGTAGCGAAAATTCCTCGTGAATGTATACATCATTTTTTTTATTTTTCCACTGAATAATATTTCCTCGCATGTGTGTATATACGTGTGGTGGGGTTTGTTTAAGATTATGATAGGTAAAAATTATTATTATTTTTATTTATATTTATTTTTGAATTTTTGAAAAAAAAGGGGGTTTATTTGTTATATTTAAAGCTGGTCATTTGTTTGTTTTTGATGACTGTGTATATGTAAAAAACAGGTTGAAATTTCGGTTTGTAATCCTTATTGGTTATTTTATATGGTGATATTTAATATGTAATATGCTGGGCGAGAGGGTAGTTTATGTTAATAAATATAGCGGGTCTATATGATAATAGTAGATGTGATGTGATAGTAATGTTGTAAGGGATTGGAGACAATGATAATATAATTAGCTAATAGTTATTGTAAATTGGTAGAAGTGATTAGTAAAAAAAAAAATTAATCAGTTTGTCTGACGATCGCAAAAGCGTGAAACCCATGGTCACAAACTCACATCAATCCAACCAAATATGTTAGCTCTATCTCTGATATTGAGCGCTTTCTAATAAGTACCGCGCATATAATATATAAATAATTATATATATATATATTTATTTATATTTATACACACACACACACATATATATATATATATATATATATATATATATATATATATATATATATATATATATATATATATATATCCGATGTGATGAGAACGAAAGTAATATATAAATTCCAACGTTCACAGCATTATTCCAAAAGAGGGTTCGATACCGATAGTAGAGCGATAATTATTTATTTATTATAATTTTATCATATAGAGAAAATGATTTTACTCACTACAAAGATGCAACTTCGTTTCAGTGCATACGGCTTTCCTACAAGCAGGATTGTTCATAATCATTTTCGATTCTCACCCATCGAAGTGCAGTTGAAATGCCCTGAAACGAACTTGCATCTTTGTAGTGAGTAAAATGGTTTATATGATGAAATTATAATATATATATATATATTATATATTCGACCTTACTAACCGGACGCTCCTTCGTGGCCAAATCGGTAAAGGCACGTCCAGCTAAATGACGGTTCCGTATAGGATACAGGTTCGATTCCTGTCGGAGAACATATTTTCTGCAAAATTTCTCGAACATTCAAATCGTTAAATATAATTAATAATGTTTAATTAAAAACAGATCATTTACTTATATAAATTGTATGTATAAAATTAACATATAAACAGAAAAATATATATTACGTGTGTAATTTAAGCAGATTGAAACACACCCTCACGTGGGAACTTAAATTTAATTCATAAAATTAATTTACGTTCTTCATATAAACCATAGTAAAATAACTTTCCGATGCATTGCTATCGTAAAAATAATTTCCAATGCATTCTTATAATAAAAATCATTGGCAATGCAATTCTGTAGTAAAATTAATTTCTTCTATATTACTATAGTAAAAATAATTTCGGATGCATTGCTATAGTAAAATCATTGGCAATAAAACTATAGCCATTTCCAGTACATTATTATTTTCTACGTGAAAGCACGTGCGATGCTCTACCTTATCAGCAGCCAACCAGGGGAGGTTACACAGTTTCTGTGGTTAAGGGGGTACTGCTACTCTTGGTACCACCCACCAGCAGCTTTTCCTGACCGGGTATTGTTTTTCTGTTGACGTATTAGTCTCTGCGATTTTCATGCAACTGCAAGTCAGATTTTCATCGTTGTGTTAAAAGCGTTTTCTTTTGATCATTAACCAATACACAACCCGCTCGTCGCGAACGTTATCAATGGCGTAGAATGGAAGGTAACCGATGTGTTTCACGTTGAAAGTAGCATTGTATTGCGAGTATGGTTTTAATTAGCTTTATTTTGGATCTTGATCAGATCCAACTCGATGCCTGTTGAGATATGGTCTGGAGATAATGTGAAACACTCTTCAGGCACCGGCCAGTGGTGCCCACCTTCAAAAGGAAGCAAATGATTGACCGTTTAAGTAATCAACGACCTTTATATGTAGCACGTAGCCTGTTCACCCCTTTTCCACGAAGTCGGATCGCAGCGATTCGTAGCAGTTTTTCTTTCGCTCGTGCGCCTCCTCCCTGTTCTCCTCCCATGGAACCGTTAATTCTACTATGAGGACACACTTATTTGAATCAGACCACGCTACAATGTCAGGGCGTACGTCTCTCTAAATGATGTGTACCGGAAATTGCAAAGGTGTTTTAAGATCAACTAACACCCTCCAATCACGGGCTCTACTCAGTAGCGTCATGTTGGGAGTTATTTGGGTCTTCCCCACAGGTCGTTTACCTCCCTTGTGAAAACGTATCGTAGGTTCTCTGGTCGTTACAGGCTGTTTATTGGCTGTTTTACACTGTGTACTGACTAAGTCTATGACCACTTCCAGAACTTTCTTATGACGCCACTTTTACATCTGCATTGATTGTGAGCATGCAGAGAACACATGAATTAAAACATAGTGTATATTATATATTTTATGTATTAAATATATATTAAATATATATATTAAATATATATATTAAATATAGTATATATTACAGTCAAATCATTTCCAATACATTATTATAGTCAAATCATTTCCAATGCATTCCTATAGGAAAACCGTTAACACTATTACTATAGTAAAAAATAATTTCTAGTACAATTCTATAGTCAAAATTATTTTCGATGTATTCCTATAGTAAAAATAATTTCCAGTGCACTCTTATAAAAATAATTTCCTATGCATTTAACAATTATTTCCAACGCGTTCTTTACTTTTAATTAAAATAAGTGGCATTTAAGCAAATTGACCTTTCTCGCAATAATTATAAACGTGTCCTCAAATAGGCTGTTTGTTGATAGAGTGGGGTACCTATAGTCTCAAACAAGTTTGCTTATCGTGATTACTGGCGGCTCTGTAACGGTGTGATAAGTCTTCTATCCGTCCCCTCTTCACTCAATTTGTAGTGTTAACAGCTTTTGTTGATAAAGCAGAATGTTTTGCTCGTAAATTCTCTTCAAATTATACTCTTGACTCATCTGGACTATGTTTGCCTGACTTTCCACTTAGAATTGTGTTTATACTGTGTGATATGTATATAATTCTGTTCATGGTTTCTGCCGCCATCTCTAAACTGGATCCCTACAATGCATGGGGACTTGATAGTGTCTTGGCAATAGGCCTTAAGAAATGTGCACTTGAACTGTCTCCTGTTCTCTCTAAACTCTACAGTCAATGCCTTGCTACTTTTGGCTTTTCTGCTTGTTGGAAATCCTCTTTTGTCTTTAAAAACTCGGTCGAACAGTCTAATGATACCGATTAACATTTTTTTTCGACCCAAATGTTGTTGGGCAATGGGCACATGTTTTGGGGCTACTTTTTTCATGCTGAATCTGAAAATCAAGTCCATTTTTTAACAGAAATATTTACCAAAAGTACACAAAAACATCTTGAAGTATATTTATTAAAATTAAATCGCCATTGGCTTCATATATATATATATATATATATATATATATATATATATATATATATATATATAGGGTGCGACGGATAAATCGTCGTCTAAATTACATAAAAATCAAAATAACACAGACATCTCATTTTAAGAGATATATTTTCCAAAATTACACAAAAATATCTTGAAATACAAAAGAGTAAATTTATTCAATAAAATCACCATTGGTTTCAACCGCGGCAACCAGACAACTTCGGAATCTTCTGCAACTCTTCTTGACAGTCTCCATAGTCCTTGCCTTCAGTTCATCTTTGGTGCTACAAGAAGTCTCTCGCTCTACTTCAACCCACACATAATAATCAAAAGGGTTGCAGTTTGGGGAGTTAGGTGGCCAGATATAAGGGGTGATGTGGTCGCATAAAATGTCTGACAGACAAGAATGGGTTCTCCTGCTTGTGTAGCATGGTGCTGAGTCCTGTTGCTAGGCATAAGGTCTTCTGGAAGCCATCCTTTTGACCCAGGGCAGCACTACGTCCTCGATGCACTTGATGTAGGCCTCCGTGTTGAGTCTGAGACCCTTACCAACAAATTATGGGGTTATTTTCATATCAGAATGATCAGAGTGACTTTTCCGAGCTGCTGTACCTTCGTAATCACCATTAGACTCATCTAACTCTTTCTGAATCCTCGGCACTGCCCTCACATTGAGACTCAAACACTCAGAAATGTTCCAAAATGTTTCCAAATTTCTGGCGGAGTGAATTGCTCTTTTTCTCACAGACAATGTTCAACTGACCCTACTATACAGTCGACAAAATTAAAAATATAAAATGGTGACGATTTGCCCATCGCATTCTGTATATAGATGATAGTTTTGGTATTTTTGAACGAATTGAGCACTTTGCACAATATCGATAGGAAAGTTTAGACTCGATGAGGTTTTTTAAGAATATAACTCGAGTTTTCATAAAATTATGGTTTTATAGTATCTTATGGCGCTGGAAAAAATTAACCCTAACGTAACCTATCCTCTGTTCAATTTTTTTTTCTCCTTTGCTAAATTTGTTTGTGCTCCTGCTATATATTTAAAGATCCTTGATAAAATCCAAAGAATAACCTGCAATGTCATTGGTCCTAACCTGGCATCTCGGCTTCAGTCAGTTTCTCACATACCTTTTCTAATAAATATTTTCATTGTAATTGTTGTAATGGAGGAG
Source organism: Acanthosepion lycidas (assembly GCA_963932145.1). Classification (NCBI taxonomy): domain Eukaryota; kingdom Metazoa; phylum Mollusca; class Cephalopoda; order Sepiida; family Sepiidae; genus Acanthosepion; species Acanthosepion lycidas. The sequence continues at coordinate 50,241,359 of OZ010612.1, forward strand.
GTTATTTTAAACACTATTTTGTTTAGTTTCTTGTATATAAATTGTAAATATTCTTTGGGATTTCATTTTTTAAAAGATGTTATTTTTATTCCTCTGGTGCCAGACAAATTGTGCATATGAGGACTAGTTAGGACTTCATGAAGACTTAATGGTGGCTGTAGCAAGAATGATAAGTAAGAATGTTTTGATTTAGTGTAAAGAATACTGTGGTCCGTTTGGGTCAGTAATTGTGACTAGAGAATTTTCCCCACTTTTTAGCCTTGCACCACATTCTTGTATTTTCAAAATAAATATTACTCTCCTCTATGGCACCTAGACTATATGAATTTAAATGCAATAGTAGATTGAAATGGCTAGATGTAACCGCAAGTTCTATGCTAACAGTTTCTTCTCTCTCATAGTATTACATCCACGGCCTTATAGATTGGCGGCAAGGTTTCATCATTTTACAGTTGAAATGGCTAGATGTAATTGTAAGTTCTATGCTAACAGTTTCTTTTCTGTATCTGTCTATATTTCTGAGATGAGGTATTATGTACACTATTTACATTATTCGGACTATTGTCTTCATCTTTGTTGCCATATTTATTACAACGTTTCGGACCTTCAGTATCTGTCTATATTTCTGAGATGAGGTATTATGTACACTATTTACATTATTCGGACTATTGTCCTCATCTTTGTCGCCATAGTTTCTTTTCTCGCTTGTGTAACTACCTTCTGGCTTCTTGCTTTGGCCCTTAAGTTTGATCCTCAAAAATTTAAATGCAATATCAATCGTTATATTCTCTATTATTTTCCCGTCCTTGCTTAGGGTGAAATTATTAAAAAAGTAACTTTATATAAATAAGAGTAGATTGGCTTGTCTATCATCCTGTTCACACTTTTCTCCAGTTTTTTGAAAAAGTATAGAGGTTTATCCCTTGCTGCCTGTTTAGGATTGGGTTTGCGTTTCCTTCCTTTTTTCATTCTCTCTTTCATTCCCAGTAGCCTATTTGCATCTTAGTGGCATTATCGCCTTGCTTAGGGTAAATAGATAAGAAAAAAAAATCCGTACATCGAGGTATTTCAAGTGTTTTAGTATTTATTCATTCTGCGTTATGAAGTTTTATGATGGATTTAAGGTATGTGCCAACTTCTATGTGCCGTGCCTTTTCAGGACGTAGGCGGTCATGGTTCTCCACAATTTCCTGTTCTTTGTAGCTCTTAATAAATGTTGTCCTTTTGTTATTTCACCTAAACCTTGTTCCGACACCAATTTACTCAAGCTCTTTCGGTAGGTTAAGCGTTTTTCTCTGTGCTTTTTCTCTTCAATTTGTCCTGTGAGTGTCAAATTTTCCAAGCCCTCTTTCCTCATTATGTTCCCCAGACATTTCAACTGTCTCTTCCTGATATTATGTATGTATCCTTTTTCACCGTTGCTTCATCGTTGCTCACATGTTGAGTCCATTATATTCTCAGTATCCTTCTATAGAACCACATTTCTATTGTTTTGAGTTTCCTCTTCATCTTTGATGAGATTGTCCAACATTCTCTGTCAGATGGGAGGACTTATATTACGTAACATTTCTGTACGCTTTTCTTTGTTTCTAACGAGATTTTTCTGTTTCTTAATACTTTGCTTAGCTTTTGAAAGGCAGTTTGGGATTTTAGTGTCGCACTTTCCATTCTCTGTTAAAACACTTCGTAGATATTTAAATTTTCGTACTTGTTTGATTTTGGTACCTCTAATCTGTAATTTGCATGTCGTACTGTTCCTTTTGTTAACAACCATTCATTACGTCGTCTTACTAACATTGTTTCTGTTTTAGAAAGGTTTATCTTAAGTCCTACTTTTTGGAATACGTGGTAACGGATGTTGATTTTTGTTCAAGAACAGTTTTATACCAACAATAAGCATCTATGTCATCAGCATAATCTCCCACCCTCAACATTGAAACACTGGCCCCTGACAGAAAAAATAAGAGTGCTGTTTTTTTATTCGTTGATTTATTGGTTAAGCTGATTTAGGTTGTAGCAAGGGACAAAATGTTATCTCCCCCTGAGCAATAATAATAATAAAAATTAATTATAAATATTCACGAGAATAGAAAACAGTCACGTGACCTGACGAGATACGCATGAGACATCATTAGGCGAGAAATTCAATCGCTGTCTTTTGGAAGTTAAGATATCAAGACGTACCATTTTCACTCTCGTGACAAACCAAACAGATAAGTACAAAAATTCATATTGTTTTTTGGTACATATTCTTTTGAAAGCAGATACATGTTAATATTGTAGTAAGGATTTCATATATATATATATATATATATATATATATATATATATAAGTGTTTATATACGAAGACTTTTGTATTTCATTTGAACTTTTCATATATTTACGTTGTATGTGTCATTCAATTTAAATGAGGTTGATGCTTCATATCCGCACACAATAAGGTATTTGATCCGAACTCTGCCTTTCAGTAATAATGACTGTTTTTATTTAGTTTATTGTTATGTTAAAAGAAAGATGTCGTTTTTCAAATACCTCGGCGTATAGATCAGTTTATAACAAGTTTAGTATTGGAGATAAGGCAATTGAACATAGAATGCACGGCGCTAGAGGTATATTTAGGTGGGAAATTTAGCAACTCTCCAAATGAGTCATGACTGGTGAATAAAAGACGAGACAATGCTTAAAAAGCCTGGTTTATGTAAGTAATACATTATACAAAGAGAGTGAGGAGAGAGAATTACTAAAAATATTACTTTAGCAGTTAATATTATGGCATCGGGGACGAAGTTCAAATACATGTATCTGTTTGAAATTGTTTGAAACGTTTTACTGAAGCTAATCATATTCTTCTTCGGATTACTGCTTGTCGAAGTATTATTCAGGTTGCTCGTTACCAGCATCGCCTGTTCTAAAACATGTCCATTCAGTTCCTTGGTCTTGAAGCCTCTCGATTTTGGCGCTCAAAATTCCTTTGGTTCCAAAATTTGGGTTCTACCCATTATTGTCAGATTAATGGACTCATCTCCCTAATAGGGGAGGTCTTATCAAGCAACCGGTATTTTTTATAGGTTTCGCCTGTTATGGGGCCTGAATGCCGATGTTAGACATTAAAATTGAAGAAGTGACACGGGTCAAGGCAAGGGTGACAAGAACAGAGTTTAGATAAAATATGCCAAAATACATTTTTGGCAAAAAAAAAAAAAAAAGGATTATATAATCGAAGAATCCGGATGTTTTAAATGCAATGATGGTCGAGCTGGCAGTTAGCTGTTGATTTTAGATTCTTCTTCTTCTCGTTTCGAAAGCGGATGGTCATTGCTGGTTTTATATCGTTGGAGGTTTTAACAGCGCAGGGTTTTAACGCTACTTCCGGTTACAATGAAAGTCAGAAAATTTACTCTAGGTTATAAAGTATAACGTATTTGGTCATAATAAAACTACAAACAGAAAAGAAACAGTATTAGTTTTGAGTAATCAGCGTAAAATATCTCCGATGTAGAGAATTAATAAACTTGAACTGTTCAAGGTTAAATGGAAGGAGTCCGTTTGCTGAAAAAATAACAAAGTATTAGGTTGGTGCAAAAATAATGTCGTTTTCTCACATATGCTACTATGTGAGAAAACGACATTATTTTTGCACCCACCTAATAGCATGTCGCTACGATATGCCCAATACTATTGTAGTGACTACTACTACGTTGGCCACGCCTACATTTTTCTCAACTGCGATTGGTTAAATAATAAATACTGATTATCACAGGACAATTTACTGATCGCAGCCACCACACTGAATTTTTCCTACTGTTAATTTCACAAACATGCTTTTGTTATAAAATCACCGATTGGTTAATTTTTCATCCAATCAGATATTTTTCGTGTTCTTTCAAAATTTATCCCTTGTTCGTGCTGGGAGCCTACCGGTAATAATATAAGCCCGGATTCGTTCCAAAATTAGACAGTATAGTTGAAGACAGTTGAAGAAAGTTGAAGACAGTAGAATTCAGCAACTCACACACGTCTACACAAACTATTCATTCTACTCACTGCGCACACACAGACACAGAACTTGAATTACATTTTGTCATCAGTTCTCTGTGAATAAGCCAAGTTACACACAACACTGTTAGTTATACAAATAACACACAACTGAATTAACTGTATGTTCTTCTGAATGCAACATTCTATTTCAACATAGAACTTTGAACATTTTATTCAAGAAACATTCTTAATTACATTTTATTCAAGAGATGGAAACTACTTTTTTTTCCTTAATATTCACACATTATAAAAATTGTTTTGTATTTGTTGATTTTAATATATATTTTATCGTTGAAACAAAAATCGGTTTTTCATTGTTTTTCCTTGATTCAATTATAAATGTTAAATGCTCTTCAACACGCAGCCACATTAATCTTTTCAACATAAGCAGCATTTACACTATCAATTGCTACAAAATCAAAACATTAAGCTGAAAACTCGAGTCATGTTCTTAAATAACCTCATCAAATCGAGACTTTCGTATGGCTGCCATGAATGGCGCCAAAACCGTTCAGAAATATCTAAACTGTAAGCTGTATACAACCGCTTCTTAAGATCAATGGTTTAAAAATGGCTTTGAGCTAGCCATGCCCGTGTGTCTTGGTGAGGAACATACTTCGAACATTGTGGACTGGCGCTACAGTATCACAAACAAATAATGTACTAAATAAGCAGAAACCATATCAACTGAGGACTACCATCAACAGCACCAACTAAAATACAAGGGTAAGTTAAAAAATTGTCCGCAGTTTCGCCATATCTGTAGACAAGAGTGCGGATAATTTCTGACCTTCACTCGTAGCTAGCGCATCTAACTCGAAGAATGACATAATCAAGATGTTAGCATTCTACACTACTTTAAACAAAAGGTCAGGAATGAAATCGCCATCAATAGTAGAAAGAGCGATAACATCTACTGGACTCAAGAAAACCTATTTTCCTGAAAAATTGTTTCAAGAGAAAGATTTTATAAATTTCAACCGGCGGCAAGTACTGGCTGCTCGGTCAATAAATGCCGACTGTTTCCTTTTAAGGAAACGGTTAATATTAGCTTCAATATTAGGTGATTAATAGAAATCGAGGAGGGATGTTTAAATATTTTAAAGACATTTCTGACTTCCCCCAAACCCCGCAAAGGTGCTTATTAAGACCACCTCGTTATTTTTTAAAATCAAGTTCACCCTAAGCAAGGCAGTAAAGCCACTGAGACGCAAGGTTTACTGTGCATAGAAATGTTAGAAACACGAACAACTCCTATGTGTAGAAGTCAAGTGACTTACCTGCCAACATGGCTGCCTTCTTCTGTTTCCTTGTAATTATTTATTGTACTATATGTGGCACAAGGCCGAAATGGGGAAAGGGGGAAAGGATGGTCATCTTTTGTCTTAACTTTAAACTTAGCTAGCCGCAATCACTGACCCAAACATGCAAACAATGTTCCTTTCACCAAAACAACATATCCATTACATACAATACTTACTACATCCACCAAAATGCCTCAGAGACTCTATGAAGTTCTAACTAGTCCCCATATATACAATTCATTGTCTGTGGGGGGTGGGGAATAAAATAACATCTAAAACCCCCAATGAATATTTACAATGAATAAAAATCTATATACAAGAAACTAAACAAAAATATTGTTAGTAGAAAAAACCCCACAGCCCTAACTGTGGTAGAAACATCAGTTTGTTGCGGGTCCTGTGACGATGCAGTGCCGGCCTACGAAAAGATGGCTTTGTGTTAGACACTACACACAACTACGGGACCCACAAACAAAGTAAAAAAAAGAAAAAAATACAAACGTATATAGCGTGATCTTTTCTTTCTAAATATCCCAATTTCCTAGGTGAGGAAAGAGGAATAAAGTCGCTTATCACGTGCACAAAAATGAGAAAAAGGGTAGACAAGAGGAATGACTGAAGCAAGTCTGATAAAACACACAAATATAAAATTTATTATTTATGATTAACAAGTATTTAGTCTCGTGAGTGGAGACAATAGGTAGAATTACTGAAACTTGCAAAAGGAACGATAAGGCAGTGACAAAAAGTTCAATTTTCCGCGCCTAAACGAAATTCAAGATGGCTAAGGCGGGAAAAAGTTCATCAGTAGAAAAGTTCTGGAAGGATGACTGCGTGAGTCATAATGAACGTGAATGCAACAAGGAATAGAAATACTCACTGCGAATTAGTGTAATGTGTGTGTAATGTCACAATGTGATATTTTTAAGGTACTGGTTCATAATGATTAGAGTTCAAAGAAATATGAGAAGTTCTCATTCTTCGTGGTCGCAGGTTTCAAGTTCCCTGGTTATGTACGAAGGCAGGCTCGAACACGAGGTTCGCCTCCGGACAAGAAATTAGTCATCGGAAAAGGTGTGAGACGACCGTATTGTAGAGTTCTGTAGTGAGTAGAGGAAAGCTCGAAAATTGTTCGCTTCAAGACGAAAGGTTAGTCTTGGGAAAAATGTATGATAACGACAGCGTATCTGTCTCTACATTTTCTAGCGGGGCTCAACGCTCTCTAGTTTAAAAGCGGAGGAAGATTCGAACTGGTTGTTCGCAGAAAAGTATTGAACACACGACATGTTGGAGGTTTAAGATATCCCGGCTCGTTTATGGGTTAAGAGCACGGAATAAATGAGTTGTCCTTATAGCTTGAGAATTCGAGAAGCAACTGGTTGTTCGAAGAAAAACGCGCGGGAAAAAATTCAAATTCTGTTAAATATCAGCAGCAGTCAGCTCGCTTACTGGCGAAAACGTTTACTGCTATTATTAGCTGAAAGTGAGAGGAAGGGATGGAACAACTCGCGCGCGCGTCAAAAGGAGGTGGAAATACTGTGGCATTCCACAAGTTAACTGGACGAAATCAATGCGAGACTTGAAAAAAAAACAAAAAAAACATTCGTAAAATCCATGCACTCGCTACAAACACACACTCAATCATACACAACAACAAATACGAAAGACACACTCGAAACGAAAGGGGCCCCGCACCCACCAGAGAACTGATATCACTAACCACCTAACGATGGGAGGGATGGGGAATTAAACAAAAGAAAAAAATAGGGTCAGAAATAAAAGGGGGCCAATGAGCATACACACCCTAGCTAAGTTAAACTGAAAAAAAAGAAAAGGTAACTAAAACAAAACCGACCTAAACTAACCTATACATGGGAGGGGTTGCCAATGTTCACCCCAGCAATCCCAAAATTCTTAAAGCCTAACCGGCATCAAAAAGCCACTCCAAGTCAGCATCTTTCACTCTGCGGAGACGCGCAAGACTCACCCACCTTTCGCTAAATTCCAATGGATGGAGTCGCTTCCTTTCCGTCCTGATCTTGACTTTAAGCTGATGCTTAAAGAACAAGATCAGTTGGGAAGAGGTAAACTTCTCGTCCCCATGAAATTCCTTCTGCCGCGTCGTCCATATCACCACTCGCATAACACCCAGTAAGCAAAGGAACACATAGTGCTCAGCCTTAGTCAACGGCGGTACTATATTGCTACAGACGGAACTGGCCTCGAGGATAAAGAACTTTCCGCGCAGCATGCGAACCATGAGATTTTCAATGAGCTTGCACAAAGGAGCTACGACACTACAATAATACAATGAAAGAAGGCGTGACCTATGGTCTACACCTCCCCACTGCAGCGAACGCAGTTTGGCGACTTTGCCAAACCCGCTGCGCGAAGTCTTTTGGCGACCCAGAGGGCCCCTCGAATCACCAGCCAGGTGAGTGATGCCTCAGGGTTAGTGAGACATTTCAACTCGGGCGCCCAAGGCCATATGCAGCGAGCCTCCCGCTTTGTCAGATCGAGTTCGCCTATCAGATCATCTTGAACGTTTCCCCTAACTAACTGTAGTAAAAATAAGTCTATTGCACTCCCAGCAGTCACTTGTACAAATCACAATATCGCTGGTTCAATTCACCGTTCTCGCCGTCTTCACACGTCACTACCTATAGTCAACGTTTTTTTTTCTCCCCTTTTTCATGGCTCCAGCACTCTTTTATCAGGCCAACACCGCGGTTCCCAGCCAATCAGCTTTCTTCGCTGTTATTCTCGGTTACACAGGCAAATTGTCTCCTCCAGTTCCACCAATCAGCACACGACTTGCTATTGGTGGAAGCATTCCAAACTGTACAAAAAAAACCCTCATTCTTGCACATACTGCTAGAATGGCTGGACGGGAGAGTAATGCCATTTTCACAAAGCAAACTTGATGTCACGTGCTGCCCGTTCAGGTAAGACCCTTATTCTCCTATACACCAGATGCAAGCCACTCTGGCTCGCTTGCTTCTACGGGACTGTTCACCACACTAACACCTGATATAATGCCTTACGAGACAACGGTTGGACGTCGGAGAGGCCATCCTTCGCCCGTAAGAGTCGCTTGAGGGCCATCCGACATTCACGATTGAAAGAGCCCTCGCCTCGAGGATTACGGCCGGCCTCCTCCTCACACGAGCGCACGTTTCTCAAGGATGGAAAATGTTTATGGACGTCTTGCTTCCAGAATCCGCCGTTCTCACCCGGTCTAGATAAGTAATGCGAAGCGTATGTCGACGAGTCTGAACGCAAGGCGCCCCCAGACCGCCATCAGAGGGATGGAGGTAACAGATCTCGCGACTAACCATGGCGGCCCTGCCTCCCCACAAGGAGAACAAGAGCCTTACTAAAGCCAATAAAGTGTTAGACGGGAGTGGAAGCACGGAGAGTCGGTAAAGGAGAATCGGGTAGATGTGCGAGCCACATACTTCCGCCCTCCCCTTCAAGGAAAGATTCCTCCGAGTCCACAGACGAACTGCGAGCTCAGCCTTCTCTTGCACCTCCGACCAATTCATTTCCAACAAGAGGTCGGGACCGAACCAGACGCCGAGTATCTTGACCGGCCCATCCGTCCAGAGGAAAGGTCCGGGAAGAGAAATTCCCCTCCACGAACCCAACCGCAAGCCGACAGACTTATCGCAGGTTGATCCTGGCCCCTGTCACCATCTCATAACCCTTGATATCTTTGCCGACTTCGTTAATTTCGGCCCTACTCGACACCAGAACCGAAAAGTCATCAGCATAGGGGGAGTACCTGGCCGAGGTGGTAGCACCAGGTAAGGAAATTCCGCGAAGGACCGGATTCGTCTTCAACTTACGCAGGATAGATTCCAACGCAAGAACGTAAAGCAATGGAGACAGCGGACAACCTTGACGAATGGAGCGAGACAAAATGAAAGGTTTCGATCTTACCCCATTCACTTCTACCAGCGCACCGGGGGCGCATACAGCAGTCGGATCCAAGTGCGAAAGTCCGGCCTGAAACCGGCGACCGAAAGGACAGCCTCCAGAAATCGATGGTCAACCCTATCGAAAGCCTTGGACTGATCTAAATTAATCAGCGCGGCATCACTGCCGACTTTCTCGATGATGAAGCGTACCAAATGAAGGTTGTCCTGAATAGTCCTGCCCTTCACAGCACAAGTCTGCTCGCGGCCAATCAGACTAGAGAGGACAACCTGCAAACGGTCAGCTAAGACCTTGGCTAAAATCTTCAATTCTGTATTTAACATCGTCAAAGGCCGATAATTATCTACCCCATCCCCACCGTCTTTCTTCTTGCGAAGCAACTTGATCACACCCCTGGTGAAGCGTTGAGGAATAGACCCCTGCCTCATCTAGTTGTTGAAAATCAGTGCCAGCAAGGGAACAAAGACGGGCGACTGCCTCAAGTACATTTCATAGGGAAGACCATTTAATCCCGGAGTCTTGTCCAGGCCAACCTGCTTCAGCGCATCCCAGATCTCAGACTCTGTTATGGGACCCTCGCACCTAGCCGCTTCAGCCGCCTTAAGGCGGGGAAAGTCGGCTAAATAGGCGTCGAACTGAGCAGGGCTCAGACCGGGCTCCCTGGTAAAAAGTTCCTGAAAGTAATCACGAAAAGCCTCGCAAATGCCCGCGTCTGTAGTCACAGTCCGCTTGTCCGGCAATGTGATGCTAGCGATATGCCGACTAGATGCCCTACAAGCTTCCTCTGAACGCAATGAAGCGGCCATATTCGTAGCCTCGCAAGACATTCTTTTTATCCTAGCCCTAACTACTAGAGCTTGATCATTCTTGATAAGCAAGGAGGCCAGCTCCGCCTTAGCTAAGGCTACGTCCCCACTATCACGGGATTTGATCGCCCGATCTACCTTGGCATCTAGAGACTTTTGCGCTGCTAGCCTTGCTAGGTTGAATCGTCGACTATAATCAGCATAATAAGTTTGGATTTCAAAGCACCCCACCACTTATTCCCAACCACAGCCCCCGACAATTCCCGCTGTAACATTAGTAAAAGCTGGTCCCGGAAATCTTGCTCACCAAATAATGATGAGTTTAATTTCCAGTAACCAGCCATCCTAACCCTAGGCTTACCTAAGTTTACCCGAACCTGGACAAGCCTATGATCCGAGTAAACTATATAATGGAAACTTGGACATTCTAAGAGCCCTACTTCGACTCTCTTAACTAGAACTCGGTCGATGTAGCTTGCGCTAACCACCGTATCCGAGCTGCCGCCGCTAGTCCAAGTCCATGCTACCTTCCGAGGGTGCTCATTTCGGTACTTATCCACGAGATCAGACCCGTCGATAAAGGCCCGAAACGATTTCACTTCCGGATTGTTAGTACCCGGTTTTTGCCCTATGCGATCTATAACGGGATCAAGGACGGCATTCCAATCACCCGCTAAAACTACCGAACGAGAAGTCGTCAAAAACGGCTCGATCTGCCGAAACAAACCAGGCTGCTGAGTGTGGTCATTGGGCGCATAAACCCCACTGAGACGAAGAGCTTTCTCCTTTATGGTAATATCCAGCACGCAAAGCCTGCCCGCCGGATCCGCGAAGACAAGTGCAGACACCGCATCCAGAGACTTGCTCACCAGCCAGGAAACACCCCTCGAGCGTCCATCAAAACATGCTGAATAGAGGACGAACCGCTTAGACAGAATGTCTTCATAATCGCGAGATAAAAACCGGGTCTCCTGCACGCAACATACATCCACCCCGAGGCGCTGAAGATCGCGATCGAGCCTCGCCCTTCGAGACTCCGACCTCAGGCCCCGGACATTTAGACTTGCTAACCAGAGAGCCATTGAAAGACCTAATTAGGGTTTGGACACTGATTTGAACATTGTCGGGGTGAGGATACCGACAGCCTCTCCCATCGACTCGTGGCCCATCTCATTGTTGACGGAGCCGTCTTGCGAGAGACCGCCTATATCCCATGGAAAGGTCAACTTTAGTGCTCTATATAGGGAGGGGTGAACAAAAACAGGGGCCCTCCCGGCACAAAATTGTTTTAATTTCTTCAGCTTGTCATTTTCGACAATAGCAATAGGCGGGGACATTTTGAAGGAGTCAATTGCCTCGTCCAACATAGCACAAATGAGCCTAGCCCCCGTCCCAGTTCTTATTACCGTTAAGTCTCTTTGCGCTTCTGGGAAGTTTTTTGGGTCCTCAATGTCTTTGTCCGCAAATTGTTTTATTGAGTGGAGGTATTTTAAATTTGTGATGCGGTTCCCATAATCTCTTGCTTTTTCTGCTTGGGCTGGAGAAATGTAACACACCTCCTCTCCTGTGTTGAACATATATTTGTGTTTCTTTTTTTTCTCCTTTGAATCTTAAGTGGGACTCCTTTGCCTTTTGTTGGTGGGTGGGTGCATGTCAGTAGTTTTAGAAGGGGAAGTTTGCTGTAAAATTTGCCTTAAAGGGCTAGGGTCCCTACTAAGAGGGGTTGAGGGCTGGGAATTTTGGGCGGAAGTTGTGGAGGGAGTGTCCTTTTTCGCTGGGGAGGTCTTTTTAGGGCTTGATTCCCTACTGGGAGCATTTGAAGGGTGTGGGGATTGATGGGCAGAAGATGTAGAGGGAGTTGCCTTTTTCGAAGAGGAGGATTTTTTGCGGCTGGGTTCTCTACTGAGAGGGGTTGAAGGGTGTGGGGATTGACTGGTAGAAGATGACGCGGTTGCTTTTTTCAAAGGCGAGGTCTTTTTAGGGCTGGGATCTCTATTGTGAGGGGTTGACGGATGTGGGGTAGATTTTTGTTTTTCCAGTTTCTCTTTCAGTAATTTAATTTTTTCTGTTTTTTCAAACCCCGGATCGTACTTCCTCTGTTGATCTCTTAGGGATGGTCCAGAGACCGGGGCGTCGCCCTTACTGTTGACAGAGGGAGTGGGACTGTTAGTGCCATTCGTCCCATGGGCTTCAGGGGACTGAGGACCCGCTGTCTGGCGCTTCCCTCTAACCCTGCCAGCAACCTGCCATTCCCCCTCTCCCCTCTCCACAACTGCACTATCAGCAGCAGGAAAAAGCTCTTTGGGGAATGGGGGCTTTGAAGTAGACCCAACCGGAGGTTTTACCCCATCGGTCATGGAAGCTGGCATGCCCATTACAGGCGTGGCGGAATCTAAAGACGCGGTCAGATGGGTATTTTGGTCAACCGGAGCCTGACTCCCAGAGGCCTTCTTCTCTGGGCAGGAAGAGGAGAGGTGACCAGTCTCTCCGCACTTCCAACATACTGGCTTGCGACCGGTCACAATGACCGGCAGCTTCAGGCGTCCAACATCCAGACAGTTGGGGATGGAGCGGAAGGCCTTTTCATTCAACATAATCTCGAAGCTCCATCCCCCGGTCAAGCTATCGCAAGAAGCACCCAGTATGTCGCCATACTGCGAGAAGAATGCCGATAACCTGAGGAGGGACCTCGTATATTGCCTCCCTGGTCCTTCTCTTGCCTTCATATTCAGTCCTCAAGATGAGGTCCTTCGTTATAAGGTCTCTTGTTGAGGCCCTTACACAATCTTCCGCGGTGGGCAGCAATACGTCCCACATGAAGAATTTAGCTCCCTTTACGATTCTTAGAGGGCTAAACTCCAGGGACTGCAGGGATTTCACCACTGTGTCTTTAGTCGAGCAACAAATTTTGCGCGTACGCTTGTCGACGACAAAGACCGACACTATTCTTTTGTCAATCTTCTTCAGTTCAGTGGGGTCCTCCAAGAGTCCACCTTCTACGACAAGGTGAGCGTAACTCCTGGATCGCTCCATGAACTCCGCTATATTGATCACAACTTTCGGGGGGGACTTCCAACAAGAGGGCGATTCCCCGGCCTCTGCATCTTCACTTGTGCTATTTCCAGCTACTTCATTGTGGCTCTTTTCAGCCACCGAAGATTTAGAAGCTTTTTTAATGCCTCTATCATTTCTTCATTTGTCGGAATCTTCGATAACTCTGGGTATTCTTCCATGCTATCTTTATCAGGTGGATCCTTTTTCATTAAAGACCGATTTTTTAAAATTGGCCATTACCGGTTCCTTTTTTTTTCATTGAGAAAGACGGAATTCTTTTTTTTCCTTTTTTATCCATTTTTACAAGTAGGGTGAGGGGGTAATAAATGTGGCCCATAGGCAAAAAAGGAAGGTTAAAGTTCACGGGGGAGGGGAAAAAATTTAGGGGAGGGTAAAAAGTAAATAAAATTTCGCTTATCAGCGAAACAACAACTTAAATAGACAAAGACAAAAAAGGACAAAAGGACTTATAAAAAATTAAAAAAGACGAAAAAAATTTCGCCTAACAAATTTAAACAATTAAACAAAAACGCAAAACAAATAGACGTAAGACAGACGAGAAAACGTGAACAAAGTTCACAAAAAAACGAAGAAAGAACAAAAAATTAAAAGAACTACAGACAAGAAAGCAATAAATTACACAATAAAAAGAAAAATTATAAACGTAAAATTAAGAGAAAACGCTATACAAAATAAAATACGAAACTAAAAACGTGACAATTTACAATATGGCTGCCGATAAAAAACGGTCAACCCAAAAACAAAAACGTTAAATAAGTAAAAAAAAACACAGAAATTTATAAATTAAACACAAAATTTACAAACAAATATTATACACACGTATTTAACCGATAAAACGCAAAGCTATAATGGATATTTAAAAGAAAAACACAGAAATAATTAACACGTATTAAATAAACAAAGGAAAAAAAAGGTCGAGCGAGAAACGTAAAGACGAAAAATAAACAGATAAACTCCGGGGTGTGGGCACGGATAGATTTAAAAAATGAAAAATAAAACGTAAAAAAAAAACAAAAAGTTAAATAAAAAAGGAATAAATAAAAGCAAAAAATGCAGTAACGGTAAATAAAAGAGGGTATGGAACTGAAACGGAAAAAATCAAAAATTTAAACAAATGTCAAGAAAAAGGAACGTTAAAAAACTGAAAAATTTAACAAAAAGTCAAAAAATAACGTTAGAAAAACGGTAAAATAAATCAAAAACTTAACTAAATTTAGGCAGTCAAAAAGTACAATGTAAAATTCCACTGAGAGACAGAAAATGTCTAACACGGTCGGACAAGAAAAAAGGAGCAAAAACTTCTGGTTCCTTCTCGAGCAAGCCAGCTGATTTTACTTCATTTTATAGTAGAGTGCCTAATACACCAGTTAGGTTGGTCCATTTTGCTAGAATGGACCTGCCCAATACATTTACATGAATGGTCTTTATTCACCCATAGAATGACTCAAGTCAGTTTTTAACTTTGGCTACACTTGCCTACTTGTCTGTTAGACCACTGGCAAGCTAACCAATATTCTACACTATGGAGAGAGAACAGAGGAATAGGAATCAGGAGGACAGCAGATATCGATTGACATTGCACTTAAATTTTTGCAGTTTAAAGTTGGCTGAAAAGCATGGAGCCGGAAGGGAGTTTCACAAGCGACAGGTGCGAGAAAAGAAACTGTTCGTATAGAATTTACACTGAGATCTAGCCAGGTCAAATATAATTGGTGAAACCTAGTTGCCAGTCTAGTACTGCGCTTAAATTCGAAGAGTCTACGAGCCATAGCGAAGAGTTCATCCGAACAATTATCAGGAAAGTATTTATAGAAAAGGCAAAGGAAGGCAACAGCGGTGGGAAAGTGACTGAAGCCGAGTCGTCAGATCGGAGCCAATAATATTGCTGATTCTTCTCTGGATTTTATCAAAAAGCTCTAGATAAATAGCAGGAGCACCGGGCAATATATGACAACAATGGATGGATGGTAGACTTATATAATAAAAAGGCTTAAACACTAATATTCCATGGTCATAATTTATTCCATTGTATGTCACCACAAAATGTATCTTTTCTGGTATAACGTTAATGTATTAGACATCCGAGTATATTCATACTTCTCTCACTTAAACCGTCTTTGACTCACCTCTTTAAAACTTCTCTCTGTTAAATTTTAATCCCCCCTTCATCTTTAGACCTTCCTGTTCTTCTCTCATCTGTTACCCCTCCCTATAGCTTTCATTTGCTCTAACATTCGTCCCACACTCTCATACATACACGCTCACTAAATTTTATTTTTTATTCTCGGAGTTGTTTTTTCTGTTTTCTTTTTCAATTTGTAGGTCTGATGAATTGGATTGTATTTACGATTCCAATGGAATAAATTATGACCCTGGAATATTAGTGTTTAAGCCTTTTTATTATATCCTTACTCTGTCCCGGACATTGAGTTCTACCTGGATTCTATCCTCTTGGATTTACAGTGTAACCCGGATATAAGAGACCCGGATATAAGAGAGATTTTCTCTGGTCCCAAATTAGAGCCTGTGTTAATGTATATAAATTAGACCAAACCCGGATATAAGAGAAACCCGGATATAAAAGACTTCTCCTCCGGTCCCGACAACTCTCTTATATCCGGGTTATATATGTATGTGTATGTATGTATGTAGATATATTTATATATATTTTAGATATACGATTGCATATATATGTGTATATTTACCACTAATATTATATATATATATATATATATATATATATATATATATATATATATATATAAAGAACAGTAAGATATATAATATAAGATATATAATCCGGTGTTCTTATTGATATTTTTTATTTTTATTTTTACAAAACAGTGCTCAATGTAAATTTACAGAGCATAAATATTATAAATTAACTGGTTTAAAATATGTTTTTTCACTACACAGTAATAACCATGTTTCAAAAATGGTAGCTAAAAACTTCAAATTTAATTTTGTAATTAAATTAAAAACATTGGTTCCATTTCATCTTCAAGCGAATATTGGAGTAACTTATTTTTTAAATTTACTGAGTTCATAATTCACTGTTTCCAAGGATACAGAGAAATCCAATCATTCAGACAAGGGGTGGTAGCGTGTTCATTTATTTTTATTAACTTTTGTTCTATCAGTCATTAGTTACGCTCAAAGAATGTATATATATATATATATATATATATATATATATATATATATATTTATAATCTATGTTATATATATATATAACAGATTCTGGAGATAAAAACCGTCTAGAACGGTACAGTGAACCAACTTTCATGGCAGTTGACTTAGCAATGGATTTAATATAGTCTTTCAACTTCAAGTCATCCAAGAACTGTACCTCCTGAAGGTTAGCATCAGCCATGCTGATGGAAGGCAGAGAGGGTCCTCTGAGATGATTAATAGGAAGCAGTTTAGTTTTAGAAACGTTAAAGTTGACAGGTCATGTTTTGCCCCAGTTAACACAAAAACTGAAGGTCGTTTTGGATATCAGCTTCCATTTTGACCTTATCAAACGGATCAGCCTTACTCTCGAGGTAGGAGTAAATGGTTGTGTCATCAGCATAGATACCAAGATCTGGTGCCATCGGGAAGGTTATTAATGAAAAATCCAAAACAAAGCAGGACTGATTGAGCCTTTGATGACACCAGCATCAGTATGAAAGGAACAGGAACTGTGGTTTATTAATTCCACAATCCCCCGCCCCCGCCCAGAGCTTAATCAGGTGACATCAATGAATACAGTTGGGTCAGATTTGTTCTTTAATTATTTTGTGATTGCATTGTTTTAAAAATAGTGTTTCATTATTATTTTTTGATTCCTTCCAGAATTACCAGGTTTCAGTTTATAGATATTTTTCTCGTCAGAAGCTATCTTATAAGTCTACCATGCATCCATGAATCGAATATTGCTGCCAAATTTGGTCTGGCGCTTTTACTACATATCTCGAGATCGTTGGTAAAATACCAAGACGATTCTGCAATATTATCGATCCTGACCTGGCATTTCGGCCTCTGTCAATTCCCCACCGCTATAACGCAGTCCGCATCGACTTCTATAAATGTTCTCACAGTAATTCGTCTGATGGGCTTCTCTTTTTTCTATATCGACTTCACGAACACAAACGAGTACTAGATTGGCTGTTAGGTCTCATAATTTCACTGCTATAACTGAGAATCTTAAGTTTTATATTTCTTGCTTGTGGAAGTCTCTTTCGCCTTCTTGTTTTCTTGTCAACTAATATCTTCAAAAAATTAAATATAATGTCGATTGTCATCTGTCTTCTAACTTCCTGTTCTTTTATTGTCCTTTCTGTTTCTTTCACTCTCAGTAACCCTTGGCTTTTATCGCCTTGATTCGGGTGAATTGATTTTGAAAAAAAATGAACCTAAAAAGGACTTCAGATAAACCTTTCCAGAAACTATTACTTGGAACTGAAATCAGAGTAGCGATTGCATATAACTTGAATCCATCACACAAATTTCATCAATGTGGAATTCTGTTATGTTGGAACACACCTATTCTATAGTTAATACACTCTCCCACCTATAATAAGTAGGAGTAGTAAGAGTAACGAGGCAGTCAGTCAGTCAGTGAGTCGATGTCGGACGACAGTTAGTCGAATACGAAAGTATCACCGACCACCACAAGATTACTCTGCGTAATACCAAGTTCCTAACGATTTGTACGTCGAACCTATTTTAGGGCCGACTTAGAACAAATACAAGTCTCCACTGCGAAATAACTCCACAACAAATTCATAAATTCCAAAGACTTCAAATACTTTTTCTTTTTCTTTCTTTTTTTTTCACAATGATGTTCACTCTGTATAAGGACCAGGGGCCACTTGAGGTAGAGTATTACAGAGTAAGAGGCACAGTTTATGAAGATAGATGGGAAAGAAAACGGTTAATTATAGACTTGAACAGCCCAAAATTGTAGTGACCAGGAAAACACCTTCTTGGGAGTTGGTTCCACAGAGCAACTAGTCGCAGGAAGAAGCTGATCAAGGGAAACTTACATATCACTTGAAGACAGTAGAACTCAGCAACTCACACGCTTCTACACAGAAGCGTGTGAGTTGCACTCCGCACGCACACACACAGACACAGAACTTGAATACCATTCACAATCAGTTCTTTGTGAACAAGCCAAGTTGCAACAGCTCTGTTAATTATACAAAACACACAACTGAACTTACTGTGTGTTCTTCTAAATACACCTCCTATTTCAATGCAGAACTTTGAACATTCTATTCAGAAAACTTGCTTTATTACATTTCACCTTATTCAACTAACAGATAAAGGGAAACTACTTTTTTCTCCTTATTATTCACACATTACAAAAATTGTTTTGTATTTGTTGATTTTAATATATATTTTATCGTTGAAACACAAATCGGTTTTCCATTGTTTTTCCTTGATTTAAAAAAATGTATAAATGTTAAATGCTCTTCAACACGCAGCCACATTAATCTTTTCAACAAAACCAGCATTTACAAAATGATCCCAAAAAAGACTTCAGATAAACCTTTTCAAAACAGAAACTATGACCTGGAAATGAAATGAGAGTAATGACATGCAATGAATTCATCACAAAAATTTCATCAAATGTAGAATCGTTTTCTTTTCACGACTACAAGTAATGGCGTCCCGTCGTTTATATATGAATTCTTTTTTGCTTTTTTTGCCGCTGCTTTTAGCCCAACTAGGAGCAGATCTGTAAGAAAAGGAATGAAGAAAATAAGCAGAATAAGGGGAAAGAATAAGTGAAAGATACGTGAGTGAAATAAGGAAAGAAAACGAACGAAGAAAAGGAAAAAGGGAAGAAGAAAAGAAAAGATGCGAGAAAAGAAAATTGAAAAAGAAAAAGTAACAAAAAGAAAATCAATAAGAAAACGAAATGCAAGAAAAAGAAAGACAATGTAGAAATAAACGTAGAAAAAGAAAAAAATAGTAAAAAAAAAAGAAGGAAACCGAAAGAAAAGAAAGAGGAAGGGAAAAAGACGAGCAAAAAGAAAGAAAGAAAATTGACAATGAAAGGAACAAAAGTCAGAAAAATGAAGGAGAAAAGACGCAGAAGAAAACGAAATCAGAAATAAGACAATGGAATTAAGAAGAAAAGCAAGGAGAAAAGAAAAGGCGGAAAAGAAAAAGAAAGAAAATCAAAAAGAAAAAAAGAAAAGAATGAAGTAGAGAAGCAAGGAGAAAAGAAAAGAAGCAAAAGAGAAAGAAAGAAAATCAAAAAGAAAAATGAAAAGAAAGAAAAGAATGAAGAAGAAAAGCGATGAGAAAAGAAAAGACGCAAAAGAAAAAGAAGGAAATGAAAAAGAAAAAAGAAAAAAAAGAAAAGAATGAAGAAGAAAAGCGATGAGAAAAGAAAAGACGCAAAAGAAAAAGAAGAAAATCAAAAAGAAAAAAGAAAAGAAAGCAAAGAATGAAGAAGAAAAGCAAGGAGAAAAGAAAAGACGCAAAAGAAAAAGAAGAAAATCAAAAAGAAAAAAGAAAAAAAAAGAAAAGAATGAAGAAAAAAAACCAAGGAGAAAAGAAAAGACGCAAAAGAAAAAGAAAGAAAATCAAAAAGAAAAAAAAGAAAAGAATGAAGAAGAAAAGCAAGGAGAAAAGAAAAGATGCAAAAGAAAAAGAAAGAAAATCAAAAAGAAAAAAGAAAAGAATGAACAAGAATGAACAAGAAAAGCCAGGAGAAAAGAAAAATCGCAGAAGCAAAAGAAAGAAAATCAAAAAGAAAATAAAGAAAAAAATGAAGAAGAAAAGCAAAGAAAAAAAAGAAAAAACGCAGAAGCAAAAGAAGGAAAATCAAAAAGAAAAAAGAAAATAGAGAAAAGAATGAAGGAGAAAAGAAAGGAGTAAAGAAAAGTAGTAGAACAAAAAGAAAGAAAAGAATGGGAAAGAAAAGAAGGAAAAAGAATGAAAACAAAAAATTCAAGAAAAGAATCAGAACAGGAAGAAAAACAATGAAGAAGAAAAGCAAGAATAGAAATGACGCAGAAGAGAAAGAAAAAAATCAGAAAAGAATAAAGAAAGGAAGAGAAAAGGATGTAAAGGAGGAGAAAAGGATGTAAAGAAAGCGAGGCGTATGAAAAAGAAAAGCAGTTGATAAGGAAATGTATTTAAAAAGTATCAAAGAAAGCAAACAGGCAAGCAAGCAAGAAAGAATGTGTAAAAAAAAAAGAAAAAAAGTCGACCAGAAAACAAAAAATTAGACCTCGTTCAAAATCAAAAGAAACTTTAGGGAAAGAAATGAAGAAGTTAAAATTGTGAGTGATAAAAAGCAAAAAGAAAAGCGACAAAAATATCCCAGCGGACATCAAAAGCAGAGAATAAATAAAAAGTCGGGAAAAGAATTGTTCAAGGAAGCATGAATCCCGTCAAATCAACTTCTAAAGTTAATGCTTCTCTTTAAATGGCATCAAAATGCCTCCATTTCAACAAGCCGTTTCCCATCAGTTCGAGTGAAATCGGAGGCCAAGCAACATTATCTCCCTTTTCTATCGCTTGTATATTAAACAAAGCTTAAAGTTAAATCAAGCAAATTGAGAAAATAGAAGCAATTCTACTTCATCGGAAGACGTTCGTTTCTTTTTGCCCTTTGTTTTTTTTTTTTTTCGTTGTGACATTTTGTTGTTGTAAATTGCCAATATTTATTTCTTAGTGAGAATTTCGAGTAACAGTCCTAGAATTTATAACAAGGATCACGGCTGCTTCTTCAAGCGCTGAATTGGTCCCCAGACAATTTCTTATCTCTTGTAAGACGACACGCTTCCCCTTTTCTTCTGTTTAATCGCGAACTGGTTATTTTGATAAAAGAGAAAACATTTTCAATAAAGCATAACTCAAAAATGAATAAAAATATGTTTCATTTACGTTTCTTTCCTTATTTTCTTTTGTTTCCTTTCATTTTTTTAATCAATTCACACCAAACAAAGCGGGAATGTCACTAGTACGCAGGGTGTTAAAGAGACCGAGAGAAAAGACTGGGTATAGTGGACTAGGGAAAGTATAAAAGATGAACTGGATTAAAGAAGGAAAAAGAAAATAGCGATTGATGTTGCATTAAAATTTTTGAAGAATGCAGTTACAGGGAAGCAAGGAAACGAAAGGGGATTCCACAGGCGGGAAGTGCGAGAAAAAAACTGTTGGAAGAGAAGTGGCGGTTACATTTAACTATTTCGACAGTAAAAGGGTTGGACCTAGATGCCAGTCTAGTAGCACGCTTAAATTCACATAATCAGGGCACCAGTGAAAAAAGTTCGTCAGAGCAGTTGCCATGAATATATTTGTAGAAAAGACAGAGGGAAGAACATCACGTCTGAGAGAAAGTGACTGAAGTCGAGATGCTAAGTCAGGATCGATTACATTGCAGATCCTTCTTTGGATTTTGTTAAGAACCTCGAGATGAATAGCAGAAAGACCTAACCAGATACGGCAACAATATTCAATGCACGGCCGAATGGTACATTTGTAAATGTGCAAGATGGTCTTTGTCAAGTAAAACTATTGGGATCGTCTATTAGCCTAATCTTACCTTGTTCGAGTAATGCACTATTCCAACTTTCATTCGTAAATCTAGCCTTCTGATTGGTTCATTTCTATCAATCAGGTAGCCTGCATGTGCACTTCGAAGTTTTGGCGCAAAATCGTTCTGGAGCCACCCACGTGATCATGACCTCTTAAAAAGAACCCAAAAAGCACGTGTGAGACAGAGACGCAGATCTGGGCAGATCAGCAGCAGACCATTTTTTCGACCACTCACTCAAGCTTAAAAATGTGACAACTACAATTCCCGTCTCGCGAATCTATTTTTTCCCGTTCAATATCTTCTACGAACTTCTTCGTCATTCAAGAATCTCAAACTATACATTCTCTTTGACCATCTACGTTAAATCAGTCAGTCCAGCAAACACAGAGAAGCGCTAATCTAATCCACGTAACTTGCGATTATAATTTTTCCCACGCGAAAAAAACCACGACTGACTCATCCACAAACTTGACTCGAAGATTACTCTGTGAATACAAAGAATTTCTACTCGCAAGACTTTACTTATCCAAAGTGAATTATTAACACTCACTACAATTTAAGTAAATACTATTATCGAACATACTTAATATTTACAGTTAAGGGTAGACTACTTCTGAATGACTCAATTCTAAAAACATGATAACGATATTCTCAACACTAATTACAATTTTCTTAAAGTCTGTAATACAAAATACACAAAACACAAAAAAGACATACAAAAACTTCAGTTACTACGAATATACCAACACAATAACATCTTGTAAAATATTTTGTATATAATATTTTTATTTGCATATAAATGCATTTATTTGTTTGAATTGGATGCATGTTTTGCCTTATTTATATCAAGAATTATTTATTGTTGTGGATGCAAGAGAAGATCACGCAACCTGACATAAAAAATTCCTTCTGATTTATTTTAATACAATAGCAAAATTCTTAGTTCATTCTGTGCATCCCCAACAAAACCTTCTGGCACGACACAGTGACACAACTTTCCTTGCAGTAGATGCAGCTATTGATTCAATGTAGTCGTTCCACTTAAAGTTAGTTGAAAACTTGAGGCCAAGGCACATAGCGTTTTGTTCTCCAAGAGTCTAACATCAGCTGGTGAGCAGGAAAGTTATTATTTATTATCAATAATAATCGAATATTTAAGATCAAATATTAACGATGAAATTAGATTTAAAATATTGTATTGGTTTATGGATGTAACGGTGACTGGGCCGGAAAGAGTTCGTTGCATTCCCTTTCATACAAATACTCTTGGTAGGAACCGCCACAGATTCGCTGAAAAATGAGACTATGATGGAAAAATGCCCCAAATTTTAAAAAGTTTTATCGTCAAAATCTTTATGGTACTATTAAGAGGATTTTTTTATTATAAAATTATGCTTTTGATCCTTTTTTGAAACGTTCGAAATTTTGGTTAAAAATCTTCTTTTTGCGTCAGAAAGAAAGAAAGCAAGGATCTAGTCAAGAGAGAAAGAGAAAAAGAGAAAGCAAGAAGCCAGTCGAGAGAGAGAGAGAGAAAGAGAGAGAGAAGAGAAAAAAAAAGAGAAAGCAAGAAGCCAGTCGAGAGAAAGCGAGAAAGGCAGAAGCCAGTCGAGAGAAAGAGCGAAAGCAAGGAGCCAGTTGAGAGAGAGAGAGAGAGAGAGAAAGCAAGAAGCCAGTTGAGAGAGAGAGAGAGAGAGCAAAGAGCCAATCAAGTGGGAGTAGGAGGAAGCAAGGATACAGTCGAGAGAGAGAAAGCAAGCAGCCAGTCGAGAGAAAGAAAGCAAGAAGCTAGTCGAGAGAAAAAGAGAAAGCAAGGAGCCAGTTGAGAGAGAGAAGGGGGGAGAGAAAAAGAGAAAGAGAGAGGAGAAGGCAAGAAGCCAGTCAAGAGAAAGCGAGAAATCTAGAAACCAGTCGAGAGAAAGAGAGAAAGCAAGGAGACAGATGAGAGAGAGAGAAAGAGAGAGAAAGCAAGAAACCAGTCGAGAGAAAGAGAGAAAGCAAGGAGCCAGTTGAGAGAGAGAAAGCAAGAAGCCAGTCGAGAGAGAGAGAGAAAGAGAGAGAGAGAAAGAGAGAGACAGAGAAAAGCCAGTCAAGAGAGAGAGAGAGAGAGAGAGAGAGAGAGAGAAAATGCAAGAAGCCACTTGAGATTATTTCAGGTTGATTATCCTTTATCCGAAATTCCAAAATCCGAAAACCTCCAAAATCCATAAGTTTTTCAGATACTGATATGACTTCCCAAATGGACCAATCACAGGACTCGTTACATGCCGGTTACAGTAATGATGTTAAAGAGACCTCTGGGTAGGCCATTTCCTTTAAATTCTTACGATGAGTTGTTACAGTTCCATGCATGATTGTTAGGTTACCTCCTCCTAATTTTCGAAAGTACTCCTAGGAGACGCTCTCACGGCTATAAATATGCTGCGATAATTTTTATCACTCTCTTCTCACCTTATCCGCTTATACGTCAACATGTAACCTCACGCGGAGAACGCGTTCCCTTTGGGAACGCATGAACAACACACAAACACACATACACACACAAATTCACTCACTTCACATACTTTGGACCAAAACGGTTTCCACATTCATTTGTTACACGCATTATTGTTTTTATCGCTTGTATACCTTTGTCGTTAATATATTATCATTTGTCTGTATATATATATATATATATATATATATATATATATATATATTGGTTCTTGTCGTTTCTTTACATTTCTTTACGTGGACTCACATCCCGAGTCCACCATTTTGTTTTGGGTATTTTCAGGAGAAACGCGTTTATTTCTTAACTCTAACGCCGACGTTACTAACGCCCACAATAAGTTAGTAAATGCATACACCGGCTCACAACATGACCTTCATATGAAAATCTGAATCTGAGAAGAAGAAGTCTATTTAAGAATATAACTCGAGATTTTAGGGTTAATACTTTACCAATTTACGTGATTGGGAAAAACTACCCCAAGTATAGCCTATTCTATGTTCATTTCCCTAAACTAAATTTATTATAATCAACTCTAATTACTGAAGAACTTAGTACAGGTCCAGTATCCTTTATTCGAAATTCCCCAAATCCGAAAAGCACCCATATCCGAAAGTTTTTCAGGTGCTTCAGAGAGCACGGGGAAGGTTCCTAGTTGATGTGCAGCCATTGTAAGTGACTGTTGCAGTAAAGAAAAAAAGAGACTGTGAACTTATAGTAGCAACTGCAATAGATTTCTTCTGTTCCTCGACCGTAACACTTGTAGCCAAATAACAGTTCAAACGATAGTCCGTCGTAACAGTCCAACAGGCAACGTAGAAACAACAAAATGGGGTCACGAATCCAACCTTCACTTCTCACGAGCAAAAACGCGTGTTCGGCTCTCCAGCTCAGAAAATCTTCTGCCTTAATAAGCGAAAAACAACGGCTTTGGTTCATCGAGAGATCTTTCTGATTCGTCACGCCATTCACGGGGGGGGGGGGGAGAACATTAGCATAGCTTCTAGTCATTGAAGTAGATTTTTGCTAACTACTTTTTGTTAATTTTTTTTTCGGCAGATCGCACACAAAACACGAACTTTTTTTTCGGGGTAACTGATTATCTCTTTCACTACAGTGACCTCATCTGCCCTGGGTTTCTGTGGAAGTACCTAACCCTTAGGAACGGTATGTGCAGGTTAGACCCGTACCCACAAAAGAAACAACGCTCGTGCCTTGGATTGTGTGAAGCTCAAAAGCAGTTTCTCGGAATCCTTTTTCTGTGCGGACATAGTATAGAACCCTGTCACATGACAAAGAGGAAAAGTAATGGACCAATCGAATCATTCTATTTTGGTGTTGAAAAGGCCTTGAAAAGGAACGTAAATGGGGTTGGAAAGAAAAGAAATTAGTTGATGCATTCACTTTCAGTTGTATTCCGTTTCGGCTACTGGTAACTTCAAAGGAACTGTCTTCAATCGTCTACTCACTTTCAACAACAAACGTACACCCAAGGCCCAAACTGAAAGCTCAACGGACTCCTCACTAACTCACTATCAACATATAAATCCACTCTCTCTTTCTTCTTTATGCACATAGTTATTTTATTTATACTAAAATGTTTGAAAATAAATTACATTTCACGTAAAACTTCTTTCTCAACCAATTAAGCTTTTATTACAGGTTTTTTTTAAATGTCACCCCTAACACAAAATTTCTAAAATCATATATAACTATAGTAGTACTATGACTTTCTGGAAACTTCTAGAACTTTATGGAATCTCTAACACTTTCGCCCCGGCCACTCAACATCTGGCGTCTTACTCTCTGGGTTGAGGTGTCTACTCGGTCCTAACCGAACTTAAAGGGGTGGCCATAGGTCCCCTGAGCATCCGTAGATTATTCAACCGGTCCGCTGGTTTAATCCTGCTTCCTGCCCACGTTGTGATTTGTTTTATAAATTCAAGCTGGTTTGAATTCTTGGTCTTTTTTAGTTTTAATTTTTCCCCCTGCACGTCCATCCGCGATCTTTCAACAGGACCTGACATTCCAAGCAAATTCGCTTTGCGGGACGTAAGTCTTCTCGTTTCCCAAAGTAGGGTTCTCAGGCACTTTTTCAAAGGTGCCACATGTTGGGATCATGCCCTCAACAAATCGATAACATCTAGTCTACTTCCTGACAAATCAACCATGGTGAGATTCGAACCCGGGTCTTATGGTCAGAAAGCAAATGTTCTAATCCATATAAATACATACATACATATATATATTTATAAAAGGCAGGATATGTGTGTGTGTGTGTGTGTGTAACGAATTCACGGCCGCAATTTTCGACAGATTTGTACCAAAATTTACATGCACATGCTCCAAGTTAGTGGGAAGGCCAAGACTTACATTGCATTTCCCAACTCCCATCGATAGTGGAAATAATCGATTTTTTCATGCTTCTACGGCAGTTTTCATGTAGTTTGAGGCCATTTTGTACTGGCCAGAGTGAGAGCCAATAGCTGGCTGCCACGAATAGGCAGGAAGATTCTATTGGTCAGCGTGAGAGCCAAAAGCTGACTGACACAAATGTTAACTAGCATGCTAGCATGCAAAAAAAATTGATAGCTGCATTCGTCACAAGTGGGAAAAATTTAAATCTGCATGGCACTTTACTTCAATTGGCTCATTCGCTTGCTTAAACTCAACGTTGATTCTGATTCCGCAGAACTGGGTTGGGTGTGAAAAAGTATTTGTTGTTAACATTCTTTTTTCATTCGGTTTTTCCAGTTACGAGTCCTTTTTTAAAGCTGATCGTTTTGTGTTCATTTTGTTTAGTTCTTTTTTCGTAACAGATTTAATGTTTAGTATAAAGCTTAGAAAAAATTCGCAGTGTGAGATTGGCAAGAAGTAAGGCATGTAGCAACATCAGCACGGCAAAGGGCAATCTTTTAAAGGCAAGGAAGGGCAAAAATATTTTAAGTCAAGTGATAGCGATTGCTGTATGAGTCGTACGACATGTGAATCAAGCACGGGCAACTAATGCTGCTAGTATATATATATATATATATATATATATATATATATATATATATATATATATATATGTTGCATAGTGTGGGTTTGGCCTTGGGGTGACAGCTTCAATTCTATAATAATAATAAAGTTGCATTCTTCTTTCACAGCCAATGATCGCTAGTTGTTTTGGTTCTGAGATAAAAGACATAAACAGAGGGAATTTTAACTTCTTTATTTATGTTAACATATACATCTCATAAATAAATAGTGGGGTCGCTCTCTCCCTCCACTGAGAGACATTACAGTCACAAAAAGAATTTTATGATGGTTTAGAGTCAACTCCCCGAAAAACATTTCTCTATCTATCATTTCCGCGCCAGTTCAGCCAATCAAAATTGGCTTCCTTTGTTTTGTCCTGTATCTGACCTCAAAGGTCAAACTCGGGAAGTCAGAGCAGAAATAAATTTCTCTAAAAAATAATAGTCTGCTAAACTATTATTTAACACTAGCAGTAGAGCCCGGCGTTGCCCGGGGATATAACAGTAAGAGATAGATCAAGTATTGACCATCATAAAGACTGAAAAATAAAATTGACAAAGATTATTGTTTAAGGTTGACGGACACGCATGTCTTAATTAGTTTTTTTTTTACGAATTGGTCAAACCCAAACTCAAACAAAAACATTGTTTTCAATCGTTATGAGTCTACCGATTGAATAGAATTTTATAATAAACAATTGTCTTGTAAATGGAATTTTTAAAGCATTCTGAATGTAAAAATAAAGAAAAAAAGTGTGCAAGACAATAAGAAACACTACCTGCCAAAAAAAAAGGTGAAGTTTTGTTGAAATCTGTTGAAAAATGTGGGAAATCCGATCCCATATATAAACGAACACACACACACACACAAACAACCAACCTGGGTTTTATAAGTATAACTCGATAACTCGATATTAATAAGTATAACTCGATATGAGTTGTCCCCCTTTCATTAATGCCTCTTAATCGTGTTTTCAAATTGATTTTGAGCAAAAACAATTGTGTTTTTCCAATTTTTGGCGCTGTCAGAATCACCGTAAGGTAATTTTACGTAGTCCTGTTAAGTTTTGTTGAAATCGGTTGAAAAATGTAGGAAATCCGATCCCATATATAAACGAACACACACACACAAACAACCTGGGTTTTATAATAAGTAAAACTCGCTATGAGTTGTCCCCCTTTCATTCTAGCGATGCCTCTTAACCATGTTTTCAAATTGATTTTGAGCAAAAACAATTGTGTTTTTCCAATTTTTGGCGCTGTCAGAACCACCGCAAGGTAATTTTACGTAGTTCTGTGAAGTTTTGTTGAAATCGGTTGAAAAATGTAGGAAATCTGATCCAATATATAAACGTACAGACACACACACACAATCTGCGTTTTATAATAAGATGATCTAACAAATCTTATTCATTCAGTAGCCTTTCTGTAATCTTTTACAATTTATAATTTTTTCTTATTGAATACAGTAAAAAAAAAAATGCATATTTTGCTTGTGGTGATTCATAATTAGAATTCTGATTTGAATATATTTTCCACTCATTGTTTCTTATAAAAAAAATATTAACTTTATTTGGGTTTATTAATTACGAGGGTCAGCCAGGTGAAAGGGGAGGGGGAGGACGTCACTCTACCCTGGAGGCAAGTAATATTTAGCCCCCCCCCACGAGGGTTACATATGGCACAAGGCCGGGTTTAACGTGAGATTTCTGAGCTCGTAGGCTCGGCCAAAAATATTCCCTCTTTGAACCTGCATAGACAGGTTATGGGGCAGTCAACCACACCAAACGAGACTCTGCCCTTCGACTGAGCCTCGTCTGGGTTCCTCTCTGCCCAAAAGCAGAGAGTTAGACTGTTACTTACCCTGGAGGCAAGTTGCTTGGTAAAAGAAACCGGCTGTGTTAATGTCGGCTGCGGTTAGCATCGTAGCTGGTTGGCAATATCTTTTGGTTGATGACTAAAAATTAACTTTCGCATTTTGACTGTACACATGGGTTTCATTTGGACACCATGTGTATTTAAAGTAGTTTCTGGTTATTATTTTTAGTTAGGAGTTGTGTATGTTTAGATTTCATTTGTTTACTTTTTGTGTATCGTTCTTTGAAAAAAAAAACGCTGAGTCACCAGAAGTTAATGGCATTCGGACGTTTGAGTAACTTCCATCCGGGTGCGATACACTTAACCGTGCTTTCAAATTGATTTCGAGCAAAAACAATTGTGTTTTTCCAATTTTTGGTGCTGTTAGAAACACCACAAGGTAATTTTACGTAGTCCTGTGAAGTTTTGTTGAAATCGGTAGAAAAATGTAGGAAATCCGATCCAATATATAAATATACAGACACACACACACAATCTGCGTTTTATAATAAGTAAGATATAAAGCAATGTTGGGTTTCAAGAGGGTAAAAACTAAATAAAACTAACATTATAAATTTGCCGACATAGTAGTAGTAAAAAAAGGTTCACATGATGTAAGAAGACAATTTTTAACTAATCATTTTTGGTTTGAGTAAATAAAAAAACCCTTGATTGTGTATCCTGAAAATAAGCAAATACAAGACTCTGCAATAAGTCGTAGTCAGGCAGTAAAATAATGTCAGCTAGTCTATGCAACTCTACACAACTGACTTTCTGTCTCCAGAAGAGATGTTACTTTCTAGTGACTCCATTTCCTAAAAGAGATAAATGAAGAAGCCGCTAGAGATCAAAAGACTCACCGAAAACTGAATCTACATGATTGCTACTTTAAGTCAATATGCTGTTACTGTTATTTTTCCTGTAAACTGTAATAATATTTACTAAACTGAACTTCTCCTGTAACAGACATTTTCATTTGTGTGAACATTTCAAATTATATGATTAATATTTTTTAATGCCAATAGGGAATAATGAAAACATTGCATCTTCATACAATGATTATGAAAAAAGGAAAAAAAAGAAGTAGATACAATAGAGAGAGAGAGAGAGAGAAAGAGAGAAGAAGGAAAAAGAAAGATCAAAAGAAGAAAAGAAAGAAAAGTAACAAGAAAAAAAGTTTTAAAATGAATACAAAGAAAGAAATAAAGAAAAAAGAAAGAAAGAAAGAAAATGATCAAAGGAATAAAAGAAAGAGAGACAAAGACAAAAGAAAGAAAAAAGAGAAGAAAGAAAATGATCAAATGAAGAAAGAATGAATGAAAGAAAACAATCAAAGAAAATGAGAAAGACAGAAAGAAAAAAGAAAGAAAATGATCAAAAAAGAAAGAAAACGATCAAAGAAAGAAAGAAAAAAAGAAAGAAAATTATCACCAAAAAGAAAAGAACAAAAGAAAGAAAGAAAACAATCAAAGAAAGAAAGAAAACGGTCAAAGAAAGAAAGACAGAAAGAAAGAAAGATAACTCCCAGAGAAAGAAAATGTGAAAAGAAAGAAAGAAGGAAACAAAGAAAATGATCAAAGGAATAAAGAAAGAAAGAAAGAAAGAAAGAAAGAAAATGGTCAAAGAAAGAAAGAAAGAAAGACAGAAAGAAAGAAAGATAACTCCCAGAGAAAGAAAATGTGAAAAGAAAGAAAGAAGGAAACAAAGAAAATGATCAAAGGAATAAAGAAAGAAAGAAAATGTGAAAAGAAAGAAAGAAGGAAACAAAGAAAATGATCAAAGGAATAAAGAAAGAAAGAAAGAAAATGGTCAAAGAAAGAAAGAAAGAAAGACAGAAAGAAAGAAAGATAACTCCCAGAGAAAGAAAATGTGAAAAGAAAGAAAGAAGGAAACAAAGAAAATGATCAAAGGAATAAAGAAAGAAAGAAAGAAAATGGTCAAAGAAAGAAAGAAAGAAAGAAAGAAAGAAAGACAGAAAGATAACTCCCAGAGAAAGAAAATGTGAAAAGAAAGAAAATGTGAAAAGAAAGAAAGAAGGAAACAAAGAAAATGATCAAAGGAATAAAGAAAGAAAGAAAGAAAGAAAGAAAGAAAGAAAATGGTCAAAGAAAGAAAGAAAGAAAGAAAGAAAGACAGAAAGATAACTCCCAGAGAAAGAAAATGTGAAAAGAAAGAAAATGTGAAAAGAAAGAAAGAAGGAAACAAAGAAAATGATCAAAGGAATAAAGAAAGGAAAAACGACAAAAGAAAGATAGAAAGAAATACGGAAAACTATCAAAAGAAAAAAAAGAAAGAAAGAAAACGGTCAAAGAAAGAAACAGCAAAAAAAAAAAATAAATAAATATGGAAAATGATAAAAGGAAGAAAAGAAAGAAAGAAAAAAGAAAGAAAGAAAATAATCAATAGAAGAAAAGAAAGAAATGTAACAAAAAAAGTAAAGAAAGAAAGAAAGAAATTTAAGGAGAGTGAAAAAAAATCTTTTAATAAGCAACAAAGAAGAAATATAAATGCAAGCAAGAAAGAAAGAAAGAAAGAAAGAAAGAAACAGAGAGTGAAAATGCTAAAAGGGAAAAAAAGAAGAGTAACAAGAAAATAACCATAAAAAATAAACAGATAGAAACAAAAACAGAAAGAAAGAAAACATTGAAAGGAAGAAAAGAAAGAAAGAAAACAGTCAAAGAAAGAAAGAAAGAAAGAAAGAAAGAAAGAAACAGAGAGTGAAAATGCTAAAAGGGAAAAAAAAGAAGAGTAACAAGAAAATAACCATAAAAAATAAAGAGATAGAAACAAAAACAGAAAGAAAGAAAACATTGAAAGGAAGAAAAGAAAGAAAGAAAGAAAGAAAGAAAGAAAGAAAGAATAAGAGAAAGCGGAGAAAATATTTTAAAAGATTTAAAAAAAAAAATAAAATGATACGAACAAATTGTTTTTTTTTTTAAAAAAGCTGACAGAAAATAATTAAAAAAATGAATAAAAGTGAAAAAAAAAATGAATAAAAAATGAATAAACGAAGGAAGGAAAGACGAAGAGGGCAAAGAAAGAGAAAAAATAATAAAGGCCAACAAATCTGAGCAATTTTGTGTAAATAATCTCAATTTTGAGTGATTAATATGCTTCTAGGGAGCAACAACCGCCACACAAGTGGACAGTCTTTCATTTTCTAAATAGCAACTTGTTGTTTCAACATTTCAATTACTCAGCCAATCAAATGCAACCCCTTTGTCATATGACCCAACAAACAGCCGTCTGTTTCTTCTCCATTTTTCATGTCATTATCTCTGTAGCCATCATTACTATTATTATCTACCTTATTATCATTATTATGTTCATTTTATAAAGATTTTATTTTCCAGGCACTGAATAATAAAAGTGATAATTTAACCACTTCTCCACAAGGATGAAAAATGATACGGACATAATAATTCAGTCATAGAAGTGTGAGTGGAACGTTAAAGTTGTGAACAGATCAGTTGTCTTTTCCCCACTGGATCAACAGATCAGAATAAAATAAAAAACAAAATTCATGGTTGTCAGCAAGAGAAAAATGACCAGTATGCCAGCTACGAATTGGAGATGTCAAAATCAAGCAAGTACAGAATTTTAAATATCTAGAATTTGTAGTGATCTTGAGGTCATGTAACATTTTTAAAAATCTAATTACCATGATTCCATAGAAAAAAATGAAACAATTCTACTGGCTGGAAATTTAGAGAATTCCTCCTTTTCAGCTGGCCTCTTGCAAGGAGAATGTCGAGGACTTGTTATGTTGGGTTTTATAGTTGAAAGAATAAATTTGGGCTGCATGTGCAAAGACATGTATTCTCAACACATTTATATTATATTTCAATGAAAATTAAAAGAAAAGCATAGAACAATACTGAGAAAAGACAAATGCATTTATATTGAATATCAATCAATTTTCATTTATATTGTATGAATATTACAATATTAATATTTTTTAATGCCAATATGGAATAATGAAAACATTGCATCTTCATACAATGATTATGAAAAAAGGAAAAAAAGAAGTAAATACAAGAGAGAGAGAGAGAGAGAGAGAGAGAAAGAGAGAAGAAGGAAAAAGAAAGATCAAAAGAAGAAAAGAAAGAAAAGTAACAAGAAAAAAAGTTTTAAAATGAATACAAAGAAAGAAAGAAAGAAAGAAAATGATCAAACGAATAAAAGAAAGAGAGACAAAGATATTGTAAAAAGCATAGATTTTTTATTGAAATTTCATATTGTTTGTTATTAGGTTGGTGCAAAAATAATGACGTAATAATGTCGTTTTTTGACGTATTTTTTAATGTCAAAAAACGACATTATTACGTCATTATTTTTGCACCAACCTAATAGTTTGATTAATGTTATACTCTATATATATGTGTGTGTGAATGATGCTTGGGGGTTTAACTGAGGGGTTAAGTATTGCAAAATTTGTAATGAAAGTTTCACAAAGTAGGATGTAGCAATAAACTGTTGATAAGGAAGTTAAACAGTTTGTGTTAATTAAATGTCACATTAAATTTGTGTAAATTTAGTTCAAATAAAGTTGTCTTCCTTTGACTGCTCTTGAGGAGACTTGAAGCTGGAATGTTCATGAAAGTTCGGAAGATGATTTTGTTGTTGAAAAGTTCTTTGAATGAAACTGTAATGTTTATTCACTAGCATGAATGATTATGAGCTGCTGGCTGAATGGATTGAACGAGGGAAATTTCTGGAAGTTTATGTTCGCAAGTAACTTTGAAAACTTCAGATGAAGTGACATAGCAAATAGTTTAAAGTCACAATTCTCACTGACAAAGTTGAGTAATTAGATGTTAGTTCACTTGCAGGAATGAACAAAAGCTGCTGTGTGAATGATTTAAGTGAGTGAATTCTGAAAGTTTGTTTTTTATGTTAACAAGGTAACTTTAAAACTTAAAGATAACTGAGTATAGTGGATTCATTTGGTAACGTGATTCTCACTGGCGAAGTTGAGTAATTAGAAGTTAATTCATTTGCAGGAATGAACGAAACCTGCTGAACCGAGTGAGTGGATGTTCTGGAAGTTGAGATTATGTTAAGGGTAACTTTTAGTCTCAGAATGTGTGCTGCAGTTTTTAGTTGCGATTGCGTTGCTGCCACGATGCTCATTGGCAAATGTGCTAGTGTATCATATTTATTTATTCGTTAATCATATGATAGGCTCAAGAACACTTTTTCATATTTTTGGCAGTTTTCTGGTTTGAACAGGTTGCGCATAGGCAGAAACATGGCCTTGGTATTAATGGACCAATCAGAATATGTCAGTTGCTGAAACTTGGTTTGGAGCCTATAAGTGTTTAGCTTGAACAAGATTTTAGAACTTTGCACATGAAGATACATAAAATACAATTTTAATATTTATTGTTCAATCAGGATGTCGTTAAATAACATCCTTATGAAAATTAGGTGTGATCCATGAAATGTAGAAGTCAGATTCTACAAGAGCATGTGGAACAGATAAGTCAACTTACCCAAATATCACTTTCTCTTATTAGATATCATCTTTACTGATAGACTTAAACTTCCAAAACCTCAATTCAGTCATCCAGCACAAACCAGAGGTACTTTACTAACAACCACATTACTAGAACTTTCTCCTTCCATCAAACTTGTACACAATGACATGCAGAGGCTTAGTATTGCCCAGGGTCAATTTCTTGATTGCATGCCCCTAAGGAAATGGGAAAAGGGTTCCACAGGTGAGAAGTGCAAGACATGAAGCTATTGGAGTAGAAGAGACAGCTACCTTTAACAGTTTCAACAGTGAAAGGGTGAGAGCAAGATGCCAGCCTTGTAGGATGCTTGAATTCATGAAATATGGGAACCAGCGAAAGCAGCTCATAGGAGCAGTTACTGTAGAAAGTATTTGTAAAAAAGACAGAGGGAGGTGACGGTATGTCTGTGAGAGAGCGACTGCAGATGAGATGACACATCATTATTATTTTCTTCCCCTTTTAATCAAGTGAGTTTTTGCTTTGAACACCAAACTTCAAAGACTTTCAGTATCTGTCTATATTTCTGAAATGAGGTATTATGTACCCTATTTACATTATTCGTACTATTGTCCTCATCTTTATCGCCATGTTTATTACAACGTTTTGGCCTTTCAGTATCTGTCTATATTTCTGAGATGAGTTATTATGTACACTATTTACATTATTTGGACTATTGTCCTCATCTTGGTCGCCATATTTATTCCAATGTTTTGGCTGTTGTACGATCTGGCCTTCTTCAGGTGGTTGGAATGTCGAACTGAACCCTTTATTTCGCTCACTGAGGTAGACTGAGGTAGACTGTTCTTTTGTTTTTTTTTTGGATGTCAGTTATCAGTTATCTCTTGTTAATTCCCCTCTCCAAGTTCTCCACTGCCATGATCAGATATTGAATTCACACGCTTTGGATAAAGGTGTTGGTTAGATCCAGTGAGAGGACCCAAAGACTTCAATACCCGTTTAAGGCAGTGTAGAACTTGGAGAAGGGAATTAACAGGAGATAACTGACATCCATTAAAAAAAAAAAAGAAAAAAAAAGAAAAAACATGGCAAGTGGAACTAAAACAGTCTACTCCAGTGAGTGAAATAAAGAGTTCAGTTTGACATTCCAAACACCTGAAGAAGGCCAGAGCATACAACGGCCAATAGTTGCAATAAATATAGTGACAAAGATGGGCCTTACGTCATTTTTCCCTACCACTATTAAACCGGTGGCTGGGCATTATGCCATTTTTCTATACTACCAGTTAAGTGGTAGTCAGAGCTAAAAGGGTTAAAAATTGAGGGTTCAGAAACATATGCATAAACATTGGGGATGATAATTATTCATCTTAAATGAAGAATAAAATGACTTACTTTTTTAAATTTCTGTAAATTTTTATTGTTTCCTGAGTTAAAAATGTATATATTCATGTATTCTTAAATAATGAGATCTCTATCTATAAAAGGCAGGATGTGTGTGTGTGTGTAACGAATGCATGGCCGCAATTTTTGACGGATTTGCACCAAAATTTACATGCACATGCTCCAAGTTAGTGGGAAGGCCAACACTGACTTTGCATTTCCCAACTCCCATCGATAGTGGAAATAATCGATTTTTTCATACTTCTACGGCAGTTTTCATGTAGTTTGCGACCATTTTCTACTGGCCAGAGTGAGAGCCTATAGCTGACTGACACGAATGTTAACTAGCATGCTAGCATGCAAAAAACATTGATAGCTGCATTCATCACAAGTGCGAAAAATTTAAATCTGCATGGCACTTTACTCCAATTGGCTCATTTGCTTGCATAAACTCAACGTTGATTCTGATTCCGCAGAACTGGATTGGGTGCGAAAAAGTATTTGTTGTTAACATTCTTTTTTCCAGTTACGAGTCCTTTTTTAAAGCTGATCGTTTTGTGTTCATTTTGTTTAGTTCTTTTTTCATAAGAGATTTAATGTTTAGTATAGAGCTTAGAAAAAATTCGCAGTGTGAGATAGGCAAGAAGTAAGGCATGTAGCAACATCAGCACAGCAAAAGGCACTCCTTTAAAGGCAAGGAAGGGTAAAAATATTTTAAGTGAAGTGATAGCAATTGCTGTATGAGTCGTACGATTTTTGAATCAAGTACGGGCAATGCCGGGCCATGCTGCTAGTCTTTTTATAAAAAAAAATCTGCTTTTGTATACATAACATCTGAGACCACATAACTGTCAAAAGTCAGGGATAAATTTTTTTACACTGTATCGATATTGTGAACAGGATAATAATAAAATATTATTTTTTCGATTCTGACAAATTTTAATTGTGGAAGGTTTAGGGAATGCTAATCTATAAAAATTATATCCAAAAATAATTTTTTTACATATTTTCTATGAGTAGACCTGATATAACAAAGAAAAAAGGTCTCTTTTGACAGGGTGACATACTTGTCACTCAAACTCTCTCACACAGTATATTCTCTCGACCAACAGGGTAATGCTAGTGGCAGCTTGACTGTCAAACAATCACACCCTGACTTCTACTGAGCTCGTCTTTTATAGATCACAAATCATGATCTGTATGCCTAAATACCCTAGGTTCCAGCGTCTACTTGCTTTCTCTCAAATCGAAGTCCTGCATGCCAGACAAAGATAAACTCTTTTGTCGAGAATAATGCAAGTCTTGTTCACCATTTCTACCATTCGATTCAGTTGTGGTTCACTCTGTCTGCCAGAGTGGACCACTATACTTAAGTAGTTCCAATGGGTAACTTATTTTTTAAGCCCTGCGCTGAGTATCAAATAAAAATTTCCCAAATACTTATATCTAGGTGTAAATTTACATACTTAATTCGAAACTAACAAAGAAATTTTGCTAAAATTGTAGTTTAAATAAGTCTGTATTGCTGCAACGTCACTTGTACAAATCACAATATTGCTGGTTCAATTCACCGTCCTCGCTTTCTTCATATGTCACTACGTATAGCCAATGTTTCTGTCCCCTTTTTCACTGCTCCAGCACTCTTTTATCAGGCCAACACCGCGGTTCACCAGCCAATCAGTGTTCTTCACTGTTATTCTCGGTTACACAAGCAAATTGCCTTCTCCAGTTCGACCAATCAGCACACGACTTGCTATTGGTGGAAGCATTCCAAACTGTACAAAAAACCCTCATCCTTGCACATACTGCTAGAATGGCTGGACGGGAGAGTAATGCCATTTTCACAAAGCAAACTTGCTGATGTCACGTGCCGCACGTTAAGGTAAGACCGTTATTCTCCTATACACCAGATGCAAGCCACACTGGTTCGCTTGCTTCTACGGGGCTGTTCACCACAAACATTTATCGTCCTGATGAGTGAACAGAACAATTACAAAATGGTTCATCTATGAAACTCTGGGGTCAAGGTGCTGAATATAAGCTAAGGGACAAATTTTATATTTGTATTAATCCTGTGGGCACCACTAGCTTAGGGGGTAGAATCTCCGACTGATGCCAAATCAGCTGGGTTTCAATCCCAGCTTGAAGCGATCAGATGTCTAGCCACACTGATGAGCTGTGATACAGCTAAACACTCTGACTGTAGATGATGATATATGCCCCCGAAAATTAATTTGGTTGAGCACCTTGAGAAAGCTCGAATTTGTAAAAAGTGACTACTACTGGTGACAATGCAAGACTCTCCTAACAGATTGAGTCCTCGTCACTGGTGTGTTTATTTAAAAATAAATACGCAAAAAATTCACTTTCCTCTCTGCTGGGTGGCAATAGCTTAGGGTTGTAATCTCTGACTGATGCCAAATCAGCTGTGTTTCAATCCTGGTTTGAAGCGATCAAATATCTAGCCACTCTGATGAGCTGTGATACAGCAAAACTGTTTGTGGATGACAATATATACATATATATATATATATATATATATATTACACACACCAGGTGTAACAGCAAAATTGTCCAAATCGTGCAACAGCATAATTGCCCATCCTAAAAAATGTTTAATATCTAAAAAACCACTAAAGTAATTGAGTTTCTTTTTTTCAGGTTTTCAGATAAGATGTTTAGCCATCTTGACACCATTTGTCGTGAGAATCACTGACAAACCATTTGAGTTATTCAGCTAGAAAGGGAACAGGTTAAAATCATTTTGTGTCAAACCCACAGTCTTCTGAACTGAAAAATGGTGAGAGGAAAAAGATCATTCAGCAGTGGTACCAACATTCATATTCTGGCTTCCATCTCAAAAGTCCATTCAAGAACCATCAAGAGAAAGGTGAATAAGTTTAAAAAATTGGGAACAGTAGAGCGGAAACCTGGATCAGGTGGTTACAACGGGAAGAGGGGTCATCATTTCAACTTAGATCAATTAGAAAAGATCTAAATGAATTCATAAGACATTTGGCAAGTGAAAGAGGAGTTTCAGGACAGAAAATTAGGTTAAGAGGGTTGAAAAATGATCCTGGAACATTATATATATATATATATATATATATATATATATATATATATTTGAATTTTATTTCAATATGTCATGAGCTTCAAATCCTTAACTATGATTAATGATAAACATATCATTTTCATTTATGATCAATTTCATCACAATTCTTCTGTTAAGCTTGGAGAGTATTATACATTCTTATTGCCCAAAACAGAGTCCAATAGGGTTATAAAAACCTTGGAGAATTCCAGTAAGATATCATTAATCATTTCTAAGATACAACGGTTCAGAGCTTAAGCTAACAAATGGACAATTTTGCTGTTACATCCGGTATATATATATATATATATATATATGAAAATATTATAGAAAATAGGAAAGAAACTGGTTTGGTAAATAATCCAAAGTTCCTTAGTATTTTTGTTATTATTTTCAAAAAATAGTGCTGGATTCCAAAAAAAATTTCGCTTGAAGATGGAACAGAGCCTACTTTAACTAAAGTTAATTCAAATATTATTTTGAAGTTTTCGGGTCTTGTTTTGAAACATGAGACCTCTTATGTAGCGAGTTGGAATCATATTTTTAAATAAATAATTATATATATATATAATTATATGATACATATAGTGCTGGTGTTAAAACAGTGCTCGATGTAATAGAACAGAGCTATTAAGTATTCAGCATCCCAACTCCAGAGTTTGGTAAACAGACCTTCCAGGAATCACTGTCCATTCATCGGAGGTATCAGTTCTTGATTGCTTATATTTCTTGATTTTTCTTCTTTAAATGTGCTTTTCATTGATGCAAGTTTGTTTTATAGTGTATGCATGCATGCGCGTGCATTTGTGCACATGTGCATGTGTAGAATGATGTGGTTATTTGTCCTTTTCATCATTTTTTTCACTTTAAACTCAATCCTTAACTGCATCTCTCTTTACCTTCAGCTGCAGCCATTTTGATTTCCAGTTTTCTAGACATATACTGTGTTAATTCTTAATTAATGGATTTTATTTTTTTTACTCTGGCATATTTTTATTATTTCAGTCTTTATATTCAGTGGATACTCGTATTTGAGTAAATGCTCCATTGTTTTTAACAGTGTTTATTTTGTCTACTGATCTATACACTTTGGAAAACTCAAAGAAAATGGGCCCTTCAGCAAGATTCAAACCTGCATCTCCTTTTGCAGGAGTAATATATATTATAGAACCTATCTGGCTTGTTAGCTATTGTGGCATGTGGGGGCTTCCTTACTTTGCTTGATTCAGCAGTAGCAGCAACGGAAGTAACCAGCAGAGTACAACCTGAAGTCCCAGAAGTCGTAAAAGCACTGACCAAGCCCTATTCAGCATCTTTTCCATTTTCCCTTTCAGCAGCCATTACCTTCAAGCCCAGCTTAAAGGGCTATTCACAATCCTTGCTGCAGAAGATATGTAGCTCTGTCCTGGAAGATTGACTTCAGATTTTTTGTTCAGCCTGTTGGAACAGGGCGGAGAAATCTCCTTTCGAGACACCTACCCAAAAGAAAAACTACACACAACCCTTACTGTAGAAGACTCATACCAGTCCGAGCAGTTTCACACTCAGATTTCTCCTGTGGGAACTAGCGGAGAAATCTATCTATCAAAACATCTACCCAAGCACTACTATTTTGCACTCTCTTTCAACCAGAAATAAAAGCTGTTGAACAGTTATTTTAAACCTTAGGTTTTGTTCATTCCACTTTCACTGCCAAGCACACACACACACACACACAATTGGGAAAAATTTCTACGATATATGCTTGGATGTGGCACAAGGCCGAAAGTAAGGGGCACCCAGTGAATTTGAACTCACTACTAGGTCATAATTGTTCTAGTGAGACAAGCTTGCTAACCATTACACCACCTTGAGGTGCCCTAGTGATTTTCCAAGCGTAGTTCAGATGTGGCACAAGGCGGAAAGTATGGGACACCCAGTGAGGATCGAACTCACTACTCAGTCGTAATTGTTCTAGTGAGACAAGCTTGCTAACCATTACACCACCTCGAGGTACCCAATTCCTACAATATATATATATATATATATATATATATATATATATATATATATATATATATATATATATATATATATATATATATATATATATATATACAGGCCAGTAGACAAAAATAAATAAATATACTGTTTAATAAATAGAGTGTCTTCTCTAATATGAGTCTCCACTAAAAATAATGTTTAAAGTAATAAAATATATATATATATAAGGCATACCTATGAGAGGGTGATGAAAAGCTATTGGCCTAACTTACTTTGCAAAATCTAAATGACCAGACATAACATCTGAGGTAGGGGTGGAGTTTTTGGTTAGACTGAGAACTTTTCAGCACCAACATTCATATATAGGCAAGTGTAGATGAGCGCCAATATATTAGGATGTTTTTATGCACATATACAGACAGATGTGTAAAAGCTGTACAGAACTGTGGGTGTGTCTACAATACAGGCAAAAAGTTTTGGGATATTCTGCATTTCTTTGAAAAAACAACTTAAAATGAGATATTTTTGTCTTTTTATAAAGTAAAATATAAAATTTTAGTAAATACACTGCATTTGCTTTTATTTTTCAATCTTTTAACAGTTTGTCTGTCCACAATAGATTTTGCTAAATTATGAATATTTTGCATGAAAAACATACAGTGTAACTTGGATATAAGAGAAACCCGGATATAAGAGATATTTTCTCTGGTCCCAAATTAGAGCCATACTTACCTAAACAAAATATACCAAACCCGGATACAAGAGAAAACCCGGATATAAGAGAGATTATCTCTGGTCCCAAATTAGAGCCATACTTACCTAAACAAAATAGACCAAACCCGGATACAAGAGAAAACCCGGATATAAGAGAGATTATCTCTGGTCCCAAATTAGAGCCATACTTACCTAAACAAAATAGACCAAACCCGGATACAAGAGAAAACCCGGATATAAGAGAGATTTTCTCTGGTCCCAAATTAGAGCCATACTTACCTAAACAAAATAGACCAAACCCGGATACAAGAGAAAACCCGGATATAAGAGAGATTTTCTCTGGTCCCAAATTAGAGCCATACTTACCTAAACAAAATAGACCAAACCCTGATATAAGAGACTTCTTCTCCGGTCCCGACAACTCTCTCTCTTATATCCGGGTTACACTGTATTTTGCTTTTACCATTAGCCACTGCATAAACTTTTTATCAGAAAGGATGAAAATTTGAAAAAAGAACAATATTTATTTCATGATCCTTATATTTCTTTATGCACACATAAGAAAGATATGAATCCATCTCCTCCTTCTCCAGCTAAGGGTTAAATATTAGGACATGTATCAGGAAAAAAAATCATTGTTATTCTTAATAATGTAATATTC
The DNA here is from genome assembly GCA_963932145.1 of Acanthosepion lycidas. Classification (NCBI taxonomy): domain Eukaryota; kingdom Metazoa; phylum Mollusca; class Cephalopoda; order Sepiida; family Sepiidae; genus Acanthosepion; species Acanthosepion lycidas. The sequence continues at coordinate 50,283,747 of OZ010612.1, forward strand.
ATTTTCAAACAAGAATTATTCATGCAATCCAAAATATATTTTGGCTTTAAATAACCTATTTAAAGGCCAATCAACCAACTGGAGTCAAGTATTCGTTAATGAGTTAGTTTAGTGTTAACATTGCTACTATATAGTGAGCCAAAACTTATATTCACATTGTGAATAAAGTTTTATTCCTATTTTCTCACGGCTTTGTTCCACAGCTGAAGAATGAACCGGCCGGAACATTCTGTTAAGAATTTCAAATATGCAAACGTATTCACCGTCCAAATAAAATTACAAAATGTTATTGACATTTCTCAAGCGTAAATTCTTCAAACAAATAAGTTTAACAATAATCTCACAAAAAAAAAACATCTTCCAGACTAAAATTGTTCAAGAGATTTTAAATTATAAGAATTATCGAAAGATAAAGTCACCGCGAGACCATGTTTCGTCTGCAGGTATTTTAAAACAATGATGCAATATGTAAAATAAAGTAAAGTAAAGAACGATATCATTCGATTTTACAAAGATATGATATATCATTTGGTTTATGCATCATTGGGGAAAAAAATTCACCTTTCAACAAGACACCGATCCAAAACACTTTTAAATTATGTCAAAGAACATTTTGGAAATGATGACTTGGATGCTTCAATCTTCCTGACCACTCTCCCATTGAACTGTGATAAATTGGATAATAGAGTTTGAAGCAAATACCCAGAGAGAGAGAGAGAGAGAGAGAGTGAGTGAACGTGTCCACTGCTTGAAGAATACTTTGAAACATCTGCTTTCAACATTTTTTTTTTTAAATCTCTTAGAATGCAAAGAATTTGTAAAGCCTTAATTAAGGCAGTTGGTGGTTTTATTGATGAAAACAAAATATGATGGTCTTCTATGATCATTTGTTTTATAGTTAAGGGCTTATTTTTTGTCAAAAAAACAAAAAAAAAAAACAAAAAAACAAAAACAAATACACTGTAGTTACTGAAATTTTACCTTTTACTACAAAACTATCTCATTTTAAGGAGTTTTTTTTTTTTTTTTTTTTTTTAAAGAAACGCAAGGTGGTGGCACAGAATCTCAACCACTCCTGTAAAAAAAAAAAAAAAACCTGTTGCACATTATCAAAATTCCCTTCCTTAAATATAAATTGTGTATTGACAAGATTTTTGTTAAGAAACAATATGTATAAAACTATCTCTGGAATTGGATTGTATTTCATTCCTGCTATAAACGGAAAGAATGCAGCAATTCCTCCAAGATTCTTGGTTTGTTTTGTATATTTTTAACAAATGCGATTTCATTGCAACATAATATCCACCATTCTTGACAGAGAATTCGATTCCCCTCCAACCATTCTATGAGACGCTTGTAAATCATTAAGCATTGTTTTCAATTTGCTGACCATTTTTATTTGAAAGAGCTTTTTTTTACTTTCCACGGATTTTAGAATAAATTATCATGTATCTTATTGTCAAAATAAAAGCAAATACCCTCTGGTTACTTAAATTTTATCTTTTACTTTAAAAAAATATCACAAAAATATCTCATTTTAAGGTACTTTTTAAAGAAATGCAGGGTGTTCCCAAAACTTTTTGCCTGCAGTATATATATATGTATATATATATATGTATGTATGTATGTATATGTATATCTATGATTTGGAAACATCAAGTCAAAAAGAATGAAAATTATTTTATCTTTTATATAAAAAAAAGAATCTTTTCAGACACTCACAGATGATGTAAGTGACAGTACAAATTAACTGTTGACATTCACATTTGTAAGAAAAAAATAAATAAATAAAACAAACAAAAAAGAAAATGCAACTTGTTCTAATCCAGTCCGTTCCTTTGTGAAGTTCCACTTGACTTTGATGTGATTTTCATTTAAATAAATTAAAAAAAAAAAAGAAGGCTTTTTAATAAAAAAATAAAAACCCAGAGGACAAGGAATAAACTTAAAATTTTGTCTGTCATAACTGACAACAGATATAGGAGCTGTTTTTCTGTTGGCATTGCCCAGATAAAATTTAAAAAATAAATAGAAGATTGCCTTCAATCATTCAACTGTTCTCTTTTAATGTTCCGTTAGCCATCAGTGATAAAACAAGGGTCTTTAAAAAAAAAAATTAAAAAAAAATTTAGCTTTATGCTTTCTTGAAAGGTTTTAGCACAAAATCAAACTGCTAGCAACCATAATTGAGACCGGACCAATGTTTATCGATAGACTCATATATAAGCCAGACCAATGTTTATCTTCTAACTCAAGTAAAGACCGAATCAATATTTAGCTTTTTGCCCTAAGTATAAACTGAACCAATATTGACTTTTTGACTTGAGTATAAATTGGCCCAATATTTAACATTTCGCCTTGAGTATAAATTGGACTAATATTGACCTTTTTGTCTCAAGCATAAACCAAACAAATATTTACCATTATGTCTTGAGTATGAGCTGGACCAATATTTATCTGCCTTGAGTATAAACTGGACCAATATTTATCTGCCTTGAGTATAAATTGAATCTATATTTATCTGCCTTGAGTATAAACTGGACCAACATTTAGCGTTTTGTCCAGAGTATAAACCTGACCAATATTGACCTTTTTGTCTTGAGTATAAACTGGACCAATATTTACATTTGGACTCTGGATCTTAAGATTAAATAACCAAACAAGGCTTGATATTTTCTGTCTGAATTACTGGGACGAGGAATTATCTTTATTTACATTCCAACTCTCATCCTTATCTTTGTTATTACAACAAACAACAAAGATGAGGACAACAATCTGAATGTAATCGAGGGTAGATAAGTCATTAAATTAATCAACCAATTTTCACGTTTGCATTTCATGATTTCTTTTTAAACTTTTAAAATATTCTCTATCCCTTTTATGTTAAAAATGAAAATATTGGCATGGAACTATCCAGAGGAATTCAAATATATTACCCAACCTGTTTATCTGTCAAATTACCCAACATTTCTTGGTCTTGTTGAATATTCGACACACCTCTTGAAATTTTGTGTAGTATCATTGTGTAGTTAGTATTATTTTCTACATTGGTCACAGCTGGAAAAAGATGAACAACAGGTTATGAGCCTAATTTACATTAACAGGAATGCCTCGCCTTTGCTATTCACTCTTACTAAACAAGAAAAATGTCTCTTGGATTTGTGAATGGACATCATTAAGTCTGTTCATTGATCGATTCATTTTTTATGGCTTATCAACCCTTTGCAGGTTATGCAAAGCCAGAAAATACTTTTAGATTGTAAGAAATTTTTTTTGCGGGAAGGGGGGATAATAATGATTTAGTGATAGAAGTCTTACTAATTACCCCTTACCTGGGCGGGAAAATAAGTGGATTCATACCATCTCCCAAGGGTATTTACATGTAAGTGAATATAATGAACCTAATGGGAATTGGAACTCAACTCACCGATGAACCATTCCTAGCTATTATCCTTTACACCAGCCACACATCCAAGCTTACAGCATGTGGCATTCCCAAGTGGTCACCCATCTAAGTACTGACATTGCTTAACTCTGGTGATTGTATGACGAACCAGTGTTTCAATGTAATGTGGGTGTAAACTATGACTAAGTTTTATATATATGTATATACACACACACAATATTAGGGAAAATGTATGACAAAGTAGAAAAAGTTTATTTGTGATGTGTTTTGCCCTTCAGGACTTCATAATATATTTCCCTCCAAACAATCGCATCTACAATTGAAAAGAATCTATCTAAACTCAACATAAAATTTTTTTACTACTACATCTAAAAACAACAAAAGACTTAGTCAATACTAAAGAAAACAATAAGCTAAAAACTGAAGGAGGAATTTATCCCATTGCCTATAATAATTGTCACAAAAAATACAAAGGAGAAACCTCATGGAATAAAAGATCATATGAACACAAAAGGAACATTTTACAAAACAATATATCAAATGCGTTGATTGCCTATCATAATGACATAAACCACAATTCTGACATAAAAAATGCTACTCTGATCAAAGGAGAAAACAATTCACTACAACGAAAATGTCTAGAGGGTGCCTTGATTGTACGGTCATCTACAGTAAATACGTCCCCTGGCTCTTATGACATTACACCATTCCTGGCAGATTTATTATCACAGTATGGGATACCTATTAACAAAAGTGATGGAAAGAACAAGAAAAAGACTAAATGAATTTGGCTTGATATTAAAAAAAAATTCTAAAATTCCTAGCATCCCTCGTTCATGTGTAAGTGTAGTCAAACCAACATTATAGATTTAGTCCAATGAAATCCTGAAGACTGAAACATGCTACAAATAAAATTTTTACAATTTGTCATATATATATATATATATATATATATATATATATATAGTTGCTCCCAAAAAGTCCAGTGAACAGGACTATGTGAAAAAAAAACCAAAAAAAAAAAACCCCAACTTTTTACCTAATTTTCAGTCTTGCTACTAGTAAGTACCATTATTGATTTTTTACCCTTTACTTGTTCTTGAATGGTATTTTTATTATTGAACTTGGAACTTGTCACCAAAGTACTCCTGGACTTTACTGGAGCCAGTACCCTCAAATCTTTTTACATTCCTACCAATTCAGTAAAAACACATGTCAAGGGCAATCTAAAAGGTCAGAGAATTTGAGCAGAATGACGAAGCTGTTCATCAGACAAGGTTACCTAGTGATTTCTGTGATAGATTTATGATGGCAATTCAAAAATTCAAAATTCTACCACTGGGAAATAAGGAATCAAATTTTTTGTTGTCGTCATTGTGAAAGCCATTCTACATCTTAAATACCCAAAACTCTAAACTTTTGAGTAAAACTATTGCGTGTGTGTGTGTGTGTGTGTATATATATATATATATATATATATATATATATGATATTAAAAAGTTAGGAGTCACTTAAGCACCATCTACCATAGTTTCAACCATTAGGCCACATCAGGTAGTAGATGCGAGTGATTGCTATTTTTTAATATTTAAAGCTCTGCACATTCAATTTTTTGGTTTGTGTATAGAGCACTTTTAATACAACTGTTCCCTGGTCAGATACAACACTAACCTACAACTGGTTATATATATACACACACACACACACAATCAGAATTCAGATAAAAATGATTGCATTCATTTTTATAAAGTTTATAACAATGATGCCTTAAGCAACTACCCTATAGAAGGAAATGTACATCTCTATAGATGTAAAATGGAGATCCAAATGAATTTAGGACACTACTGATTAAACCCACCCTTCAGTATCTGTCTATATTTCTGAGATGAGATATTATGTACACTATTTACATTATTTGGACTATTGAACTGAACCCTTTATTTCACTCACTGGGGTAGACTGTTCTAGTTCCACATGCCATATTTAATGGATGCCAGTTATCAGTTATCTCCTGTTAATTCCCCTCCCCAAGTTCTCCACTGCCTTAAGGGCATTATGCGCCATCTGTGGAGTGGAGAATTAGAGAAATTAACAGGAGATAACTGATAACTGGCATCCATTAAACATGGCACGTGGAACTAGAACAGTCTACCCCAGTGAGCGAAATAAAGGGTTCAGTTCAATATTCCAACCACCTGAAGAAGGCCGGAGCGTACAATGGCTGAAACATTGTAATAATAAATATGGCGACAAAGATAAGGACAATAGTCCGAATAATGTAAATAGTAAACCCACCCTTATCTCAACATCTAACAAGTATGAGATTTTATCATTTGTAATTATTCCTAAATTAAATTTGGCTTATGGCCACATCACATTGAAAGAACAGTTCTTGCATGATCACTGAAGTTAAGAAACATTGAGCCTGGTTACTACCTTGATGGGTGACTGCTTGGGAATACCAGATACTATAAGCTTGGATGTGCAAACAGTGTAATGGATAATAGCTTGAAATTTTTAATCAGAAGGCTGAGTTCCAATTCCCATTGGGTTCATTAGATTCACTCTCCTTGGGAAATGGTATGAATCCACCTTTTTTCTCCCCCCAGCTATGGGTTAATTAGTAAGACTTGTATCACTAAACCATTATTTTCTCCAAAAATAAAATAAAATTATGTACAAAATATTTAAACTTCGCCATAACTGATAGAGATTGATATATCGCTGAACAAAACCAAACAAACCTAAATTAAATTAATTTTCACCCAATTAAGATGATTGATTGCCACCAGGATATATATTTGACAATATATATATATATATATATATATATATATTTGACAAGATATAAAGAAAATAATCACAAAAAAGACCAGCAGGCAATTTCACAGAAACTTCCCAGACCTTAGTTATTCCTTATTTAAAAAATACAACCAGTTAGTATAATTGTTTCTTATTTGTTCACGTTTTAATGTGGCCGAAAGGTCATGTTTTGCGAATGTCTTCTTGGCCAGCCAGATTTGCCACCGAGCAGTCCGCTATCATAATAAACCTTTACTTTTGGATGCAGATTTCGCAGACGGCTCATAATGTCCTTTTCGATCTTGTGAAAATATTTGCGAGGAATGAAACCACAGCGTACGGAACGAACCAACGTAACAATCCTCGGTTTTGGTTGGAGAATGAAAGATTCTAGAAGCTTCTGTAATGACATGATACGCATGGCAACATCTTTTTGATGAGTCGAATGAATGTGCCTGAGACTTCCGTTCAAGATGCTGCCCCCATAGCAGAGCTGGAAGCGGTACTCAAGCCCGAATGATTTCACTAGGGGAGAGAAGCAGAAGCCAACTTCACGTAGAGCCAGGAGCTGTTTTTCTTTAAAAAGAGCCAACTTTTGCACAAACTTGTGAATATATTTCAGTGTAGCTTTCTTCTTGCAAGCCAAGCTTGGCGTGAAGGTGTTAAGAGCATTATTAAACATACGCACGACAGATGAGAAATTTCCAATGGAAGCAAATTTCCGGCAACTGTCTGCTTTCATCTTGGAACAAAATGATCGCCGCAGCTTGTAAATCTCATTCAAGACCCTGGCTAACAGTTTGTCTGCTCCAACTTCTTCCTCGATAGCTCGAGGGCAGATGATCCTTTGAACGTCCTTGCTGACCTGGGCGATGTCTACTAGGGACATCCCCGCTGCAACGAGAGGTGACAAAACAGATTCATATGCGAGGAAATCCTCGTCGAGATCCAAAACGACATTCTCAGACTTGCGAACCCAACTTCCGTGTTTGAATTTATCAATGGCAACATCCTCACGGACCTTTTCCAACTTGACGGTCCGTTTCAGATGACAGTGGCTGGGGAGGATTGTCTTTTCAACTCTTGTGGAATTGACGAAACTATACACTGAGCATTTCTTTGGCGGGGTAGTCTTCTCATGGCTGATGCAAGCGCAGAATGCCCGCATCTTACCAGCAGTCTTTTTAGGCTCGTCAATCTTTGCCCAACCAAGATGTGCAAAAGCTGACCGATAAGTTTCATTATGATTTTTTGTGTCCCATTTTGGCCAGATCCACACGTACCGGTTAAAGAGATCGGATGTGATAGCGGTCTGTAAAACAAAACAAAAATATCAATTAGCTTCATATATAGAAATTTATATACATATAATTTATAGAAAAAGTTGAGAGCTAATACAAATTTTGGCTATTTTTTTTTTATTATCTTTACTTTTGTTGTAACCTAGGGAAGGTTACTGAATAGAATAATCAAACAAAGGTTGGTAATGAACAATAATACTTAGGACAAGAACAACACATATAAGATTCAACAGTGGCGCATAGAAATAGTCAACTGCTAGAAGTGAGTCAAGTGAATTCCACAATAAATTCCCAACTGCAGACCAACATACAGTATTTACTACTGTATTTATGTGAATGGGGACATACCAATTATCGTCTGTAGGTATGCTACAACAACTTTCTAACACCTTCAACAATGACTCATGGGTTTTAAAATCTTAGATCTAATACAAATTTTGCCTACTGTATTTTCTTGCATATGATATTACGACCCCGTATTTCTGAAGCTAAAATGAGAGAGTAAATTAAGTATAATACGACCCCCTAGTATAGCCATTCCCATATCATTTTTATTTTAAAAAGATTAACCTATTATTCATTAAAATCTCTATGCCATACATATATTTCATTAAAATATAGTGGAACCTCATTTCACGAATTTAATTTGTTCCCGAAGGCTGTTCGTAACCAGAAATATTTGTAAACTGAAACTATTTTTCCAATAGGAATCAATGTAGAGAAAAAAAGTCACAGTACAATAAAATTGAAAAAAATTAAAAAGCACAACACAACACACAAATGTATACAACACGGCAATCAACTCAGAAATTATTCTGTTTGGGTTAACTCAGTTCAGCAATGTTGTTAGAGAACCAAAATTTTGTTTGATAACCGAGGCATTTCAGCTCGAATTTTCTGTTCGACATGTGAGACGTTCGAGAACTGAGGTTGCACTGTATTTAACTTTTCATGATATTGAAGAACAGAAATGAACTAAGATGTTTAACCATTGCGAGAATCTCCTAATTTCCATTTCAAAACTTATTTGTTGAGAAAAGTGTTTGTTGTAACATTTAATGTTATGTCTGGGCTCCCTTCCCAAAACAAACCCGTAGGCCTCGACTGTGGACGATGGAAAGTGCTTGAATGGGATTACCATTTGTTGATTTGGAATGCAACCCTTGCCAATACATTTTTGACCGGTAATTTGATCAGGTCAGCAGTTAAGCTGGGGCCTGTCGCACTGGACGCAGATATAAAAAAAAAAAAAAAAACAAAAAAAACAAAAAAACAAAACAAAAAAAACTTAAATATTCTTTTGCAGGCAGACTTATTTTTACTCCAGTGGCAATGGAGACTTCTTGGGGTTACTAGTCCTCGTTTGATGGCATTCCTTTGGAGGGTTGGCAGGATTTTGTCTTGATTAAGGGCTGAGCCTCATGAAACGGAGTGATCTTGCAGTATGTCTCACTGGCAATGGTGTGAGGTAATGCTTTCTCCATCATTGTGAGAATAAAAAAAAAAAATTTAGTTTTTTGTTTATAGATACTTTGTTCAATTTTTTAAATTCGTCTTAGATTGAGCGTTTGTAAGGACGTCATCAACATGTCATGAAAACAGATTTTATGCATTTTCTGTGATTTTAATCAATTTTGGTGAATTTCCTGTTATTGAGACAGAAGACATTCAGTTACACCGTTTCCCAAAGAACAAATATTGTCAAATATTGTTTCTCTGAGAGCTATAATCTCCAACTATTCAAATGTAATGTCAATCGATATCTCCAGTTGCCTTGATCTATCCACTATCCTTCTCCTCATCCTTTCCTCTATCACTCCTATCTGATTTTGCTCCAAATCTTCTGTAACCCCTTGCATCCTAGTGGTTTCCTGCCTTGTTTGGGGTGAAACGCTTGGAAAAAAAAAAAAAAAAAAAAAATCTCAAGTACCTTTTGTTATCAAGCCTACATACTTTGCGCATTATTATTTACTGTGGCGACTGTATTTGCATCTGTTTGAAATCAGGTGTTTTTAAGTCAAGTAAAAATTTCTGAAAACATGTACCTGTATATAATAGGCTCCCTCCATTTTCCACTTTAATTTTTGTTTAAAATTTCTTATATTAAGCACAAGTATGGTATTCTTACACATGACCCCACCACACACATACACATATATAAAAGAGCAAATAAATACACACTTTACACAATTAACAAAATTTTTTTAATGTTATAACCTAGGGAAGGTTACTGAACAGAATAATCACATGAAGGTTGGTAATGAATGATAATACTTAGGACAAGAACAACACATATAAGGTTTGCCGGCAGTGCGTAAAAGAAGTAGTTAACTGCTAAAAGTGAGTCAAGTGAATTCCACAATGAATTTCCGAATGCAGGATATCTACCAACTGCCCCACATGGTCATATGCGGCACAAGGCCGAATTTAATGTGGGGTATCCAAGCCCATATGCTCGGCCCAAAATTCCCTGTAGACTTGTCTAAAACAGGGTTGGGTAGCTGTTTCCTGAAACAAGGCACTGCTCTTTAACATAGCCTCGTCTAAGGAACTCTGTGCCTAGAGGCGTTGTTTGACCATTACAGCTGGAGACGAATCTCCAACCGCAGACCAAGATACAGTATTTATAACTGCATTTATGTGAATGGGGACATACCCATTATAGTTCGTAGGTATGCAACAACAGTTAAAATTTGTTGTAATTATATATTGTATAAAGAAAATAGAAATATCAATATGTGTTTATATGTGTCTGATATTAATTACATATTTGATGGTAATACAACCCTAGTCATCCCTACGTATTGTTTCCTTTGAAATGTTCTAACCTATTATCCATTAAAATCACTATGTCTTACATATATTCTACGAAAATATTTAATTTTTCATGATATAAAGAATATAAATGAGCCAGATATTTAGCCATTGCACGTTTCCTTTTTTCTTTTTTTTCTAAAAGGTGTTTTTTTGTAACATGAATGTTATTGAAACATGACAGATCTTGTATATTATTTTTAATAATTTTTTTTAATCAATTTTGATGAATTTCAATTGCGTTGATCCCCAAAGAACAACTATTGCTGACATATTAAATGCCTTTTGTAAACAATTGTTATCAACGCCTGCCTATTTCATGTTTTATTATCTATTTTGCTGAGTGTATTTAAAATCTTCAGTCAGTCAGTTACGTGCCATACATGATACACACTTAGGTGATCATGTATCTTTTGATACATGACTGACAAGGAAGATTTTTTTAGTAGGTTGCCATTTCCTTTTGCAGTAGACCAGTTGCCACCCAAGGCTATAGAACTCACTCTGTCCTGCTATTTACCCATAGCTAGGGGGAGAAGAAGAGGATTTGTACCTTTCCCAAGGGTATTAGCACATAAGTGAATGTAATGGATCTGAATGGAATTCAAACTCGGCTCTCCAATTCCTCCATTTTTGTTTTTAATCCGAGTAAAAATTTCTAAAAATGAGTACTTCAGTAAAAAATGCTTTAATTAAGGAACATGTCTGAGTCTGTGAAATTTATACAAAAGCTTGAAATTTCTTTTAATTAGTTTCACCCCATTATAGGTAGTAAAGCCACAAAGACACAAGGGGAAGTATTAGGAACAAAAGCATTAATAGTGAGCAGGAAGAGGAAAGTGTAATCAGGATGATAATAGATAGTGATTGACATTGTATTTAAATCTTTGCAGATTAAAGTTGGCTGAAAAGCATGGAGCTGGAAGGGATTTATGAAACTTCTGATAGGATGAAAGAAAAATTAATAAAATAAGAATAAAACAACTAAAAATTTAATTTTATATTTTACCTTTTTTTTTTATTTAATTTTACTGATAAATTATTTATTTTATTATATTTTACTTTTTCATTTATTTTATTTATCTATTTCATTTTAATTTTTATCTTAATTTATTTTATTTTTAGTTTTTTTATTTCATTCTTTATTTCATTTTAAAAAAATTTAAATGCAATGTCAATTGTTATCTACTGTCTTCTTGATTCTAATTCTTTTACTGTTTTATTTTTTTATTTTTAAACACTCAGTAACCCTTTGGATCTTAATGCCTTTATTGCTTTGCTTGGGGTGAAATAATTAAATAAATAAATAAAACTACATAGAGGAAATAAATTATCCATAATTTTGGAAAATTTCAACTTAAAGGGAAGTAACTCTTGCTATAATAAAAGTTTGATATTAATATTTCAGAAAATGTCAAATGGGACCGTGGAAAATCATCTGAAAGGAGACTCCAAGAATGGTTTCTCTCTGCAAATATCAGTCTGGCTGATAGAGAGATGCTTAAACAATGTAAGTGCCTCATCTCATCATCTAATAAAGACTCCAATGAAAATATTATGGATATTTAATTTTTAGGAGGTATTTTGTGAAGATTCTCTTCTAAAAATTCACTTTGGTTGCCTGGATAACGCCAGCAAGATACAAACAAACATTCTGATATTACTTCAAGCACAATAAAATAAAACTATGCGTTCTTGTATATCTCTTAATGCTAATTTTATACTTTGTAAAGAAAATAAAAAAAAATAAAAAAAATAAAAAAATAAATGTTTCATAAACTTTTATTACAACAAGAGTTATTTCCCTTTAATAAAATTTTTATCGATAATTCACAAATTCAGTATCAAAAACTTTTATTCACACAAGGGAATTGTGGGAAAAATGATTTGCTCATTAAAAAAAAAAAAAAAAAAAAAAAAGAAGTGTGGGGAGTGACAAATTTTTGTTGATTAGCATTCATTAGGCTTTCTTCTACCCTCAGTTTTTTGTCAGAATCGAAAAATTTTTAGAAAGAAGGTCCTGTTCAGAATATAAATACAGTATAAAATGAATCTATAGAAACAAAGAAAAAGAAAATGCTGAACTGCTATGTAATATCAATCCTCCTAGAGGGCAGTGAAAGCTGAACGATTCATTAACTGATGAAGAGGAGACTGTGAAATATATATTATTTTTTTGAAAAACAAAGATGAGGACAATAGTTCAAATATAAATAGTGTAAATAACTCCTCATCCTAGAAATTGAGAAAAAAAAAATTAATTTTTTTAAGATGCAATCACTATATTGCACCAAATTCACAAACAAATGCTTTTATGCACAAGGCCATTCTCCCATAGGAAATTTTGCTGTACTAAGACCTAGACAACACCCCTAAACATGAGCATTGGAATGAGGACAGTCTATCCCTGTAAATTTAATAAAGAGTTCAGTTCAGAATTCACTGTAGGTTATCTAGATTGATATTCACCTGAAGGCGGCAGGAGGACACACTGGCCGAAACGTAGTGATAATAACAACAAAAATGAAGACAATAGTCCAAATATAAATAGTGTAAATAATGATAACACCTTATCCCAAAAATTCAGTAAGAAATAGATTAATGTTAACCCGAAGAAGGCTGCAGAGCATAACTGCTGAAACGTGATAATAACAACAAAAATGAGGACAATAGCTCACATATAAATAGTGTAAATAATAACTTCTCATCCCAGAAATTCAGATAAAAAAAAATTTTTTAAATACAAAATAATACATTTTATCAGTAAATTCAAATATATAAATTGCAGGGTGTATGTGTGTGTGTGCACATATATATATGTGTATCTGTATTTGTGTGTGTCTATGTGTATCTGATGTATTTTAGACTGTTTCATTTATTTATTAAACAGTATATTTATTTATTTATGGCTTGAATATTTGATAAATTTTATTAAAAGAAAAATATGTGCTCTCTTAAATATTTTAAAAAGTTTTCTCGAATATTCAGGCCAGTAGACAAAAATAAATAAATATACTGTTTAATAAATAAACAGAGTGTCTACTAAAATATGAGTATCCATTACAAATAACAAATTTTGTGTAATATAAACATGAAGGATTTTCACTTAAAAGGCATGAATTCAGACCTTGTTTGATCAGTAAAGGTTCTTCATAGCTGAGTTGGTTAAGATACATCAGATCTAATGACAATTTCCTTCTGCCCAGAGAGACAAAAGTTCAAATCCTGCTGGAGAGCAAATATTTTTCTTTGATGAGATTTCTTAAATATTCTGGGCAGTAGACAAAAATAAATAAATATACTGTTTAATAAATAAACAGAGTGTCTATTCAAACCCACTAAAGATAACATTTAATATATATATATATATATATATATATATATATATAAAAAAAGAAAGAACAGTAAGATATATAATCCGGTGTTCTTATTGATATTTTTATTTTTTACAAAATAGTGCTTGATGTAAATTTACAGAGCATTAATATAATAAATTAACTGATTTAAAAATATTTTTTTTCGCTACACAGTAATAACCATGTTTCAAAAATGGAAACTAAAAGCTTCAAATTTAATTTTGTAATTAAATTAAAAACATTAGTTCCATTTCATCCTCAAGCGAATATATATATACACATACACAGTATATACTCACTGGATAGGTCGCACCCCTATTTTATGGCTTAACAATTGATGATTTACTGTTGACTCACAGATAGGTTGCACCATAATCTGGGGAATTACACAGCCCTTTTTAAACATAAGTATTATCAGATATCTACCTTTATTTCAAAACTTACAATTATTAATAGATTTTTGCAGTTAAAATACATTTTGTCAATCCTGATGTAAACAAAAGGAAGTAACTGTTGTACTGGTATTTTTATATGGTATTTATTTCTATAATGACGTTTTCTCACATATGTTACTATGTGAGAAAACGTCATTATTTTTGCACCAACCTAATACATTTAGAAAAAAAGAGTTTACCTATTTATATATCAAGTTACAGTTCTAAAATTCATTCAGAACCAAATCCCCAACTTTAGTGTTTATGGATATCATTTCCGATTTCTCAGAAATCATGATGACCAGGTAGAGTGTTTTACATTTATGTCCAACGGATAGGTCGCACCCCTAATATTTTGTTAAATTTTTGGTAAAAAAAAGTGCGACCTATCCACAAATAATATATGGTGTATATATATATATATATATATATATATATATATATATATATATATATATCATTTCCGTTAAGTTAACCATCTAAATAGGTCACGGACCGGTCACTCCTCCTATCCCAATATAACGCTCGCTTAAGAGAGATATGAAATTAACCCCTCCCTATACTCTACCTTGTCTCTTTAACTATAACCCTCAATATTACACTACCCATCAATTTTTAATCTCATTTTTCCTTTCATTTCGATGTTGGAAGTGTTACCTGATGATCCGGAGTCCTTTAAAAGGATTTTGGTGAAATAAATTATTGTAATGGTACTTTAAAGTGGTCTGTTTTTCATTAAATATTAGCTCTGGATTCACATTGAGCTCTCAGGATTTCATCCTCCTTGGAATTACCCATACGGTTTACCAAGTTCTTCGTACTTAAATATATATATATATATATATATATATATATATATATAAATATAAAAGTGAACATAGAAGTCAACAGTTAGAGGCGACAGTCTGTTTCATGCTATATGCAATCGTCAGGCCTGATGATTGCATATAGCATGAAACAGACTGTCGCCTCTAACTGTTGACTTCTATGTTCACTTTTATATTTACACACGCTCTATCTCTGATATTGAGCACTTTATTCCATAAATATAGCACACCTTAAGACTATATTTCTTCATATATATATAGTAATTTCCAAAATAACCCAGTCAGTATTGATAAATCATAAGAAATCAAATCAATCCCCTGACAGAAGCAACACCCATGAGTCCATGACGAAGATGAGCCAGGTTGGAGGACACAAACTTTGGTCTGACTTGGAGAGGGATGGGCTTCGCCAGGTCTACTTTCTGAAGATATGAATGACTTTCCGGCTTTCAACCTAATTATGTGGAAGGAAATGGCCAGGTGCACAGCTTCAAATTAACCCTATGGCCACACCTGATTGAATGATTTGTTTTCTATAGCTTGTCAAATATTTCACGGACATACCTTGTCATGGGACTGATGATAATAGTGATTTCTTCATAGAATATCAAATATGAGTCAAAAAAAAAAAAAAAAAAGATAAAAAAGATTACATGTTATTTTTTGTTTTTTTTAATACAAACAAATATATAAATTATTTACACTATTTACATTGTTCAGAGTGTTGTCCTCATCTTCGTTGCCATATTCACGTTTAGACCGTTGTATGCTCCGGCCTTCTTCTATATCTGTCTATATTCCTGAGATGAGGTATTGTAATTTTTTACACTATTTACATTGTTTGGACTGTTGTCATCATCTTCGTTGCCATATTCACAACGTTTAGACCGTTGTACGCTCCGGACTTCTTCTATATCTGTCTATATTTCCGAGATGAGGCATTGTAATTATTTTCACTATTTACATTGTTCGGACTGTTGTCCTCATCTTCGTTGCAATATTCATGACATTTTGTCCATTGTGCACTCCAGGTTACTTCATGTGATTGAAATTTTGAATTGAACCGTTTATTTCATCTACTGGAGTAGATTGTTCTAGTTCCACGTGCCATACCTCTTCCAGATGTCTCAGTATCAGTTATCTCCCTTTAACTTAACTTGCCAAGTTTTTGTTCACCTCAGCTATAGCCAGGCATTGAACTCACAACTCTTTGGGTCAAGTCACTGGAATTCAACGAACGCTTTTATCCACTGGGCCATGTCTCCTTGAAGAATGTTGTGAATATGGCAACAAAGATGAGGACAACAGTCTGAACAATGTAAATAGTGTAAATAATTACAATACCTCATCTCAGAAATATAGACAGATATAGAAGAAGGCCAGAGCGTACAACAGTCTAAACTTCGTGAATATGACAATAAAGATGAGGACAACAGTCTGAACAATGTAAATAGTGTAAATAATTACAATACCTCATCTCAGAAATATAGACAGATATAGAAGAAGGCCAGAGCGTACAACAGTCTAAACTTCGTGAATATGACAATAAAGATGAGGACAACAGTCTGAACAATGTAAATAGTGTAAATAATTACAATACCTCATCTCAGAAATATAGACAGATATAGAAGAAGGCCGGAGTGTACAACGGTCTAAACGTTGTGAATATGGCAACAAAGATGAGGACAACAGTCTGAACAATGTAAATAGTGTAAATAATTACAATACCTCATCTCAGAAATATAGACAGATATAGAAGAAGGCCAGAGCATACAACAGTCTAAACTTTGTGAATATGACAATAAAGATGAGGACAACAGTCTGAACAATGTAAATAGTGTAAATAATTACAATACCTCATCTCAGAAATATAGACAGATATAGAAGAAGGCTGGGGTGTACAACAGTCTAAACGTCGTGAATATGGCAACGAAGATGAGGACAACAGTCCGAACAATGTAAATAATGTAAATAATTCTCATTTTAAAAATAGAGACAGGAAATATTTGGGATGATTGTAATGATATTGGTAATGATAATATATATAGCCCATTGCTATGCAGGTACTCCTGTTTCACATAATGAATCGAAGTGGAATGAGAAGCAATTTTGAGTAATTAAAACATTTTGTAATAATAAATCTTTAGTAATTATGAAACCCGACAAAGGTACTGGCGTCGTTATCCTTGACTATCAGGATTATGTTAACAAGATGATGACAATTCTTGGGGGATTCCTCTAAATTTGTCCGGTTAGGCCCAATAGATAAATTTGTTTCTACATTTTATCTATTGAGGTCAAGTTCCAAAAACACCTGGTTAAGTGGGTAAAAAGTGGAAAATTGCCCACTGACATTTCAAATTTGATTAGACCCTCGGCCTTCATTCATCCTTGTCTCTATGGCTTACCCAAAAGTCAAAGTTGGTACACCATTGAGATCTATTCTATTAGGTTGGTGCAAAAATAATTTTGTTTTCTAACATAAGTTACTATGTGAGAAAACGAAATTATTTTTGCACCAACCTAATATCTATGATAGTGTCTTCTCAACACAGTGTGGCTAAATGGCTTTCCACTATACTACAACTGGTTTTGGAGCAGTATAACTCTGCTTGTATTAAAGATTCATTTGAATTCTCCTGTTTTATGCAGTGTTATTTGCCTCCAGATAAATTTATGTGTTCATATGATATTGCCAGTTTATTTACTTGCATTCCACTTCCTGAGACTATCGATATATGTGCTGATGCCTTGTATTGTAGTCAATTGTCTCCGCCTGTTATTCCGAAGGACATGTTTATTGAACTGATGAAATTTGCCACAATGTCAGTCGAGTTCAGTTTCAACGGCATCATGTACAGGCAGATTGGTGTTTCAATGGGTTCCCCTTTGGAGCCCATCTTAGCAAATATCTTTGTTTGGTTCCAAGAAGAGAGTGTACTACTAAAATCTGATAAACCTGATGTTGAATTTAACAAAGTTAAGCCTGCTATAGTAAAAAGATGTCCTGTGTAACTACGCCTTCCTTGGCTGGGTAGTATCAGTGACAGGTTTCTACCACAGTTCGACATTATTACTTTGCCACTAACACTCATGTTGTTTTCTCTGCCAGGCCTGTTCTTCCATCTATACGTAAGGATGTTCTCCCTCCACATCATAACAGTTTGTTAATTTATTCTTTTAAATGTAGTTGTGGTTCGCACTACATAGGGAGAATGACGCAAAGGCTGGATGTTAAAATAAAACAACACGTTCCAGTGAAAATCCGAAATCTTAAGTACATTCCCTCGGACATTTTGTCCAATACATATGGGTCTTCCATCGCAGAACACCTTATAAATAGCCATAATTGTGCCGTTAGTTTTAGTGGTGACACTTTTACCATCCTTAGCAGGTCCCACTTAATTACCACCTAAAAGCGTTGGAGGCCATCTATATTCTATCATTTGAAGCCTTCTGTATGTAAACAGAAGGACTTTGTATTAGGCCTCCAACTAATTACCATTTAAATATTTTTTTATCCTGCCAATACACTTTGACCATTGTTTTTTTTTATATTATATAATGTACTTTATTTACCTCGATTTAGCTGTGTTGAGCAAGGTACAAAGCCAGTTAGTTAGCCCGTTTATCTTTTTTACTTTTTATTATCATGAGTGGTAAGAATAAAACTAAATTTTTGTTTATGGCAGTGATAAGATTTTGTATCTTTAAATATATATATTAGGTTGGTGCAAAAATAATTTCGTTTTCTAACATATGTTACTATGCGAGAAAACGAAATTATTTTTGCACCAACCTAATATATATATATATATATATATATATATATATATATATACACACATACACAAGGTGTAACAGCAAAATGGTCCAAATCGCGCAACAGCATAATTGTCCATCCCACAAAATGTTGGATATCTAAAAAGACACTAAACTAATTGAGTTTCTTTTTCTCAGGTTTTCAGATAAGATGTTTAGCCACCTTGACACCATTTGTCATAAGAATCACTGACAAACCCTTTGAGTTACTCAGCTAAAAAGAGAACAGGTTAAAATCATTTTGTGTCAGCCCCACTATGTCGTCCCAACTGGGCAATGGTGAGAAGAAACAGATCATTCAAGCCTTCAGCTATATATATATATATATATATATATATATATATATATATATATATACACGCACAGGATCATTTGATGTGGTTGTGGCACTCTACACATTCCACAAAGGGTCTGTAAAAATAATTAACGACAAATAAACAAATCATTTTTTAGAAAAAAAAAAACCCTTTCTTTCTTTGAGGTTTGCACACTTGAAGACCATTCTAAACAGATTAGTCAAAACATGGTAATAACACCAACAAAAAGAATATGTTCAAAAGTACAAACAAAACTCTAGTCAAAATTTACATTTTTATTGTACTCTCTCATTAATGTTTATCTTTTTCTCATATTCTTTCACACACAGTAACCCCTTGCATCTTAGTGGCTTTATTGCCTTGCTTGGGACAAAATGATTAATAAAAAAAATTATTTTTTCTGCTAAAGTTGCCATAGGTTGGTAACAAAAGAAAAAAAAAAAATTTCGACATAATATTACAAAAATGATGACAATATATTTAGTGCTTACCATTATGTAGGAATCACTGTTCTGTGTCATGAATTCCAACTGGTTTCTTCTTGGCCATCGGAAGAATGGATATCCAGGAATATTTAGTGGCATATTGGAATCAGCATTGGCATCGATATGAATCTGAAAGAAAAGGAAGCTTTATTCAAAAAAGTTTTTTTTTTTTTTTTTGTTTTTTTTATTTTCCAATGAAATCTGGTTGGTTGGTTAGGATGAAAGGTGAACAAAATATAAGTGAATATTCAAATTTCTTATGTGAAACCTTGAATTGAATAGGATTTATTTCATCTCATTTTTCCCCAAATTATTACTAGATGTTTTTAAGCCAAGTAGCAATAGACTTAAATTCTGAATTTCTTAGGTGAAGCATTGTCAGGTATTATTCATTTTTCTTCATGTTTCTTTCATCTTATTTCTCTTGCTTTTACACCAAGTACTAATACTCTTAAGTTGTTTGAATTTCTTAGATGAAGTCTTGTCAATTATTATTCATTTTTGACTAGTATGTCTTTCATCTTATTTCTCTTGCTTTCTCCACCAAGTAGTAATAGTCTTGGGTTGTCTAAATTTCTTAAATGAAGCCTTGTCAATTCTGGTTATTTCTTGACTAGTATTTCTTTCATCTTATTTCTCTGGCTACCAAATAGACTATTACTACCAAGTAGTAATAGTCTAGTTACCCTGATAAAAACGTGATACCTAATGTTTAAAATTAATTTTTAATAATGAAAAATTTTTCATGAAGCTTCTATTTTAATTTCAAGTTAAGAGATAAATTTTACCATTTTCAATAAACAAAATACGATGCTGTATTTCAAAATTAATTTAAATTGATTGGAAATTTTTTTTTTAATTTAGCAGCATTTTTAGCAAAGGTTTCATAAAAATGTAAATCTCTTTATTAAAAATCTTCCAAAAATAAAATACACTTTTCTGAAACTTTGACGAATATTAGCTGATTTAAAGTATAAATAATCTGATTTGAAACGACTATTATTTTTTTTAAGTTTAAAATATTAGGTTGGTGCAAAAATAATGTTGTTTTCTCACATATGTTACTATGTGAGAAAACAACATTATTATTATATAACAAATCATTTTTCAACACAACAATAAATTGTTTAATTATTTTGACAGGTTTGTAACACCTCTGTGAAAGCTGATGACAGATTGTTATCTAATGTTGTTCTATGGGGGGAGGGTGTCTTTAACCATAAAAAGTAATTAAGGAATATAATGCAAAAGCTTTTTAAGTACTCAGTAATCTTAAAAATTTAAGAAAATATTCTCTGTAATCTGAGGTTTTATTGAATTTTAGAGAATTTTGTCTCTAAGTTTACTATAGTTGTTGCTTTTATTTTCTGATACTCTCATGTAGAGGCGACTGTATCTATAAAATTCGGCACATTTTTACACATACAAAAACAATTCAAAATTCTTTTAAAAATATTGGGGGGGGGGGGCAGATTTTAATAAGCTTTACGATAAGTGATTAGTAAAAATATTTTTACTTAATAACAATCTTTCCTAAGTTACACCATTGAAACTGAATTTTACAAGATTTAAAAATATTACAAATTATTCTAATTAAAATTTTTAAAAAATGAAAATTTTTTTTCTTTCGACAATATTATCCTTAATATATATATTATTCATAAAAGCAATTAAAAGCTTTTTTTAATTAAATAATGTCTTAGTTTTATTGTGATTTTTATTTTTCAGTTCAGAGCAGACTTTTGTTAAGATTTTGCCAGATTTTGCAAAAAAAGACAAAACAACAAAAAAAAAAAAAAAAAAAACGTGATTTAAAGTCTCTAATTCTGCTTTGAACTAATATAGTCACTAAAAATTATCACGGCTGAATTTCTCAAGTTTTCATAAAATTAAGTAAGGGGGGGGGGGTGAAACACATAAAAAAAGAAAAAAAAAGAAAAAGAAAAAAAAAAAAAGATTTTTACCAAGATTTTCCAATAAACATTTCTAAAATAATTTCATTCATCTGTGAAGAAGTCCTGAAAATTGCATTAAAATCCAACATTTGACCTTTTCAAGAATTTCCAAATTAATATGTCTGTTATTGTAAAACAAAAAAGAGGCTCAAATTTTCTATGCTAAAATAAAGTACATCTGCTGAGGCAAGAAAACCAAGTTTTTTAATCAAAATTTTGAATGTTCTAAAAAGGAGTAAAAAATTTAATTAGATATTCAAAAAATACTTTGATCTTTCCTCTTAATAATAACAAATATTTTGATGATAAAACTATGTTTTCCTTATATTTGGACCATGTTTTCATCATGGTCTGCTGATTTTTTAGCAATTTCTTGGAGGTACCTATAATAGTCTTAAGTTATTTGAATTTCTTAAATGAAGCCTTGTCAATTATATTTATTAATTTTGACTAGTATTTCTTTCATCTTATTTCTCTAATTTTCATTTAATTTATTTTTTTTTGCTTTTTATCACAATATTAATCTTTTTTTAACATTCTCCAGCCATTGACTATAGATGAGAAATAAAAAAAAATTACTACAATCTGTGATATGATCTGAACTTAGCCTCACCTATCCTTGGCAACCTGTCTGAATTAGGCAGTGCCCCACTGATTCAGCTGACTTGCAGACATGATTCAGACTTAATAACATTCATATTTATTCAATTTTTACTCCCTCCAGGACCATATTGTTTGTTGACATCTACTAGTAGTAGTTGATATAATAGTCTTAAAATAATTCCAGTTTTGTTGGATAAAACCTTGCCAGTATTAATTTTTCACTAATTTTTCTTTAATCTTATTTTTGTTGCCAGTTTACAATTATTAGTATCAGTAGTAGTAGTATTAGTATCAGTAGTAGTAGTATTAGTATCAGTAGTAGTAGACATAATTTATCCTAAATTGTGAGAAATTCTTAAATTAAGCATTTCCATTATGAACTTTTTAATTTGCATTCCATAGATTTTCTGATATGGAGAACGGTTTAGTCAATTAGGCCACAAAAGTTAACCAATAATCATAATTTAAATCTAGTCACATAGTTATTTGTGCTCTATTTCTGGTTCTTATCAAATCATTTCTTTACATCTTGTAATTAGATATGAACAAAAGTTTGCTGCATTTTTCCATAGGCAGCACTTGAACACAGGATTTTGTTTCACATGATTGACAATTGTGACACACACACACACATATATATATATATATATATATATATATATATATATATACTCTGAAAGGTGGTTTAGTCAATTAGGCCACAAAAGTTAACCAATAAACATAATTTAAATCTAGTCACATAGTTATTTGTGCTCTATTTCTGGTTCTTATCAAATCATTTCTTTTTCAAGGTGTGTTTCTATGCAATTCATGTGTGGGTTGGGAATATTACATGTTTTTATGTTAAAAGTTAAAACAAAAGATAAAGGTATGCATTTTCCTTATTTTTTTGTTTTTTTATTTCTGGGAGAAAAAAATTGCTGCACAAATAGCAAAAAAAGACAGGTGCCATTTATAGGGATGGTGCCATAGCTGAGAGTACTGTTCATGCATAGTTCACAAGGTTCAGCAATGGAAATTTTTATCTGGAAGGCCGAAAATGTTCTGACAGATTTGTAGTCATTGTTGAAGACCAAATCAAGATGCCATTTTTAAAGTAATCCAGGTCACACAACATGCGACATTGTAGATACTCCACATATTTAATATGAACAACGGGAGGCATTTAGATGCATTAAGTGCTACAATGTTTAGGTGCCTCATGATTTAATAGAGAAAAATTTAAGGAACTGTATTTCCATTTGCTGTGCTTTACTCAAATGCAAGAAAAACAACCCATCTTTAAAAAGAGCCATCACAAGCAAAACAAAATGGTATATATGTGGTTGAATTAATAAGTATCTAAATATTGTTTTTAAAATTCACTTAAAAAATGCTACAAACTTTTGTTCAGGCCCCAAATATTTTTTGTTCTATTTTTACATCTATTATAATATGGCTTACAGCCATATAACATTGAAACATCGATTCTTGTACAATCACCGAAGTTAAGAAACACTGAGCCTGGTCAGTACCTACGTGACACCGAGGCTGTGAGTTTGTTAAACATTAATTCTAAGCAGTAAAAAGGTTAAGCCCAAAATGAAATATAAAGTGGAAGGGAAGAAAGAGCTATCTAGGTTGCCTCACTCCTACAAATTGGAACAATGCACCAAGAGTTTACCCTTTTTTTTATCTATCAAAAATCTGGCATGTGGGTAAAGCAAATTGAAAAATAGCTTTATTTCTTTCTTGGGAATTTAGAAAAACACATGTCATTGGTGAAAAGACAAGCAGAAGGGAATTATATTTTTGTTAGCGAAAATGAATTGAGAAAAGAAAACAGAGAATGATTGCTGGACATGTTGGTCCAGGAAAGGAGTCAGAGAATTGAAATTAATGAGAATAAACCACACTCTTAACCCAACTCACTTTAAAAATAAGATTTGTCAGAAAGACAGTTATGCCAGTCCTGAGAAATGGGCAGAGTTAGAATACTGAGAAGGAAGGAAGAAGGGACAGAATTTAGTCCCACCTGTGTGAAGTATCAGTGCATGGTGTGAAGTGAAGCAGGTTGGAGTTAAGGGAGGTGAAACCTCTGTAACTACTCCCAAAGAAAGTGGATAATTCTCCAAATTTGGAAAGTTGATTAAGAAAGCAGAAATAAGGACCAAAGAAAACATTTATTGGAATTAATGAAAATTAGTGAATCACTGAATGCCCAGAACCCTTTGGCCATATGCCAATTTTGGGCTGAAATGCATATAAGTAGAGGACTTTGGGAAGCTCGGAGACTTTGGGCTGAGAGCCTGCATTGAGTACCTCTGAAATCCACATCAGCTGCCACCAGATTTCTTGATTCCAAGAACTTTGAACAAAGCTCCTCCAGAAGTTTAGAGAAGGACTAGTGTCAATATAGAGATTGATATGGGAAGGGTTAATTTTTGTTGTAGAGCTATATAAACTAATTGAAGATTAACCCTATGGATCTTTCATTTTATTTTTCATCATGAAGATATTAATGTAGCACCTACCATGGCTTGAACCAGCACTGCAATTACGATGACCTTTGATCTTCCACTGTTCTGAGATCAAGAACACAACGTGGGCAGAGTTGGTGTGGATTGAAGTGGCCAGTGACCAACAACCAGCTTCGAACAGCGTCAGCACGCAGAGTTAGCCCCATGGTCAAAATGTGGTCACATCACTAGGTGTAGGTGGTGGCCAAAAAGCCTTATATTAATTAGTGACTGTGACTAAGGATGTGACTCTAGTGGCAAAAGGTGATGTTATACCTAGATGGGTGACTGCTTCAGAATACCAGGTGCTGTAAGCTTGGATGTATGGGTGGTACGACTTACAGCCATATCCTATTGAAACACTGATTCTTGTACGATCACAAAAGTTAAGCAACACTGAGCTTGGTCAGTAACCAGATGGGTAACTGCTTGGGAATACCAGGTGCTGTAAGCTTGGATTTGCAAGTGGTATGTCTTATGGCCATATCACATTGAAACATGACTGAAGTTAAGCAATGCCAAGCCTGGTCTATATTTAGAAGGGTGACCCCTTGGGAATACTAGGTGCTGTAAGCTTAGATGTTTGGGTCGTATGGCTTATGGGTACATCACATTCAAACACTGGTTCTCATACAATCATGTAAGTTAAGCAACACCAAGCATAGTCAATAGCTAGATGGGTGACCACTTGGGAATACCAAATGTTGTAAGCATGCATGTGCAGGTGGTATTTCTTATAGCTATATCACATTGAAACACTAGTTCTCATAGAATCACCAAAGTTAAGCAACATCGAGCCTGGTCAGTAACTTAATGTGTGACCACTTGGGAATATTAGGTGCTGTAAGCTTGAATGTGCAGGTGGTTTAATGGATAACTGCTTGGAATTGTAAATTGGAGAGCAGAGTTCAGGTTCTGGAAAAACCATTACGACAAAGTATTTCTCTGCTTGGTGAGAAAAGAGTACGAAAAGAAGAAAGAAAAAATAAACTGAATAATACACAGCACATATTAAATAATGTAATATCAACTCTCTTGTCCTGGGTATGACAATAAACTACATCTGGCAGCAAATCCTCAGATCGGGAGATTGGAGGTTTGGAGGAGTGTGGAACCACCTCTGCTTTTGTTTGCAGATTCCTTGACAGCTATGGGCAAATATTGAACCCCCAAACAAAAATCAACGTTATATTTTTATAATAAAATTACCAACAATACATTTTATAATCTACAAAACTATTTATCTAAAAAACATACATTTACCATGAAAACATAATATTAAGAACAAAATATTTAAATTTCAGCATTAAATAACCCAATAGAAGTGTTGATATGCTGCCAAACAAAACCAAACAACCAACATAAAAGAACTCTTTCATGACATTAATCCATAGAACATTCTACAATTTCTTAAATCCAATTGTATTCTTAGAATACAATTTAAGAAATAAAGCTTCAACAAAAACACAACATAAAACACATATCACTACCTCTGTCCACACAAACCTGTATATGCACAAAAGCTGAGTATCATCTACCATGTATTCAATTGTGAAAGCAGAATAACATATTAGTAATACTTTAAAGCTCCGAAGAAAATTAAATATTGACATAAAATGACCCATAGTGATGTTGATATGCCTCTAAATAAAACCAACCAACTTTCTCTTAAGTTTTGAGTGCCTAGATTATTTAAATAAATGTTCATTATTATAGATTATAGGTTATTGTGTTCAAAATATATTTAGCTAAAGCTGTAAAATTGTCTACAAAATATTTAGATTTCAGCATTAAATAACCCATAGAAGTGTTGATATGCTGCCAAACAAAATCAACCAACCAACATGAAAGAACTCTTTCATGACATTTATCAGTATAATCTCCTACAATTTGTGACACTAGGGTTGCGTGAAAAAAAAAAAGGGCAAGAAGTAATTAAGGCAATAAGAAGTTATCATGAAAAGACACTGAGCAATGCTATTTTTTTCTAACAAAGAAAAGTGGTAAAGATTTTACTTTCATGAGCGAAGAAAGTAAGATCTCGGTTCTGCCGGGTTTAATTTGATTTATGACGATGCACCGAATAAAAGATAGCTGTCTGCCCATGGCGATAATGAAAATTTCAAATCAGTCAAGTGGCCTACAAAACAGAATGCTAAGAGATAATATTGGTCGGGTTGCGCGCTGGCGGAGAGAGGTGTCAGCTGGACCACCCACAGGTTAAAAAGAAGGAAAGATTAAACCTTTAACTATCTGTGGAAATATCATTTGAGAAGAGCACCTGTTTTGTGTTGGAGCTGGCCATGATAGAAAAATTATTTTATTGGAACAAATAATTGGCATCAGGGTGCAAAGTTGCCAGATGACCACCCACTTGATGCTGGCGAAAATCTTGATTGACGAATTCCAGACAGCGTTCGGTTAAGATAAGAGTCGTAAGAAGAAAAGAAAGAAAAAAAAAAAAAGGAAGATAATTTTTTTTCTTTGAACGAGATTTTTAAACCGAGGCCAGTCTAGCCACACCCACGCTGCTGGGCGTCCATTGGCTGAATGGTGGCATGAGCAGTAGGTGAAGGTAATCATGTGAAGAAGGAGGGGAGGTCTGTTGACACCCCCTGAAGGGATCGGTGTGAGATGCCACTGTGAGAGAGAGGGGAAACCTGTTGACGCCTCTGAAGGGATTGGTATGAGATACCAATATGAGAAAGGAAGAATTTGGGAGGACGATTCCCTTAAACTAGAAATTAAGGGACTTCTAAAAATGGAAATTAATAAATTTTCCTGACCGAAAACAAAGGAAATCCTTGATGCGGATTTAGAATTATCAAGGAACCTCAAACCCCAACAGGGCCACCCTGGTTTTGGTCGGCGTCCATATAAGCAGAGTCACAACGAGTAGATGGCAGTTAGTTGGGGTTAGAAAGATAGGCAAGAGTTGAGCTGTGAGCTCTGAGACTTGCCTCGCAGAAAGCTGACTTAAGATCCACGCATTCTCGATCTCAACTTCTAACCAAGAGCAATTTATTTTTGAAGAACGACTTAGACTCACACCACCAAAAGCAGTTTTACGAATATCGCCTGAAGATACACCAAAACCAGTTTCTTAAAAGAACAATTCAAGATGTTAAGACTCGCCTAACAAACACAAAGTGTCACGAATCCATATTAGCGGTTTGGGAGAAAGACGCAGTCCTGTATTCAGCAACCAAAAATATTGTTATCCTTTTTTAACACATTTGAACTTTTTGAGTTGTTACTTTATTTTCTTTTACATATACTTGTGCAGTATTGCCCTTGTTTGGACTCGACTTGCCTTATGGCCCGGCGACTGATTGATTTCGTCTACCTAAGATCAAATCACAACGTGGGTAGGTTAGACTAGAAATCAAAGCAGTTACTTCGGTAACCAGACGTTGGAGGTGAGCTGGGAACGACAAGGCTGATACTGAATCTAACCAGATTCCCATCCGAATCAGCAAAAGGTTAGAACGTCACATTTGGTGCTGCGACCAAGTCACATTGGTCGTCACAAGACAGGATAGGAGGGCGACGGCACGGAGACAGACGGGGTGACGTCACAATTGGTGCCGTGACTAGGATAAGACAGCAGACACGGCCAGGCAGACGTCACATTTGGTGGGGTGACGTCACAATTTCTTAAAGAAATCAAACTGTATTCTAAAATATGACTTCAACAAAACTACAACATAAAACACACACATCACCGCCTCTAGTAATTATGTCCGCACAACCATGTATATGCATGAAAGCTGAGTATCATTTACCATGTATTCAATTGTGAAAGCAGAATAACAAAACTACAACATAAAACACACACATCACCGCCTCTAGTAATTATGTCCACACAACCATGTATATGCATGAAAGCTGAGTATCATTTACCATGTATTCAATTGTGAAAGCAGAATAAAATCATATTTTTATTACTTCAAAGCTTCCAAGAAAATTAAATTTTGACATTAAATGACCCTTAAGGAGTTGACATGCTGTTAAACAAACAAATCAAATCAATATCAACTCTCAGGTAAGTAGTGTAGTCTTCTTTTTCTTTTTTATGCGCCATGTTATTTCAGGACATAGGTGATCATGACTCTCTACCTCCCTCTATCCCTTGCAGCTTTCAGCTTTCCCTCTGCTTCCTCACCCAGACCACATTCTGTCACCTACCTGCTTAAGCTCGCCAAGTATGTCATGCACTGCTTTCCCTTGTCTCTCTTTCTGTGAGTATCAGGTTCTCCAGGCCCTCATTATGTGTCCCAGAAACTTCAGCTGTCTATTCCTGATGTTAAGTATAAGCCTCCCTCTTGTTTGCATCCTCTTTAAGACCTCATTGTTGCTCACATGCTTGGTCCATTATATCCTTAGTATCCTTCTGTAGAGCTATATCTCCGTCACCTTGAGTCTCTTCTTCATCTTTAAGGGAATCGTCCAACATTTGCTGCCGTAAAGAAGGTCAGATGTCCTGTAACAGCTCAGTATTCTTTTCTTTGTTACCAAAGAAATCCTCCTGTCTCGCAATACTCTGCCCAGCTTTTGGAATGCGTCCTTGGCCATCCCAATATGTCTACGGATCTCAGTGTTGCATTTACCATCCTCTGTCAAGACGCTTCCCAGATATTTAAACTTCTGCGTCTGCTTCATTTTAGTGTCCCCGACCTGCAAATCGCATTTTGGGCTCTTCCTCTTACTGAAGGAGGGTAGTAGTGAATTGATAAAAAAAAAAAATATATCCAATGATAGTGTAGTGATTAAACATTAAATAAAAGAGACAAGTAGAAATGCTGCAGATATTTCTATACAACAACAAATATAAGCCATTATGAGGGGGTGCAGAAAAGTGCTTGCCCCAACCTCTATGATACCTAGACACTACGAATTCAAGCGCAGTACTAGATTGGTGGAAAGGTCTCATCATTTTACAGTTGAGCTGATTAGATGTAGCCATAAGTTTTATGCTAACAATTTATTTTCTCGCACTTCTTGCTTGTTGAAATTTATTTGGACATCTTGATTTCCGGTCAACTCTGACTTCCAAAATTTAAATGCAAAGTCAATCATTGTCCCCTGTCTTTCTAATTCCTGTTGTTTTTATGGTTCTTTCTCCTCCCTAAAGTTTTCTCATTCTCTTACACTCCCAGTAACCCTTGTTCTTTTATTGATCCCACTTCTTAATAATATTTGTCTTATATTGTTTCACACTCAGTAGACCCTGTGTGTTAGTGGCTGCTTTGCTTGGAGTGAAATGATTATGAAAGGTTTTTAAAAATCCCAATGACTAAACATAATTGTTTTTTTTTGTTTTGTTTTTTAAATTTCTTCTTGGTTGGGCACAGAACTTTTCAGCATCCCTCCCCTATACCACATGAGCAGATATATAACACGGAGATCAATAGATAAAGATCCTTAGATAAACATAACTATTTACTCTACAATTTAAGTGAATTTAAGCCCAGAGCTGCCTGATTCTTGAAGCACTCTGTGAGGATAAAACTCACTTGCAAAGTACATCGCTAGCAAAACTATATGGCAATAAACAATGGAAAGAAAATGCAATGCAAAAAAAGATAGAAAAAGTGAAAACAATAGTATGGAATGGAGGGACAAAATGAGAGAGAAGTAGAAAAAAAAGAGAAAACAAGTGACATGGAAAGGAGAGAAAAAAGATGGGAGAGAGAGAGGAGAAAAAGATGGAAGAGAGAGAGAGAGAGGAGAAAAAGATGGAAGAGAGAGAGAGGAGAAAAAGATGGAAGAGAGAGAGAGAGAGGAGAAAAAGATGGAAGAGAGAGAGAGAGAGAGGAGAAAAAGATGGAAGAGAGAGAGAGAGAGGAGAAAAAGATGGAAGAGAGAGAGAGAGGAGAAAAGATGGAAGAGAGAGAAAGAGTGGAGAAAAAGATGGAAGAGAGAGAAAGAGAGGAGAAAAAGATGGAAGAGAGAGAGGAGAAAAGATGGAAGAGAGAGAGAGAGGAGAAAAGATGGAAGAGAGAGAAAGAGGAGAAAAGATGGAAGAGAGAGAGAGAGGAGAAAAAGATGGAAGAGAGAGAGAGAGAGGAGAAAAAGATGGAAGAGAGAGAGAGAGGAGAAAAAGATGGAAGAGAGAGAGAGAGGAGAAAAGATGGAAGAGAGAGAAAGAGAGGAGAAAAAGATGGAAGAGAGAGAAAGAGAGGAGAAAAAGATGGAAGAGAGAGAGGAGAAAAAGATGGAAGAGAGAGAGGAGAAAAAGATGGAAGAGAGAGAGGAGAAAAAGATGGAAGAGAGAGAGGAGAAAAGATGGAAGAGAGAGAGAGAGGAGAAAAGATGGAAGAGAGAGAGAGAGGAGAAAAGATGGAAGAGAGAGAGAGAGGAGAAAAGATGGAAGAGAGAGAGAGAGGAGAAAAGATGGAAGAGAGAGAGAGAGGAGAAAAAGATGGAAGAGAGAGAGAGAGGAGAAAAAGATGGAAGAGAGAGAGAGAGAGGAGAAAAAGATGGAAGAGAGAGAGAGAGAGGAGAAAAAGATGGAAGAGAGAGAGGAGAAAAAGATGGGAGAGAGAGAGGAGAAAAAGATGGGAGAGAGAGAGGAGAAAAAGATGGGAGAGAGAGAGGAGAAAAAGATGGGAGAGAGAGAGGAGAAAAAGATGGGAGAGAGAGAGAGGAGAAAAAGATGGGAGAGAGAGAGAGGAGAAAAAGATGGGAGAGAGAGAGGAGAAAAAGATGAGGGAAAGGAGAAAAAGACGAGGGAAAGGAGAAAAAGATGAGGGAAAGGAGAAAAAGATAAGAGAGAAAGGGGGAAAAGATGAGAAAAGAATAAAGCAGAATTTCTCAAAATCGACAAATATGTGTAAATGATAAAAGGTTTATTGAATGAAACAATTCTTTTGTATCAAGCACATGATGAAAGGAGAAACTGTCAATGAAATCAGTTACCATGGCAACAGAACATCAACATTTTAAAAGGCAAACAAATCAATAATCTTCACTACAGTTTCTTAAATTCAATGGAGAATGGAAAAATTCTATTATGAAACACATTTGGATATTTTTTTTATGATATGAGGAATTTCAAAAGAGATAAAAAAATTGAATTTGTTATTTTTATACATTTTTTTTCTAAAGAGACAACTTATTTGGTAAAAGGTAAGTGTGAGGTGGGGGTTAGAGAGAAAAGAAGGAAGACTTCAGAGGGTGGAGGGGGAATGGAAAAAGGTGAGGAGAGGGAAGTAGGGAATTGGACAGGAAGAATATTGCAGAAGGGACAGGGAAGATAGTGACAGATTGAGAGAGAGAGAGAATCACATACAGAGAGAAAGACAGCAAAGACACATACAGAGAGAGAGAGAGAGAGAGAGAGACATACACACATACACTCACAAAGAAAAACACACACACACACACAAAGATACATAAACAAAGAAACATGCACATGAACAGAGACAAAAACATGCACACACATGGACAGACTCACAGAGTGAGAGACATACAGAGAGAGAGAGAGAGAGATATATAAACGGATAGAGAGACATATGAACAGACAGAGAGAGAGAGACATATGAAGAGAGAGAGAGAGACATGAATAGACAGAGAGAGACAGACATATGAATAGACAGAGAGAGAGAGACATATGAATGAACAGAGAGAGAGAGAGACATATGAACAGAGAGAAAGAGAGAGAGACATATGAACAGACAGAGAGAGAGACATATGAACAGACAGAGAGAGAGACATATGAACAGACAGAGAGAGAGAGAGAGAGAGACATATGAACAGACAGAGTGACTGGGAGACACGCACGAACAGAGGGACAAGGAGACATATGCATAGACAGAAAGACACACACAAATATCTAGTGGTGTACAGGGAAATAGACATATATATATATATATATATATATATATATATATATATACACACACACATGAATGAGGAGAGAGAGAGAGAGAGAGGCAGAATTAAACATATTGAGAGAGAAATTGTGGGAAGAAAGAGAGAAATGAGAGGTGAAAATTTTTCTTATCATAATGGATGCATTATTTTTTTTTCTTTTCACCTGACAAGGTGGGAGGTAAATGTGATTTTCTTGCATGAATAAACAAGCCATTTTTCTTTTGACATATCTTGGGGGTCTAAAAGCTAAGCATTACATGACATTATGACGAGAGAAAGAGTGACAAAAACTCTCTGACAGCCATTAAGTTATTTAAAAGTACAAAGCATTTATTTTTTGCTTTGAATTCAATTTCTTTCCTTTAGTCTTTTCTTTCCAGGTCAAGAACGTTAATCATAAAATTAAGGACAAAGTCATACTTAGGCAGAATATTCATTAGTCAGATTGGAATTGGAATTTTTTTTAATTTCATGGTTACTTTTCTTCATTTATTTTTTGTTTTTTTAACATTTTTTTTTGTAATTTATTCCCTTGGGGTACTTCTTTATTTTGAATTTTCAGTTTCACCCCTAAACCCATTAAATGTCGTTTAATGCTTCAAACAGAAATTTCTGCACTGTTGCAGTTGAGGAATTTTTAAAAAGTCAAACATGCAAATCATGTCAGTTGAATTTAATAAAGCTTGGTCAAATTAATTCTAATGAATATATAGATAGATATACAGAAAGAGAGAGATTAGAGAGAGAGAGAGAGAGAGATAGACATATTAGAGAGATAGATAGAAAAATTAGAGACACAGAGATGCTAGATCGAGACAGAGATGGAGAGAGATGCTAGATCGAGACAGAGATGGAGAGAGATGCTAGATCGAGACAGAGATGGAGAGAGATGCTAGATCGAGACAGAGATGGAGAGAGATGCTAGATCGAGACAGAGATGGAGAGAGATGCTAGATCGAGACAGGGAGGGACAGAGATGCTAGATCGAGACAGGGAGGGACAGAGATGCTAGATCAAGATGATAGATCGAGACAGGGAGGGAGAGAGATGCTAGATCGAGACAGGGAGGGAGAGAGATGCTAGATCGAGACAGGGAGGGAGAGAGATGCTAGATCGAGACAGGGAGGGAGAGAGATGCTAGATCGAGACAGAAAGGGACAGAGATGCTAGATCGAGACGGGGAGGGAGATGATTGATTCATTTATTTTCTATGGCTTATCAACTCTTTGAAGGTTATTTAAAGCCAGAAAATATTTTTAGATTGTAAGATTTTTTTAGAGGGGGAATAATAATGATTTAGTGATACAAGCTCAATAATTAACCCAAAGATGGTTGGAGGAGAGTTGGATTCATACCTTTCCCAAGGGAGTTTGTGTGCAAGTAAATATAATAAACTAGACTGGAATTGAAACTCAGCTCTCCAATTAACAATTCAGAGCTTTTATCCATTATGTCACCAACACATACAAGCTTACAGCATTTGGTATTCCCAGGCAGTAACTCCTCAAGGTACTGACTAGGCTCGACATTGCTTAACTTCAGTGATCATACAAGAAGTGGTGTTTCAATTTGATGTGGCCGTAAGCCAGAAAGATAATAGTGATAAATAGTCAAATATGTCAGTAAAGTATTCCTGGAAATTGTTGTTCCCAATGGGTCTTTTAAAAGCCAATTCAGTAAGAAAGAAAATGTTTATGCCTTAAGGAAGGCCTTTAACAAAACAAGGATTATACCCTGAGGAAGTAATGCTTTGTGTTTAGTGAGATATGAAATGTGTCTCTCATAACAAATTAAATTATAATAAAATATTAAATTATTAGTGATACTGTTATCAATTGGAAGCACAATGCTGGTCATTGATTGGAATGGCAAGCTTCATTGATCAACTGGAATGGTATATTTCTCTTGCACAAAATTGCAAAACCACACATTGCAAATCACATGCAGGTAAAGATTTTGCTCTGAAGATGAAACTTTTATAATATTCACCTTACTTGACCTTGGATTATCTATTGGATTATTAAAGTTTCAGATGTTTGCAGTATTTAATCCACCCTGGTCTTGGAACAGGAGTAGTGATTTATCCCTGGTTTCATGTTTAGTATTCTGTTTCTAGTTCCTTCTAAAATCTACTTCAAGTCTATATTTCTAACATCTCTGCCAGAACCTTGAAATTTAATTTATTATTTATTGATTTTTTCTCAATATGAATAGAAAGGTTCACCATCACCCAGACACACTCCTCTCCAGTCTTTTGAACAGGAGTAGTGATCTATCATTAGTTTCCCATTTAGGATTGGGTTTCTGGTTCCTTCTAAAGTCTACTTCAACTCTATATTTCTAACATCTCTGCCTAAACTCTGAAATTTTATTTACTATTTCTTTCTTTTTCTTTTCCTCAATAGGAATAGATATGTTTACCCAACACCTGGTTCACATTCCTCCCTGGTCCTTTGAACAGGATTAGAGGTTTATCCCTTGTTTCCTGATTAGGATTGGGCTTCCAGTTTGTTCTAAAGTCTTTTCATTCTCTTTCCCTCTCGGCAGCCCTTTGCATCTTAGTGACATTGTCACCTTACTTGGGATGAATTGATTTAAAAAAAAAAAAAAAAAAAAAAAATTAAATTCCTGAATGATGTAATGATGAAGAAATCCAAAAAATTACTTACCTTCTTGATGGGATTATGTCATCAAAACTGAAGAAAAATTTAATCAACAGAAAAAAATGATGAAAATTACTTTCTAATCCCAGACAATGTCTGCTTGGAAATCATCCAGCCACTTAACATTGAAGAAAAAGTAACTTGCCCCAAGAAATGGTGTCTTAGTCATGTCATGGAGGGTTAGGGATACTGTGTAGTCACCATTTTACATATATACATTAGATGTGGCCGTGAGTTCTGTGTTAACGGTTTCTTCTACTGCACTTCTTGCTTTGCGGAGCACTTTTCTGGCTCCTTGCTTTCCAGTTAACTTTGATCTTCAAAAATTTAAATGCAGTGTCAATTGTTATCTTCTGTCTTCTTAATTCCTATTCTTTGTCTTCTCTCCTTAATGATGTTTTCCTTTTTGATTATACTAACATTTATCTCTTTTTTGTAATCATTTCACCCCAAGTAAGGCAATTAAGCCACAAAGATGCCTTCCTGAAGAGTATATAAATAAAATTTGAAGGAGGAATTTACTGTTATCACCTGGCAATTATTACAAGTGAATATAGTTTGCCAAAACATTTTCCCATGCAAATAGTGATAGAGTAACAAAACGCTTCCAACACTGTGTCTGTGGGAAAGGGGTTGTAAGGTGGAAAATAATTCATCACCCACAAGGCTGTGTAAGTAACATGATGCACTGAAATAAGTAACCAAGTAATCATTTTAAGTTCTCTGAATATTGGCATCCTTATTTCACCATTACCATTTAGTGTCTCTATGGTTTCATTGCTTTAAGACATCTATAAAATTTGATTAATGTGCAAGCATATTTGTCAAAAATATCAGTCATTGACCACTGCTTTTATCCATAACTCAGACATAGTAATCATGACTAATGAATCCTTTTAATTAATACTTCACTATCTGTTTATATTTCAGAGATGAGGTATTATGTACACTATTTACATTATTCGGACTATTGTCCTCATCTTTATCGTCATATTTATTACAACGTTTCGGCCTTTCAGTATCTGTCTATATTTCTGAGATGAGGTATTATGTACACTATTTACATTATTCGGACTACTGTCCTCATCTTTGTTGCCATGTTTAAATAGCGTTTCAGCCTTTCAGTATCTATCTATATTTCTGAGATGAGGTATTATGTATACTATTTACATTATTTGGACTGTTGTCCTCATCTTTGTCCCCATATTTATTACAATGTTTCAGCCTTACAATATCTGTCTATATTTCTGAGATGAGGTATTATGTACACTATTTACATTATTCGGACTATTGTCCTCATCTTTGTCGCCATATTTATTATAATGTTTTGGCCGTTGTACACTCCGGCCTTCTTCAGGTGGTTGGAATGTCAAACTGAAGCTTTTATTTCACTCAGTGGGGTAGACTGTTCTAGTTCCACGTGCCATGGCTAATGGATGTCAGTTATCTCCTGTTAATTCCTCTCTCCAAGTTCTCCACCACCTTACCCAGGTATTGAACTTACACTCTTTGGGTCCTGTCACTGGATCAAATTGAAGAAGGCTGGAGCATAGAACAGCCGAAATGTTGTAATTAATATGTCGACAAAGATGGGGGACAATAGTCCGAATAATGTAAATAGTGTACATAATCCCAGAAATATAGACAGATACTGAAAGGCCGAAACGTTGTGATAAATATGGCAACAAAGATGAGGACAACAGTCCGAATAATGTAAATAGTGTACTTAATGCTATCACACTAAAATGACACTAAGCCCACTTAAAGAGGACATAGGTGAATACTGAACAAGTTGTGATCAAATATGGATTGTAATATGAAAGAAAACATAAAAAAAATAGGAAATGTTTATCAATTGGAAATGGTGTAATGGAGTACTGCTGCCATATATGGGTGGAAGCCACCTTGTCTTCATTTTTCACTCTCAATAGAACCCAAAAGCGTCTGTGTATTCGGACTGAAACTCAACCCTGACCTGTAGTGGATCTCGTACGTATAATCCATTGCTAAAGATGCTGGGAAAATGGCTGGTGTCATGTAGCACCCCAACAAGTACCTGATTCCTCCTGTTATTGTCTATCTTTAATAAAGACAGATCAGACCGGAAATGGAGCACTGCTGCCATATATGAGCAGGAGCTGTCCATTTTTCACTTTCGATAGGCAACGAAAGCATCTCCCCATCGTTGTGCTTGACAAATTTCCCCCACCTCATCTGTAACCCGTTTCTCACAAAGCGTAGCAAGCTTCTCACTGTTTTATCGTTATTTCTATGGAGACTGTTCAGATGACCTACAATCCTTAGTTCGACCAGACCTAACCTTCACATCGAAGACCCGCCCTACTGTGTATCTTGTAGCGAACCACCCTGATTCCTTTTAATATGGATTGTAATCTGAAAGAATTAAAAGATAGGAAATGTTTATCAATTGGAAATGGACGAAATGGAGTACTACTGCCATATATGGGTGGAAGCCGTCCAGTCTTCATTTTCCGCTCTCAATAGTGTCCAAAAGCGTCTCTGTGTCCATGTAGGTGGTGAATTATTTTCCACTCTACAACCCCTTTTTCACAGATGAGACATCGCAAACATTTCTCTGCTTTATTGCTATTTTCATGGAGAATGTTCAGATGACCTACACTCCTTAGTTCCACCAGTCGTAACCTTCATGGCTAAGAAACCACATGCCATGCACACAATAGTGAACCACTCTCATTTCCTTCATATACCCCTCATGAAATGCAAGTTCCACCCAAGCAGCTTCTTCTCCCAAACTGCTGCCTTGTGGAACCGACTTCAAAGAGGCTGTTTCCCCAATCACACAATCTTAACCTGTTCATGTCTAGGGTTAACCATTACCTTCTACACAAGATGGGCCTCTTAATTTATAAACCTCTACCTCGAGTGGTTCTTGGGCCTTGTACAAGGTGAGCATCATTATAAAAGAAAAAAAGTCAGTGAATAAGATATGGAGAAAAACATCTCATTCTCTGATAAAGCTATAATAAAAATAAAACACGTTTGTTTAGCGACATATCAACTCCTTAAAGTCATTTAATACTGAAATTAAATTTTCTTTGGATCATTAGTAATTTATTTTACATTTTTCTTTGAATATACGCTCTTTAGCGCTAGAGGGTGTCATCAGTGATGTTCCGATTTGGATCATTGGGCAGTTTTGGGTCTTTCAAACATCATACTGACCTCACCAAGTCGACCCTATCAGAGCTGATCAGACTCTGATACGCCTTCTAAAAAATGCTTGTAGACACCGACTTCTATAAATATACCCTGTTATCACGTGTTTGATTGGAGGTTGACCAATAGCCAATCACAATGGTGTGTACTCTATTTAAGTTGTATATAGGGAATTTTTCCTTTTTTTTTTCATTTTTGAGTGGACACCCTTTCATCGGATACTTAGAAGGTAATTATGTTTTCTGTTTTTACTCACTTCCCATCAAGTTTCATTTCACCAGCTGATAATTACTATTTACAGAGATAATTAGAAAAATTTGGCCATCAAAAAAAAAAAAACTAAAAAAACTCGTTTATACGATTAAAATGAATGAATAAATTACAGCGAATTAAACCAAGAGTGTTTATAAATACCATAATAAAACAAAAAAAACAAACCCTTTAATCTATCAATTATAAAAGTAAATTTATGTTTTTAGATCGTTAGAAATAAAAATGAAACGGGAAGAGGGGTAAAAAAAAAATATTGGTGAGAAAGTTGTGATTAATCGTGCTTTGCAGAAAGTCAAATGCTGAAAATAAATTTTCTTCGGATCATTAGTAATTTATTTTACAAAAATGGCGATGGTAATTTTTTTTTCTTTTTCAGAAATATATTGCTGGCAATCTTTTTCTATGAAAACCATTTAATGCTGAAATTATTGGTATTTTTACTATAAAAATTTATTTTTATACTTTCATAGTATTTTCACTCCAGTTTGGCGGTTAACTATTTGCCCAGGATTGGGACCCTAACAGGTGCTACCATCTTAGATCAGGATGAACTTGGGAACAACAGCAATTAAGAGGTAGTTCCATGCTCCTCAAAATCTCCAATCTCCCAATCAGGTCTTGCTGCTGGATATAGTTTATCATCATACCCAGGAATATAAAATATGTTAAGATTGATGAACGTTTCCTATTTGTTCATTTTCTTATACTACCGAATACATATTCAAACATGTTTTGGTCTTACACTATTAGGAATGGCTTGGAGTAGGAGATCTTATTTATCAATTAAGTCTTGTAACAGTTCTTTTACTTACCAAAGTATTTCCAGTCTTTGAGATAATTCCATTGTTTGCAGATTCTATCCAGTATGGCAAAACTGGGAAAAGATAAAAAAAAACAAAAACAAAAAAACAAAGTGGTCAGCTGAATTGATAAAATAAAAAAATAATAAAAGAATTTAACATTGTCACAGAGTTTGCTATAACTAAAGTGTGCGTGGGTTTTAACAAGGTTGCAGATTTTGTGTGTATTTTTAGGTGATTAGAATTTTTGTCAAGATTTGCAAACTCTACATTTCATTCAATTTTGCAAACCGTTCAATGAAATTTGAATAAGCTGATTTTTTTTTCAAAAATGTTTTGACAAAAACATTAACTTGTAGTTTTTATGCATTCTATTAAACCTAATTGTACTATGAGGCCTGTTGGAATAATGGATAGCGGCTCGGATTGAGGAATCGGAGAGCCGAGTTCGAATTCCAGTCGAATCCATTACATTCCCTTACATGTTAATACTCTTGGGAAAGGTATGAATCCTCTTCTAGATTTTTCTGAAGGAGTAATGGATAGCAGCTCAGATTGAGGAATCGGAGAGCCGAGTTCGAATTCCAGTGCTAATCCATTACATTCACTTACGTACTAATACCCTTGTGAAAGGTATGAATCCTCTTCTAGATTTTCCCGGAGGAGTAATGGATATCGGCTCGGATTGAGGAATCGGAGAGCCGAGTTCGAATTCTAGTCGAATCCATTACATTCACTTACGTGCTAATACCCTTGGGAAAGTATGAATCCTCTTCTTCTCCCGCCAGCTGTGGGTAAATAGTAGGACAGACTGGGTTCTATAGCCTTGGATGGCAACTGGTCTACTGGAGAAAGAAAAGGCAACCTACTCTGTGGAAAAAATCTGTCTCGTCAATGATGTATCAAAAGATACATGATTGCCTAAGCGTGTATCACGCATGGCACATCACTGACTGACTGTACTTTTTACTCCATTACCTCTTTGTACTTCTTTCCAAAATTTGGTCTCGATCTGTCAATGTATGACTATTTTAGAAGGTGTGATGGACAGACTAACAGAAGTCACAGAATTTGATAGATAGATTTGAATAAGTTCATTTGTTTGGAAAAATTAGTAATTCGTGTCAGTTTGGTGTTATAGCATTGAATAATATGATTTGTATCTACAAGAAATTGTTATAAATATTTGAGCACAAGTCCTCATTATGACAATGAAGAAAAATATTAAATACTAGAATTTTTTTGCAACATAATGTGTTGGAATCCTCACAGTATTTAGTATTATTGAAGTTATTGATAATACTGTCAAAGACCCTACTTTGTGACTTAATAATTTCTTTAATTTTGTAGGACTTCATGGTAAACAATATTTTTTAAGAAAATCTCTTTTCCTTTTTAACAGCAAAGAATAAATTCTTAGGATTTCTTACTCTGGAGCATGTAACACCCAACTGGCCATGCATAAATATTTCTTTCTGGAGCCAAATTCCAACTTTTTGAAGCATTTGGCCTTGTTAATTATATTACCAAAACTGTAACCAGTTCATTAAAATAAAGGTGGCTCTGGAAATGACTTACAAAGATCAATCTCTTTTTGTTGAAAGGTGTGTATTGGCAGTGGAACTGACGCTCGCAGTGCTATGGTTAAATCATTTGATGTTTGTCCCCAGTGTACTACTGGGAGAAAGTATAATGATGACATGGTTAACTTAT
This sequence comes from Acanthosepion lycidas, assembly GCA_963932145.1. Lineage (NCBI taxonomy): Eukaryota > Metazoa > Mollusca > Cephalopoda > Sepiida > Sepiidae > Acanthosepion > Acanthosepion lycidas. Next base: position 50,324,892 of record OZ010612.1, read on the forward strand.
TTTGCATGTCAAATAACAAAACTTAATTTTTCCAAAAAAATTTAAAGAAAATTAATTGTACTAAGCGATGTACCCTAGTAAAACCAACTGTGCTTTGTACCCTTTTCCTGTTTGCACTTCTCCCAAAAATTTGGTTTTAATCAGTCAATGCATGTCTATTTTAGATGGTGTGACAGAAGGACAGACAAACTAATTGCAGTCAATGAATATTATATATAGATATATGGAAGGTGCATGTTCAATACATAAACAAAGATAGAAAAAGCATACAAAAAATTGTTTCTGCTATGGACATTTATTTATTTTATGTTGACTGTATTGAAAAAAATTTAAATGCCTCTTGAGTGTGTCTGTTTTTCTTTTATGGTTCAGAAATAATTGGTGGAAAGTAAGGATATGAACGGGTAAAGATGGCTGAGCTCAAGTCAATCTCACACTGTGTTGGGATGACCGAACATCTACTTCATAAGTAGAGCTGATAAAACACGTCATACAATGATGTCATTTGGAAGTGAGAAAAAAAATTCGGTTGTCAGTGGACTGGGGAAACTAACATTCACCAGTGGGAACATAATCAGCACATGGTTCAAATCTTTAAGCAAAGAGGAGAAAGAGAGTGAGGCAGGAAATGTTTGCCTTTTTATAGACTTCAACAATGCCACCTAACAGTGTTTTTAAAACCAAGTGGTGTAATCAATTTCTGGTTTCTTTTCTCTTAGCATCATGGGTAAATGTATTTATTTTTATTTTTTTTATTATTCATTATTTTTTTTATTATTCATTTATTTTTATTAATCTATTTTATTTCATTTTTTACAAATGCATCTAATACAAGGCTCAAGAGCCATTCAAAATAGAGGTTTAATGAATCATGTGTGAGACATGAGTATAAGAGGAGAAAGTAGGAAGTGAAAATTTGGAGGAGAAATAATGCTTGACCTTGGACTTGAAGAGTTAACCTTTAACATGCTGCAGGCAACAATAGTCACCATAGAATTCTCTCCCTTTGCTGCTCTAAGCACATTATGTAGCCCTGAAACAGTTGCTAAAAACAAACACTTGTCAACTGTTATTTCCGGTATTTTAAGCTGGAAATCGCCTACTGCTTTGGAACAAGGTTAGACTTCCGTTTTCCAACACCATTTTGAATTCTTCTAGACTCTACAAGAGGTGTAACATCAATTTTGTAAACAAAAATGGCTGTTTCTTTGATTAACACTCTCATGATGATCTTTACTCAAGTGGATATTGATGGTGAAGTGGTCAGAGATGATAACCACGTTAGTGACATGGAGGAAAGAGACACTTGTGGCTACTATCATACATGCCCGAGTAATTTTATGGAAGCTACTGACAATATACCTGATAGCCTTTCTGAATGTGAATTATTTTGTCTATTTATAAATGACGAAATAATAACTATTTGTCAACGAGACAAATAAATATGAGTCAGGTGAAACATCAAAACATGCATGCAAAATGTATTGCATTATATAATGCATTACATTAAAATATTACTCATTCATTCTTTTATTAGTGTACAAATATTAAAATCTATATGCACAATACAACGAAAGTTATAACAATTTTAAAACAGTAGGTGTTCAGGTTTTGGCACCCTCAAATAGAAAAAAAAATGCAGTGGAAGTGGGAACAATTTTAGAAAGAAGTTAGCATGGAAATGGTTAAATGGGGCAAGAAATAGCTTTGTAAATGTCAATGCCTCAAAAACAAAACTGCTGCATTTTAGTCAACTGTTTTTGCCTTCAATCAGCATGGCTATTTGCTAACCTCCAGGAGAGCCACTCAATGCACCATCTTATAATAATGACTCAGCTTGGACTTGAAGAGTTAAACACTGTAGTATTCCAGTAAGCAAAATAGCAGTTTTTGGGAAAAAGCTTCCAGATTGGAACTTCTTTCTTACCAATGGAATGAGGATGATTGAACCCCATGGGCATAGCTTGAAGACTCCTGCTCTAGTAAATTCATATATAAGAGCAGGTATATATATATATATATATATACATACATATATATATATATATATACATATATACATACATATATATATATATATATACATATATATATATATATATATATATACATATATACATACATATATATATATATATATATATATACATACATATATATATATATATATACATATATACATACATATATATATATATATATATATATACATATATACATACATATATATATATATATATACATATATACATACATATATATATATATATATACATATATACATACATATATATATATATATATACATATATACATACATATATATATATATATATACATATACATACATATATATATATATATACATATATACATACATATATATATATATATACATATATACATACATATATATATATATATACATATATACATACATATATATAATATATTCATATATACATACATATATATATATACATATATACATACATATATATATATACATATATACATACATATATATATATATATATACATACATATATACATACATATATATATATACATATATACATACATATATATATATATTACATATATACATACATATATATATATATACATATATACATATATACATACATATATATATATACATATATACATACATATATATATACATATATACATATATATATATATATATACATATATATATATATATATATATATATATATCATACATATATATATATATATATACATATATACATACATATATATATATATATATACATATATACATACATATATATATATATATATATATATATAATATATACATATACATATATATATATATATATATACATATATACATACATATATATATATATATATACATATATACATACATATATATATATATATATACATATATACATACATATATAATAT